>CM062288.1:246426114-247111854 GCA_031216915.1 Pictodentalium vernedei | reverse complement strand
TTGAGCCAACTAGATTGCATCCCTATAATGTCAACAAGACAAACATTTTTTTTTATTTTGCTTACCCATGCTTCAGATGACAAAAGTGAAGTTTTCACCCCAAATTGTTGTTTTCCAGAAATAATTACCTCTTTAAGGATTCTAGTAAATTTTAGAATACTTAAATTCAAGTCGCTGATTCTCAGATTTCTTTCTGTTACCATTATTATTTTTACACCGGAACAGCGACCCTTCCTTTAACTGACCGATTGAGAGTAGTGTTGTGCATATTTTTTTCTGACTAGGGGTTCGGTTCGGTCAAAAAAACTTGGTTTATATATTGGTTTTCGTTTTTTTTGCAACATAAAAGTTGAAGACTTTAAAAATATCACACAGTGGCAATAAAAATACATATTCTGTCATATTTTAAAAAATAATTCATCTGGCAATGGCTATCATCAATTTATTAACCACCTCCCACACACACAAATCTCCTATGTTGGTGGACACATCCAATACCACCACCCCACCCCACAAAAAATACCTTAAAAGACTAAAAGGCAGGAGTGGCACCAGGAAATTGGCAGGAAACAAAAGTTGAGGTAACAAGTAAATTGTGAGCTGGGGTAAGCTGCATTGCATCTCTGCAAGGAATTCCCCCTCATACCCCACCCCACCCCACCCCACCCACCAATTTACTGCCAACCCTAAGACTCTAGTATTATTGTAAGACTCCTTGCACCCACTGGCTCTCCTGGTCTCAAAATTCAGGTGGGTCTACTAGCCAAGTACTGGCCTATCAACTCCCCTACCCCCACCCAGATATTTAAAAAAAAAATGTATTATAAACCATGCCATCTTAAGACAGATTACTTCTAAGACCAATTGCACATTGGTACATTGATAAATAGTATAGGTTTCTCTCAGTACAGTTGCCCCCTCCCCCCCCCCCCCCCACCACCTTGTTATGCAACCAGATTTGAAACAGTAACTGGTAGTTTTAAATGGGGAGGCAATATTTGCAGTGGGTGGGCTGATAAATTCCACGCCCTGTCACCGTCGGAAGGTGTAATGTTCGTTTGATTTTTAGAACAACCATAATTTACACTGACAAGTTTTTATCTGTAACATTTTGAACTGCACCTTTTTCCATTTGCCTTTCGAAGTTGGCGTTCCATTTTCAATTTGCATCTGTTGCTTGCGAAACTAAATCAGTTCTGTATTAAATGAGGCAAAATGTTCAATTTAATTGTGTACAGAGGATTTTAGACCTTGCATGGTCTGCACTCTGCAGGTAAATAGTCGCAGGGGCATTTCATCGTGGTATGTGCTCACATGCATACATTGGATAAACACATCAAGGGAGGTAACAATGTTGAATGTTACATTCCAAACACTGTCAGGGAAACCCACATGACAACTAAAGTATGGTTTTTTTTTACAGTAATCCATCATTAAAAAAACAAAGACTATTTTTTCCTTGATTTTATTCACAATTTTGTTGCCAGGTAATTAATACATCCAAACATGTCCCAAAGTTGCTCATTCTGACGTTTGCAGGTGTGTCAAGATTGTCATTCTGAGAATTTCTGACAAAAGAGAAATCAACCCACTTTTGCAACAGTGCTGTGTAATTGGACGAAAGTTGTTATACATCATATGAAGATTTTTTGGGACGAGTGATCATTCTTCAAATGCGACAGTGACTGTTAGGCAGCGTTTGTTTCTCTGGAGTCTGAATATGTGAATACTGACAAAGGAGTTATCAGCTGACCTTACAGATTTAGTTTTCAGTTGTTGACAATGCAAACTGAACAGTGTAAACATTGCAGACAAAAGACCGAAACCGTAATGATTTAACAATTATACGGTTTCGGTTTTAGAGCCAAACCAAAAACGACTCACAAAACTGGGTAACTGCATAACACTAGTTGAGAGGTACTATAGGGTTTCTGATGGTTTTATCTATTGGGGGTTCTGTACACTTTCTAAAAACAGCCATGGAATATTCTAGAATGTATGTCTGATAGAACACAATGTGCCCCTTATTGGCCCTTAAGAGATTTTTTCAAGAATTCTGTTTCATTATTTCTAAGTTCAAGAATGAAAATGCCTGTCTTGGGAAAGGTCCTTGACAATTTATATTAGGCAGTGTACTTAGAATGAATTCCTAATGGGTAGCAAGATTCAGTCTTTGTTTGTTCGATACAATATTATAATTATTACATAGCATGTGGTTGACGATGCAAAACAAGGGTCCTTGAGGAAGAATAGATTCACTTGCCTGTGGATGTGGACTCTTCAACCTGGAGGACCACTGTTTTGGAAAAGTCAACTCCAAGCTGGGCAAAACTTATAATATAGAGCCCAAACACCTGATAAGATATGTCTTGGAAATTAACTTTTTCCCCAACCCAAATAACAGACGACACTTGCTTAAAAAGTCTTGAAATTTCGGAGATTTACTGCTGATGCATGCGTGGAAATATTGTTCACACATGGATTTTGACATTTCCATGACGATCGTACTATAGTACTCAGTATCTGTTGTTCAGATCTGAGATTCTCTACCAAGCCTTTAGATAAGTCTAA
The DNA here is from genome assembly GCA_031216915.1 of Pictodentalium vernedei. Taxonomy (NCBI): domain Eukaryota; kingdom Metazoa; phylum Mollusca; class Scaphopoda; order Dentaliida; family Dentaliidae; genus Pictodentalium; species Pictodentalium vernedei. The sequence goes on along the minus strand of CM062288.1, from coordinate 247,109,283 downwards.
TTTGGGTACAATGGCAAATACTGACCGTGTTGCAGCCTGGTGGGAAAGATAAGCACTGGTATTTTTGCTTTCTCGGCATCCGTTACATTTACTTTTTAGAATTTCTCCATAAATAAAACAGAAGCCCAGGGTTTGCAGCCTATCGTCATAGGACTTCACCATTATTATTAGGTTTTCTCCTTGAAACTAAACATTTACAAAGAAGGTTTTCTGGTGTAACACCTAAATCCTATTTAAATGTAAATTATGCATGATGTTTAATTGGAAACGCAACAAATATGAATATATTACATTTCAGACTTGAGAATATGCTCATACAGAGTTTGCCAGAGAAAAGTAATATGCAGTGACAGTGTATTTCTTGATGAACATGTACATGTATAGTATGTGAGACGGCAATGACACACATCTAGGTAATGACCTTCATATAGAAGTTCGTACAAAAAACTGATTGCACCTAATTTCGGTATAAAATGGCCACCAGCAGCCATCTAGAATTTTGGACCACACCCCAAAACACTTGTTCTCGTCCCAAGGTGATAGCAAAGGTACCCAAGATTTTTCGTGAGGATCAGTTCATAAATACAGCCCCTAGCCAGTGCCATATTGACATGTGTATTTACTGTGTATAAGCAGCACTGAATAAATGAAAGTTCATCTTATTTGCATAATTTCTGCACGAGAAAAATTTATTCAAATCAGAACCTTCATATAGAATTCTGTACAAAAAACTGATTGAACCTTATTTTAGTACAAAATGGCTGCTGGCAGCCATCTTGAATTTTGGACCGCACTCCAAAATACTTGTTCCCATTCCAAGGTGATAACAAAGGTACCCAAGAAGTTTCATGAAGAACAGTTCAACAATACAGCCCCTAGCCTGTGCCTAATTTCGGTATAAAATGGTCACTGGCAACCATCTTGAATTTTGGACCGCACCCAAAAACACTCGATCTCGTCCCAAGGTGATAACAAAGGTACCCAAGATTTTTCGTGAAGATCAGTTAAAAAATACAGCCCCTAGCCCATGCCGTATTGACATGTGTACTTACTGTGTGTAAGTAGCACTGAATAAATCAAAGTTATCTAATTTGCATAATTTCTGCACAAGAAAAAAACCTGTATTATATGTGATGTATTCCATGTTACTAAACATTGATACAAAAAGTTTTCAAATCAGAACTTTCATACAGAAGTTCTGTGCAAAAAACTGATTGTACCTAATTTTAGTACAAAATGGCCACTGGCAGCCTTCTTGAATTTCGGACCGCACCCCAAAACACCCGTTCTCATCCCAAGGTGATAACAAAGGTACCCAAGAAGTTTTGTGAAGATCGGTTCATAAATACAGCCCCTAGCCCATGCTATATTGACATCTGCACTTACTGTGTACAAGTAGCACTGAATAAATCAAAGTTCATCTAATTTACATAATTTCTGCACGAGAAAAAAACCTGTATTATATGTGATGTATTCCATGTTACTAAACATTGATACAAAAAATATTTCAAATCAGAACTTTCATACAGAACTTCTGTACAAAAAACTGATTGCATTAATTTTGGTACAAAATGGCTGCTTGTGGCCATCTTGAATTTTGGACAGCACACAAAAACACTCTTTCTCGTCCCACGGTGATAACAAAGGTACCCAAGGCATTTCGTAAAGATCGGTTCATAAATACGGCCTCTAGTCCGAGCTGTATTGAATTGTTAACAGACGGATGACGGCCCATGACAAAACCTCAAATTTGACTTTGTCAAAGTTGAGCTAAAAATAGCTGTCCTCTGTGCAGTGAGAGACACACTCTGCGTGGGCTAAAGATTCCTTTCATGGTGTACAAGAACAACAAGGCCACAAAGATGCCGCAACGAAGGTCATCCCACACACCTGCACCATTGGGCCAAGGAGAGTCATTAATATACGTTGCATAACTTGCTAGCCAATCCTTGTAACACAACTTGAAGTAAGCTTAAAAACTATTTAATATAATTTACCTCAAGCCAGTTTTGAATATCACCATGAGTTGTCACCTTCTGAAAAATAAAAAACACCTTATTTAAAACTCAGTGATTTCAATATATGAAAGACAAATTTCAAACTGGTATTCAAGTATACTTTGACAAACAAAGATCACGCAAAAATGACATTTATTAAATAAAACTTTATCCAAAGTGATTACCTTTTATTTTTCGCTCAGCTGTGCGAAACTGCTAAAGTTATAAAACTTAATATCTTCCAAGCAGGAAGTAAGGTCTGAAAAAGTTAATCTGTTTCTCAAGCCATCCCACATCATCCTTTTGGCTGCCGCATGCTCTCTTTTTATAACCAATGCAAACTTTACAAAATTAAATGGTTTATGTATGATATTTTACCCAAGTTGATAAAATTGATACATTTGTCCCTTTAGTGCAACAAGGCTTTCCAATGCTAAAGCATCGCACAGCCTTTGTTCACTCAAGGGATGAAATCTGTAGATTATGAGGCCTAACACATAAAACAAACCCAGAACATGAACTTTTGATGGCAAAGAAATAATTACAAAAATACAAAATAAAATAAAAAAATGCTCGTCCACATGCAATTTTCCAAAAAAAATGGCCCAAGAAACAGAAGATCTACTTTGTGGGGGCAAAAGTTACACATTTACTATCCAAATGCCATGTCAAATCAACACACTGCATACTGATGTCAAAATACTGAAATTGCAAGTACAACTAGGAATTTAACCACTTCAATCTTGTTTGACGCAACTCAGCTCAGAAGATAAATTGGTTAATTTCCTAGCTGCATCATGGGAAAGATTTGCTTCTCCACATTTTGAAACCATATTTCAACATTAGTGTGCAGAGGGTAAACTGGATTATTGCACTGGCTATAATAACTTTTATTAAAAATATTATTTTATGGTATTCCCGCTTATGATATTCTTATTCTAAATTAAATTTGACTCATTTTGTGGGAATGTTGCAAAGGAAATACCTGGGGACTCAAATCTGCAGTGTCAGTTAAGTAAATACACAACAAGGGGAGATCAAATGATTTCTTTTTTTAATGATTTACCAATGGCTCTATCAAATATAATTTTTCTGAAGCATGCCATTATAAAAAGAGAACACAGTCGAGCACACTTAATTGGAAATCTCTTAATTGAATAACCCTGTTAATTGAATATATTACTAGAGATGGGTGGTATTGGAATTTTGAGCTTGATATTGGTTTTGGTAAATTGAGGGAGGAGGGGGTATATACGGAGGTATCGGTTCAGTATTCGGTATTTGACTTGACTGAGATTTGTTTATAGTACAAAAGGGGAATTCACACCAGGAAAATACAGAATAAGTTGTTCTTGTATCATTCTACCACAGCACCACAAATGCCATCGCAATGAGGTGAACACTAACATTCTTTGCCACCACAAATCATATCTACAGTAATTTTGTGGCTTGTTCCAAACAAACCTTAACCTTTAAAGGCCAATATCAGGCTTTTGCAATCTCAGAGTATGTGTCTTTTACATGTCAACATTAGGAGACAAAACACCATGGCAGTGATTTCTAGTCAAGGCTTGGCTGCCTTAATAAAAAGTAAGGCTGAAACAGTTGGCTCATTTTCACAACCGACTAACCGCGAGCTATAACCGGATAATATCCGGTTATCCATAGCCATTATTTCACACAATCAAAACTACAGGAATTGGAAAGCAGTATTCTCAGAAACTATTCCGTAGTGTGTATACAAACGAACGTTGTCGAGTACTCGACAACGTTCGTTTGTATACACACTACGGAATAGTTTCTGCGATTACTCATTACTCACGGAAACTGCCAATCATTAACGGAGTCTTGAATGCCAAAGTTGATTATTTATACAACGCGGCTTCGGGGTATAATGATGTAATCCACCACAAAGAAGAAGCGGCAGATTAGCTACCGTTTAACCGTGGAATGACGATCACTATCGATATTACGGTTAACTGGTTGATGTTTTTTCAAATCGGTTCAGTAGGTAACCCGTTTCAAACCGGTTATCCAGTTAACCATTTCAGTTCTAGTAGAAATTAGAAAGCCAAGACTTCAATAGAAATCATGCCTAAGCAACTGCACATGTACAGGTTGTAGTACTGTGGGAACTCAGGACAATTGTCCAGGCCTTTAAGGGTTAACAAAACTGAAAAGAAAATCAGTCATTTCTTTCATGAAAATGAGCACTTAAACTGCTTTCAGGTCTCAACAAAGCCTCATAAATAGAAAATGTTGGAATATTTGAAAATGCAGATGATTTCAGTATTCAATGATTGGTTTGGTTCTGTCATTCGGTATCTCCATGATATTGGTTCGAAAGGGGGCATGGTGACTGAGTAGGTAGAGGTGCGGGCTGCAACCCAAGAGGTCCTCGGTTCAACCCGCAACTGCAGCAACCATGTTGTGTCCTTGGGCAAGACACTTCACCCGCATTGCCAACTAAGGGGTACTGCATGTCGATGGTACACTTGTCTTCAACCACTGCTTACCCTGCTTGTGTGGAGTTAGTATGTTGGAGAGCTGACAGTTGCTCGCCGTTGCTCGGTGATTCTCTCCAGCTTCCTCCACCCATAAAACTGCCGAGGTCATGATTAGCCATCGTGCAGAAATATGTGACCTTAAAACACCAATAAATAAATATCGGTTAAGTTTTTTGGTATATTGCCCATCTCTGAGACTCTAACAATTATCAAACCATTTACCATACTGTCAGTGCACATTAGACCCATTCATTGTGTATAGATTATATAGAGTAAACTACTGATAATTGAATAAAACATTAACGGCTATAAAATAATCACTATTATTATTATTGTTATTATTATTATATATTAAAACATCTTGTGATCTATCAAAGACTTACTCACTGTGAATTCCCTGCATTTATATACCTATTTGACCTCAGTACATCAAATATAGGCACTTAATTCTTAACCTGCTTAGTGTGTTTAAACTATTTTTCATCAGATCTAGTCATGGCTGCTTCACAGCAGCCAGGACTAGATTTGATGAAAAATTCATGAAAGTTTGATTCAAGAAATCACTAGTCAAAAGGCTGATACAATTTGCTGGAGAAATTTTTATTAAATGTGCTCAAATTTTATCTATTTTAGTGGCAAGAGATTTCCTGTCCTGGGCAGGAATATCTGTCAGCAGCAGGCAAAGAGTTCAGCCATCATATCTTGTTGGACAGAGCTCTACATGTATATGCTCTGTCAAACAAGATATAATAGAATTAAATGTTAACTTTATCACTATAATACGGGAAAATAACTGACTTCCTGTTAAATAAATACTCCTGGTAATTGAATACTTTTTTTCAGTGGAAAAGTGGCTATTCAATCAACAGTATAGTGTTTTCTATGGATACCCATGATTATCTCATACATAAGCATGAAAAATCAAAGCAAAGCAACTTGTGGAAATACATATTGTTTGTGTCTACGAATGAGTGTAAAAACACCAGATTATAAAGCAATTCTTTACTCCAGACAGTACAAGAACTCTCCAAAAGTGTAAGATCTGGATCTTCCTTTGTCAGAACAATGAAAAGGATTCATAATTACAAGTATAGTAGCAATAAATTCATTAAAACTACTTGTCACTAAAAACTTAATAAACAAGAGGCCCCACGTGGCCTTAATCGCTCACCTGACAAAGTGACTCTAAGAAGTATTTTAGGTCACCTTCACCATGTCATGCCTCATCAACATTAACTGGTTGAGTGATAGATTTTGTTTGAAGTTCAACATTTGTTACCTAAAATTAGTTTTATTTAAAATCATTGGTGTGTGGCCAATCTCCAATGATTTTTAATAAAGCAAATTTATCTCTGCAGACAAACTGGTTTAGCATGAAGCACAAACAAGGAATGTGAAGAGATAGCCTTGGACATCTCTCCCCAACTGTGGATATCTTCCATGTGCTACATGTATATATTTGCATGCAAGAAAACAAAAATTTTCACAAATTTTATTTTTTTTTATCATCATTGGAACAAGCTCAAACAGCTTATTCCAATAGGGGTATGGGAAGATCAGGTATATTTTTGAGACAGAAATGTGAATATATAAATAATGGTGTTTTTTTGTGAATGATGCTGGAGAATTTTGCGTAAAGATATGGTAAATGGTTTGTTCTAGATACAGAATGATGCAAAAGTATTTAAATTTGATTAGGCAAGTTGTTCCTATAATGCATTTAAAAATTGAAGTAACTGTTTTTTTGCTGACGAACTTTTAGATGTGTGTGTCTGTGTTTGTGTGTGTGTGTGTGTGTTTGTGTGTGTGTGTTTGTGGGGGGGGGGGGGGGGGGGGTAAGAGTGTTCTTGCAAACAAAATTCCTGAATAAATGGAAAATTTTATTTTTTGTGTGAAAGACATAGTGCGTGAATGTTGATTGGAACAAGCTTAGAGAGCTCATTTTAATGTGAAGTCATAAAGCTGTGTTTTACGTACGAAATTCTGGAATAACTAAAAAAATTGCTTTTTTGACTCAAAAAGCATGGTGTGCGACCTCTCATTGGAATGAGCTCAAAAAGCTCATTCCAATGGGGTATTTACAAGCGATAAGTACATGTATGTTTAAGAGACAAAAATTAAAATTTGAATAGCGATTTTTGCGAAGAATGCTGACAAGTTTTGGCAGTTATGCTGGTAAAAAGGTAAGATATGCAAAGTGGTTGTTTTTTAGAGGCGACATTTAATTAAGGGGAATTAACCCTTGATTACTGAGGTAACTTCTAAAAGTACTGAAATTTCATGAAGCAATGTGAATAACAGACAACAGTTGCCTAAAAATTTCATGAATAACTAAAATTTTTATTCCTTTGTCTCGAAAACATGGCATATGACCTTTGTTGGAATGAGCTGAATGCGTGTGTTCCAATGAGGGGTCATAAAATTTGAACGAAGATTTGTGTGAATAATGCATCAGTACTGCTAGATTTGGGTAAACGGTTCACCCTGGATACCACCCCTTCTATAGTAGATCTTTTCTGCAAATTTTGTCTAAGATTCTATCAACTTTACAAATAAATACGTTCATGAATCACAATCAGATCCACCCTACAATGTTGCATACCAAATATCAAAAGATTCTGCCTGCTGGATCTGGAGAAGAAGATTTTTTAAGAAATATGCCTGAAACGCACTAAGTTAAAATTTGGGCTCCTATACGGAGCCCAAATATAAACCCAGGGGGCCGATTTGAACAAACTTGAATCAGATCCACCCCACAATGTTGCTTACCAAATATGAAAAGATTCTGAAGCTGGATCTGGAGAAGAAGATTTTTTAAGAAATTTGCCTGAAATGCACTAAGTTCGAATTCGAGCTTCTATAGTGAGCCCAAATATGAAACTAGGAAGCCGATTTGAACAAACTTGAATCAGATCCACCCCACAATGTTGCATACCAAATATCAAAAGATTCTGCCTGCTGGATCTGGAGAAGAAGATTTTTTAATAAATTTGCCCGAAATGCACTAAGTGCGAATTCGGGCTTCTATATTAAGCCCAAATATGAATCCAGGGGGCCGATTTGAACAAACTTGAATCAGATCCACCCCGCAATGTTGCATACCAAATATCAAAAGATTCTGCCTGCTGGATCTGGAGAAGAAGATTTTTGAAGAAATTTGCCTGAAATGCACTAAGTGCGAATTCGGGCTTCTATATTAAGCCCAAATATGAATCCAGGGGGCCGATTTGAACAAACTTGAATCAGATCCACCCCGCAATGTTGCATACCAAATATCAAAAGATTCTGCCTGCTGGATCTGGAGAAGAAGATTTTTGAAGAAATTTGCCCGAAATGCACTAAGTTTGAATTCGAGCTTCTATAGTGAGCCCAAATATGAATCCAGGGGGCTGATTTGAACAAACTTGAATCAGATCCACCCCGCAATGTTGCATACCAAATATCAAAAGATTCTGCCTGCTGGATCTGGAGAAGATGATTTTTTAAGAAATTTGCCTGAAATGCACTAAGTTCGAATTCGAGCTTCTATAGTGAGCCCAAATATGAATCTAGGAAGCCGATTTGAACAAACTTGAATCAGATCCACCCCACAATGTTGCATACCAAATATCAAAAGATTCTGCCTGCTGGATCTGGAGAAGAAGATTTTTTAATAAATTTGCTTGAAATGCACTAAGTTCAAATTTGGGCTCCTATACTGAGCCCAAATATAAACCCAGGGGGCCGATTTGAACAAACTTGAATCAGATCCACCCCACAATGTTGCTTACCAAATATGAAAAGATTCTGCCTGCTGGATCTGGAGAAGAAGATTTTTTAAGAAATTTGCATGAAATGCACTAAGTTCAAATTCGAGCTTCTATAGTGAGCCCAAATATGAATCTAGGAAGCCGATTTGAACAAACTTGAATCAGATCCACCCCACAATGTTGCATACCAAATATCAAAAGATTCTGCCTTCTGGATCTGGAGAAGAAGATTTTTTAAGAAATTTGCCTAAATGCACTAAGTTCGAAATCGGGCTCCTATACTGAGCCCAAATATGAACCCAGGGGGCCGATTTGAACAAACTTGAATCAGATCCACCCTACAATGTTGCATACCAAATATCAAAAGATTCTGCCTGCTGGATCTGGAGAAGAAGATTTTTTAAGAAATTTGCCTGAAATGCACTAAGTTCGAAATCGGGCTCCTATACTGAGCCCAAATATTAACCCAGGGGGCCGATTTGAACAATCTTGAATCAGATCCACCCCACAATGTTGCTTACCAAATATGAAAAGATTCTGCCTGCTGGATCTGGAGAAGAAGATTTTTTAAGAAATTTTCCTGAAATGCACTAAGTTCGAATTCGGGCTTCTATAGTAAGCCCAAATATGTATCCAGGGGGCCGATTTGAACAAACTTGAATCAGATCTACCCCGCAACATTGCATACCAAATATCAAAAGATTCTGCCTGCTGGATCTGGAGAAGAAGATTTTTGAAGAAATTTGCCTGAAATGCACTAAATTCGAATTCGAGCTCCTATAGTGAGCCCAAATATGAATCTAGGGAGCCGATTTGAACAAACGTGAATCAGATCCACCCTACAATGTTGCATACCAAATATCAAAAGATTCTGCCTGCTGGATCTGGAGAAGAAGATTTTCAAAGAAATTTGCCTGAAATGCAGTAAGTTCAAATTTGGGCTCCTATACTGAACCCAAATATAAACCCAGGGGGCCGATTTGAACAAACTTGAATCAGATCCACCCCACAATGTTGCATACCAAATATCAAAAGATTCTGCCTGCTGGATCTGGAGAAGAAGATTTTTTAAGAAATTTGCCTGAAATGCACTAAGTTCGAAATCGGGCTCCTATACTGAGCCCAAATATGAACCCAGGGGGCCGATTTGAACAAACTTGAATCAGATCCACCCTACAATGTTGCATACCAAATATCAAAAGATTCTACCTGCTGGATCTGGAGAAGAAGATTTTTTAATGTTTTTCCCATTGCCTACAGTGTTAAAAAGTGCTGACTCAGCACTTTTTCAAAGTCCCGAAACTGTACCCTATGATAAAACCGATGGCAATTTTTTTTTACCAATCCTTTCTGTTGGTCCTAAGGAAGCTGCACACCAAAGAAAAATTCTCAGTGCCGTGCAGTTTTGGAGATATGGGCGTTTTAAATTTTTTCTATTTTTAGCTCCTGCGGTTCCCACGGGGCTGCGGGAAAATTTTTTTTTGCATAAATCAAGTACTCATGACCCAATAAGCCCTCACATAAAATTTGGTTCAAATCAGCCTCTCGGTTTGGAAAATAGAAATTTTGGGCGGGGCAAAAAATTTTGCCCCTCTCATAACAACGTCAAGTATAGCCCCACAAACTTCTCTTGAACAAATCTGAGTCTACACCTCAAAAGGAAGCTGCACACCAAATATCAAGTCTCTGCTACTGCTGGTTCATGAGAAGAAGATTTACAAAGATTTTGGTGCCCCTTGGGGGTGTGGCACCACCCAGGAGGAGGGGCAACTTCATTTGAACAAATCTGAATTGGCATTAGGTAATAAACATTTAGCCAACATTTGAATAAAATTGGGCTAGTGGTTTAGGAGGAGAAGTCGATAATGTAAAGTTAACGCCGGACGGACGACGACGGACGACGGACGCCGTACGACGGACGACGGACGACGGACAGAAAGTGATTAGTTAAGCTCCCCTTGAGCTTCGCTCAGGTGAGCTAAAAACTGCGTTTTATACCCTTAAAATAACAAAACTATTATGTAAGACTCCTCTATCTCAAATAAACTGAGAATATGCCAATAATATGTTCTAGATTAAAATATAGCAGCATAAGGCCCCACAAAGTACATGTAGATGTTCCTCAGGCTATTTTTTTGTACAATTGCATATGGGCGCCCTTTTTTTCATTTTTGTAATCATTTCTTTGCCATAAAAAAGTTCATGTTCTTGGTTTGTTTTATGTTTTAGGCCTAATAATCCACTGAATAGCATGGGTGGTGGTGTATTTCGTCCCTAAAGCCAAAGCATTGTAAAGCCTTGTTGAACTCAAGGGACAAATTTGACAATTTTATTAACCTGTGTAAAATATCAAGCCATAAACCATTCTATTTGTATCTTTTAAGCTTGCATTGGTTATAAAAAGACAGCATGTGGCAGCCAAAAGGACCATGCGGGAGGGCCCGAGAAACAGATTTTTAACACTTTTAGGCCTTATCATTGTCTTCTATTTTTGAGTTTGGGAAAGCTGGCTGGCATGCTTCTTACATAGAGGATCTCTAAAGAGTCACAATTTGACATGAAATTTCTGAACTCAGTTCACTAAAATCGATCTTAGCTGAGGTTTATCAAGGCTTTGATCAATTTTAGTGAAACAGGTTAACCGTTTATCCAACAAATCGGCCACATCCACCCACGTAATATGCAATATGTGATTCAGCAGCTGAAAAAATATTATTTTTCCAAAAATTTCAACAAAACCATATCATGTGACCCTTCTTTGGAATGAGCTTGTCAAGCTTGTTCTACTGAGGGGTCACATGATATGGTTTTGTTGTAATTTTTGGAAAAATTAAAAAAAATGAAATTTAAAATACTAAATTTTGATATTGCCTGTGTTTGGTACAGGGTTAAGAAATTTATATCAAATTCTGACAAATTTGTGATTCTTTTTTCATCACATGAAAATGAAATGTGTAATTTACCCTTTACCAAACGTTGTTACAGCCAAAACCAACCAGTTACTCTCAAAAATCTACAACCAAATATTATTTTGTTCAATTTGTGCCTTGAAAACATAGCCTATGACATCTCATTGGAACAAGTTCATTCAACTGAGTTCCCATAAGCTATGTTTTTGAGACAAATTTCAGTTATCCAGAAAACATTTCATCTGCTATTTGTGTTACGTAAACCATTAAATGAAATATAAATTACTTAAAAACAGAGAAGATTCCGAAACCAATATGCAAGTTGCTCACAATGTCAGACTGTCACACTGACTTCTGATATCACGTTCATTAGATGTGCCAGACGACATTTCCATAACAGGCTGTTTGATTTGCAAGAGATTGTATGATAGAAGATGAACTGTATTAAGCTATTGTAATCTACTGTATCTAATCCATCAGGATCTTGGTATGATTTCTAATCAATTAAACCTTTGTGATTAGGGCTTATATTTCATGTAAATTTGGGAGAATCCATTTGAATTCTCGCAAAAATGGTTGCAAGAATCCATACATGCTACGAGTGTTCCTGTATCACAAGAGGCCACCATGGTTGAACCCCTGTTGTATACTAATAACACATGTTAATCATTTACCCAACACAGCTTTTTAATTTTTAAAACATAAACTGAATTTGTTAATTATTAAAGAAATAAACAATATTTACCAATAAAACCTTACAAATATGGATGTTATTGGACCAGCTCATCGAGCCAGTTGTAATGACTGCCATATTTGTACAACTGTATTAAAAAACTGTTAGGATATTTCAGGTCATGTTAATCTTGTATTGGTTAATTTGCTGTTGCTGTGTTAAGTAAAGAGATAAATTGGCTCAATTCTTTTTATGCGATTCCTACCACAGGTGCAGCGAGAATCTACATGGATTCTCACTGGTTTTGTTGCGTGAATATTTACATGAATCAATTCTCGGAGAAATATAAGCCCTGGATATTCCAGGGGCACCCAGTCGGAATGCTTGTGTTTTGCATGAAAGCCAAAGGCAACAGCAGGTGATGTCATTTCATATTAATTTGCTCTACTTTTTCAGTTCAATTCAGTTTTGATTTTAGTCGATGCACCCCAAATACTTCATCTTGTGTATGTACCATGGAGAGTGTAGGAAGACAGCCAATCGTGTTATGCCGTCTCCATACCAATATTATAATAATGAAAGTGTCAATGACACAGAAGCTTAACTTTACTGTGTGTAGTGTTTGATGAAAAAGATAATGTTCAATGTTTATGAAAGGATTATGAAATAAGACAAGAATTGTGATAATTGAGAATATGTCATTTCTGTTCCCTACATTCTATGTTCTCAACAAGAATAATTTGAGGTGTAGACTGTATTAAAGAACTGGACCTGGGTTGATGTGGCCCTCACAATTAACGTATATGAATGAATGTCAACCAAAGTTAACAAGTTAAAGTAAAATCATTCCAAAATGAGTCATCCTACAAAATCACAATGAAATCCCTTCATAAATATGTCTGGCAGACTTTGCTAAAGGAATCTAGGTCACAAGCCTGTCCGGCAGTCAGGGTTGACTGATCACGAACAAAATAAGGCAGTCTCATCTAGATACCATTCTGAGACTGAGTCATCCTACCAAGTTACAATGAAATCCTTTCAAAAATACGACCTGTAAACAGTGCTAAAGAAATCTAGGTCACATGCCCATGCAGCCATCACAGTTGACCAAAATAGGATGTTCTCATCTAGACATTATACTGAGCCATCCTACTAATTTACAATGAAATCCCTTCCCAAATGCAACCTGTAGACTGTGCTAAAGGAATTTATGTCATATGCTCCTGTGGCCATCACGGTTGACCAAACCAGACCAAAATAGGATGTTCTCATCCAGTCATTATACCAGGTTACAGTGAAATCCCTTCATAAATACAACCCGTAGACTGTGCTAAAGGTTTTCAGGTTTTAAACCCACACAGACATCACGGTTGACCGATCACATCCAAAATATGACGTTTTCATCTAGACATGACTTCGAACCTGCACATGAAATTTACTGATGATCGGACAAGAACTACAGAATGAAGCTTGTGCTAAAGAAAATGTGAACAGCCTTATACATGGGACAGACTTCCGCATGTGTGATGACAATAGCTTATCTTGACTTTGTCAAGTTAAGCTAAAAATTATTTGGCGTTCTGCTGATTGGTCATGGTCCTCTATCAAGGAGGCCTACATCAATCCCATCCTCAGTCAGGTATTTCCTCCCACAATTGTCCTTCCAATCTCCAGCATTCCATCAAAAACAGTTTCATGATATTAATTTCCCCCATTGGTGCTTTCTTGATCTCCCAAACAGTAATACTGACCCTTTCCCTCATGTAATTCCTCATCCACTTATCCCTTATGTTTACATATCATTTTTCTATTAGTTTCTCAAGAGTCTTATTCTACCATGCAAATATCTGGCACATTCTAAAATGAAATGCCTCAGGGTCTCCCTTACTCCTAAGTTGCACATTTAGCATGCTCTTTCATCACCTTTCCTGGTTCTCCCCCTCAACTCCAGTGACTTGGATCTCACTTTGAACAACAATGACCCCCTCCAAACGATCCATCTAGGTACTACTAAAAAAACAGGTGCATCTTAAGGGCTCTTGGTCCTGCATGTAACTCCACAATCCTGGTAATTCATCCTGGTTTCCTCTGCAAAAAAATTGTTGTGGAAAACTGGTGCTTCTCCGGCAATCGCTGTGAAGCCTGCCCGATTGTGTAAAAATCATCTGGGGCAGGGCATAGTCTCAATTGCCATGTATATGTAGTATGCGGTGAAGTGAAAACTTTCAAGTAACTTTAACATGTGAAAGTAGTTTGAGATACATGTGTATATAATCACAATCAACGTGCAGAATCTTTCACCCAATTAGATCATGCTAATATCATGAACCATGTGAATGCTGAGAAAAAAACTTGGAAGTAAGCCGGCAATTTGCTCAATATGTATAGTTAAGTATGAGTGAAAATATGATGCAGCATAACCATAAACTAAGTATCTCACTTCTTCTATGTTGATAACAACAGAATTTGACATCTGTTTCTGGAAAGCTCTGTAAGAGCTTTCCAGAAACTGATGTCAGATTCTGTTGTTATCGACATAGAAGAAGCAGAACACATAGTTTCTGGTGGTTATGCTGCAACTTGTACTGTAAATTGTAAGATTAGCAATACAGTGCAGTGCAATACACGTGGTTTGCTTCCTTGAGTAACCTGAAAGTTGTGCAATTTCTGCCACCATAAGGTTTTCTGAAGAAGTCATCCTTGGCAGTATTTTTACTGTGGATATTTTTCGTTTCCTCAGCATTTTCCTTGGCACTGCTGTTTGTTGAGGGTGAATTACCAGGGCTGACTCCAACCCACTAGTTTCTACTTCAATCCTTGAACAAACTTCCACTGATGAAGTATTAGTGCTATATACCAGTTCAGAATTGCATACATATCATCTCTATCAAGTGGGTATTCCCCCAAGCATAAAGCTGGGTCAAAGCCACTGAACTGAAAACTGTCAAGTTTTGGGGAAGTTGGCCCGACAGGAGTCGATCCTGCTTTCTGGCACCACTCACCTAGCCATAAATGCTCTTGCCACCATACTAACTGAGCTAATGGCAACCGCTCTTGAAAGGGTTCTAATTAACTCAGCCATTATGTCAGTTCAAATTTACAACCTGACCCCAGACTGATATTCACAACTGCATATATCAGTTTATTCTATTTTTATATATCATTGTACACCTTGGTATTTTGTCAAATAAACATTTCATTCTTTCGTCGACAAATCTGGATATGGACTTTAGACAGGGCTCATTGTCACCAGGATAAGGTTAATTCAAGAACCCTTTCAGACATCTTCAAGGACCTTTGAGACAATTTTTAAGACTGTCATGCTAGTTTCAAGTAAATTTATCATTAAGGATAAAAATATAAGTTTCAAAAAAGACTGTTTTTGATGATAAATAAAGAATGGACTTAAAGGGTGCAACAAACAAACATATTTATCAGTCATCTAAAGTATCCAGAGTGTGGGGGCTCAGTGGGTAGAGATGCAGGCTGCAAGCGGAGAGGTGCTCAGTTCGAATCCCACCTGCAGTAACCGCATCATGTCCTTGGGCAAGACACTTAATCCCAATTGTCCACATGGGGGCAAGGTGGCATACTGCACGTTGATGGTGCACTTGTCTTCAACCAATGCCAACCCTGCTTGTAGTTAGTATGTTGGGGAGTCTGACAGTTGCTTACCATTGGTCAGTGGTTCTCTCAGGGTATTCCGGCATCCTCCACCCATAAAACTGTCCGACATGAGGTGACCCTGGCTGTCAAAACTGTCATTAAACCCCAATAAATAAACAAATAAATAAATAAATCTAAAATGTCTGATAGAATACTGAAGTCCATTTTATTTTGTAAAATCTTTGATTTCTTAGAATGCTTCAAAGTTTTAATTTCTGTTTCACAGCATTTAATTGTACTGATGCACAATTTTTAGTACTCTGGACTGCTCTGAAGACCTCCAAAACACATTTTTCAATTCAAGAACTTTCAAGCAAGGTTTTCATACACCACAATAAACCCTGTTAAAAGGTCATATCAAAAATGGCGCTGTGAAAGCAGAATAGATACATGTACTATACTCCTGCGACATGCTTTTGCTCAAAATCTCACAATATTTTCAGCATCTTAGTGAAACATGTCAATTATGGTAAGCATACATGTACATGTAGTACTGAGTAAATATTCATCTGCGACTTATAGGAAGTGGTGAATGGGGGGGGGGGGGGGGTCAGAATATAAATTTATATTTGTAAAAAAGGGCAAAACAAAAGATAAACAAAATTTTAACATTTCCTTTTTTGTAAATCCACAAAATGACTCATCTTCAGGGCTCGCCTTGAGTAAAATGGTCGGGGCCTAAAAAAAAGTGCCCCACATGTTGAGGTCGGGGCCTTTTCGGGGCTGATTTTCCATTTTGTCCATTATTGTTAGTGCTTTTTTGTGGAAAATGTCGGGGCTTGAAAAAAAGCCCCAGCAAGTGCTCCTCGGGGCCTGGGCTGATCAGCCCCGACTCAAGGCAAGCCCTGCATCTGGCAGGTGGCTACTAGTTAATGTAAAATCCCCTGCCATATCTGATTTTTGATTGTCATGAAGGATCAGACAATATGCCTTTTCTGTACCCTAGATACAAACAACCAATTAACATTTTCTACCCCAGTCTTATGACAACTTCAAAGTCTTTCATATATATATTAATAGCTCACTCATTTAATATTAAAAAATATGCATATACATGTAGTGAACACAAAAGAGTTATTTAGAACTTGCCCACATAATAGAAGTGTGGATGGGTACGAGTCCTGGCTTTTAGGTGTATATATGCAGTGCGTGGGCAGCGTGTACTCAACTTGGTGCACCTTAAACTGCAAACTAGACTGAAACTGCAAGTTCCCCCAAGAACAAAGGGCAGACATGAATGTCCACCCACCAGTTTGCCAAATAAGTCTGAATCAGCCATAGTGAAGGGCCAAATCAGCCAGACTGAAGGTCTGAATCAAATAAACACTGGGGACCGAATCAACAAGGTCTGAATCGGTGTGGGTCTGAATCAGACATGGTCTGGTTGATGAAAGTTTGAAACAGGCTGATAGTGATACCCACTAACCCAGCCAAAATAGTATTTTAGATCACTTGTCGCAATTGGGCTCTTCGGGTATTTATAGGCAGAGTTGATTGTCCGATTTCGACATGGATAACATTGTCCTGACACCCATCATGCCCATTCAATCTTTTCTTGGGTAGCATGAAGACCAACATGCTACAGTACAACAAGATACATTCTGGAAGGATCAGGTCGAAATTAGGATAGTTTCAGCATAAATCACTCGCCTGCGATCTGGAGTATAACCTTTTATCTCCAGTTTGATTCTTCCAGCGATAAAGGCTCGGTTTATGTGTATAATCGTCCATCTCATTTCATATGAAATCGGTGGCCACTCAAAAGGGGAACGTGACTTATTTCATCTTCCAAACTCATTTCTAACCCAAACTCCATTTGTAAACATTTTTGTTTCCCCTGACCTTTGTCACGTGAGAAAAACGAAGGTCACGAGATTTCGTTGCGTAAAGAATGGTCAATTTTTCCTCTCATTTTCGAGAATCTCCATTAAGATGACATAAATATAAGATAGGTTTGTATTTTACAAAGGTGTGACCTCTTATCGGATGTGCCGACCCGCAAGAAACTTCACAATTTCAACCGTGAGAATGTCAAAAGACTGCAGGTGCTTGCCCCCCAACCCACAACTGGTTCAGTCTGATTGTTTGCATGGAATGATCCGCTGGCGTTGTTTCGCTAAGTACCTCTGAAAAATGGGGTTGATCCAAAATTGTTCATTTTGTGATGGGGGTTTTCAGTGCGCTGGTCATGTGCAGTGCCAGTCGCATGAAAGAGCTTGGCCTCACTAATTTTAAGTATAATATGATTTGTTTGGCCACTTCACGTCGTTATATGCATTTTATGCATAAATTACGTCGCCTTGTAAAATTTTCTAGAACGACTCCATCTTGTTTTGTAGGTCTACCTCACTCCCCTATTTTTATGTACATGTAACTTTTGTTTGGGTTTTCGTGTCCGACTCGACCATTTGTCTCTTAATCTGGGGGTTGGAGGATGACATTACAAGTGAGGAAGCTTGATTTATTTCCTCAATTATCTTGTCCACAGTTGGCGATTACAGTTTTCGCATGGTGAAAAATGGCAGAAAATCCTAATTCAATGGCATAAAGAATATGGCTGCCCTAAATGAAAGAATGCGTAGTCTTGTTATTTCTGTCAACCAAAATCAGAGGCAGAACAGAGGTATTAAACCCCATCATGTTTTGAGCTAAAATTCCTTTTGGCACCCAGCCAACTTTAGCATTTTATCTTTTTTTTAAACCCAAATGTCCAGGTTATTGTCAACTGCAGTTGATTAACCCTCCTCTTACTACGAACATTATACTGATATGGCATCACTGGTAAATATACTTCTGGCAAGTTGTACAGACAAATTTAAAGCAGAAACAAACGAAAAAGATGTGCAGATCATGTTAATTGGAATGCAGATAGTGAAATACAATACCTGTATTGTAAAAAGAAATTGTAGGACAAGTGCAAGAAAATTAAAACTTGTCATTTTGAGGGGAACAATCACCCCCTACAGCTCATCTCATTTAAAAATAATAAGGAGACTGGCAAATGAACACCTAGTTTTGCTATACGAAAGGCATGGTTGACCACTGGTAGGGCAGCCATGACCTTCGCACAGCTGAACTAATTGACCCTTAGAAAATCTTTTTAAACTAAGGGATTCTTAAACCCATGTTCACACAATAAATCTAATGTAAACATACTGGTACCAAGCCTTTTTTACCCATTAAGAGTGCAGGTAATTTTTACAGAACTTTTACTGCATCACACCATATGAGCATACATGTAGCAGCTTTGGAGTGTTTTCTAGGAAAGTTTTGGCTGCCTCTAGTGGCAGCGAAGACTTCCCTAGAAACCACTACCAAGGTAATAGGACTATTGTCCACAGAATCTTTAACTGACTGCATGTTAAAGTTCCTGTTTTGAGACAACAGAATGCACAGAAGTGGGGTAACAGCATTTGCTGATTAGCAACACACCTCCCAGTGGAAGGGACTTGCTCTTAAGTCTTCAGATTAATTTTATGTTAATAACTACTTTATCTAGTAGCTGTTTGTGGTTGTATGGAGACTTAAGGGTTAAAGAAAAGCCTATGGTACAGGGTTTCCCATTACTGTAATGACTGTTATACTATATACTATGGGGGGGGGGGGGGTCAACCTCCTGAATCTTTTCTATTTGCCGAGAAGCATATTGGTAACTCTACTGTGAGTTTCAAAATGTCAGGATTGAAAGTTCTCCCCACATTTATCCTTCATTGGTAACAACGAATTAACACCAGCATTCGCCCTGGAAAGGAAGTTGGTACACAAAGTGAATTACCCTTAAAACAAAGGTTTAGTTTCTGTCCAACTAATTTTCTGTGGAAAACTTATTAAGCACAATTTAGCTAACAGACATCTTGGTTGGTCCATCCGCAAAAAAAAACATTTTCTGATGGCTTATACAAATTGTGTGCATGACCGTTTTGGTAACCTATTGTTTGCTTTAAAAGAATTATGAGTGACCAAGTACATGAGTATACCTTAGTGTAGGCAATATTATTAACCCTTTACCTAACGAATCAGCGGCATCCACCCACATAATATGCAAATTCAGCTGTTTAGTGTTAAAAAAAATAGTTTTCAAAAAAATTCCACAAAACCATATCATGACCCCCTCATTGGAACAAGTTCAATCCATGGGGCACATGATATAGTTTTGTTGAATTTTTTTTAAAAATTTAAAATAATAAATTTGATATTGTCTGCATTGGGTAAAGGGTTAAATAGGAAGAAAGTTGAATCAAATTGCCATGGGTATTCATTTTTTATATGTACCCAGGACTTAAAATTCATGTGAGAATCAGAATAAATTCTTGCAAATGATTCTTGCAAGAAAAACTAGATGGTGTCACTTGTGTGCGAAGCACACTATAGTGTATCCCCGCATTTGCATCCTTGACTTTGTATGAATGCTTGATACAAAGATGAAATGTACATTGTATTATATGACACACTAAAATCATATTGAGTGGCACAGGTGACACAGCTTCGTGTGCACCTACAGACTCCACTGCAACATTTGAGCATGGTTTGAGTGTTTCGAATTACATACATGTACCCTGGGAGCCTTTTTGCCGGAAATGGTCTAAGAAAACATGAAAGTGGCAACGGTGGCACAGCCACGTGGCACCCCAAAAATCCAAAACCTTTGTGCACATCTACAGACCCTACTGCCACATTTGAGCATAGTTTTAGCATTTCAAATTACATACTCTAGGAGCTTTTCGTCGGAAACGGTCTAAGAAAACACAAAAGCAAAACGGTGGGACCTGAAAAATCTGAAACCTTTGTACGCATCTACAGACCCTACTGCAACATTTGAGCATGCGTTTAGCATTTCGAATTACATACCCTAGGAGCCTTTCGCCAGAAACGTTCTAAGAAAACACGAAAGTGGCAACGGTGACACAGCCACGTAGCACCCCAAAAATCAGAAACCTTCCTGCACATTTACAGACTCTACTGCAACATCTCAGCATGGTTTTAGCGTTTCGAATTACATACTCTAGGAGCGTTTTGCCAGAAACGGTCTAAGAAAACACGAAAGTGGCAATAGTGCACAGCCACGTGACACCTGAAAAATCCGAAATCTTCGTGCACATCTACAGACCCTACTGCAACATTTGAGCATGGTTTTACCATTTCGAAATACATACTGTAGGAGCCTTTTGCCAGAAATGGTCTAAGAGAACATGAAAGAGTCAGCGGTGGCACAGCCATGTGGTACCTGAAAAATCTGAAACCTTCGTGCGCATCTACAGACCCTACTGCAGCATTTGAGCATGGTTTTAGCATTTTGAATTACATACCCTAGGAGCCTTTTGCCGGAAAGGGTCTAAGAAAACACGAAAGTGGCAATGGTGGCACAGCCACGTGGCACCCGAAATTCGAAGCCTTCTTGTGCATCTACTGACCCCATTGCAACATTTAAGCATGGTTTTAGCGTTTCGAATTACATACCCTAGGAGCCTTTTTGCCGGAAACGGTCTAAGAAAACGCAAAAGTGGCAATGCCACAGCCACTTGGCAGCTGAAAAATCCAAAATCAGAAACGGTCTAAGAAAACATGAAAGTGGCAACAGTGGTACAGCCACGTGGCACCTGAAAAATCCGAAACCTTCGTGCGCATCTACAGACCCCACTGAAACAGTTGAGCATGGTTTTAGCATTTTGAATTATTATATATACCTTAGGAGCTTTTCACTGGAAAGGGTCTCAGAAAACACGAAAGTGGCAACGGTGGCACAGCCATGTGGCAGCTGAAAAATCTGAAACCTTCGTACACATCTACAGAACCCACTGCAACATCTGAGCATGGTTTTAGCATTTCAAATTACATACATGTACTCTAGGAGCCTTTCGTCAGAAACGGTCTAAGAAAACCTGAAAGTGGCAACAGTGGCACAGCCATGTGGCACCTGAAAAATCCGAAACCTTCGTGCGCATCTACAGACCCCACTGCAACATTTGAGCATGGTTTTAGCATTTCGAATTTCGCTGGAAACGGTCTAAGAAATCACGAAAGTGGCAACAGTTGTACAGCCACATGGCACCCAAAAGATCCAAAACCTTCCTGCGCATTTACAGACCCTACTGCAACATCTGAGCATGCTTTTAGCATTTCGAATTACATACTCTAGGAGCCTTTCGTCAGAAACGGTTTAAGAAAACATGAAAGTGGCAACAGTGGCACAGCCACGTGGCACCTGAAAAATCCAAAACCTTCGTGTGCATCTACAGACCCTACTGCAACATTTGAGCATGGTTTTAGCGTTTCGAATTACATACCCTAGGAGCCTTTTGCTGGAAACAGTCTAAGAAAACACGAAAGTGGCAACAGTGGTACAGCCACATGGCACCCCAAAAATCCAAAACCTTCCTGCGTATTTACAGACCCTACTGCAACATCTGAGCATGGTTTTAGCATTTCAAATTACATACTCTAGGAGCCTTTCGTCAGAAATGCTCTAAGAAAACATGAAAGTGGCAACAGTGGCACAGCGACGTGGCACCTGAAAAATCCGAAACCTTCGTGCGCATCTACAGACCCCACTGCAACATTTGAGCATGGTTTTAGCGTTTCGAATTACATACCCTAGGAGCCTTTCGCTGGAAACGGTCTAAGAAATCACGAAAGTGACAACAGTGGTACAGCCACATGGCACCCAAAAAATCCAAAACCTTCCTGCACATTTACAGACCCTACTGCAACATCTGAGCATGCTTTTAGCATTTCGAATTACATACTCCAGGAGCCTTTCGTCAAAAACGGTCTAAGAAAACATGAAAGTGGCACCTGAAAAATCCGAAACCTTCGTGCGCATCTACAGCCCCTACTGCAACATTTGAGCATGCTTTTATCATTTCGAATTACATACTCTAGGAGCCTTTCGCCGGAAACGGTCTAAGAAAATATGAAAGTGGCAACAGTGGTACAGCTACATGGCAGCTGAAAAATCCGAAACTTACGTGCACATCTACAGACCCTACTGCAATATTTGAGCATTGTTTTAGCATTTCAAATTACATACCCTAGGAGCCTTTCGCTGGAAACGGTCTAAGAAAACACGAAAGTGGCAACGGTAGCGCAGCCACGTGGCAGCTGAAAAATACGAAACCATTGTGCGCATCTACAAACCCTACTGCAACATTTGAGCATGGTTTTAGCGTTTCGAATTACATAGCCTAGGAACCATTCGCCGGAAGGAGTCTCAGAAAACACGAAAGTGGCAATGGTGGCACAGCCACGTGGCACCAAAAAAATCTGAAACCTTGGTGCGCATCTACAGACCCTACTGCAACATCTGAGCATGCTTTTAGTATTTCGAATTACATACCCTAGGAGCCTTTCGCTGGAAACGGTCTAAGAAAACACGAAAGTGGCATCGGTGGCACAGCCACGTGGCACCCCAAAAATCTGAAACCTTCTTGCGCATCTACATACCCTACTGCAGCATTTGAGCATGGTTTTAGGATTTGAAATTACATACCCCAGGAGCGTTTCTCCGGAAACGTTCTAAGAAAACACGAAAGTGGCAATGGTGGCGCAGCCACATGGCAGCTGAAAAATCCGAAACCTTTGTGCGCATCTACAGACCCCACTGCAACATTTGAGCATGGTTTTAGCATTTCAAATTACTTACCCTAGGAGCCTTTCGCCGGAAATGGTCTAAGAAAACACGAAAGTGGCAACGGTGGCACCCCAAAAATCCGAAACCTTTGTGCGCATCTACAGACCCTACTGCAACATCTGAGCATGCTTTTAACATTTCGAATTACATACTCTAGGAGCCTTTTGCCAGAAACGGTCTAAGAAAACACGAAAGTGGCAACGGTGGCGCAGCCGCGTGGCAGTTGAAAAATCCGAAACCTTCGTGCGCATCTACAGACCCCACTGCAACATTTGAGCATGGTTTTAGCGTTTCGAATTACATACCCTAGGAGCCTTTCGCCGGAAACGGTCTAAGAAAACACAAAAGTGGCAACGGTGGAACAGCCACATGGCACCTGAAAAATCTTAAACCTTCGTGCACATCTACAGATCATTTAGTAACACCCTAGTGCAGTTATAGAACTCTGAATTACATAGGTTGGGATTATTCGAAAGAAAAGTGAAAAATTAGCGCATTTTTCAAGTGGCTCCACAGAAGCCACCTGGTGGTGCAAAGCTTTAAAAGTGGTATTTTTGGATTGCACAGACTCTATTGAACAACTGTAGAAAGTTACAGCGTTTCGAATTACAAAACCGCACGTACGGACGTATGGACAGAGATCACGACAATATCCCCGCATTTTTTCAAATGCGGGGATAGCAATGAGAATCAATTTTTGATTCTCGTAAAATATTTATTTACTTCCTGTCATAGGTTCTGAAAGTGTCATTAAAGGCCTGCAGAATTCCTCATATTTTACTCCCTTGTAACAGTGACAGTGATGTCTAGTGAAGTCTTTGTTATCTTTGTGGACATCCAAGACTTCACTGGAAACCCCTGTCAAGGAAAAGTAAACTTTATTCAGCAACACCACCCGTGTCTGTATGTTGGTACATGTAGATGTATGACAAGAAACTCGCTGATATTGGAACAAAGCCCTTAAGTGTTAAACTCCAGTAAATATATAAATACGAGGCTTGTTTCTTCTCAACCTACTCACAATTGTTTACAATTGGCTGTAATGTAAGTGCAAGCTCTACTTTGGAACTAACTCAAGCTAATAACTTTTCCAAACGAGTTGGAAAAGTGGAAGAGTGCAAAAGCACGAAAAAAAGATCGAAAAAGGGTCGAATGAGACCGGCGCTCAACATTACAGGTACTCTCTCTGCACACCTCTTGCATTTACCGAGCGCATGCGCAACAACTGTGACGTCAATTTCTTTTTTTCTGCCATTGTGCATGGTCAGAATTTTTGTGACTTGCGCTGCTCAGCTTGTTTCTTCGAGAACAACTTGAATAACTCACTACAGTTATTGTTTTATGTGCATTCTAGGATTGTATCCTTTAATCAAGCTCAAAATTGTTGTATTTTTCTTTATATTTACGCTCATTTTTGCTTGTGTTATCTTTGCTTATCTTGCCTTTTCCGCGTGCGAAAATGCGACCCACGTTGATCGGTTTTCCGCCGGTGGGAAGCTTGAATCTTACAATTATTTTTGGGGATTTTTCCTCCTAGAAATTATTCTGTCACCTTTTTGGACAATGCCGAAAACACTCCCTTGTCCTTCTTGTATGCAGGTGAAACATGTCGATGTTCACAGTACTTGTGTCGCTTGCAACAACTGTTCTCAGGCCATCCCTGTGAGGTTTGGTCTTCCAAGTTCTGGGCTTCCATTAACCAGGTGATTCTAACCAGAGCTAGAACCCTTCATTCTCGGGACAAAGGTAGCCGTGCCTCCTCGGATATTTCTGAGACTGCATGTGGTGACTCTGTCACGCAGGATGTTGGGCAGCCTTTTTCGATAGCAAGTTCCTCTGCAACTGTTGGCGGTGTTGGTGCTGGGACGCCTGAAGTGGGGACTGCAGGCTCCCTTCCTTTGGCTCCCATGGTCACCCTGGAGGCGACTGTTTTCATTGAGAGTTTTTCCGAGGTCAGCTCAGTCGCTCTCTCTGATTTGCTGCCTACGTCATCTGCAGTTGCTGAGGAAATTGTTCATGCTGCCCCTGTCTTGCATGATAAGTGTTTCTGCCATCTCTTCTGAGGATAGTATATAGTCTCGGGAGCCCGAGGCTGTATCTGGAGGTGTGTCACAGGGCTACTAGCCTTCCCTGGCTTCTCAGCGAAGCTGTATGGGTTTGCTGGCAGCCCCATCTCATTTGGCTAGGTTTGCTCCTGGATGGTTGGGAAGCTTGGTCGTTACAGCAGCGATTCCTCATTCCTCGGGCGAATCGTTTGTTGTTCCACCTTCCCCTGCTGGTGAGCCGACTAGCAGGATGGGGCGTGGACATTGGCAACTTGGGCCTTCTTTTCGGCAGAGGCCAGTGACAGCTCCTGTTAGCTGTCACTCTTGGGACCTTCCCCCGGTGATTTCTCACTGTGTCCCAAGTCTGGCTGTTGATCGATGCTTGTTGTCGGTGTCAGAGGATGGGCAGTTGGGGCCTTCTGTCTAGCTGAGACCAATGGCAGGTTCCTGTCATTCTTGGGACAATCCTCCGGTGTCTTCCAGGGTTCCCGCCCCTCCTTGAATTCCTTGAATTTCAAAACCCCCTCCCAAGGACCTGGAAACTCCTTGAATTTTGAAGCACCTCCTGGAAACTCCTTGAATTTTGGAAAAATCGAGTCGGTTGCTCACTGGGTTAATTCAACTCCTAACATTCTTCCTTCTTCCCAACAAATGGACGCTTTATACTCCTTGAAAACCCTTGAATTTCACCCAGCTGACTCCTGGAAACTCCTTGAAAAATTGATCTGAACCTTCTGGAAACTCCTAGAATTCACTTCTCAATTTGGTGCAGGAACCCTGTCTTCTCATCATGTTCCAGGTCCAGCTACCGATCGACATACGTCGTCGGTCTCTCTAGAGGATTTGCAGGCAGGGCCTTCTGTTTTGCAGAGGTCAGTGAATGCCCCTGGGCTTCACTCTTGGGACTGTCCTCCGGTGTCTTCTCACCGTGTCCCTACTCTGTCTGCTGATCTACGTTCATCGTCGGTCCCTTTTGAGGATTTGGGTTCTTCCAGAAGGGTCCATTGGGAAGACACTCCGTCAGGCGCGGCTGCGCCGACGGATTCTCCGCGTGTGCTGAGGCAGGCCGTTCTGGCGCTCACCCGGTTGCTTTCTAGCAGCCCCAAGTTGGCTTCCCTGAGCCTCCTGAGGTGCAACCTTCTTTGGTCAGTCGCAGAGATTTCTCATCTGGCCCTTTGGATGCTGTTCAGCATTCTCAGGAGGTTTCCCCTGGTCAGCCCGAGTTGGGCTGCATCTCTTCTGTCATAGAGGATGACGATTTGCTTGAAGGCGACGGGCCCCCCCCCCCCCCTCGTCAGTCTTGGGACAGGCTTTAGATTTTGGTTTTGGCTTATTGCCAGACATTCAGCCTTCAGACCAGCCATCAGTGACGTCCGGCCACGGTCCTCTGTGGAGTGCCGCAACCCTGTCGAACCTTCTAGCTCTGGGGTTTTGCACCCTCTCCAATCAGCTCAGGTTGTTGAGTCCTTCCAGGGCCTGGATGCCAAAATGCGTTCCAAGGCCCTGAAGAAGGGTTCCTTCTTTGCACGATCTGATGCAGTTCTGCCTCCATCGCAGTTTCGTGTCTATGAATCCGTCTGTCCACCAGTCTTCCAAGGGCTGACTACTGTGGACGAGGATTCTTCTTCTTCCCCCAGGTTAACTAAGCCGATGTCGGTAGTTGAATTCATGGTGGGCCTGTCCCGAGAGATGCTAGGCATGTTGTCTCTCGTGGACCACTTTGTCGCTGCCCTGGCTGCTTATTTTCCGCCAGGGGAGTTTGATGATGCTCAGACGCCTTTGCGTGTTTTGTCTCAGGCTCTTATGAACCTGCAACACAGCGAATTTGCAGCTTGCACGCCAGGATGCAGTATTGGACACTTCTCCATCCCTTCCTTCTGAACAGCGTGCTGTCCTGAGGTCTGCCTCTTTGGTTGGACCTCACCTGTTCCATGGTTCCGTGGGAGCTGTCTGTGGTGAGGTTCTTCGTCATTTGAAGGACCAGCTTTTGTTACGATAGCTGGACCAACCTGCTGCTGCAGGTGGTGGTCATTCTAGTCCCACCAACTGCCCAGCTGCGTTGGCCACGCCTTCGGCTCCTTCTGCTCAGAAGAAATGCCAATGCAGCCAAGCTCGCTGGCAGCCTCAGGGAGGAAAGTCTCAGGACTCTGTTGCTTCCCGAGGGGGTGGTTTCCCCTCTCGGGGGCCTCATCGAGACCGCAAATGAAGGTCCTCGCCTCAATTCGCCTTTAGTCGGGGGAAGGCTGTCTCTGTTTTTCGACCATTGGACAGAGATAATGGCGGACCCTTGGGTCCTTGACGTCATCCAATCAGGTCTGCGGCTGTCCTTCCATCGGCACCCCTGTTTATCTCGGGTGCCCCTCCCAACTCAGGTCCCTTTTGATCCTCAGCGTCGGTACCTTTTGGTGCAGGAGCTCGACAATCTTCTCTCCAAAGGGGCGATCTAGGTTTCTAGGTGGTCAGGGACACCCTTTCACCGGGGTTCTAGGGCTGAAATGGTTGGCTCATTTACACAACCGACTAACCGAGAGCTATAACCAGATAATATCTGGTCAAACGTAGCCATTATTTCACCGAATCTGATATCAAAACTATAGGAATTGGAAAGCAGTCTTCTCAGAAACTATTCTGTGATGTGTATACAAACGAACGTTGTCAAGTACACAACAACGTTCGTTTGTATACATACTACAGAATAGTTTCTATGGTTACTCAGTACTCACGGAAATTGCCGATCATTAACAAAGCCTTGAATGCCAAAGTTGATTATTTCTCAATATATACAGAGCTACTTCGAGGTGTAATCTATCTCAAAGAAGAAGCGGCAGATTTACTACGTTTTAACCGTGGAATGACGATCACAATCGATATTTCAAATAACTGGTTGACGTTTTTTTAATCAGTTAGGTAGGTAATCAGTTTCAAACTGGTTATCCGGTTAACCATTTCAGTACTACGGGGTTCTACTCAAGACTTTTCTTGGTGCCGAAGAAAATGGCCTGTTTCGTCCTGTCATCGATCTGAGTATTCTGAACAAGTCCATCACAGCACCTTGTTTCAGTATGGACACTTTCAGGACGGCTCGATGGTCGATTCATCAGGGCAATTTTGCAGCCAGTATTGACCTGAAGGATGCCTATTTCCATGTACCCATTCACCTGGCATCAAGGAAATACCTTTGGTTCTTGTTTCTGGATCGTGTCTTTCAATTCAAAGCTCTCCCATTCAGTTTGAACCTGGTTCCTTGGGCCTTCACCTGACTGATGCCATATGTGCTCGCATTTTACCATACTCAGTCAGCTGTGACTTCGTTGGCCTACCTGGATGACATCCTCCAATGGCACCACAATGCTGCAGTCCTGGAGTCCGATGTCCGACGGTTGCTTGGCCTGCTGGCATCGTTGGGTTTCAGAGTCAATTGCGAGAAGTTGGATCTCCTTCCTTCTCAGCAATTTCGTCATTTGGGAATGGATTTCGACACTTTTCACAATGTGGTGTCGGTTCCCAATGCTCGGGCGGTGATCCTTTCTGCCTCGGAACCTGCTCCGATCCTCCTCGGTCCGGCCAGGACTTTAGTTTAGATGCTGGGCCTTTGCAGTTCGGTGATAGATCTCATTCCGCTGGGTCGCTTGTTTGTCTGACCTCTCCAACACTTCCTGTTGGATCATTGGCATCCGAATGTGGATCCTCTGGACCTGGAACATCCTATTCCTCGGTCCTTGCTTTGTCACCTCCACCCTTGGGCTGATGTTCCCTGGTTAACTCAGGGTGTCCCATTGGATCTTCCTTCAGCCGATAGCATCCTTACTGCAGATTCCAGCGATCGGGGCTGGGGTGCGGCGTTGGATCGTCTCGGTCTGTCTACTCACGTCGAGTGGGACAGTGAGCAGATGGCCCTTCATATCAACCAGAAAGAGCTCCTTGCTCTTCTGTTGAGTTTTCAGCAATGGATCTCTCACTTGTCGAATCACACAGTCCTGCTTCCTTCGGACATTTCGGCCTACATCCGGAATCAAGGTGGCACGCATTTGATTCCCATGTATCGGCTATCTCGAGATCTTCTGCTGTAAGCGCAGGGTGTAAACACTCGAGTGGTCTCTCAAGTTCTCAATGTCCTAGCAGACTCACTGTCCCGATGGGACAGTGTCCTTCCCACCAAATGGATGCTGCATCAGTCGGTGTTTCAGATGATTTGCGAGTGGTGGGGTCGTCTTCTTGTTGACCTTTTCGCCACTCTCTGGAATCATCAGGTAGAGACCTTTGTCTCCCCTTGTCTTGATCCACTAGCCTTTGCGGTAGACGCTCTGTCTCTGGACTGGACAGGTTGGATCGGCTATGCCTTCCCTCCTACACTGATTTATTCACAGGTGTTGGTGGAGATTCGTGCTTGCAGTTGCAAGGTCATTCTGATTGCACCCCTGTCTCCACAGAGGTGTGAATCAATCGGCTGTGGCCTCTGTTGGCCGATCGGCCAATTCGTCTACCTCTGTGCCGCGATCTTCTTTCCCAGGGTCTGTCCCTTCACACCTGTCTTTCATCAGGTCCTGTCTCTGAAGTAGAGGTTTTTCGAGACGAACAGTGGAGTGCATTTCTGCATCACGGCGCATTCCATTGGCATGACTTATGCTGCTAAGTGGAAAGTTTTCTGCCGCTGGTGTACAGCTCAACATGTGGATTACTGAAATCTGTCAATCGCTCAAATTGCAGATTTTCTGGTATACCTTTGACTCCAAGGGCCTCCAGTCTGTAACTATTAAGGGCTATCAGTCTATGATGTCACATACTTTCTCTTATGTGGGAAAGCGGTGCATCGGTCGTAATCTCTTTCTCTCCTAACTGATCCGGTACATTTCTCTAAAGAGGCCTCAAGTTTTGCGTCTTACACCCAAATGGAACTTGGCATGGGTGTTACGTTGTTTGGAGGGGGCGCTGTTCAAGCCTTTATCCAAGACTGATATGCGTTTTCTCACCTTTTAGACTGCTTTCCTTCTAGCGTTTGCTTCAGCCAGATGTGTCAGTAAGCTTCATGCGCTTTCTGTTGATTCAGCTTTCTTCAGGAATGAGGCTAACAGTGTAACATTCACTACTGATTGCTCTTTTCTGGTCAAGAATCAGCTTCCTGATTCAGTACCTCCTCCCTTCTGCATTCGGGCTCTCCCTGCTGTCGATGGCTGGAGGCCTCTTCTTTGTCCTGTTCATGCAATCAAGACTTATATTAATCACACACAGTTCATTCAGAGGGGCTGGAAGAGATTCTTTCTGTCTCTCATTCCTGGGAGGCAGTCTATCTCTTCCCATTCTATTTCCAGATGGATATGTCTCACAATCAAGCTGGCTTATTCCAGTTTGTCTGCTTTGGATCTTGTTTCGAACCAATTTAACGCTAATGAGGTTCGTGCCATTTCTACTTTCTGGGCGTTCTTCAATTCTGTTTCGCCCAGGGACGTTATGAATGCGGCTTACTGGAGGAATGTTTATACTTTCTCCTCCTTTTATCTCCGCCATCTACAGCAGCAATCTGTGGACTTTTTTTCTTTAGGCCCTCTCGCTGCTGCTCAGGCTGTTGTGCACCCTCGTTGAATATGTATTTTCAGGTTTGTTCTTCGCTCAGCCTTGTTCTTTTCAGGTGCTTCATTCTATTCAACACTGTTGTGTTGGTGTTTCAGCTTCTTTTTCAGCACCTTTCTTCTATTACAGGTTTTGCTCTCATTCTTTGCCCTCCTTGCATTTCTTTCTGCTGTGCTTGTTGGTATTGGTTATGTGATTCACCTCCACCTATTGTTTATTCAGCCAATTGTAAACAATTGTGAGTAGGTTGAGAAGAAATTAAAAAATTTTAGTAAATTTTGTTTCTTAATATACCTACCACAATTGTTTACCGGAGGCCCACCCTCCTAGGCGATATCTTTTGATATCATTGCCTCCCTGCTAAATCACAAACTTCTCGTTGGCAGAAATTCGGAATTGACGTCACGGTTGTTGCGCATGCGCTCGGTAAATGCAAGAAGTGTGCAGAGAGAGTACCTGTAATGTCAAGCGCCGGTCTCGCTCGACCCTTTTTCGATCTTTTTTCGTGCTTTTGCACACATCGACTTTTCCAACTCATTTGGAAAGTTATTAGCTTGAGTTAGTTCTGAAGTAGGGCTTGCACTTACGTTACAGCCAATTGTAAACAATTGTGGTAGGTATGTCAAGAAACAAAATTTACTAAAAAAATTTTAATTTTCAGTTCTTAAATCCAGTGAAACCTGTCTTGAGAGACCACTGTCATGAGAGACCACCTGTCTCGAGAGACTGCTGTGACCTTGTACCATTGGGTTGTTTTACTCTATAATGGACCTGTCATGAGAGACCACCTGTTTTGAGAGACCACTTTTCTATGGCAAAAAGTGTGGTCTCTCAAGACAGGTTCTACTGGTGGGAGCTATCGATTTTCTTCCTTTTCCATCAAAAAATGTTGGTGCTGGCAATGACCTTTGAACTTAGTTTAGTCAGGTATCAATATATTCCTTTGGCATGCCATACAGGGGTCATTTATGATTGGATTGCCTTAAAACATGGTATACTTGTTTGGGGTGACCTCTAGATGGGAGCTATCAATTTTCTTCCATTTCTGTCAAAAATAGTTGTCGTTGGCAATGACCTTAAATGAACTTAGTGCAGTTATGCATCAATATTTCTTTTTGACACAACATGTAGGGCACATTTATAATCGGATCACTTTGAAAATTGGTGTGCTTGTTTGGGGTGACCTCTAGATGGGAGCTATCGATTTTCTTCCATTTCTGTCAAAAAGTTGCAGTTGGCAACGACCTTTGAACTTGGTTTAGACAAGCATCAATATTTCCTTTGGCGCACCCAACAGGGCACATTTATGCTTGGATCAGTTTGAAACTTGGTACGCTTGTTTGGGGTGATCTCCAGATGGGAAATGTCAATTTTCGTTAAAAAACGTTGCAACAACCTTCAAATTTTATTCACTCAGACATCAGTATATTCCTCTGATATATCCTTCAGGGCACATTTATGATCGGATCACTTTGAAACTTGGTATGCATGTTTGGTGTGACCTCTAGATGGAAGCTATTGATTTTCTTTCATTTCCTTAAAACATTATTGTCGTTAGCATCAGATTTTGAATTTTGTGCATTTGTACAGCAACTTATTCCTTTTGCGCTCTCTACAGGGGATATTTATGAATTTCCATAAAAAAAGAAAAAAAAAACATTGCCACTAGCAGTGACCTTCAAACTTACTCATTTGTGCATTATCATCTTCCTTTGCCACTCCTCAGAGGGCACATTCATTATCAGGTTGTTTTGAAACTTGATATGCTTATTCAAAGTGACCAAGATAGGAGCTATTGATTTTCTTTTCATTTCCATCAAAAACTGTTGCTTTGAATTTATTGCATTGTGTATCAACATTCTTCTTTGACATGGCCTGCAGGGTACATTTATCATAGGATTGTTTTTGAACTTGGTGTGCCAATAAGGCGAGACCTCTAGGTATAAAGTGCTATCAATTAGCATTAATCTCTGTGGAAAAAAGTTGCTGTTTACAATGACCTTTAAACTTACTGCATTTGTGTATCAACATTCTTCCTTTAGAAAGCCTTAGAGTTTACATTTAAAAATGCATGGATTGCTCTGATGTTGTGCACACACAATGCTGTTATATTGAAGTTTCACCAAATAGCATTGGAACCAATGACCTTCAATTTGCCATTTCACTTATCACTTACCAAGTTCAAGTTTGTCAAGTTGAGCTACAGTGTCATTGACACTTTCATTTCTAGCATGGGATGGGAACCACACCCTTTTAAAACACATTCTTATGAAGACAAATACACACACTTTTCAAAAATCACTTGTCATGAATATGTGGGATTACAATTTTAGCTCCCCTATCAGAGGCTTACCAAGTGCTTAATAAATTTAGGTGCATTATTTTTTACTTGCCTTCTTTTAACTAACGTGAACCCTTGTTGGAACCAGGGTTAGTGAAGGTGTGCTTGTTTATTGCAGTAAACAAGTTCTATTTTACTGGTAAAATAGTATCCCAAACCAATGTCTGGGTAGAAGTCCTCTAAAGTGTGAAGCTTAGGTATAAATGATTGGCTAAAGTTTAGCCGCTGAACTTGACTTCATACCTATGTTGTGGCCCTGATTTGGCCAAAGATGCTGAAAATGACCATAACTGGTTGAGTGCTGAATTATTTTTCAAAGGTGATTTGTAACAGGTATTTTTATTAACCCTTTACCTTACAAATTGGCCATATCCACCTGTGTGATTTGCAAATTAGCAGTTGAAAAAATATAATTTTTCAAAAAATTTCAACAAAACCACATCATGTAACCCCTCATTGCAACGAGCTTGTCAAGCTCGTTCCAGTGAGGGGTCACATGATGTGGTTTTGTTGAAATTTTGGGGAAAAAAATGGAAAAATGATATTTAAAATAATCAATTTTGATTTCGTCTGCATTGGGTAAAGGCTTAAGAGTACCATGCTACAAGCAGAAGAAGACCCAGTTTGGTAGTATGATTTTGTTTATAAATAATTGTTTTGTTACTGATTTGAATAATTTTTTGTATGAATGTTTAGTACCATGGGATACATCACATATAATACAGGTTTTTTTCTCGTGCGTAAATTATGCAAATTTGACTAACTTTGATGTTTTTTGGTGTTACTTTCAGCACTGTAAGTGCAAATGCCAATACGGCTCGGGCTAGAGGCCGTATTTATGAACCGATCTTTACGAAACTCCTTGGGTACCTTTGTCATCACCGTGGGACGAGAACAAGTGTTTTTGGGTCTGGTCCGAAATTCAAGATGGCCGATGGCAGCCATTTTGTACAAAATTTGGTGCAATCAGATTTTTGCACAGAACTTCCATATGAAAGCGCTGATTTGAATAATTTTTGTGTGAATGTTTAGTACCATGGGATACATCACATATAATACAGGTTTTTTTCTCGTGCAGAAATTATGCAAATTAGATGAACTTTGATTTATTCAGTGCTACTTATACACTGTAAGTGCACATGTCAATACGGCTTGGGCTAGAGGCTGTATTTATGAACTGATCTTCACAAAACTTCTTGGGTACCTTTGTTATGACCTTGGGACGAGAACTAGGGTTTCTGGGTGCGGTCCAAAATTCAAGATGGCTGCCAGTGGCCATTTTGTACTGAAATTAGGTCCAATCAGTTTTTTGTACACAACTTCTATACGGCTCAGGCTAGAGACCATATTTATGAACCGACCTTTACGAAACTTCTTGGGTACCTTTGTTATCACCGTGGAATGAGAACGAGTGTTTTTGTGTGTGGTCCGAAATTCAAGATGGCCACCAGCGCCATTTTGTACCAAAATTAGTGCAATCAGTCTTTTGTACAGAACTTCTGTATGAAAGTTCTGATTTGAATAAATTTTTGTATGAATGTTTAGTAACATGGAATACATCACATATAGTACAGGTTTTTTTATCGTGCAGAAATTATGCAAATTAAATGAACTTTGATTTATTCAGTGCTACTTATACACTGTAAGTGCACATGTCAATACGGCTTGGGCTAGAGGCTGTATTTATGAACCGATCTTCACAAAACTTCTTGGGTACCTTTGTTATGATCTTGGGACGAGAATGAGTGTTTCTGGATGTGGTCCAAAATTCAAGATGGCTGCCAGTGGCCATTTTGTACCGAAATTAGGTCCAATCAGTTTTTTGTCACAACTTCTACACAGCTCATATTTGTGAACTGATCTTCACTAAACTTCTTGGGTACCTTTGTTTTCACCTTGGGACAGGAATGAGTGTGTTTTTGGGGTGCCTTTGTTATCACTGTGCTATGAGAACAAATATTTTGGGGTTCAGTCAGACCCACTCTGGGACTCAAAGATTTTTTTTCTAGTTTAGCATCTGACTGTCACCCACCTTTACAATACCTTACCTATACATTTGTGACAGGCAACGGTCAGTATTTATGTACAGACCGTTACAATACTTTATATGTACCTTTGTTATCAGGTCATTACCTAGATGTTTGTCATTGCTGTGTCACATGCTATACATGTACATGTCTTTGTCTTGACAAGTTGAGCTATAGTGTCATTGACACTTTCATTTTATGTTTCACATGCTGAGCAAACTAAGTAATGTATTAAGTGTAAAGCCACAAAAATGGCATTTGGCACTTTTCAGTTGAGCCCTGATAGTGGCTTCTTGCACTCAGCCAGTTAAACACCAATGAATAAACAAACAAAAATGAAGCACAATTTCAGCTTCACAAACTTCATTGTCTGATATTTTTCTTTCAGTTTTCACATTGAATAAAGCAGATTATGGATGAAGAAGGAAGGAGTGATGATGTATCCTCGGTTTGGAGCCCCGAGACATCACAGCCTGAATATGCCTCCTTGAATGCAGCTGTGTTCACAACTGCAACTAGTACTAGCACCACCTACTCAACTTTACCTAATGTCCATTCATTTACACAGTCCCAGTTTCCATCGAACTATTTCCATATGGTACAGGCTTCATCTGACTTATATCCTACCCAGTCATCATATGAAAGAATATCACCCGTCGATGATTATCGCGATGTTACTTCTGGATCGGATCAGATCACCTCCTTTTCAAATTTGTCGGCAGATAATGCACAGCTAATGGGAAATCATCATGTTGATAGCAGTACGATGCAGCCAGTGAGTTTTCTTTGATGTTTTTAACCATGAAAGTGCCAAGATAGTTTTCATGATACATGTTAGAGCTTTGAGGTTTTAATTTTCAGTTTTGTTTCAGTTTCAGGAAAAAACCTTGGTTTCAGTTCAGTTTTTCTGTGTGTTAAGCACATGTACAGTAGAACCTGTCATGAGAGACCACCCTTTTTGCCGAGCAAAAGTGGTCTCTCATTACAGGTTTGAGGTTTTTGCTAGTCAGTGAACGATCTACCAGAGAATATTTGTTTCCGAAATGGAAAAGAATTAATTTTGTAACTTTTTTTTATTATTGTTTTATTTTAATTCAGTTTTAATACAAAGGCATTGTTAAATAAATTACAGTCAAAAGTACATAATCTGAAAAACATTTTGAGATTTTGAACGTGGGGTTCGGTTAGTCCTCGGATGGGTGACCATCTGAGTGATCGATTCGGACTCCCACGTTGTGTCCTTGGGCAAGGCACTTAACCCCAATTGGCGATTGTCCACATGGGGGCACAATGGCGCCGTGTACTAAGGCGTACTGCACGTCGATGGTGCGCACGTCTTCAACCATTCTAACCCTCTCTGTGCTGCAGTGTGGAGTTACGATGTTGGGGAGCTGGCAGATGCTCGTTGTTCTCTCCGGGTACTCCGGCTTCCTCCACCCATAATACTGTCACGGTCATGGTTAGCCATTGTGCATAAGAATGTGACCTTAAAACACCAATAAATAATAATTACAGTTATTCATTGAAAAGTCTATTGTTTTTGTGTTCGTCACGTTTTGTTTTAACTAGTTGAGTGGTAAATAGTTTTCAAAGATGATTTGAAATATGAGTATTTTTGTTTCCAAGATGCCTTGCAACCAGCAAGGGAAGCCTCAATTTAGCAATATTTTGTTCATGAACAATTATTTTATCACAATTTATTGGAGAGTGTAAGAAAATAATTATATATAAACATTTATTTTCTACTGCTAAAAAACAACAAGCCTATGCAAATAGTGTAAAGCAAGTAAAGTGGCTTTTAGCACTTTTCAGTAGAGCCACGATAGTGTCTTCTAGCACTCAACCAGTTAATCGCAAATAATTTCAGTCACACTTTGAGTAAAAATAAGCTTAGGCCTAAAAAAATAAAAAATCTGTTTCTCAGGCCCTCCCGCATGGTCCTTTTGGTTGCCGCATGCTCTCTTTTTATAACCAATTTAAACTTAAAAAAAATTAAAAATTAAATGGTTTATGTCTGATATTTTACCCAAGTTGAAAAAAATGATGAATTTGTCCCTTGAGTGCAAGAAGGCTTTGCAATGCTAAAGCATTGCAAAGCCTTCTTGCACTCAAGGGATGAAATACACCACCACCCATGCTATTCTGTAGATTATGAGGCCTAAAACTTGAACCAAGAACATGAACTTTTGATGGCAAAGAAGTAATTACTGAAATAAAAAATAAAATAAAAAACCACTCGCCCGCATGCAATTTTACAAATAATGACCTGAGAAACAGAAGATCTACTTTGTGTAGCCTTACCTTGGTGATTTAGTTTGCTTAATCCTCTTTGATTTTGTCACACCTCAGCAAATAATGGAATAACAATGTTATTGAAAGCCAAATAATATAATTTTCAGACAATCTACAGTGAAAGATATTTGTCATTGTTGTGGATGATTTTCAGATATTAAGATTTCGGGGTACAGTTGTCTTGACTGACAATTTCATTATTGGGCAAATGTCCTGGTTACATTTTTGAACTATTGATTTCTGTAAACATTGCATTGATCTTAATTGATTTTAATACTCTGAAATTGCCCAAAATTGAGTTTTTGGTCTCTCAAAACAGGTGAAAATCTGAAAATCTGAGTTTTTGCCACGGTTTTGCAGTCTCTCAATACAGATGGTCTCTCCAGGTAGGTGGTCTCTCATGACAGGTTCATTATAGAGTGACCCGGTGCTTCATTAATTAAATTTTTGATGATTGCACTTACATTGTACATCAGACTGTGACAACTCTTGTGTCACACGCAATTACGGGACATATCTTTCCCATGCCAGTTCAACCCCTGACGATTTGCCTGGGGCATTTCATCCCAAATCTGATTGATTCATCCCAAGTTATCGGCATCTGGCAGTGGGCACAGTGCACTGGCTTGTGCAGTCATCATGTAATATATAGATAGTGACACAATCCCTGTTAATTGAATACTCCTGTTAATTGAATAATTTTCATTGGCAAAGTGGCTATTCAATTAACAGGGTTCCACTGTGTTATGCTTCAAGAATATGAATGTACTGTTGAAATTATCTGTCTGCTCAGTGGTTACCTCAGTTCAGAACTGTAGAATCTCATCAGTCAAAAAACAGATGCAAGAAAATTGAATCGCAGATGCTGTTTTTGCTTTAACCCTTTACCTAACATGAAAACAGGACGACACTTGCAAACAAAGTTTTTGAATAACTGATTTTTAGCTCACCTGACTTTCAGTCAGGAGAGCTATATTGATCACTCACCGTCCGTCGTCCAGCGTCCGTCGTCCGTGAACATGGTGTTTGCATCTTCTCCTCCTAAACCGCTGAACCAATTTAATTGATATTTGAGATAATAGTTTATGACATCGCAATTTGATTTTGTTCAAATCAAGTTGCCTTGCCCCTTGGTAGGGCCACACCCAAAAAGTGTCCTGAAATCTTAAAAAATCTTCTTCTCATGAACCAACAGTAGCAGAGACTTGATATTTGGTGTGCAGCTTCCTTTTGAGGTGTAGACTCAGATTTTTTCAAGAGAAGTTTGATGGGCTATATTAGTATATTTGGCGTCGTTATGGGAGGGGCAAAATTTTTGGCCCCGCCCAAAATTTCTATTTTCCGAACCGAGAGGCTGATTTGAACCAAATTTTATGTGAGGGCTTATTGGGTCATAAGTACCTAATTTATGCCGAATTTATTTTTCCCGTAGCCCCGTGAGAACCGCAGGAGCTAAAAATAGAAAAAAATTCAAACGCCCATATCTCCAAAACTGCACGGCCCTGAGAATTTTTTTTTGGTGTGAAGTTTCCTTAGGGCCAACAGAAAGGATTGGTAAAAAAAATGCCATCGGTTTTATCATAGGGTACAGTTTCGGGACTTTGGAAAAGCGCTGAGTCACTGTAGGCAATGGGAAAAACATTAAAAAATCTTCTCCTCCAGCTCCAGCAGGTAGAACCTTTTGATATTTGGTATGCAACATTGTATGGTGGATCTGATTCAAGTTAGTTCAAATTGGCGCCCTGGGTTTATATTTGGGCTCAGTATAGGAGCCTGAATTCGAACTTAGTGCATTTCAGACAAATTTCTTTAAAAATCTTCTTCTCCAGATCCAGCAGGCAGAATCTTTTGATATGTGGTATGCAACATTGTGGGGTGGATCTGATTCAAGTTTGTTCAAATTGGCCCCCTGGATTCATATTTGGGCTCACTACAGAAGCCCGAATTCGAACTTAGTGCATTTCAGGCATATTTCTTAAAAATCTTCTTCTCCAGATCCAGCAGGCAGAATCTTTTGATATGTGGTATGCAACATTGTGGGGTAGATCCGATTCAAGTTTGTTCAAATCGGCCCCCTGGGTTCATATTTGGGCTCAGTATAGGAGCCCAAATTTGAACTTAGTGCATTTCAGACAAAGTTCTTTGAAAATCTTCTTCTCAAGATCCAGCAGGCAGGATCTTTTGATATTGGGTATGCAGCATGCTTAGGGGGGTGAGATTCAAGTTTGTTCAAGCCAAGTCCCTGGGTTCATATTTGGACTCACTGTGGTAGCCCAAATTATAACTTAGTTCAAAATGAGAAATTTTCTTTAAAAATCTTCTTCTTCAGATCCAGCAGTCGTAATGTTTTGATATTTGGTATGCAGCATCCTTAGGGGGTGAGATTCAAGTTTGTTCAAGCCATGTCCCTAGGTCCATATTTGGGATCACTGTGGGAGCTTGAATTGTAACTTAGTTCGAAATGAGGAATTTTCTTAAAAATCTTCTTCTTCAGATCCAGCAGTCGGAATGTTTTGATATGTGGTGTGTAGCATCCTTGGGGGGGGGGGGGGGGGATTTAAGTTTGTTAAAGCTAAGTCCCTGGGTCCCTATTTGGGCTCCCTGAGCCCGAATTATAACTTAGTCAATGTGAGGCATTTTTCTTTAAAAATCTTCTTCAGATTCAGCAGTCAGAATGTTTTGATATTTGGCATGCAGCAACCTTAGGGAGTGAGATTCATTTTTAAAGAAAAATGCCTCACATTGACTAAGTTATAATTCGGGCAGCCCTGAGCCCGAATTATAACTTAGTCAATGTGAGGCATTTTTCTTTAAAAATCTTCTTCAGATTCAGCAGTCAGAATGTTTTGATATTTGGCATGCAGCAACCTTAGGGAGTGAGATTCAAGTTTGTTCAAGCCAAGTCCCTTGGTTCATATTTGGGCTCACTATGGGAGCCTGAATGACAACTTAGTTCAAAATGAGGAATTTTCTTTAAAAGTCTTCTTCAGATCCAGCAGATGAATGCTTTTGATATTTTTTATGCAGCATCCTTTGGGGAGTAAGATTCAAGTTTGTTCAAGCCATGTCCCTAGGTCCATATTTGGGCTTACTGTGGGAGCTCGAATTGTAACTTAGTTCAAAATGAGGAATTTTCTTTAAAAATCTTCTTATTCAGATCTAGCAGTCGGAATGTTTTGATATTTGGTGTGCAGCATCCTTAGGGTGATGAGATTCAAGTTTGGTAAAGCCCAGTCCCTGGGTTCATATATGGGCTCCCTGTGGGAGCCCAAATTATAACTTAGTTCAATATGAGGAATATTCTTTAAAAATCATTTTTTAGATCCAGAATCTTTGGATATTTGGCATAAGCTTTTCTTAGGAGTAGCAGATGCAACTTATTGAAATCAATTCTCTGGGTTGATATTTAGGCTACCATGTCATGTGAGCACCCTCAGGCCCCCTGGGGCCTCTTGTTACTTAGTGCAATTTAAGAAAATTTCTTTAAAATTCTTCTTTTCTGGAACTGATGCGCAGAATCTTTTGATATTTGGAATATAGCATCTTGGTATGGGTCTGATTCAAGTTTGTTCAAATTGAATCCCCCGTTCAATATTGGGGATCACTGTGGGGGTGTGAATTTTTACTTATTGCAATTTAAGAAAAAATCTTTAAAAATCTTTTTCACCAGAACCAGTGGGCAGAATCTTTAGATATTTGGTATGCAGCATCTTGGTATGGGTTGGATTCACGTTTGTTCAAATTGAGTCTTTTTATCAATATTGGGGCTCACTATGGGGGCGTGAATGTTTACTTTGTGCAATTCAAGGAAAATTCTTTAAAATCTTCTTCAGAACCATCATGCAGAATCTTTTGATATTTGATCAGCAGCATTGTCCCATTCAGTCCTGTTGATGTTTTAGCTCCACAGAGAGTATAGATTTACTCTGTAGACCCTTAAGAATAGCTTTTGATAAATTTTTTGTCTTAACAGTATGGAACATTCGGTGAGCGCCTAAGGCCTCCTGGGGGCCTCTTGTTTCATTTCATTTTTTGTCTCAAAAACATAGGTTATGACCCCTCATTGGAATGAGCTCGTTCCAACGAGGGGTCATAATCTATGTTTTTGAGACAAAAAAATGAAAAAATAATGAAAATTAATTGGCGATTTTTGAGAATAGTGGTGGCTGGTTTTGGCCGTTACGTTGGGTAGAGGGCTAAGTTGTGTTACCTGCGCTCCAAAATAAAACCCCAATATCTCACACTTAACCAGTTAATTTGAGGTATCAATTTGACTGCTTTGAGAGAATATCAAAAACCTGCATATTGACTCAAAATCCAAAAAGCATCACTTGAATTTCATTTGACTGTTTCTTCAACTCACACTGGCAAACACCTTGTTTTGGATATATGAAAGGATTTGTGTGTTGATATTTATTGAACTGATTGATTGTTTTTTCAGTTCAGGTTTCTTAAAATTGTACAATTTATGCGTGCAACAAATTGAGAATGTGAAACTTTAAAGGGATCATACGCATGCTCAAGCCTGAAAATAACCCATGTTGGATCGTTTTGGTTACGTGGGCATTGCATCAATCAGAAAAAACATGAATGAACTACAGGTTATGTCAAAATAATACAATATATATTAAAAGTTCCAATCCCGATTGCATCATATGAATGAAGTGGTATGTCATTTGAATAGCCACTAATGTGAGTCTGAATTACGTGCCCAACGGTCTTCAGACGAATGCACTCTAATGTCAACAATGACTTCTGGACTGAAGCTTTGAGCAATACATAGCTAACATGTCGCATCACGGGTTGACAAACTATGAAAAATTGTACTTGGCAAAAGGTTGAAATAAATACCCACACTCATCGAGCCAAGAACGACTCACTTCACTGTGTTGGGCAAAGGGTTAAAATTTATACCCACTCCCACTAAGCATCTCATTGGCAACTTTAGCCAATTTGGCACACCTATGAGCGCGCCCAACCCCCGTAACGGGTAATGAAAAC
Source organism: Pictodentalium vernedei (assembly GCA_031216915.1). Taxonomy (NCBI): domain Eukaryota; kingdom Metazoa; phylum Mollusca; class Scaphopoda; order Dentaliida; family Dentaliidae; genus Pictodentalium; species Pictodentalium vernedei. The sequence continues at coordinate 247,066,881 of CM062288.1, read as the reverse complement.
CCTCATGGGCATTTGCTGACACATTTTTACATTCGCGACCAGCAGTAATGTTAATGATAGTGCACATACATCAATGTGCTTAGGCCTAAAACCTCTCTACTTGGCGCCAAAGTGCGCTACATTGTAAGGAGGAGCGGTATATTTAACCCTGCCATGCCCCCAACATCTGGGGGGACAAGTGACATTCTACTTCATAACAACACCAATTAATACTGTACTAGGGCGGTCAAATATGCTACACTTATGACCTTCTAATTCTGCACAAACGTGTATTTTGTAGAATACAGTTAAAACTAGAAGTCCTGTCATGAAATGCACACAAATAGCACGTCGATCTGCGCATTAACGCGTTATGACCATAGTAATGCTATCACATTCTGTACATATGACCTGTGCACAAGCAATGTTTCAGCCAATGGACCTCCGGGTAACCTGGAGACCCATTGACAGAAACATTGCCTGTGTTTGCTCTGATTAACCAGGGGAACCTGCCATGCTTTTGATGCCATTCGATATGGCAATTGCGCGCAATTAAGCCTAGATAAGCGTACAGTTCGTGACAGGACTTCTAGTTTTAACTGTAGCACTAAATAACATGTAAAAATGATTCCAAACCATGTGCAGTTATTTCCGAATGAGTCATTCAAGTAACAATGACCGATAGACAGTGCAAACCTCTTCTTATGTGTGTTTGTATTATTGACAAACTATTACATGGTTGAACACATGTGTGCATTGATTGCAAGGTCAGTTAATACTGAACTAATCCTGTACTGAGCACACTCACTATAATGTTCAATTGCAAAGGTCAAGTACAGGGAAACTTCAATTAATTTAAATGTGCTCTTTCATCAAGCTTCCATGGCTACTCTGAGCTACTCGGTGGTTTATGCCCTCCCCTATTTAATCAAAATTCTGCTTTATCAGCTTTTAAAGATGGATCGCAATTCCATATTTATGCTTCACATTTTTCAAAGCAACACCAAAAAATGATGACCTGTTGAGGATGGATACACTAAATTAAATACTTGCTTCAATATTTCAAAAAAGGACATGCCAAATTTGAATGCCAGATTAAGAGTAAAATTCAGACTAATATCTGTAAAAAAAAATACTTTTCACACTCTCAGTAATACATGTAAAGCCCATTTGATTTTTTTTTATAACCTTTACTTTTAGGGTTACCAGTTACATCATATGGTTTTGGATGGTCAACACAGAGTAGTTGCTGTACAGAGAGTTGTTTCCCCTGAAGAGTGTACATCCAGTCAGTCAAATTCCTTAGGATATCAAAGAGAACAGATGAATACTCCCAATTCTTCACTGATGTCATCAGTAAGATTTGATCATATTTTTATATAACAACCAATGGCCCAGACTAGCTTGTGCTAACTCAAAAATTAATCCAGGGCCAAACACAAATTTTGCCACCTAATCCCCAAAATTTGCATGCAAAACAGAAAATTCAATGTCCTATCTGGTTCTTCATACTTTTTAGATCTGTGCATGTGCAGTTTCCCGGAAGACACCAAAATTGGCGCAAACCATCATTCTTTGTTTGGCCCTGAAGTCAGCAACAATGAACTGACATGTGTGCTTTTAAATCTCATTTTTGAGGATGCCAGACCCAAATCAATGGTGAAATTGGTGGATCCAAGGACATAATTGGATGATGGAAGTGAACAACGGTGGTCAGGAATGTTCAGGGCTGTAACTTTATAATTTTTATCAAAATTATTTCATGTCTCCCAATTTCCTTGAAGCCCTCCTGTTAAACTCCCAAGCTTTTTGGCTTATTTTTATTGAAATTTTTATAAAATTTCTTGGGAGTTTGACGTGTATTACAGAATGTTTATTCTGTATATCCCCTTGGTTACGTCCTCAACCTAGGGATGTTTAGGCATTTGGGTCATGCATCTTCTGTCCGATGTATCGTTTGTTTCTTCATCTGAAGATCTTGCTTTACATCGGGTAGCTTTAAAATCTGTTACTGACTTCGGGCCTTTTTTATTCAGTGCCTGAGGTCTTGTTTCCGTATTTTTCTTTGACATTGTTTACATTGTCAACGTCCTATAAATATATGTAGTTTCAACTTATTATTACTGTAGGATTGTTATAAGATACATGTTATAATATTCCGGTAGTGTAGCAATTATTTTTGGAATTTTGTCCACACTTAGGGTCTATCGGGATACCCTTGGGCTCGTCTTGTTCGCTTTGGGAACTGTGGCTTTTGTCAAAAAATGTTTGAAAAATTTTTTGAAATTAATTTTTCGATTTCTATTTTGAATGTTGATTATTATGTATCTTTATCATATATTTATGGTGGAGTTGGTGGCAGTACTATGGACTTTATTTGATTAATTATGAAAGCTTATTATTCAAAATGCAAGACAAGGAAATCTTCCTCAGATTTACATGCTTGTTGCCTTGCTTGTAGTCGATGTACTCCCACTAATTCTTGTCCTACATGTGTTTATTGGGATGGACAAACGTTGGACACTGGTGTCACGATATGTTGTTAGCGGTGAGAGGCCAATGACGGTTCTCTCACTGCAAAGTCATTCAAGTTTCTCAGCTTCTTTTTCTGAGGAACAAGAACATGGTGATGGTTATGTAACACCTTCCAAAAGTGTTCTACCGTCGTTGTGCTCTGATGAGCAAACAGAGCTAGCTGCCAAAGTGCTCATGAATATTAGGCAGGAGATAAAGTTACTAGCCGGTAGTTTTAGTCCCTTGTCTTCAGCTAGCTCGACTGGCGAAGCGGTTACTCCGTCCGTGGGTACTGTGATGCCGGGTACGTCTGTTGCGGTCTTAAGAAGTTGATTGGGTAGAGCGAGCACTTTAAAACATAAACATGCTCACCCAGCGACGACGGAACAAGGGAAGAAGCCAGCAAGTGCTGTGGGAAGCTCAGCAAGGTCTGAAAGGACCGCGAGCGAGAGAGGTCCCTCTCTATCCCAGCAATATCAGATGTTGTGATAAAGAACTTGCGTGAGTCTGAGCATTCGTCCACACCTGCGGGTGCTCTGTAAAGATCGCAGCCGGCCTCGGCTACAGTTACGGCTTTTTCCTCTTCTTCTACTAAGCACACATGACCGCATACTAGCTACCCGACTTCCGATATCCAGCCTGCTATACGAAGAAGGGACCAATCTTTGCCAGTGAAGTCGGACCATCCAGTAGCTAGGGAGACGAGGCCTTGATCATTGGGATGTTCGGAGAAAAGAGCCATCTCCGACACACCGTCCCAGGAGCAGCAAGTGGCAAAGAAACAGAAGACCGCTGCTCCTCAGGTCTTGGTGACGGACTTGCTGTCGCAGATTGCGCAGCTGATAGCAGCATCCCAGCAAGTGCAAGAGCAGCCTCCTTCAGACTGAGAACATGAGCTGTCGGACAGTGCTGGTTTGGTCCAGTCGTCTGTTCACGCAGATGCAAGGGACCAAGATTCACAACCGATTCTCTCGGATAGTGAAAGGGATATGGAAGAAGATTACCCTTCCATTTCGGAACAACACATGGTTGCGATGGATTTCATCCATCAATACTACCCTGAATTTGTTCCGTCGAATCAGCATGCTGCGACAAGGAAGAAACTGCTGGTGTCGTTGGATGCAGACTTTATCCGGACAAAAAGGAGGAGGAGGTCCTTTCTTTTCCGGTTCAGTCTAGGCAGGTGTCACAGGCCTTCGGCCATATAGACACCGCCATATTTAATCTCTCGAGTACGAGGAAGAAAGACGGTTTCTTAACTTCATCTTCTATAAACATACCGTTTCTTGGACCACGTTCATTTAAAATGGTCGGGGAAGATGTTCAGAGAATTCCTCTGCGTTTGGATGAGCAGGCCGAGGATCTAGAGGTATCCTTACCTGGATCATTCACAATTCGCTCAGACACAATTGAGACGCCAATTTCTTCAAATAGAGTGAATTTGGACGCTATGTCTTGCGCAGATCACTTTACAAGAGCTGTGGCGCAACGTCTCAATGGAAAGGAATTTGAGGATGTTCATACCTCTCTTAGAGTTCTTTCCAGGAAAATTATGTACACCATCTATAACTCCGCCCTAACAGTGGCTAATTTGGAGTTAATCAAATGTGATGGTGCCCTGGCAGCGTCATCACTGATAGATGACAAGGTGAAAAGCTCTGAGTCGCTCCGGTCTCCGGACATACTATATATCCGATGACAAGCTTTTATTAGTCTATGACCAGGCTACTAAGAAAGCATCTAATGCTCTGCTTTTAAAGTCGGTGTCTCATCAACTCGCTGCAGCAGACAAGAGTAAAGGAGGACGTTCCAGACAGAAATCGTCAAAAGGGGACTCCTCACGAGAGTCATGAGGGTATAGGAAACTCTCTTATTCTTACTCTGGAGGTCGTCAGTATAGCGACTCGGGGAAAGTTGCGGAGGTCTGATCGGGACCATTGGTCAGACGCCCCTAGGCCGACCGGACAAGGTTCTTCGTGGGGAGAACGTGGTTCCTCCTCACGTAGGCCTCACAGGTCGTACAGGTGATGGTCAAGACCTCTATTGCTTACCAGTTGGCAGAAGGTTATCAAGCTTCGCGAAAAACTGGATAACAATCACGGAAGACCAGTGGGTGAGAAGTGTAGTCTTGGACGGCTTATGGCTATCATTCCGAGCGGAACCCCCACTAACAAGATGTCCGCGTTGGACAAATCTTCCGTCAGATCCTTGCAAAAGAGAGTCTCTCCTAGCGGAGGTACAAGCTCTCTTATCAAAGGAAGCAATAGAGGTCATCGAGAATAAAAATTCTCAAGATTTCTACAGTCACCTGTTCCTGGTACTGAAGTCAGACGGCTCGTTCCGACTGGTTATAGACCTGAGCTGGATAAACAAGCTCATTGTCGCTCCAAAATTCTATATGGAGACCATTCGGTCGGTAAGGGCGAGCGGTCGAGTGAACGACTATGCGGCAAGCATAGATCTAAAGGATGCATACTTTCATGTCCTGGTACATTCGGCATTCAGAAAGTACCTGCGGTTCGCCGTAGAAGGGAAGGTGTATCAGTTCAGGGCAATGTGCTTTGGTCTGAACCTAGCTCCCTGGGCATTCACTCAAATAATGAACTCGGTAATGTCACACTTCCGAGCTAATTCGTCTGCGGTAACGTCGGCTTACTTGGACGACATTCTACAGAGATATGGCAACAGAATTATTCTTCAGAATGATGTTCAGAGTCTGCTTCTATTACTCCGACGTCTCGGTTTCATCGTAAATGAGAAAAACTTGGATCTCGCTCCGTCCAAGTCATTCATTCACTTGGGAATGAGCTTCGAGACTCGTAACAATCTGGTTCGTCTGCCGTTACCCAGAGCAAAATTAGTCAGTTGTTATGCTTGCTTTTGTCTACACTCAGACGCATTAACAGCGAGGGAATTCATGCGACTGTTGGGGCTGTGCGGAGCGTCTGCAGATCTTATTCCGATGGGTCACCTGCGCACTCGTCCCCTCCATATATTCTTTACACAGAACTGGAGTGTGAAGACACATTCCCTCAAAACCAGAATTGTTTTAACGGACCTGATAAAACAAAGGGTTCAGATTTGGGCAGATATTCAGTGGTTAACTCAGGGAGTTCCGCTGCAACTGCCAGATCTGGCTTTCATGATTATGACGGATGCGAGTCAGATGGGTTGGGGTGCGACCCTAAGACCCGCAGATTTGAAGTGTCAGGGTCTTGGGGACCCTCGGTTCCTGGAGAAACACATAAACATCAAGGAAATGATGTCAATATGGCTAGCGCTACAACATTGGATTCACATAATAGCAGACGCTCATGTTCAGATTTTGTCGGACAACTCGACAGTGGTAGCGTACATCAGGAACCAGGGTGGCACTCATTCGATTCCGTTATGCGAACTAACGGAGAAGATTCTTCTATACATGAATCATCATGTTCAGCTTTTTGTCCGTCATATACCAAGTCGTCTGAACGTAATAGAAGACTCGCTCTCTCGGAAAGGTCACCTATTGCCATCGGAGCGGATGCTCAACATGCGAGTATTCAGGCAGATTTGCTACCAGTGGGATAGCCGAATGATAGATCTGTTTGTGACGCACCTGAACTATCAGTTACCGACGTTCGTGTCGCCATGTCCAGACCATCGAGCGTACGGAGTAGACGCTCTGTCGACCTCATGGGACGGAATGATAGGATATGCGTATCCTCCAACTATCAGCAGATTCTGTTAAAGATCAAACAGTCTCATTGCAAAATTTACTAGTAGCACCTCTGTCATCACAGAAACCGTGGATCAATCTTCTCAGGTGTCTGTTATGGGACGTTCCCCGGAAGCTTCCTCCACGAGAGGACCTTCTTTATCAGGGGAAGTCACGCGCACTGCATCACAACCCGGAAGGTCTCAACCTTCACGTATTTCCGTTGTGCGGTCCTCCTTGCACGGAAAACAGTTTACAGGACGAGCAGTGGTCACAATTTCTAACTACAGGGGGTCCTCCTCTTCGTTGAACTACGCAGTGAAGTGGAAGGTTCCATTGGTGTAAGGATCAGTCGGTAGACGTTTATGATCCATCCATACCAAATATTTCCAATTTCCTGGTTCACTTGTTTGACAATCTCAAACTGCAGCCTGTCACTATTAAGGGCTTTAGGTCTATGTTATCAGACACTTACGCTCATCATGATAACTTGGCTATTGGATCTTATGCTTCATTATCTAAGCTGGTTAGAACTTTCTCTATTAATAGGGCTAGGACCCTCAGATTAATTCCTAAGTGGAATTTGGCTTGGGTTCTGTTGAAGCTCAAAGAAGCTCTGTTTGAGCCATTGGATGTTGTAGAGTTCAAATTCTTGACCTATAAAACAGCATTTCTCTTAGCCTTTGCATCTTCTAGAAGAGTTAGAGAACTTCACCGTAGTGTGGGTAATACCATTACCCTAACTACGGAAGTGAGATTTCTGGCTAAGAATCATATTCCAGATAAACGGCCTGAGCCTATTACCATTAAGGCTCTGCCGTCCTTGGACAATTGAAGACCTCTGCTGTGTCCAGTCCGGACTATGCGCATATATAAACGCCTATCAGATTTTATAAGAAAAGGAAAAAAACGTTTCTTTCATTGATTCCTAACAGAAAAGATATTTCTGTTCATTCATTTGCTAGATGGATTCAGGTTGCAATACTCATTGCCTATGAAAATCTATCTTCGTATCAACGTTCTGTAAATAAGATATCAGCGCATGAAGTTAGAGCGCTGTCCACTTCTTGGGCTTATTCTAACAGTATAGCCATTACTGATCTCATGAAGGCTGCATACTGGACACATCCCTCTACATTTACCAAGTTTCATCTCCGGTGACCTTAGATTCTCTTTCTGTTGCTCAGAATGTCATCCGTTAATGATTACATCTATAGTTATTTAGGCAGCCCATTCCAGCAGTGACACTGTTCCGCTGCCCTCTTCATTCTGCGGTCTCGTACCTCAGAACAAGGGGGGGGGGGGGGGGAGATGTTTTTTTCTCTTATGATCATCTGGCTTTATAGTGAAAAGCAAGGGAAGACCTCCTCCGGTGTCAGTAGTCCTTAGTCGGTGTTGGGATGGTTTTAATGTGTAGCTCGGTGTGAAGCAATAACTATGTCTCATTTATATACTGTTTTTAAAGTGTAGCTCACTGTGAAGCATTTGTATATGTCATGTGTCAAATGGCCATTAATATACAATCCTCGGACATTTTTAAATGAGTATAAAGAGTCTCATTCTCTGGACTATCTTTATATATTGGCTTTCCTTCACCGAATTAGCATAATGAGTTATGCTGGCATTAAATGGAGAATTATATATTACTTGCGGGTGAATACCCGGCATTGCACGGGAGAAGATGGTTATATCAATATACCCTCAGATATGATCGGCTCAGCCGTTTTCGAAATAGAAGGTCAAGGTCACCAATTTCAAGGTCAAGGTCACCCCACACGGGCACCCTGATAAAGTCAAAATGATCGATGGATCAATATACACGCACATATGAAATTTTAGCCCCATCGGCCAAGCTGTTTTCGAAATAAAAGTTCAAGGTCATCAATTTCAAGGTCAAGGTCACCCTGCACAGGCACGGCATCCACCCCATGTTACTTGCAGGGACGAATTATGCCCGTGTACAAAATTTGAGATCGATTTATCGAGAAACAGAGGAGTTCACCCGGAACAAAGATAGAGAGATACAGACATTCGCATTTATATATTAAGATGTAATACTCAATTACATTGTTGGTGTTATGACTTTCTCGTTATTCGTAAAGGAGAAAGACATATATAATTCCTTTTTTCTCCTATTCTCCTGTAGGAGATATCCTTTACTGAAGTGATTGAGAGATTGGATTTTCCTTTATGTCCTAGGCCCTCCAGCCTTTTTACGATTCAGCAAGTCTGGGCCATTGGTTGTTGTATAAAAATATTATAAATTCTAAGTAATTTGTATATTTTTTATACTTACCAATGGCCCAGACAGGTATGGCCCTCCCATGAGTGGGCACTCATACCTCCCCACTGTTTACAACATTTAACAGGCAATTATAGAAAGAATGATGGTTGGCTCCAATTTCGGTGTCTTCCTGGATACTGCACATGCGCAGATCAGAAAAGTATGGAGGACCAGATAGGACATTGAATTTTCGGTTTTGCATGCAAATGTTGGGGATTGGGAGCAAAATTTGTGTTTGGCCCTGGATTAATTTTTGAGTTAGCACCAGCTGATCTGTGCCATTGGTAAGTATAAAAAATATACAAATTACTTAGAATTTATAATTTTTCCTGAAGAGGTCCAAATGTTTTGCTCTCCTATAACAGATACATGTAACATGTTGCTTCATAAGGACGTGGTTGTTAAAAGATTACTAAAGTGTTGTCCTAATATTTTTATTTTATTTTCAGGTAGAACCTGTTAAAACGTATTTCCCCTTTCAAAACTGTTTTAGAAGGGACCCCGCATTATGTCCTTGGGCAAGGCACTTAACCCTGATTGTCAACATGGGGGCACAACTGCACATCGATGGTACGCATGTCTTCAACCAATCTATGCTGCAGTGCAGAGTTACGATGTTGTGGAGCTGGCAGCTGCTTGTCGTTGCTCGGTGGTTCTCTCTGGGTACTCCAGCTTTCTCCACCCGTAAAACTGTCACGGTCATGATTAGCCATTGTGCATAAGTATATGACTTTAAACACCAATAAATAAATCAATTTTGAATGGACCCCTCATATGCAATACAGTGTGACCTTGGTAATTGGTTAGCCACGTTTGCAAGTGAAAAGTATTCAGTTAAGAGGTATTTGGTCAGTCAGGGGCAGAATTTCGAAACATTTTGTGAGAATAAAAATGACTTTGTGCCCATTCTGTTCTGTTCAGAAATGAAATTATGAGAATCATTACAAGAATCAGATTGTCTGATTCTTGCGAAAGTCTCCTCTTGTCAGTGTCTTCCATTCTTGTGGCAATTATCCACTGTATTTTGATTGACATAGCTCAAGAAGTTCTGTTTTACAAGAGGTTATAGATTAAATGCTCATACCATGGAATCCTGTTAATTGAATAGCCACTTTGCCAATTAAAATGAATCAATTAACAGGAGTATTCAATTAACAGGGATTGTGTCTCTTTCCTGTATTCTAGAGATAAACTTAGCATTTATTCTATTACATCTTGTTTGACAGAACCTATATTCAATTAACAGATCAAATTTGGACTGGGGATATGGTAAATGGTTTTGTGTTGGAAAATTATATTCAATTAACAGGGTTATTCAGTCAAGAAATTCAATTAAGTGGGCTCTACTGTATTGGATGTACGTTGACCTTAGGACAAACCGACATACATATTCTATGTTTTATGGATTAAAAAAATGGAAAATATTGGTCTTTCAAGAAATTTATTTGCAAGTTTGTCTTCTTTTCTTATTAGATAGAGTTGCCCATAATTTCATCCTTTTCTTACATTCTGGTAATAAACTATTTATTCTATTGTATTTTGTTTGACTGAGCTCATGGAGCTCTGTCAAACAAGATGACATAGATTCAGGCCTGAAAATAAGCAATCTGACATTTGCAGAATGAAGTCTCCATAGGGTGAATTTGATGATGCTATCCCATACAGTGGGCCAATTTATCCTCTGGGTACCTCTTTCTGTTTAGTTTTGAGACCCTGATTCAGGTTAAGGTTCACAGAGGGTAAATTTAGTGATGCTACCCTGCTGTGCAGGGTAGCATCACTATATTCACCCTCTGGGGACCTCATTTTGCAGATGACAGTCTTCTTATTTTCTGGCTTGCATAGATTTAATGCTCTATTAAAGCTGGTTGTAAGTAGACATTTCCAATGGATCACACTACTTTTGTATTCAACTCTTTACTCAATGCAGAGGATATAAAAATTTATTATATTACAGATTTTTTTTTAAATTTCAAAACATTTCAACAATGCTGTATCATATGACCCCTTCATTGGAATGAGCTCAGTTCATTAGGTAAAGGTTATATTATCCCCCGCCAAGTCGGGAGGGGGATATTGAAATGGTGTCTGTCAGTTCGTCAGTCTGTCAGTCCATCCTTCCGCTACAAACTGTGTCCGGTTAACTCCTCCTACAGTTTTCCGTGGATTTTTATGAAACTAGGTCTAAAGTATCATTACCGAGTGTAGATGTGCATGTGGTCAGGAATTTTCGATGCGACAAATTTTTGTGTGGTTACGTGTGGTTACACCCTTTGGAAATAGCAAAATTTTCATCACAAAGGCTTGTCTGCTTAACAGCTTCTGCATTTTTAGCTTAACTTGACATAGTCAAGATAAGCTATTGCCATCACGCGTGCGGAAGTCTGTTAGTCTGTGAGTCTGTGACGTCTGTTCACATTTCCTTTAGCACGGGCTACACCCCGCAGTTCTTGTCTGATCGTCACGAAATTTCATATGCAGGTTTGGGGTCATGTCTAGATGAGAACGTCCCCTTTTGGTCGCGATCGGGCAACCGGTATGGCTGCCCGAGCCCAAAACCCGAAAACCATTAGCACAGTCTACAGGTCGTATTTATGAAGGGATTTCATTGTAACTTGGTAGGATGCCTCTGTATAGGGCCTAGACGAGAACGTCCCCTTTTGGGCATGATCTATCAACCGTGATGGCTGCCCAAGCCCGAAACCCAAAAACTTTTAGCACAGTATGCAGGTCATGTTTAATGTGGAGGGATTTCATTGTAACTTGGTAGGATGACTCCTTATGATGTCTAGATGCGAATTTCCCCATTTGGGCATGATCTGCCAACCGTGACGACTGCCCGAGCCCAAAACCCGAAAACCTTTAGCACAGTCTACAGGTCATATTTATTGAGGAATTTCATTGTAACTTGGTGGGTTGACTTCATACAATGTCTAGATGAGAAAGTCCCCCTTTGGACGTGATTGGGCAACTGTGACGGCTACAGGAGCCCGAAGCCCGAAAACCTTTAGCACAGTTTAGAGGTCATATTTATGAAATGATTTCATTGTAACTTGGCAGGATGACTCCAAATAATGTCTAGATGAGAACGTCCCATTTTGATCGCGATCATGCAGCCTTGATGGGTGCCCAAGCCCAAAAACCTTTAGCATAGGCAAAAGGTCATATTTATGGAAGGATTTCATTGTAACCTGTTAGGTTGACTCCATATAATGCCTAGATGATGACATCCCCTTTCGGTCGTGATTGGTCAGTTGTGATGGCTACAAGTGCCCGAAGCCCGAAAACCTTGAGCACAGTCTACAGGACATATTTATGAAGGGATTTCATTGTAACTTCTTAGGATCACTCCAGATGATGCTCAGATGAGATTGTCCCCTATGGTTGCGATCATTCACCCATGATGGCTGCCCAAGCCCGAAGCCCGAAAACCTTTAGCACAGTCTACAGGTCATATTTATGAAGGGATTTCATTGTAACTTGGTAGGTTAACTTCATATAATGTCTAGATGAGAACGTGCGATCATTCACTCATGATGGCTGCCCGAGCCCGAAGCCCGAAAACCTTTAGCACAGTCTACAGGTCATATTTATGAAGGGATTTCATTGTAACTTGGTAGGTTAACTTCATATAATGTCTAGATTAGAACGTCCCCTTTTGGACATGATTGGGCAACTGTGATGGCTAAAGGTGCCCGAAGCCCAAAAACCTTTAGCACAGTCTACAGGTCATATTTATGAGGGGATTTCATTGTAACTTGGTAGGATGACTCCAAATAATGTCTAGATGAGAATGTCCCCTTTTGATCGCGATCATTCAGCCTTGATGGGTGCCCGAGCCCAAAAACCCTTAGCATAGGTAAAAGGTCATATTTATGGAAGGATTTCATTGTAACCTATTAGGTTGACTCCATATAATGCCTAGATGATGACATCCCCTTTTGGTCGTAATTGGTCAGCTGTGTTGGCTACAAGTGCCCGAAGCCCAAAAACCTTCAGCACAGTCTACAGGCCATATTTATGAAGGGATTTCATTGTAACTTCATAGGATCATTCCAGATGATGCCCAGATGAGATTGTCCCCTTTGGTTGCGATTATTCAACCCTGATGGCTGCCCGAAGCCCGAAAACCTTAAGCACAGTCTACAAGTCATATTTGTGAAGGGATTTCATTGTAACTTGGTAGGTTGACTTCATATAATGCCTAGATGAGAACGTCCCCTTTTGGACATGTTTGGGCAACTTTGACGGCTAAAGGTGCCCGAAGCCCAAAAACCTTTAGCACTGTCTACAGGTCATATTTATGAAGGGATTTCATTGTAACTTGGTAGGTTGACTCCAAATAAGGTCAAGATGAGAACGTCCCATTTTGGCCGTGATCATTCAGCCTTGATGGGTGCCCGAGCCCAAAAACCTTTAGCATAGGCAAAAGTTTATATTTATAGAAGGATTTCATTGTAACATTGTTAGGTTGACTCCATATAATGCCTAGATGATGACATCCCCTTTTGATCGTGATTAGTCAGCTGTGATGGCTACAGGTGCCCGAAGCCCGAAAACCTTGAACACAGTCTACAGGTCATATTTATGAAGGGAATTTCATTGTAACTTCGCAGGATCACTCCAGATGATGCCCAGATGAGATTGTCCCCTTTGGTTGCGATCATTCAACCATGATGGCTGCCCGAAGCCCGAAAACCTTTAGCACAGTCTAAGGTCATATTTATGAAGGGATTTCATTGTAACTTGGTAGGTTGACTTCATATAATGTCTAGATGAGAACATCCCCTTTTGGACACGAGTGGGCAACTGTGACGGCTTCAGGGGCCCAAAGCCCGAAAACCTTTAGAACAGTCTACAGGTCATAATTATGGAGGGATTTTATTGTAGCTTGGTAGGATGACTCCAAATAGTGTCCAGATGAGAACGTCCTCTTTTGGTCACGATCATTCAGCCTTGATGGCTTCCCGAGCCCAAAAACCTTTAGCATGCCTGTAGGTCGTATTTATGGAAGGATTTCATTGTAACTTGTTAGGTTGACTCCATATAATGCCTAGATGATGACATCCCCTTTTGGTCGTGGTTGGTCAACTGTGATGTCTACAGGTGCCTGAAGCCCGAAAACCTTTAGCACAGTCTACAGGTCGTATTTATGGAGGGATTTCATTGTAACTTGGTAGGTTGACTTCATATAATGTCTAGATGAGAACGTCCCCTTTGGACGCAATTGGGAAACTGACGGCTACAGGGGCCCGAAGCCCAAAAACCTTTAGCACAGTCTACAGGCCATATTTATGAAGGGATTTTAATGTAACTTGATAGGATGACTCATTTTGGAATAATTTCATTGTAATTTTGTTGATATATGTTAACTGTGAGGGCCACATATATTAACTGTGAGGTCATATTAACCCACCCCTCAGATCTTTAGTACAGTGTACACCTCATATTATTTTTATCATAAACATAGCATACAGGGAACAGAAATGAACATATTCCCAATTATCACAATTCTTGTCTTATTTCATAATCCTTTCATAAACATTGAACATTATCCTTTTCATCAAACACAACACAAAAGTTAAGCTACAGTGTCATTGACACTTTCATTTGCTCAACTTTTGAAGTAGTCAAATTTGAGGTTTTGTCATGGCCCATCGTCCATCTGTCCATCCATCAACAATTCAATACGGTTTGGGTTAGAGGCCGTATTTATGAACCGATCTTTACGAAACTTCTTGGGTACCTTTGTTATCACCGGGGACAAGAACGAGTGTTTTGGGGTGCGGTCCAAAATTCAAAATGGCCACTGGCAGCCATTTTGTACCGAAATTAGTGCAATCAGTTTTTTGTACAGAACTTCTGTATGAAAGTTCTGATTTGAACAAATTTTTGAATGAATGTTTAGTAACATGGAATACATCACATATAATACAGGTTTTTTTCTCCTGCAGAAATTATGCAAATTAGATGAACTTTGATGTATTCAGTGCTACTAATACACAGTAAGTTCACATGTCAATACGGCTCGGGCTAGGGGCCATATTTATGAACCGATCTTCCCAAAACTTCTTGGGTACCTTTGTTATCACCTTGGGACAAGAACGAGTGTTTTGGGGTGCAGTCCGAAAGTTCAAGATGGCCTCCAACTTCCAAGTAGACAAACCTTGATTTATTCAATGCTACTTATACACAGTAAGTGCACATTTGAATACGCTCTGACTAGAGGCCGTATTTATGAACTGATCTTCACAAAATTTCCTGGGTACCTTTGCTGTCACAGTGGGACAAGAACAAGTGTTTTTGGATTCGGTCCAAAATCCTAGATGGCTACTGTTGGCCATTTTGTGGTGAAATTAGATGCAATCATTTTTTTTTTGTACAGAACTTCTATATTTATTTATGAATTTTCCTTTGGAAGGAGTTGATGAGTTTATTTTTAGCTCAACTTTGACATAGTCAAATTTGAGGTTTTGTCATGGCCTGTCGTCCATCTGGACATCTGTCTGTCTGTGAACACGGCTCTGGCTACAGGCAGTATTTATCAACCAATTTTTATGAAACTTCTTGGGTACCTTTGTTATCACTGTGGGACAGGGATCAGCCTAGGAGGGAATTTTAGGGAGACTTCAAGTCTCCCTCCAGAAAAAATAGGGAGACTGCAGAGTCATGTAGGGAGACTTCATAGGCAAGTGGGGAAAATTAAGAATATTCATGTGCCACCCACGCCGCCCCTTCATATTTTCAATTTATGGTCCTCCATTAACGTACAAATAATCCAGGTCCAGTTGTCTATGATGCATCTGTGCCAGGTTAAAAAATCACAATGTAATTATTGACTGAAAATCCCCCACTGCTACCTTCTCCTTCATGACCCCTCACCTCTTCTTCGTGCCAATCCCCCATCACCCTCCTGTGGTTGCCTTTCAACAAAGTCTTCTAAGCTAATAATTTCCTAAGTCTGAAAGTGTGAACAGGACCAGATGTAAGAAGGTTGCTTGGGAGGTACTTTGTTAGTTAACAAACAAAATACATTCTGGGGTCGAGTATTTTGTAAAAGAAATGTCATTCCGCATCATTTTTATGGCATTCCGGTGTCATTCCGCATCATTTCATGTCATTCCGATGTTTAGGAGGACCCTTTTTCAAGATCGTCCACATGCACACTTGTGTCCTGTACAAAGCTTTTCTTGACATCAAAAAGCTTTTTTTCATGTGTTTCAATTCCATTCGTGTTTTTCTGGGAATAGACAGCCCAACAGTTAACAGTCGTCAGCAAATCAAAATGAAAATAATGTGTTATAAAATACGTCCGTTGTGTGTACATTTTCGGCATCCTAAGCGACGTAACCTACTTTCAAACTGGGTTGTTTGTTGAGTCGCGTAAGTCACCTATTTTCGTTTCGACACTTGAAGCTCCGACTGGAACGCAACAAAATAGAAATAAAAAAATCCGCCAAAAGCGACAATGGACAATTACTTGTCGTGTGATTTCAAATAAATGGACGTTTATTTGACGAATTAAAATGCCCATTTATCACACCCAAGAACATTCGATTTTTGAAAATACTCGTTTTCATGTAAACCTCGCTGCTTGCATCACTCAGTTCAGCCTTTTCTCATTTTGGCCAATTTTTAGAGGGCGACTTGTAATCGCCCCGACTATTTTTCTAGGCAACTTTGGGCTTAGAAGGGCGACTTAATCGCCCTAGTCGCCCTCACGGCTGGTCCCTGCTGTGGGATGAGAACGGGTGTTTTGGGATGTCCAAAATTCAAGATGGCCACCAGTGGCCACTTTGTACCGAAATTAGGTGCAATCAGTTTTTTGTACAGAACTTCTATATGAAAGTTCTGATTTTAATAAATTTTTGTATGCAGAGCCTGAAATAAAGGTCGGACATCGGACATGTCCGGTCAAATTTACAGTCGGAAGAAAAAATTAAATCTCCAAAAAAAATTTTCAACAAGTTGTGTCCACACACCACCGCGTTTCAATCAATAGACATCAAAGACCGCATAGTGGCATGTTTACATTCTAGGCGTGGCTTAGTTTCTTTGATCTACATAACTCGGCGCAGTCGTTTGTCTCAAATTGTGCCAGTAACATTCGGTGCGTTGGAAATGTTACATGTAGCGCATTGAAACTTTTCCGACGAGACTTATGGAGACTATGACGTCGTGACCACGATTCCAGACAAACGCCCACAAGTTCTAATTCTTCAGACATTTCAATTTCCGATATTAGTGACAATGAATGAATGCTTGTAAAATGCAAACACATTATTACTAATTTTAGTTTTAATGAAATATGAATCTATGAACTTCATGGAGTTTCGATTTTACACAGCTGAGCCATTTCATTTGGGGCATAGATTTATTGTCCCCAATCACGGCATTTTGTCAAGTTGACAAAATGTCATGATTTGTGACTCTGAAACTTGTTAGTGATGTCCAAAAACCAATCAAATATTTCCTACATTCAAATTTGGGATAACTATGGGTGGGCTAAACCACCCATAGTTATCCCAAATTTGAATGTAGGAAATGTCCGGGCCGATCCTCAAGGGGTTAAATGTTGTGAGTTGAGATCCGAAATTTGTACGCGGTACACCGTGTGTTAAGTTGTTAACACCAAGTGTATTCTGTATACATAGGCCTACTGCCTACATATCAGTACTATTCCAGACTTTTCCAGCTAATTGTGCCCAGTAAGTTTGCAAACAAGGGGATTCAGGCATGTCTGATTTAGATTATATTTTCTACGATTGCAAATTGCAATCCTAGAAAATATATTCTAAATCTGACATGTCCAGATCTCCATGTTACACAGGGATTGCCAGTGCTAAATTTAGACATAAATCGGGTGCAGTCCACGAGTTTGGAGTTTGCGCACTTGCATTGTAAAGTACAACACTAGCTTCCTTTAAAAAAAATCATCTGACTTTGAGGCGTTCAGTTTCATTTTATTTTCTGGTTTACCCACCGGTGCAGTCGACGAGTTCGGAGTTTGTGCACTCGCATTGTATAGTACAACACATGCTTCCAGTAAAAATATCACATGATGTTGAGGCGTTTGAATTCATTATTTTCACTGGTTTACCCAATACCCACCACTGGCAGTCTGGCACCAGCCAGGCCAATACTGGTTGGAAGGTTGAGTTGTGTGTCAGTCTGGTCTGACGTCCATACTCCATCATACATTTATCTAATAACCACGGAAATTTCAAAGGAGTATCAACTGTTTCAAGTGTGTGAGAATGCACCAGAGAACACCATTTACAACGTAAGTTTAAAAAATTTTCTCAACATCACGAGGGGGCACCCCTCCTGATAACCTCCCCATCTTGGCGCTATGCGCCAAGGCAGATGCTGCGCGTTTATAAAGTTGTCCAACCAAATTAAAAAGCCTTATTTCAGGCACTGTTTGTGTGATGTGTAGATTCAAATGTGTTGAAGCCAAGTTCCTGTGTTCATATTTGGTGTTGTTTGGGGAGGGTAAACATTATTAGCACAACCTGATTTTCTAATTCCAATGAGAAAAATAAAACCTCCTCACTCGTGGGAACCCTATGAGCTAAAGATAAAAAATTCAAATCCCTATATTTTAAGAAGGACTGGAGAAATATTTATTAATTAGTATGAATCAACCTTAGAAGGATTTGAATCAAACAGGCCAAAACAATTGCTAACATTTGGCTTATTTTGTACCATACAAGGATCCCCATTGTAACATTAACCCCATGGAGATTTCTTTTCTAGTTTAGCATCTAACTGTCACCCACCTTTACAATACTTTACCTGTACATTGCTGTGTCACATACTATACATGTACACGTCTTACACAAGTTGAGCTATAGTGTCTTGACACTTTCATTTACTCGATTTTTATGAAGCTTGGTCTGAAGTATCAGTATCAAGTGTAGATGTGCATGTGGTCAAAACTTTTTGATGCGAGAAATTTTGCTTGCTTTCGGCCCTTGGAAATAGCAAAGTTTCTCTCACAAAGGCTTGTCTGTTTAACTCCTCCCACATTTTTTATTGGATTTTTAAGAAACTTGGTCTGAAGTATCAGTATCAAGTGTAGATGTGCATGTGGTCAGGAATTTTCGATGCAATGAATTTTACATGGTTATGGCCCTTGGTAATAGCAAAATTTCCATCACAAATGGTTGTCCACTTAACTCCTCCTGCATTTTTTATTGGGTTTTACGAAACTTGGTGTGCAGTGTGAGTATGATGTTTACATGTGCATATGGAAAGGAAGTTTTGATTCGAATAATTTTACCAGAGTTATATCCCTTGTCAACATTGAATTTACCAAAATTGTAGGTTTTTGGAAGATATCTTCAGTTGTGATTAAAAAAAATTAAATGATATTTGGTGAGTGACATTATTGGGTATGAATACATGTCCAGGTTGATAATGAGATAATTCCTGTCATAACATTAAAGTTGGCGAGCGGGGGTACGTATGTCGTTAGATTGTCTTGTTCATTTTGTCAATTAAAATTCCTACTAAAGCTATGGTAAATGGTTTGGTACTTCAGAGTTATTTGCAAATAACAGGATTATTCAATTCATCAAAACCCAATTACAGCATTTAGGTGGTGTGGTTGGGAAGGTGGTCACTGTTCTGACGAAACAAATAATACTTTAATTCCATACCAAACATCATTGTAAGACACAAAAGGGTCACATCGCTCATAATTAGGTAAGAGTAATCTCCACATGTAACTATGGCCAATTGAATAATATTAATCTCAAGATGTAAGAGAAAATGTTGTTGCATCATATGTGTTTGGAAACAAAGGTGTGGAAGAATTCTAAGTGTTCAGAAAAAGGGAAAGTATTATTTTTTAGTGTTTTTCTTATTTACCTTGTGGAGTGCGTGATTGATTTTGGTTGTTAAAAGTTAAAAATTGTTCCTAAACATTTGTTTTGTTACAGTTTATTGGAAGGTACTGATTGCTACTCTGCCTCAAAAATAGGTTTGTTTCCAATTGCATTATAGAAAAAAAATAAGGTTGGTAGGTGGACATTTTTCTGTTCAAGTTTTTATCCTACACCTTAGGTAATGACCATTGCCAAAATGAACGTTTTACGTTATAACTTTGGCATGCATTGGATGTTGGGTTTTGATATCCTTTGGTACAGTGATAGATCATATCCACATATAGCTGTTTTGTCCATACATTCCTATCAGGGCTATGGCCCTTGTAGGACTTAGGATTTAGAAAAATAACAGAATTAGACTTTTACATTATAACTTGTATCCACGTTCAGTCATAATAAATAAATAAATAAATGGGGATAGACCAGTATGGGGGAAGGACATCCACATTGGGTTCAGTCCATGCATACTTACCTCGGTTATGCTTCTTGTTAGCCTTAGAAAAACTGTCCCTATGAACTTCTTGCATGACAGTTTTTTGTCAATGGGAATATTTTTTATTGAATGCCAAAAGAAAGTTGAAAACCTTTGTAATGCTCATGTTGAAATGGGTATGCAGGGAAAGTTTATCCAAGTTAGTCTTTGTGTGTGTGACTGTGTGTGTGTTCAAAATGGCAGATATTTTAATTTATGCCATCTTGAGAAATGCCATTCCACTGAACAGCAAATGCTATCCATGGTATTGCAGGAGGGGGCATATGCAACGCTTTGCATTGCTCTTTTTAGCTCACCTGACTGCAAGTCAGTGTGAGGTATTGCCATCACTTGGCATCCGTCATCCATTAACTTTTGCAAACCTGGCTTCTTCTTCACAGCCATTCAGCCAAATTCAAACATATATTGCACAAACCATCCCTGGGGTATACCCTTTCTATTTTGTTCAAATGAAGCGGCTGCCTTCGGGCTCTGGTCAATGATGCCAAAGCCTAAAAATCTTTAAAAATCTTCTTCCCATGAACCAGAGAGATTGCCTTGATTTATGGTATATAATACTCTTTGGTGTTGAAGATTAAAGTTTGTTCAAGAGAAGTTGGTAGATCAACATTTGGGCTCTCTGTGGGCACATACCCAATTTGGGCTCATACCCATTTCTATTTCAAGAACCGATGGGCCAATTTGAACCAAATTTGGCATGTAGCATAAGTGGGTCCAAAGTACTTGATTGATGCCCGAAAAAATTTTTTTCGTTACCCCGTGGGTACCCCAGGGACTAAAAATAGAAAAAAAATTCCAATTCCCATATTTTCCAAACTACACGGAACAGAGAACTGTTATTTGGTATGAAGCATTCTTTTGACCAGTAGAACGGATTAAAAAAAAATGGCCATCGTTTGTATCAGGGTGTTCTGTAGGGGCGTTAGAAAAAATGCTGAGTCAGCATATTTGCAAAAATTTTAAAAAAAAAACTTTCTTAAGAACCGCTGATCAGAAACTTTTGATATTTGGTATACAGCATCCATAGGACGGTCAAAGACAAGTGTGTTCAAATCGACCCCCTCGGTTCATATTTGGGCTCAACAGAGGGCGCTATGGGGAATAAACTTTAAATATCTTCTTCTTCAGATCAAACAGTCAGATTCTTTTGATACTTGGTATACAACATCTCTACAGGGGTCAGATTGAAGTTTGTTCAAATTGAATTCCTGTGTTAATATTTGGGCTTCCTATGGAAGCCTGAATATTAACTTTGTGCAATATGGGGAATAATCTTTAAAAATCTTCTTCAGATCCACCAGTCACATTCTTTTGATATTTGGTATGCATCATCTTTAAGGGGGTTAGATTCAAGTTTGTTCAAATGGGATCCCTGAATGAATATTTGGGCTGTTTATTGGAGCCCAAATTTTAATTTATTGCAATATGAGAAAATTTCTTAAAAATTCTTCTTTTTCAGACCCACTAGTGAGAATCCTTTCATATTTGGTATGTGACATCTCTAGAGGTGTAAGATTAGAATTTGTTCAAATCGACTCCTGGGGTTAATATTAGGGCGTCCTATGGGAGCCTGATTATTAACTTGGTGGAATATGGGGGATATTCTTTAAAAATCTTCTTCTTCAGATCCACCAGTCAGATTCTTTTGATATTTGGTTTGCAGCATCTTTAGGGGTGTTAGATTCAAGTTTGTTCAAATGGGATCCCTGAATGAATATTTTGGCTCTTTATTGGAGCCCAAATTTTAACTTCATGCAATATGAGAAAATTTCTTGAAAAATATTCTTTTTCAGACCTGCTAGTGAGAATCCTTTCATATTTGGTATGTGACATCTCTAGAGGTGTAAGATTCGAGTTTGTTCAAATTGAGTTCCTGGGTTAATATTTGGTCTTCCGGTGGGAGCCTGAATATTAACTTTGTGCAATATGGGAAATTATCGTTTAAAATCATCTCCTTCAGATCTTCAGATCCAGCAGTCAGATTCTTTTGATATTTGGTGTACAACACCTCTGGGAAGGTTAGATTGAAGGTTGTTCAAATCAGGTCCCTGGGTTAATGTTTAACTTAGAGCAATATGAGAAAATTTCTTGAAAATTCTTCTTCTTCAGATCCACCAGTGAGAATCCTTTCATATTTGGTATGTAACATCTCTACGGCTGTCAAATTCAAGTTTGTTCAAATCAATCCACTTGTTTTTACGTGTTTTTTTGTTTTGTTAATTTTTTTTTTTTTTGGGGGGGGGGGGGGGGGGGGGCTAGAGAGAACCACAGTAGTTTAAAACAAAACAAAAATTTTGTTCGGTTGTTGTTTTTTAATACTTCCCAGAACAGAGCTTGCTAGGAAGCTTTCCTAGGACCAGAAGAAATGAATGCCCCAAAACAGTGCCTTTGGTTGTGTCATAGCAAATCCAAAAAATGGCTCTTTCTGCTGATCACTTACTGATACACTCATCTGTTTTGACACTTTGAGCCAGGTGAGCATTTTAGGCTCACTTGAGCCTCTGGTTTCTTGTTGACATCTATGCTTTTTTGTGAGGATTCTTAGAAAAAGATACAGTGGAACATTGTTAGCTACTTTTCCAAAGAAAAAGATTCAGTTAACATGGGTATTTAACCTCATACATCCTGATGTCACAATACCAAAATTACAAACTGTAAATCTTTCTCATAGTACAAATTGAAATTGTGCCAATTCAGCTTCAAATTTTGATTTTTCAATATTAGTGTACAGAGGATTAATTAACAGGATGGTAAGTTTTCAGGTTCAACCTCCCCATTTCACTCATTTCTGAAACCTTCATTTCTATGGAATAGTCTAAATGAGTTTTGAAAACAAATTTTACTTTAGGCCTCACAAAGTTGATCTTCTGTTTCTCAGGCCATTTTTTGTAAAATTGTATGCAGGCGGGCAGTTTTTTATTTTATTTTTTATTTTTATAATTATTTCTTTGACATTAAAAAGTTCATGTTCTTGGGTTGTTTTATGTTTTAGACCTCCTAATGTACAGAATAGCATGGCGGTGTATTGCGTGCCTTGAGTGCAACAAGGCTTTGCAATATTAAAGCATTACAGAGCCTTGTTGCACTCAAGGGACAATTTTATTAACTTGGGTAAAATATCAGATATAAACCATTTAATTTTTATTTTTTTAAGTTTGCATTGGTTATAAAAAGAGAGCATGTGGCAGCCAAAAGGACCAATGCGGGAAGGCCTGAGAAACAGATTTTTAATGTTTTTAGGCGTTAATAAATTTTTTTTTGGTATCAAATTGATTTCATTTTCCCCCCATCTCCTCCTTTTGTCATTTACCTGCATTTTTTTTTAAATTTTCAGGCTTCTACTTATTCCAATATGCAAGTGTCATCCATGCCTAATTTTTCTGTAACTAATGAAGTTAGTACTTCTGATAACATAATGATGTCCGAAGAGAGACGACACACAATTGGTGACAGAGATGCAGACCATGCAGTAAGCTCTATAAGTAGTGCACTTCAAGGAAGTATTATGCCATCTACTTCAAGAAAGGTGAGTTATTTACCAGGGTCAATTGAGGCGGCTCTCAAAATTATAGTGTTGAAACGATTAATCTATTAACCGGTAGAGTGCTACATATTTCTGACTACAGACTTTTTATCATTATTTATTGGTCTTTTACATTTGATTGGATAGTGCCAATAGGCACTGTCCAATCAAATGTAACTGTGCAATGTGTCATTAACTAAATCTGATTGTTTCCAGGGTCATATGAAGCCTATTCCAACAGAGTTTAGGTGTTTAGCGTACTGTATTTCATAAAGCCCATATATGGGCTTCTAGCTCTCTCTACCAGTTAATCCTCTGCCACAATTGTAACACACTTTTTCTGATAATGAATTTTGCTACCGATTGACCGCCCACGCATGACACAAGTGTGGAAACCTTTTGTATTAGTGGATTCAGACATTGGGATAAAAAAGAATGTAATATTTTTATACTGTACCAATGACCCAGACATAGCTAGCTGATGCTAACTCTTAAAATATAGGGCCAAACACAAATTTTGCCCCCCAATCCCCAAAATTTGCATCTAAAACTAAAGAAAACATGTCCTGAAAGGCCCTCCACACTTCGCCCCTACTGCGCATGCGCAGTGTCAAGGACGTTCCGAAATTGGCGCCATTAATCATTCTAAGTTTGGCCCTTCATCAGTTAACATCTGACTGATCTTTGTGCTTATAAATCTCAGTTTAAATGATGCCAGACACATAAATATTAGTGAAATGGTGATTCTAAGGAGGATAGAGAAGGAGGAGAGGAAAAGAATGTGTGACAGAATATTATCAGGGCTGTAACTTAAAATTTTTTAATGAAATTATGTTAAGTTACCTATTTTCAAGGCAGCAGCCATTTTGTTGTCATTCTGATTATTTAGTTACACTGTTTTTTTAAGTGTTTTCCTCTCTCCCTGTCCTTTAAGTTCCCCCTTGCTATTCTCCCATGCTTTTGGCATAGTTTTTGTAATTATTATTACTAAATTTTCTTGGGAGTTTTAGCTGAATAACAGAATGAATTCTGTTCTTTCCCCATGTTTACGTCTTCACCTAGGGGTGGTTAGGCGTTGTGTTCTGCATCTACCATCTGATGTTCTGCAGTTTCTTCCCTGGAAGTCTCTGTTTTGCATCAGATAGTGTATTTTTGGTAACTGATTTTGGGCCTGGGTGCCTGGAGTCTTATTTTAGTGTTTTTACACTCATTGTTTACATTTTCAACAGCCCTCTGTGTGAGGGGGGGATTTCTAAAAAATAATATCTTGATGTTATTTTAATCATAACTAGATACATTATTATTGTTCGTAAGTGTTGAATAAATTGTTTAAAATATTTTTAAAATTTTTGTCCACACTTAGGCTTGGGATCCATTGGGGCTCAACGTTACTTTTCAGAAACTTGGGCTGTTCTGAAAAAATATTTTTTCAAAATATTTTGATTTCAATTATTTTTTCTATATCAATGGATCATATTATTATTATGTATTTTGATTGCCAGGGGTTAGTGCGAGTACCAGGACTTGTTTTCTTTTCACATTGAAAGGATATTGATCAATTGTTTTAAGAGGAAGTCTTCCTCTGACTTTATTATCATTCTATATGTGGTCAGTGTACTCGCATTAACTCCTGTTCTGTATCGTATGATTTCGATGACAATATGGGAAGCGTATGTCACGGTATGTTGTTGGGGATTTGGACACTCCGGTCCTTTCCCCGCAGGGTCACTCTACTTTATCAATTTCTATTTCAGACGATCAAGATTAGGGTGATGTATCTGTGATGTCTTCCAACAGTGTGCCTCCGTCGTCACAATTAATGAAGGGCTAGCGGAAAAGTGCTCATGTAAATACGCCAATTGCCTAAGAGGACCCTAGTAGGTTCGACGGCCTTTGACGTCCGCTAGCTCGCCCGGTGTAGCGTCCATTCACTGAATGGTTCGGCAGCCGGGTTCGTCCGTTGCGGTCTAGAAGGAATTTTGGGGTGATGCGAGCACTATAAACTAACCTAATGCACACCCAGTGACGGCGGATCGGAGGGAGAACGCAGGAAGCCTTTTAGTCCGGTTCATAGCTCGTTCCGGTCCATCCGGACGGCAGGCGAGAGAGGCCCCTCTCTCGTTCAACAACATCTGGCCCCAGATGTTGTGGTACAAAATGTGTCGTAAGCGGAGCATACGTCCGTCGCTCGGGACGCTCCGTTGTATAGGCAGTCCGCTGAGACTGCTAAGGCTTCCTCTTCTCGTCAGCGCACACGACCGCACCTTGGCTGCGTGACCGCCGATATATTACCAGCTTCGCCGATCAAGGATTCTTCGGCGACCAGGTCACACCATCCGGTAGCCAGGGACACGAGGCCTGCAGACTCCGGACGTTCGCATAGGAAGTGTGCGGGAGTCAACGTACACGGAGCTTCCGGCGGCAATGCATCGTAAGACCGCTACTGCACAGGCCTCGGGAACGGACGTGCTTTCCTTAATAGCACAGTTTATCGCAGCATCCCAGCATCAACTGAATCTGTCGCATATATTTTATCCGACGATGCTGGGTCGGGACGCTCCGCGGAAGCGGGTACGGACGTCCGAAAGTTTCATCCGGTCCGACGGGATACCGAAAGGGATTCGGAGGATTTCGAGCTTTCCCTTTCGGAACAACATATGCTGTTGTGTATGTCATCTGACTTGGTCTTCTCGAGCTTCTTTCGTCGGACCAGAATGCTGCGATGCCGGATAAGAAACTGATAGCGTCGGTGGACTTAGAAATTTTTGGTTCGGTTCAGGGACATCGTCCCTCAGTTCCGACATAGTCCAATAATGTCACACAAACTTTTGAATTATTGAACGACGCTATATATATTATTATTTTATGCTTGCTAACCAAGCATTTCTGGTTTCTTGTTCGAAGAGTTATGGAGATGTCTTTCAAAAGTGTGCCTCTGTCGTCATAGTTAATGAAGAGTTAGCGGCAATAAGTGCTCATGGAATATGTCTATCGCCTACGGAGTGACATTCGCTAGCTCACCCGGTGTAGCGTACATTCATCGAATGGTTCGGCTGCCGGGTTCGTCCGTTGCGGTCTAGGAAGGAGATTTGGGTGATGCGAGCACTTTAATTACTTTAGTACTCACCCAGTGACGGCAGATTGAGGACAGATCGGAGGAAGCCTGTTAGTCCGGTTCCTGGCTGGTCCAGGTCCGTCCGGGCTGTGAGCGAGAGAGGTCCCTCTCTCGCCCAACAACATAGGGGACCGCATGTTGTGGTTCAGATATTTTACATTCGGAGCATATGTCCGTTGGTCGGGACGCTCCGTTATATTGACAGTCCGAGAGACTGTCTTTAATGCTTCCTCATCCTCACAGCAGGGCACACGTGACCTCGAGTATCCGATCAGTTTCGGCATTCAGTGATTCCACGGCGAATAGGTCGCGCCATCCGGTAGCCAAGGGACACGAGGCCTATACACTCCGTTCGCTCGCATATTGGTAGTATGCACGGGGTAACGATCACGGAGCTTCCAGCGGCAATGCATCGTAAGACCGCTTCTCCTCAGGCCTCAGTGACGGACGTGCTATCCGAGTTAGCACAGTTGTTTCGCAGCATCCCAGCAATTGACAGTTTCTCGGTCGAATCAGGAATTATCCGACGGCGCTGGGTCGGTGCGGTCCGCGGTTGCATCAGGTACGGACGACCGAACGCTTTATAGGGTCCGACAGGATGGCGAAAGGGATTCGAAAGATTTCGAGTTTTCCCTTTAGTAGTATCGGAAGATGCCTTTCATATCTTTTGGCATTATCTTCCAGTGATTATTATTTCGGACTTCATTGCTGCGATCTTGGATAAGAGACTTATAGCGTCATTGGACTCGGATTTTTCGATCGGTTCGGGGACATTGTCCCTGACTTACCGACGTAGTCCAATATTGTCATTACAACATGTGTTTTATTTTTCGACGCTATATATATATATACAAGCCTGCTACTAAGCATGATAGTTTAGTTTCTTGTCCGCGTTGCTCATTTCTGCCATTTTATCATTTATACAAATAGTTTATTTTGGCAGAGCAGGGCATACCGAGAGTTCATATGCGTCTAGACGGTGTGATTAAAAACTGCATATATTCTTTTTCGCCGTTTATGTCTTTTCCAATTTCAATGTTGGGAACGACATTATGTATAGTAGACTTAACTTAGACGCTTTATTATACGTAATCCGCCTTACTGAGGCGTTATCATTACGTCTTCAAGAAAAGATTTACGGGATATTATTCTCAATGTAATTTCTTTTGAGGGAAGTAGTTTGTTCACGTATAACTCCGCCCTTCAGTGGCTGATTGGAGTTAGTTAGACGTGACGCAGCCCTAGCTACATCCACTCGCGTGGATAGTAAGGTTAAGAACTCTCTCAGAGTCGCTTCGTTCTCGGAGGAGCTTCTCTTCGACGGCAACTTTTCGGCAATCCATGAATTGCTCGATTTACACGTTCTCTTGTCTATCTAGTGTTACAAGAGATTCAGACTGGGGCAAACATTCGGTGGTTGACTCAGAGAGTGCCGCCGCAGTTGCCGGACCCGAGTGTGGCTGTTATGACGGTTGCCAGTCATACAGATTGGGATATTATACTGATCCCTACGGATTCGAAGTGCCTGGGTCTTTGGGTTCCGCAGTCTTTTAGCAATCAGTTTTCTTCCGCGGAATAATGTTTTTTAGGCTTGCTTTATGTCATTGCATGAACATTATTCAGAAACGCATGCCCAAATTCCTGTCCTTTAATTCGACAGTAGTGGCGTATCTCCGGAACCAGGGAGGCACTCTTTCGTTTCCGTTATTCAATTTAATGGAAAGAATCCGTCTGTTGGTTATAGTACACCAAGTTCAGTTTTGGTCCGTCATATTCCGGGTCGTCTGATTGTTTTATCGGACTCCCGTTCTCTTACGGGTCGCTTGTTGCTGTCAGAATGGACTCTCAACAAACAAGTATTCAATCAGATTTGCTATCATGGGAGCGCCCAATGATGATTTATTTATGACACAGCTTGCTAATCAATTGCAGACGTATGTGTTGGCTTGTCCAGATCTCTGAGCTAATATTGTTAACGCTCTATTGATCTATAGGACGGAATGATAGGATACGCGTATCCTCCGGCGCTGTTGTTTTAGCAGGTATTGCTAAGATAAACAACCACAATACATTTCTGTTGATAGCATCTCTATCTTCACAGAGATCATGAGTAATTTTCTCTCTTGTCTACTGTGGGTTTTAACGTGAAATCTTCCTCTATGTGAGGATCTTTTTCACTGGGTAAATCGTGTCATCTTTATCACAACCTGCAAGGTCGCAACCTTCATGTATTCCGTTGTGTGGTCCGTATTGCATTGTAAGCACTGTACTGGACGAGCTTTGGACGCGATTTCTTACTATAGGAGATCCTCTTCTTCACTATTCTATGCGGCTAAAGTGGAGGCTCTTCCGTCGTGGTGTAGGGATCATTATGTTCATATTGTTGATCCCTCCATACTACTCATCGCTATTTTTTAGTATACTTGTTTCACAAGATCTACTGCAGCCTGTTATTATTTAGGTTATAGGTTTATATTACCTCATACCTATGCACTCTACGATAGTTTACAATTGAGTCTTTTGTCTCTTAATCTAAAGTCAGTTAGTAACTTTTTGATAAATAGACTTAGAATCTTTAGATTAAATTCCTATACGGATTTTAACTTCGGTTCTTATTTAGCTAAGTAATCATTTGAGCCTCTGGAAACAGTAGTTTTCAAATTCTGACCTTTTAGACAGTAATTCTGTTGGTTTCTCTTTTACTGTAGAGTCAGTGAGTTTCATGCACTATCGATGGATGATTTTCACTTTCATAGTTTCGGAATCAATACTTCCGTTACTATTTAGGTTGGATTGTTGCATAAGAGTTAGGCTCCTATTATCCGGAACCTATTATTTTAAGGTCCTTCCGTCTTCGTATGGGCATAGGCCTTTACTCTTTCCGGGTACAGTTTATGTATTTATAAACAGATTTCTGTTTATTACTATGGGCGTAAGCTTCTTCTGTCTTTGATGTCTAGTAGAAGGACGTTACGCTCCATTTTATTGTTAATGGATTCTATTAACTATCGGTACTGCTTATAGTATATCATTGACTTAGCAGTTGTGCTTAAGATTTCGGCTCATGAAGTAAGAGTTCTTCTACTTCTTGGGCTTACATTAATAGTGTCGCTATTATAGATTTTTGAAGGCCGCTCATTGCGCTCAGCCATCCACATTCATGAATTTTATCTCAGAAATATCGAGTCCATTTCTGGAGGCCTCTATTGTTAGGTCTATTATCTACTGCTCAGAATGTCATTCACTTAACAGTTGCTACTATAGCTAGGTAGGCTGTCTGTTTCGGCAGTGTCTCCGTTCGGCTGCCCTCTTCGCTCTGGGCTATTTGACCCAGGGCAAGAAAAAGGGGGGGGGGGGGGGAGGGTGTTCCCTTGGGTCACCTGTTTTACTATGAAAACAAGGGGATACCTCCTCCGGAGTTAGTAATTCTGAGCTGTTATTGGGATGGTTGTTTAGTGAGAAGTTTAGGTTTTTAAAATTCATTCAAGTCTTAGTTTTTAAAGTATAGCTTTTGAATATTGCATATGTCAACGGACATGATTATGCAATCCTCAGACACTTTTAGGAGTATAAGAGTCTCTATTCTCTAGACTTACTTTATTTATTGGCTTACTTTAAAAATTATTAGTATAAGGATTATATTGGATATTAATAGAGTACATGGATGTATGAAGCTCAATTTTAGAAGGTGTTGTATCTTTCTAATTTATCATAAATAAGAAAGATACATGTAAGGCCTATTACTTCTTTTTCCCTACAGGGGATGACTCTATTTTATTTTATTGAGCGTATTCCATTTTGCTCTATGTCCTTGGCCCTCCAGCCTTTTTACTATTCAGCTATGTCTGGGTCATTGGTACAGTATAAAAATGTTAAAAAATTTATAGTAATTTATATATTTTTTATACTTACCAATGACCCAGACGGGGATGGCCCTCCCAGGAGTTGGGAACTCTTGCCTCCCCGCTGAGTACATAGCGCTTACCAGGCACTGGTTATTAGAATGATTAATGGCGCCAATTTCGGAACGTCCTTGACACTGCGCATGCGCAGTAGGGGCGAAGTGTGGAGGGCCTTTCAGGACATGTTTTCTTTAGTTTTAGATGCAAATTTTGGGGATTGGGGGGCAAAATTTGTGTTTGGCCCTATATTTTAAGAGTTAGCACCAGCTAGCTATGTCTGGGTCATTGGTAAGTATAAAAAATATATAAATTACTATAAATTTTTTAACTTTCATAAATTTTGCACAAAATACTCAAGTCTGATCAGGCTATAGTATTTCATGCAGGAGTTAACCCTTTACCCAACGTAACGGCCAAAACCGGCCAGCGCTATTCTCAAAAATCGCCAATTAATTTTCAAAATATTTTCATTTTTTGTCTCAGAAACATAGGTTATGACCCCTCGTTGGAACGAGCTCGTCGAGCTCGTTCCAACGAGGGGTCATAACCTATGTTTTTGAGACAAAAAATGAAAAAATTTAGTTATTCAAGATTTTTTTTTGCAAGTGTCGTCTGCTTTTCATGTTAGGTAAAGGGTTAAATAAGTTACATTTGTATTCTCATTGTCTGAATCCAGATACAAAATATTTCCATGTGGTAAACTCACACCAGTGACCAGTGTCCGCAAATTACATTTATTTATTAGGGTTTACTGTCATTTTTAATGGCCAGGGTCACCTTGCGTCAGACAGTTTTTCAGGTGGAGACTGCCGCAGTACACAGACAGAACCACCAAGTAGTATGCAGTATGCCTTTGTACACAGTGTCACTGTGTCCCCACTTGGGCAATCAGGATTGAGTGCCTTGCCCAAGGACACAACATAGTTACCCCTAGTGGGGATCAAGCCCCCAAATTACTGGAATGTTCCCTAATTAGAGGATATAACACGTAGTATGTTTGTTTTTTATGGTGTTGTCCAGTTTCATAAAATGTGATTTAACCCTTTACCTAACGTAACGGCCAAAACCGGCCAGCGCTATTCTAAAAAATCGCCAATTAATTTTCATTATTTTTTTCATTTTTTGTCTCAAAAACATAGGTTATGACCCCTCGTTGGAATGAGCTCGTCGAGCTCGTTCCAACAAGGGGTCATAACCTATGTTTTTGAGACAAAAAATGAAAAAAATTAGTTATTCAAGAATAATTTTTGCAAGTGTCGTCTGCTTTTCATGTTAGATAAAGGGTTAACCCTGAAATGCCTGCTACATAATAAATGCAGATTATCATGATTATTTGCATGTCCTGTGATTTGTACCAGATTCAAGGTGGTTTCCAGAATGGGATCTCAACGACCCAGCTTTGCCGTTGAGTTGTGATTCCATTTTTGGACACCACCGAGAATCTGATGCAAATCACAGGACATGCACATTATCATGATAATTCATTTATCTAACAATTCTGTCACATAAACAGATTAAATCTTAAATTTTTAATACAGTTTTGGGACATAATGTTGGGTGAGAAAAAGTTTTAAAAAACATATTTTATGGAACTATATATTGTTGTATACTCTAACAAACAATGAGTAATGCAGTCACCGCAATTTTCAAAGTTGTGTTGTCAAATTATTCACTGTCAGTGTCACTTCCTATGATGATCAGCTTGAATTTACGAGTGTGCGACGTGGGCACATCCTCAGGAACCGGATAGGTGTAATATTGAATTGTGCAGTTACTACTTTTAATAGTTCTGATGCTAACTGTAAGGAATTTTGTTTTGTTTTACAAGCGATCAGCTGAGTCGACCACTGAATTTATTTATCTATTTAGTGGTGTTTAAGGTCACATATTTCTGCACAATGGCTAATCATGACCATGACAGTTTTATGGGTGGAGGAAGCCGGAGTACCTGGAGAGAACCACCAAGCAATGGCGAGCAACTGTCTGCTCCCCAACATACTAACTCCACACAAGCAGGGTTAGCATTGGTTGAAGACAGGTGCACCATCGACGTGCAGTACACCTTAGTACACAGCATCACCGTGCCCCCACATGGGCAATGGGGGTGAAGTGTCTTGCCCAAGGATAAAATGCAATTGCCGCAGATGGGATTCGAACCGAGGACCTCTCGGCTTGCAGCCTGCACCTCTACCTACCGAGCTACCGTGCCCCCTCGATCACTGAAACACACATAGAATGTATTCATGCACCTGTTATGATAGCCCATTGCATTACCAGAAACAAGTCGTCTGTATGATACGGAATCAGAATGAGTCGTCTATATGATACAAAACGAGAACACATTATGTGATACATACCGTTTCTCGTGGTTTTCAGGCCAAAATCTATATGATTGTCAGATAACAACCTATATCCTGTGGCTTTGCAGTTGTCACTAACAAATCTTGAATGCTTATACAGGCAGCCAAGACTTGCCTAGAAACAACTGCTAAGGTATTTATAATGTTACTTCAAGTTTACCCAGAGACTTCATTTTAGGTAACATGTTCTGTTGCTGTAAAAAGTGATCAAAGTAGGAATTGGTCCCCATAGACAGACTTTCCAGTTTTGAAATTTATCACACACCTATTAATGTAAAACAAGGGATTTCCACTGTTCTGTCTGTACAATAAAAATAAAGTTGTATCGCACATGTGGTGATACAAAACACATTCGATTTTGTTTACAACGTAAACAGGGAAGGAACCCATCTAAATATATCATGTCAATCATTGGTCAAACGCACCAGAGTCGAGAACGCTTGGAAATTCCAAGTTCCTCATTTAGATTTGTTTACCTCCGATACTTAAACAATCAGATTCGACTGAAAAATTTATAAAATAAAAATAACATTCTGACTGCTTGTTCTTGACAAATACTTTCCACAACTGGTCATATAGTTCTGGAATGTGCTAAACTTGTTAGCTATTTTAAAAACTTTTTGTTGTGTTATTCCCCGCAGTTTAGTCAATATTTGACAAGTTCGATCATCATGACTGAGCCTTTGGCTCTCGTGATATCCTGGACCAAAGCAATCTTGTGCAATAATTCTTAACCCATTTAACCCTTTACCTAACGAATCGCCCGCATCCGCCCGCGTAATATGCAAATTCAGCAGCTGAAAAAATATTATTTTTCGAAAAATTTCAACAAAACCATATCATGTGACCCCTCTTTGGAACGAGCTCGTTGAGCTCGTTCCAAAGAGGGGTCACATGATATGGTTTTGTTGAAATTTTTTGAAAAAATTTAAATTTTGATATCGTCTACATTGGGTAAAGGGTTAAATGTGCAGCAAACTGGATTTGATTGAACTCACATCTATATGTATGGATATCTGATAAGAATAAATCATGTCCCTTATGGAACTGAGTTTTTGCATTGGCTAACACTTTTATCTTATTGTGTGTCTCAGCTTTCAATGTTAATTTCCTACTCACAAATTTTCCACCTGTGCTCTAGAATTCAGCCACCAATACTATGCTTTCTATCATGAGTTTGACTCAGTCGTGCTCTCAATAGAAATCATAACCTTGGCAGCTAATATCACATTAATAAAGATTTTACCCAAACGAAGGCCAAATCTGACCAGTCGAATCTTCTTTGCCCCTGATAAAACTTGATTTGCTGCGAATCGCACATACTCAGAGTGATGACATTGTAGTTAAATAACAAAGCCAGCTTCGACGACATCATATGCTTCACATTGTTTCTGACATTGTGCTCACTAACAAATCAAAAATATTTTGATAGGTTACTGTCGGTTTTGATGTAATGGTATTCGGTGGCTAGCCACTAACATTGCTAGGGCCAAGTCACATTTCCATCTGCCACATTAAAATGAAATCTACATGCAAAAAATCTCGAGGCACACACTTTTTTGTGCATTGCTTTTGTGCTATGGTGTGTACATGCAGTTGCACGCCTCAACATCGAAAATCAGCATTGGGTTACTAGATATTCTGAGGCACCAAAACAGCTTCAAGATGCCCCAAGAAATGTCATTTCAGGTAGTGAATATTACAAAACTGTTTCATCAGTAGGGGTTTGACAGCAACTGCCTTGGCAAGTCTACGATGTTCCCAAATTAGCCCTATCTAATAATAGACGGTTAATTAGTAACAAATGATTATAACTTAATGGTTAACCGGTTACAAGATTTCCTAATTATTTTTGCACGATAAAATTAACAATGGTGGTCAGCTATAGAGATGGGCGGCATACTGTAAATACCTTTCAGTATGGATATCGAGTTAGTAGCGATTTACCGTACTGAGGGAATCTCAAACTACCGAAATTTCAGTATTGAAAAATATTCCTGACATTTGTTAAAAAATAAAAGGGCAAACAACAGAACATTGCAGAAAATTCATGACAAGAAGTGCCCATGGACTGTGTATTTCAAAAGGCACTCACTACTGGTCATTTGATGTAACAAAAAAAGCAGAGAGAAAATACCCGGCCGTATTTTCTCTTACTTTTTTGTTACATCAAATGACCGATGGTGATTGCCTATGTTACTTCCAGCATTTTGACAATTTGGTGATTTTGTCTGCTGTAAAATGAGGATTTACAGCTGAGCAAAATATCAAAAGTACCATTCAATATTGGCATTGGTGTGGGTATATGTATGTTGTTGATACCGAATACTGTATTGATACCGAGGTAAATCATTCATAAATACCGATACTGAAACCGAACTTGAAATTTCAATACTGCCAAGCTCTAGTCAGCAGTGCCGTGCAAAATGCCATAGTCAATCAGCGTTTCCATGGCAAAGAAAGGCAGTGTGAAAATTGTACTATGTGCCATTTTGTTGATAGCTTTGCGGCCACATTTGAGATTTAGTGTCAAATGAATGTCAAGCTTTAGCTCTTGGTTGTCAGAGTTTCCGCTACCACAGCTCAGGGTCTGTCAACCGGACCCATTCTCCTCTGCTTATCATTTACTAATATATCATAAAATTCGGTCAAAAAAACATGATTGGTAATATCCCAGACCTGATGTGGTTGTTTTCCCAGCAAACTTCACC
Source organism: Pictodentalium vernedei (assembly GCA_031216915.1). Classification (NCBI taxonomy): domain Eukaryota; kingdom Metazoa; phylum Mollusca; class Scaphopoda; order Dentaliida; family Dentaliidae; genus Pictodentalium; species Pictodentalium vernedei. The sequence goes on along the minus strand of CM062288.1, from coordinate 247,031,411 downwards.
TGCAGTTGATGGTAGTGACTTGGGATTATTGTGTTAAATATTGATGCTACTTGTCAAAGAAATAGAAAGTATAGATCAGAATGCTGTGCTCTTGACATTGCAATCCAATTTTCAACAGAAGCTATCAACATGTGCAGATTGGTTGTATGACATTGCCCATCGCCAGATGTGACACTATTATCCCGATGTTACATGTAGGTGCAATTCGCACCCAAGTGAATGGCTGACTGTTAAGATTGCTGTATGTGAATGTCATTCAGAAACTGTTGCTGTCTTCCACCATTTGTTGATAAGGTAAGATGTCAAGTGCCGGTTGTAGCGCAGAAATAGCGATAGCTTTGCATGTTGTTTCCCAGAAAACTTGACATATTACTTCTACAAAATTGCCCCCCCCCCCCCCCTTCCTCCACTGAAGCATGAATCACCATCTCAGAGGTAAGGAAATGGCCTGCCTGTAGTGTTTAATCCTAAAAATTTTCCTTGCCTGGCACGAACCATGGTTGTGTCATTCCTTCAAGACTCTCCCCTCCAACAGGACCTACTAATTTATACCTAGCGGAAACCCTGGTTATACAAAACGTGGCTATTTTTATTATTACTATTAATTGAAAATAGAATATGTTTTCATATTTGGAATTCACTTAAAAAAAACAATGAGGGGTCTTTGCTGAATTTGAATAGTATTGGTTTCTTTTGGCCATTATGTTTGATAAAGGGTTGATATAGATGAGATTTACACTAAGCCTGTACAATGCACAGGGTTAGTTACTTGGTTGAAAATTATTTTTTTTTATTACCAGAAAGTGTGATTAACCCTGTGCAATGCACAGGGTTAGTCACACTTTCTGGTTATAAAAAACTAGTAACTGCCAAATCACACACTACATGAAAATATACTCTGACTAAGGCTTAAAAATGCTCATGGTTAGTTAGTTACATGTTGTTACATATAGGTGCAGGAATCAAGGAACAATTGGAAATACTTCTTCTGGATTATGAAAATTTTTTTTCAATTTTAAGTGAATTCCAAAAATGAAAACATATTCTGTTTTCAATTAATAGCTTGTTTTCTGCATAATTTCTTTTGTTTTCTTTGAGGCAAGGACTTGAGATTTTAAAGTTTCTCTTACAGTGATGGCCAAGTTTGATTTTCACTTTTTTATGCAAGCGGTGCCTTGGGCTGCATGGTATCTTGGTAATTCGATATTTACCGGTTTCGAAAATTATACAGAGCCAATACAGTATCAGTTTGAAAGTACCAGTGTACCACGAATTATGGTATTATATCAAATTAGCGATGCCGAAATCAATATTTTAATAATAATTGAAGAAATCTTGAACGTCCCTCCCATCACACCACTCAATATTTATTATCAGTAATCAATTTTCGAGAGTGTGTTGAAAATTTGAAATAATACTTTGATTACTCACTACGGACTGTAAATTTCAGTCTAAAGCTATTTATTAAAAGAATTGTTATTAACACGTGTCTGCTTTTTTTTTTTGTCATTGACCTTTGATCAGTTACATGTACACGTCACGTGATTTTTTTAATGTCGCAAGGGTGTCCGTCAAACATGGAAAGAAATTGTTCCTAATTGTTCCTAATTCAAAATCCTCCCCGTCTTTTAACTGCTGTTGTGAAGTGCCGGTCAATAACAAAACATAATGATCAGTCGTAGCCCAAACTCCACCCAAATTTACGACTACTGTTGTGAATTGCTGTCAATCACTCAGAGTAACCAATGAAGACACAGTTTGAACAAAACTATAGTTTGAATAAATGATAGTTGATTGATGTGAATTTGTTAGTTTTTCTTCAAATATCTTCTCACTATTTAACAAAGCCTCTGATGATACAAAGGAACTTGTTATTTCTCCTCGCTGTGCATCATGACTAAACGTATTTATTTTGTATTTTCATGCAAGATATTTAAATATGGTACTCACGAGAACTGTGTTAAAAGATCTTGTTTGAAAACACGAAAAAATTTTGTCCAGTTAACTAAATTTTTCCAACTGATTTTGTTCAACAGTAAAACACATGAATTAAATGTACTTGTTAATCAGTTCAACATGCTCACCGTTGCCCGGTGGTTCTCTCCGGGTACTCCGGTTTCCTCTACCCATAAACTGTCTGACACAAGGTGACCCTGGTTGTCAAAAGTTTTGTTAACCCCCAATAAATAAATAAATCGGTTCACCAATCTGAACGTAATGCTAATGTATAAAAAATCCAAGAGGTGACACACAGGCTCCCCTAATGTTAATGATAAGTGAATGAATTTATTTTGCCTGACCGGTTTCGTCTTTTTTTTTCATTTAATCTGAACGTAATCATCAGTATCAGTGACTATCAGTCACAGATACTGATAACTACGTTCATATTCTGAACTAGTTTAAAAAAAATTAAAATAAAAAAAACGCCCGCATTCAATTTTACAAACAATGGCCTGATTATAATTAAGTTACATAATAACTTCAGTTTTCATTGAAGGAGCAGTTTAAAAAAATTTTGAGTTTTACTCATGGTCACATAAGACAGGGCAAGTTTGATTTTTAACTTTCAGGTTTTTACACCTTAACTTTATTTTTATGATTTATATGGTGGCATCATGTCCAAATTTGTACATGTCCAAATTTGTAAGATTTTGTGTTTAGGTCATTTTTATTCCCCCGAAAAAAATTCGGGGGAATCTAGCCATGACGTCGTCCATCTGTCCGTCTCTCTGTCTGTCCGTCTGTCCATCCGGGCGTAGACGGTATTCGTGTCCGGTCCATAACTTCTTACAGCCTTCAAGGATATTAATGATACTTGGTATTTTTATTGCCCACAACCAGAGGGTGTGTCGCGAATAAGGTTGGAATGGCTATCAAGGCTTTTTTCGGGGGAATCAGCCACCCTTTGATGGCCATCCTCTAGTTTCAAAGTCTTATGATATATCATATGTGGGTAGCAGGGGACCTTCCCAGCAGTATTCTTTCCTCCAACCAGGAATTTGTTTTCAATTTTAACAAAATTTGAGTGCATAAACTTTTTAAAAGTGTTTTTAAGTTGTAAGAATTTGCATGTAGGTCATGTTGTATGCATGTTACGTTGCTTTAACAAACCTCTTTGATGTTTATTTGTCTTCATATGGCCTTCAGAGGCAACTAACACCCCATTACTACAAAATTTAAGACTATTTTTTTTATTATACGCTGAACAATAGATTATCAGAAGAAATTGCGGACAGATAGAAATCGTATCCCCCATTGTGAAGATATAGAAATTTTCACTTTGACGGTATCAATCAAAATGGCGGCTTTCAAAGCATCACTTCAAGGTGAATACGAGTCAATTATCACTGGAAATGATCAATTTGTTCTAAACATGTATAATGAAAAATATATCTAGTGTTTTTGAGTGGATACCAATAATTTCCAGCAATTATTCAACACGTATTCACCTTGAATTGATGCATGAAACCCGCTAGCCCAAACATGGCCTGAAAGTCTGTAATATAAGTTTTTGGTTTGGTACGTCCTTTCAAAGGACGTACCAAACCCAAAACTTATGTTACAGACTTTCAGGCCATGTTTGAACTAGAAACCCACCAGCTGAATCAGATTGCAAGATGCCATCTGTTCTGAGTATCAATCAAATCACTTCCGTGTTTCAATGATTCAATGCGCTGTTTGCTTTCATGCATCAATTGAAGGTTGAAACAAGTGAAATTATCATATTCTTATCACAAATTTTAAAGTTTTTTGAAGTTTGAAAATTTCACAGTCCAGTATTGTAAGAGCTTGTGCTAAGGTTAGCTGTTATTTATATTTTTGCAGTCAAGCTTTTCAGTTTTATTTAAGGTCAGCATTTATATATTGTACCTAATTTCACAGAATAAGAGTTTTTCTTTAGATCAAGTCGGGGCTGCTGAGAGCAAGGACGGGCCCAGGGCAATGTGTAAAATAGGTGTTATAGGCCCTGCGAGTGCCGAAGGAACAAAGCGATAAGTGGGGCCTCTGGGTGTCCTCCCCCAGAAATGTTAAATTAGTGCTAGAAGAAGCATTCTACTGCATGTCCATGACAATATTTACTCAATTATTTTGTTGCAATTTGGGTGATTTATTACCTGTATTTCTGTGTGTATGGTGCATTTTTTATCCAAAGATAATTGGGACAACCACGATGCAGGAAAGACCAGTGGAAAGCCAACAAACTGGAACAGGTGTTTGTTTTTTATATGAATGGAATCTGGTCAGTAATGCAACTATGTACTCTTGCCACCTCCCCTAGTGTTGGAGGCCTGTAAGAAAAGCCTTCCCATGACTTTCAGCTTTTTAAAACACAAAAAATCCTGGGTCCCTAATGGAGTCCAGGGCAGTTGCCTCCCCTTTACCCCACCCTCTCTGTGCTAGTGGATCAAGTACTATGAAGATTTTGGCTGCATGTCTTCTCATTACCAATTTTACGTTGCTCAGACTGTATCAAGCATGAATGTAGGTGAGCGAATGGGATTAGACATCCCTTTTGTTCACATTGGTTGTTTAAATGATAATTATTTTTTAGGTTATAGATGAGTCAGGCTGTTTGTGTCCTTCCAATCAAGTTTAATCATTTTCTTTCTTAATTGAAGGTAAACACACGCAACATGGACAATGACATGGACTCCTTGAGCAATGAACCAGACACAACTCAGGAGATCAGCCAGGACTATGGACATTCAAGTGCAGGTAATATTTTTTGTTTATAGTACAGCTAAAGTCAATGAATTGAATAGACAAATTACAGTACTACGTTACAAAAGTGGCCTCTTTCTCAGTGAGCTTGTGATCCAATATGGAAACCCACCAATCAGTCGAGGTTTGTAAAATAGAATAGTTTTCTCTTTCCACTTTTGTACCCACGGTAATTTATCATAATCAATGTTGAAATTTATTACATGCCTGTTCTATGAAATTCCTATCTACAGCAACACTAAACCATGCAGAAAATGAAAATCCATTCTGCACTCATGTGCAGAATGGAAATCATTGGCAGACTATATTTTTATACTATAAACCAATGGCCCAGACTAGCATGTGTTTAACTCAAAGTTATCAAGGGCCAAACACAAATTTTGAACCTCCCAATCCCCAAAATTTACTTGCAAAACCAAAAATTAAAAGTCCTATCTGGTCCTCCATACTTTTACTCTCCGCACATGTGCAACCGTCAGGAAGTGACCAGAATTGGTGCCAACGTCATTCTTTGTTTGGCCCTAAAGTCAGCAACAATGAACTGACGTCTGTGCTTTAAAATCTCCTTTTTTGAGGATGCCAGACACAAATCAGTGCAAGAATTGGTGGATCCAAGGCTGTTATTGGATGATGGAAGTGTTCAGCAGTGGTTTCAGACGTTCAGGGCTGTAACTTTATAATAATTATAAAGTTATTTCATGTTTCCCAATTTCGGGACATATGCCTGACGTCATCATTTTTGATAATGATTATTCCACTGTTTATTAAGTATTCCTTCCCTATCCTTCCTTGAACCCTTCCTATTAAACTCTTAAGCTTTTTGGCTATTTTTTATTGAAATTTTTAGCTTAACTTGACAAAGTCAAGATAAGCTATTGCCATCACGCGTGCGGAAGTCTGTTAGTATGTGAGTCTGTTCACATTTTCCTTTAGCACGGGCTACACCCCACAGTTCTTGTCTGATCATCACGAAATTTCCTATGTGGGTTTGGGGTCATGTCTAGATGAGAACGTCCCCTTTTGGTCGCGATCGGTCAACCGGTATGGCTGCCTGAGCCCAACACCCGAAAACCATTAGCACAGTCTACAGGTCGTATTTATGAAGGGATTTCATTGTAATTTGGTAGGATGCCTCTGTATAATGCCTAGATGAGAACGTCTCCTTTTGGGCATGATCTGTCAACCGTGATGGCTGCCCAAGCCCGAAACCCAAAAACTTTTAGCACAGTCTGCAGGTCATGTTTAATATGGAGGGATTTCATTGTAACTTGGTAGGATGACTCCTTATGATGTCTAGATGAGAATTTCCCCATTTGGGCATGATCTGCCAACGGTGACGACTGCCCGAGTCCAAAGCCCGAAAACCTTTAGTACAGTCTACAGGTCATATTTATTGAGAAATTTCATTGTAATTTGGTAGGATGACTCCAAATAATGTCTAGATGAGAACGTCCCATTTTGATCGCGATCATTCAGTCTTGATGGGTGCCCAAGCCCAAAAACCTTGAGCATGGGCAAAAGGTCATATTTATGGAAGGATTTCATTGTAACCTGTTAGGTTGACTCCATCGAATGCCTAGATGATGACATCCCCTTTTGGTCATGATTGGTCATCTGTGATGGCTACAGGTGCCCGAGGGGGCGCAGTGTCTCAGTAGGTAGTGGTGCAGGCTGCAAGCCGAGAGGTCCTCGGTTCAAATCCCACCTGCGGCAATCGCATTGTGTCCTTGGGCAAGACACTTCACCCCCCATTGCCCATGTGGGGGCATGGTGACGCTGTGTACTAAGGCATACTGCACGTCGATGATGCACCTGTCTTCAACCAATGCTAACCCTGCCTGTGTGGAGTTAGTATGTTGGGGAGCTGACAGTTGCTCGCCGTTGCTCAGTGATTCTCTCTGGGTACTCCGGCTTCCTCCACCCGTAAAACTGTCAAGGTCATGATTAGCCATTGTTCAGAAATATGTGACCTTAAACACCAATAAATAAATAATAATAAATAAATAACAGGTGCCCCAAGCCCGAAAACCTTGAGCACAGTCTGCAGGTCATATTTATGAAGGGATTTCATTGTAACTTGGTAGGATGACTCCAAATAATGTCTAGATGAGAACGTCCCATTTTGATCGCGATCGTTCAGCCTTGATGGGTGCCCGAGCCCAAAAACCTTTAGCATAGGCAAAAGGTCATATTTATGGAAGGATTTCATTGTAACCTGTTAGGTTGACTCCATTTAATGCCTAGATGATGACATCCCCTTTTGGTCGTGATTGGTCAACAGTGACGGCTTCAGGGGCCCGAAGACCGAAAACCTTGAGCACTGTTTACAGGTCATATTTATGAAGGGATTTCATTGTAACTTCGTAGGATCACTCCAGATGATGCCGAGATGAGAATGCCCCCTTTTGGTTGTGATCATTCAACCATGATGGCTGCCAGAGCCCAAAGCCCAAAAACCTTTAGCACAGTCTACAGGTCATACTTATGAAGGGATTTCATTGTAACTTGGTAGGTTGACTTCATATAATGTCTAGATGAGAATGTCCCCTTTGGACGCAATTGGGGAACTGATGGCTACAGGGGCCCAAAGCCCAAGAACCTTTAGCACAGTCTACAGGCCATATTTATGAAGGGATTTCAATGTAACTTGATAGGATGACTCAATTTGGAATAATTTCACTGTAACTTGGTAACTTTCGTTGATGTATGTTAACTGTGAGGGCCACATACATTAACTGTGAGGTCATATTAACCCACCCCTCAGCTCTTTAGTACAATGTACACCTCATATTATTTTTATCAAAACCATAGCATGCAGGGAACAGAAATGAACATATTCCCAATTATCTCAATTCTTGTCTTATTTCATAATCCTTTCATAAACATTGAACATTATCCTTTTCATCAAACACAACACACAATTTAAGCTACAGTGTCATTGACACTTTCATTTTAGTTTCTATTTCAGAGGAACATGAAGATGGTGATGATATTCTGACACCCTTCCAAGTGTGCTACCGTTGTCGCGCTCCATTGAGCATATAGAGCTAGCTGCAGTGCTCATGATTGCAAGAGTTATAGGACCTTTTGTTAAGGGTTTTAATCTCTTGCAAGCAGCTAGCTTGACCGGTGAAGCAGTTACTCCGTCTGTGGGAGCTGTGACACCGGGTAAGTCTGTTGCGGTCGAAGGAAGTGTAGATGTGGGTAGAGCGAGCACTTAAATATAAATAAGCTCACCCAGCGATGACAGAAATAGGGAGGAAGTCAGCAAGTTTCTTGTATTCGGCGAGGTCTAATAGACCGCGAGCGGGAGAGGCCTCTCTCTAACCTAAAAACATTTGGGGCCAAATGTTGTTATGAGAAACTTGCACAAGCCGGAGCATATGTCCGCCCACCACTCAGGACGCTCTGTCTAGTCTGCAGCCGGGGTCAGCTTCAGTCACGGCTTCCTCCGCTACGTTTCACAAGCCAAAATGAAGTTTTCTGGTTGGAAACTTGCATGAGACGGAGCATACGTCTGCCCACCGCTCGGGACACTCCGTCTAGTCTGCAGTCGGGGTTGGCTTCAGTCACAGCTTCCTCTGCTACAATATTCAAGCACACACACATGCAGGCTAGCTTCCTGTCTTCAGATAACCAGTCAGCTGCGCGAAGATGGAGCCTTTCTTCACCCTTCAAGTCGGACCATTCGATAGCTAGCGATCCGAGGCATCAATCAATGGGACACTCGGAGAAGAGATCTATCTCCGGAATTTTGTCCCAGGAGCAGCAAGCGGTGGGAAATACAGACGACCGCTGCTCCTCAAGCCTTGGGAACGGACTTACTGTCGCAGTTGCGCAGCTGTTAGCAGCATTCCAGCTAATGCAAGAGCAGCCTCCCACAGACTCCAGTGTGAGCTGTCGGACGGTGCTGGGTTTGGTCTGGTCAATTGAGCATGTAGTATACGTAGAAGCCTGAAGTTTCTCTACGGGACACTAGGCTAGATCTGGGGTCAGGTCACCGATTGGAGAACCCTCTCCGTCCAGTTAACAGTCGGGGCCGACTGTGTCCGTTGTGAGAAACCTTATTGAGTCGGAACACTCATCGAAACATTCCTTCCACACTGCTGCCGGCGCAGGTGGCAGTTATGGCTTCTACTTACATGAAAGCACACAAAAGAGGATTAAGCCTAGAAGTTTCAAAGCGGGATACTCTACAAGATCTAGGGACAGATCGAGAGTGAGGAGCATTTTTCATCCGGTTAACAGTCGGGGACGACTGTTTTGTGATGTAAGGAACTTCAATGAGGAGGAGCATCCATCCTGTGTGACAAGTCGGGATGCTTCTCCCACACTTCAGCCGGGGTCGGCTGTGGTTACGGCTTCCTCTTCTTCCATGGATATGCACGATAAGGGATAGATGCCTAAAAGTTTCTAACCGAATGCTCGGCGAGGTCTGGAGTAGACTGCGAACTGGAGAACCTTCTCCTTTCCATCAGCAGTTGGGGTAGAGATGTTTTTGATGCGAGAAACTTTAGTGAGTTGGGACGCCTGTTCACACTTGTGGTTTGGGACTCTTCTTCAATGCTGCAGCTGGATTCGGTTGCAGCAATGACATCTTCCATTGCTTCATTAATGAAACACGTTGACCACAGACTAGCTATCTGATTTAGCAAGTTCGGGTTGATAGCTAGTCGTTTGAGACTAGTAATACTGTTTAACAGACTCCGATGGTGAGCTGTCAGTTGGTGCTGCGTTGGTCCAGTCATCCGTTTAGTCAGATGGAATTGACCATATTTGCGGATGGAACATCTGGATGGTGAGAGGGATACAGAGTGTGAGTCTCCATCTCTCACAGAAGGGCACTTTAAGACTATGAAAAGTCTTAAGCTCTTAAGAATATTGTTCCATCTGAATATAAGTCTGCATTTAGATGAGCAGGCCGGGGATGAAAATATGTCCCTACCTGCATCATTTAATATATGCTCGGAAATAATGAAATGTGCTGTTTCATTCAAAAGAGCTAATCTGGACACAATGTCACCTTACCAGAGCTATGGCACAACATCTCAATGGAAAGGAATATGGGAACGTGGTTCCTCGCTAAGAGTTCTTTCCAGGTCAGTCATGTTTGCCACATACAACTCCGGACGGACAGTGAAATTTGGAGTTGGTAAGACGTGATGCTGCTCTTGTGTCATCATCACTTATAGATGACAAGGTGAAAAACTCTCTCTGAGTCGCTCCGGTTACCAGAGATATACTATTTGACGACAAGCTTGCGTTGATATATGTGCACGCTACAAGTAGCTTCAGTGCTCTGCTATTGAAGTGTCTCATCAACACACTTCAGCAGACAGGAGTAAGCGAGGCTGATCTACTTCTAAGAAAGCATCATGAGAATGTCTCTTGAGGGTACAATAACCCTCTTATATTTACTCTGGAAGTCGTCATTATAGTGACTCGGGAAAGGGGTATAGGTCTGATCTAGGCTATGGATCAGACACCCCTAGGTCGAGATTAACGGAAAGTTATATTAACTGGGCGTTAATCAGGGAAGTTCCTTTCAGAGGGAGTCACTTCTAGTGGAGGTAAAGGCTCTCTTATTGAAGGGAACAGTTAAGGTCGACAAAACGAGCTTCTTCACGGGGAGGACGTAGTTCCTCCTCCCATAAGCATCGTAAGTCGTACAGGTGATGGACATGACCTCTATTGCTTGCCAGTTCACGGAGGAGTATCAACTTCATGAGAAACTGGACGTTAATCACGGAAGTTCCTTTCAAAGAGAGTCGCTTCCAGTGGAGGTAAAGGCTCTCTTATTGAAGGGAACAGTTGAGGTCAAAGAGACGAGCTTCTTCGCGTGGAGGACGTAGTTTCTTCTCCCGTAAGCATCGTAAGTCGTACAGTTGATGGACATGACCTCTATTGCTTGCCAGTTGACGGAGAATTATCAACTGCACGAGAAACTGGACATTAATCACGGAAGTTCCTTTCAAAGAGAGTCACTCCTAGTGGAGGTAAAGGCTCTTTTATTGAAGGGAACAATTGAGGTCAAAGAGACGAGCTTCTTCGCGTGGAGGACGTAGTTTCTTCTCCCGTAAGCATCGTAAGTCGTACAGTTGATGGACATGACCTCTATTGCTTGCCAGTTGACGGAGAATCATCAACTGCACGAGAAACTGGACATTAATCACAGAAGTTCCTTTCAAAGAGAGTCGCTCCTAGTGGAGGTAAAGGCTCTCTTAATGAAGGGATCAGTTGAGATCGTCGAAAATAGATTTTAGTTGCTTGCTACTTGGCCGTAGGTTACAACCTCGCAAAAGTGGATAAATTGCGGAAGATTAGTGGATGAGAATGCCTGCATCTATCAGCCCGTGCAAGCTCCACTTATAAGAATACTTGTTAGACAAATCTTCCAAGAGAGGCTTCCTTCTGGAGGTCTAAGCTTTCCTATTGAAGAAAAGCATTAGACGTCGTCAAAATTATTCTCCAGTTTTTTATTATCACCTGTTTCTCGTCCTGAATCCGGATGGATAGTGCATAGATATGCTGGGATATGTCTTGGTGTCATGACAATTATGTCCTTGTGGATGCCATAGTAGCCTTCTGTAAGGTTACAGTGGTCTCTTCGGTTAGGCTCTGCCCGCTATCTTTGGGATTACAACCAAAAAAGATACTGTGCTTTTCGGTTTGTTTTTCCTAGGTGTCATAGACTTGGTCTTATTGTTACACCATAGTAGCCTAGCTAAAATTTTGAGTGAGATTTTTTCAGTATTATGCAGTGGCATAACTGAATCTCTTGGGACTACATCTCTGGGAATTCAGGTCTGTTTATATAGCGGCTCTTCATTCCCTACTTTGCGTGACGGTAACTGCAAGTCTCCATTAAGTGAACCTTCAGGGTCGCAACTTACACTGATATATCTGTCTTCACGTAGATGAAGACTTACAAGCTATGGCTAGCATTGTAAGTCTCCCTAGTGAGCTTCTAGGACCTCAGTTATCAGCTTTTAATGGTTTTCACGTACAGGAAGACCTTTAGCTGCTTCAGCTATGCTGAGTTAGTTGTCCTATCGGACATGATACCGTTTGTTAGAGGAGGTTATTCTCTTCAAACTGGTATGGTTTGGTGTGAGTTATTATGTAAATATGGTGTATTTTTTCATCACGTCCTTCTCTGCCCTTAGTGGCATTATGGAGTCGGTCAGATGTGAGGGAGCCTTGCTGTTCCTATATTATTTGATGACTAACACAAGAACGATTCAAGTAATGAGGGTGAGGGGAGTTCAATATGATTTTGAATCCCCCCCCCCCCTCTCCCCACCACCAGTGTGTTAAAGAGGCGATTACCGGGCAAGACGTAGTTTTCTTCCCATTAGCCTTGTATGCATTTAAGTATATACATGCATTTCATGACTTCTCGATTGGCAGCTGGGTCGTGTTCTATGTCGACCTCATGGGCACATCCACATTTTAGTTGGTTTGTTTCCTGTGGTTGTTCGTCTATATGTCATATACGAGTATATGATTCATCATCAATAAATTGCTATCCTTTGGGTACCTGGGAGGCTGTCTAGTCAGTTAAGTGGTATTCAGATGATTGCATGCGGGATTTCAATGCTGACGCGCATAATAAATGCATTATTAGGCAAACACATTTTTGTATGTTATGGACCTTAGAAACAATGAATTATTTCAGGGGCGGTCTGTGACGAATATGTTAATCATAGCTCGTTCCATTTCTAGATCCAGGTTTCTATTAAATTTTGGTACCCAATCAAATACAACTTGTCTTTACACTCTCGTATATTCGCACATTTTTAGGAGCATAGATATCTGATAGAACACGTCTAGGAGTGTTATTTACTGGAATTTATTGTACACCTGAATGGGGTCGCCTGTGGGTTACCTCGGAAGTGTGTTTACTCTCCAGAGATCGTCCATTGTGATTCTATTGGACATGTGTATGTTATTTATTATATCACCGGTTTTCGACCTATCTACGTATGCCGATTCCGGTATACGTTACAAGCGGGCGATATTAATTACTGGGATCGCCGCTATAGCCTTAGCTTCTGAAGTGGCATTAAGCACCAATTTATTAATAATTAATACCTGGGTGCCTGTTCGACGAATATTCATATTGTTATTTGATACCGCTTTTACTGATTCCAGTGTGCTCCTCTCTTTCTTTTTGAAGAAGTTTCCTTCAAAAAGGGTGGGGGAGGGGGGATTTTTTACCTCTCCTCCGGCTTGATAAGTATGTAACTATGAGTGAAGGTGTTTTGTTAGTAGATTATATCCGGCATACCGCTTGTGTTTAATTAGCTCACCTGACTGAAAGTCAGGGTGAGCTATTCTGATCACTTTTCGTCCGTCGTCTGGCGTCCATCGTGAAGGTGGTGTTTGGGCTTTTTCTCCCAAACCACTGGCCGCATATTAATGAAATTTCATGTGAGAAGGGGTTGTGTCTGCGGACTTTGATTTTTTGTCAAATTAGGTTTTGGCTCACATTGAGCAGAGTGATGGGGCAAAAATGCTCCAATTCTTAAAAAATCTTCTTCTCAAGAACCAGCAATAGCAGAGACTTGATATTTGGTATGCAGCTTCCTTTTGAGGTGTAGACTCAAGTTTGTTCAAGAGAAGTTGGAGGGGCTATATTTGACGATGTTAAAGGAGGGGCAAAAATTTTGGCCCCGCCCCAAATTTCTATTTTCCAAACCGCGAGGCCGATTTGAACCAAATTTTACATGAGTGCTTATTGGGTCATAAGTACCTAATTTATGCCGAAATGTTTTTCCCCATAGCCCCGTGGGAACCACAGGAGCTAAAAATAGAAAAAAATGAAAATGCCCATATCTCCAAAACTACACGGCACTGAGAATTCTTATTTGTTGTGAAGCTTCCTTAGGACCAACAGAATGGAATGATAAAAAAAAATTGCCATCGGTTTTATGATGGGGTAGTTTTTGGGGACTTTGAAAAAGTGCTGAGTCAGCATTTTTTAACACTGTGGGTAATGGGAAAAACATAAGACTACTTTTCTGCGAAACCACTGCTCCAAAAGCTTTAAAATTTCACATATAACATCTTTGTAAGATTGTTTCACATGTTTATTGAAATCAATTGCCTGGGTGGATATTTGGGCTCTCTAAGGGAGCCCAAATGTTTAAATTAGTGCAGTATGAGGAGTATTTTTTAAAAATCTTCTTCTTCAGATCTAGCAATAAGAATGTTTTGATATTTGGTATGCAGCATCCTTAGGGGGATGAGATTCAAGTTTGTTGAAGCCAAATCCCTGGGTTCATATTTAGGCTGAAAATTTGGGGTCCCGTTGCGGACTTCGAAATTTTGGACCAAAATCTAAAAAAAAATTTTTTTGTTTTTTTTCTGCGTTTTGGTCAATTTTAAGACAAAAAAAAAAAAAATTGTTTTTTTTACCCTGAAAACTTGGGGTCCGGGTGGGACTTAGAAAATTTCGGACCAAAATCCGAAAAAAAATTTTTTTTGTTTTTTCTGCGTTACGGTCAATTTTAAGACAAAAAAAAATTTTTTTTTTTTTTTTTTCCCCTGAAAATTTGGGGTCCGGGTGGGACTTAGAAAATTTTGGACGAAAATCCGAAAAATTTTTTTTTTGTTTTTTATGCATTTCTGTCAATTTTAAGACAAAAAAAAAAAAAAAAAAAAATTTCCCCTGAAAATTTGGGGTGCGGGTGGGACTTAGAAAATTTTGGACCAAAATCCGAAATTTTTTTTTTTTGTTTTTTATGCATTTCTGTCTATTTTAAGACAAAATTTTATTTTTTTTTTTCCCCTGAAAATTAGGGGTCCGGGTGGGGCATTTCTGTCAATTTTAAGACAAAAAAAAAAAAAATTTTTTTTTACCCTGAAAATTTGGGTCCGGGTGGGACTACGAAAATTTTGGACCAAAATCTGGAAATTTTTTTTTTTTTGGTTTTTTATGCGTTTCTGTCAATTTTAAGACAAAAAATTTTTTTTTTTTTTTTACCCTGAAAATTTGGGGTCTGGTGGGACTTAGAAAATTTTGGACCAAAATCTGTAAAAAAATTTTTGTGTTTTTTATGCGTTTCTGTCAATTCTAAGACAAAAAGAAATTTTTTTTTTTTACACCGAAAATTTTGGGTCCGGGTGGGACTTCGAAAATTTTGGACCAAAATCCGAAAATTTTTGTTTTTGTTTTTTATGCATTTCGGTCAGTTTTAAGACAAAAAAAAAAAAAAAATTTTCACCCTGAATATTTGGGGTCCGGGTGGGACTTAGAAAATTTTGGACCAAAATCTGTAAAAAAATTTTTTGTGTTTTTTATGCGTTTCTGTCAATTCTAAGACAAAAAGAAATTTTTTTTTTTTACACCGAAAAGTTTGGGTCCGGCTGGGACTTCGAAAATTTTGGACCAAAATCCGAAAATTTTTGTTTTTGTTTTTTATGCATTTCGGTCA
The DNA here is from genome assembly GCA_031216915.1 of Pictodentalium vernedei. Taxonomy (NCBI): domain Eukaryota; kingdom Metazoa; phylum Mollusca; class Scaphopoda; order Dentaliida; family Dentaliidae; genus Pictodentalium; species Pictodentalium vernedei. The sequence continues at coordinate 247,016,250 of CM062288.1, read as the reverse complement.
GTTTTAAGACAAAAAAAAAAAAAAAATTTCACCCTGAATATTTGGGGTCCGGGTGGGACTTCGAAAATTTTGGACCAAAATCCATAATTTTTTTGTTTTTTGTTTTTTATGCGTTTCTGTCAATTTTAAGACAAAAAAAACATTTTTTTTTTACACCAAAAATTTTGGGTCCGGATGGGACTTGGAAAATTTTGGACCAAAATCCGGAAATTAGTTTTAGCGTTTTTTATGCATTTTAAGAAGAAGAAAAAAATTTAGGCTGAAAGTATTTTGTTTGGGAAAAAATCTGTTTTTTATGTGTTTATCTCAATTTTGGGACGTTAAAGTGCAGGAACTGAAAATAGAAGGAAAATCCTGTGTATTGTGTGGGCACAATTGCTTCATCTAGTTGGTATATGCTTTTCTTAGGAGGGGCGTATGCAGCTTATTCAAGTCAAGTCCCTGGTTTGATATTTAGACTACCATGTCAGGTGAGCGCCCTCAGGCCCCCTGGGGCCTCTTGTTGTATATGGCATATGTTTGTGGGGGATATCCTCTTATTCTCATATACGCCTTCCGGACTAGCTTTAAAAATTGGTAACTCGTTACATCCAGTTAGCATAGTCTTCATGCTAAGAATACGGAATTACTTAAATTTGGCTCCTTATTTATGATATGTCTTCTCTATTACTGTATAGAGAGACATATATGTTATTTTACGATTCAGCTAGTCTGGGCCATTGATTTATAGTATAAAAATATTATAAATTTAAAGTAATTTTTATATTTTTTATACTTACCAATGGCCCAGACGGGTATGGCCCTCCCATGAGTGGGCACTCATACCTCCCCGCTGAGTTATTATGCAGTACTCTTTTCTACTAAGAATGATGTTGGCACCAATTCTGGTCACTTCCTGATGGCTGCGCATGCACGGAGAGTAAAAATATGGAGGACCAGATAGGACTTTTAATTTTTGGTTTTGCAAACAAATTTGGGGGATTTGGGGGTTCAAAATTTGTGTTTGGCCCTTGATAACTTTGAGTTTGCACCAGCTAGTCTGGGCCATTGGTAAGTATAAAAAATATACAAATTATTTTTTTAAATTTATAATTTTTCTGGATTTTTCACATGTGCAGCAGTGTTCCGGATAAAAAGTTGTTTAAATTACAAACCGATTAATGATGTGAACTAAGATGGAATGAGTTTATCTGGTTTATTGATTATTTATCCAGTGCCGTCGTGGTGTACACAAGAGGTTTATTTACTAAACCTGTGATCGTTAAAAGTTGCCTTGAACAAGGCAGCTTTTAATGATCACAAGTTTAGTAAATAACCCTCTTGTGTTTCACGATGTAGCTTTTTTGCTATGGATAGTGTCTTATTGGAACTTATACGTTATTGTGATGAGTTGACGGTAATATGGTCTGAGGTTTGTGACTTGGAGCGTGTGTTCAAGCTCGACGGTTCGTGTCTCGGTTGAACATAAGCTCCGAGCTGCAACCCTCAGACCATGTTACCATCAGTTCATCACAATAATTTATGATGCTGTTCTCTCCCCTGCCAAATAATAGTGATGACACTGTTAATCATTTTTAACCCTTTACTTAACGAATCGCCCGTATCTAGCAGCGTAATTTGCCTATTGAGCAGTTGAAAAAAATTAAGTTTTAAAAATATTTCAACAAAACCATATCAAGTGACCCCACTTTGGAACGAGCTCATCGAGCTCGTTTCAGTGAGGGGTCACATGATGTGGTTTTGTGGAAATTGTTTTTAAATTTTTTTAAAAATGGTAATTAAAATAATAAATTTTGATATTCTCTGCGTTGAGTAAAGGGTTATGAAAACTGTTGACCCTCACTATTATTTCATGATAAGACATAGTGAAAATGCCCTTGCTATTATAATTTCAATAGAAAATGTAGGTCAACACTATTAATCGACAATTCACTATTGTTTGGCAAGTGAAAGTAGATGAATCATCGAAATATTCTTTCACTTTCAGATCGCTCTTCTTTCATGAATGGACCATCTTCTATTGATGACCCAAACATTGATTCAACACGACTCCATTCTTCGGTCAATAATGATTCTACACGACTCCATTCTTCTGTTAGCAATGGACCTCTTCCTTCAGGAAGTGATGCTGTCGACCTATCAGTTGAAAATGATCAGCTAACATCTTCTCAAGAACCAAGACCAGTTGTGCCTCAAAGCATTTCTGCAAGTAGTATGGATGCAAATATGGACCAAACAGTGGATAGTTCTGGAGTTGCAGTTGATATAGGTAATTCAGTTGAAAAAAAATTATTTCAAACTCACATTTAACCCTTTACCCAACGAATCGGCCGCATCCGCCCATGTAATATGCAAAGTCAGCAGTTGAAAAAATATTATTTGTTCACAAAATTTCAACAAAACCATATCATGTGACCCCTCGAAACGAGCTCGTCGAGCTCGTTCCAACGAGGGATCACATGATATGGTTTTGTTGAAATTTTTTGAAAAATTTGACAAAATGTTATTTAAAATAATAAATTTTGATATCATCTGCGTTGGGTAAAGGGTTAATGTGAAAAGTCACAAAACACTCTATAGAAACCAGGTGGGGGCGCGGTGGCTCAGTTGGTAGAGGTGCAGGCTGCAAGCCGAGAGGTCCTCGGTTCGAATCCCACCTGCGGCAACCGCGTTGTGTCCTTGGGCAAGACACTTCACCCCGATTGCCTACATGGGGGCACGATGACGCTGTGTACTGAGGCATACTGCATGTCGATGGTGCGCATGTCTTCAACCAATCTAACTCTGCCTGTGCTGCGGTGCAGAGTTCAGAGTTACGATGTTGGAGAGCTGACAGCTGCTCGTCGTTGCTCGGTGGTTCTCTCCGGGTACTCCGGCTTCCTCCACCCGTAAAACTGTCACTGTCACGATTAGCCATTGTGCATAAATATGTGGCCTTAAACATCAATAAATAAATAAATAATAGAAACCAGGTGAGTTACAAAAATGAAAAGGATGGTGCTAGGGGATTTTTAGGTGAGAATTCATAGAATTGTTACACTTCATTTAATGATAAAAACTCAAAGTGAAGTTAATGGTTTTTCGTTATCAAATATATTCCAGTGTATTTCACCTCTAGTCTTTGTTTTGATGTTCACTGATGTATGTGGAGAAATGTGTAAAAAAATTTAATTCTTAAAGCCTCAGATTAATTTTCACAATAATAGAGCTGTAGGTTTTTAAATTTCTTGTTCGGTTTCAGTTTTGGTTTTTCAGGTGGAGTAAAACCTCGGTTAGGTTCGGTTTTCGGTTTGTTCATGAGGCCAAATAAAATTCAATAAAACTCATTCTTATGTCCGGAGTCATAACTGAAAGGTAGTGAAATTGAATGAAACTCATTGAATGCCCGAAATAAGCTATAATACATGTACATGAAGAATCAGGAAGGCAAATATAATAATTACCTAAATATACAGAACTTTTATTGTGCTTGGCCAGTTTTCGAGGTCTGACACCTACACGCAATTTAAGGAAAGCTGCAAACACAACTAAGCTGAAATGTCGGAAATCCAAAGAATGTAGCCTTCCCAGAGTAGTGGGAGTACCCAGACACTGCCATTGGCAGTGTCTGGGTACTCCCACAACTTTGGAATGGCTACATTCTGTGAATTTCTGCAGCAAGAGAGTATTTAATAAAAAACGAAAAACCTTAGATTACGCGATGTCGACAGTTTCGGTTTCGTTTTTTTTTAAAAACTAAAAACCTCGGTTCAGTTTCGGTTAACCTGCAGCTCTACACAATAATGATGACCTAATCAGGGTCGTATCAAGGAAATAATATTGGGGGATACTTTCTAGTGGATAAATCGGGGTATTCATCTCAAAGCGACGGTGTGATATGTTGTGTGTCACCCAGGGGCGTGCATGTGAGGTGGAGTCTGAAGCCTGTCCCCTAAGAAGAGTTTTCAAAATCTATGGTTTAAACAAGAAATATGGTGGTTTTCCTTGTTGGAGTGAGTTTATCTGGCTTAAAACAGGATTTCTCTACACCACAGACCCACCCATCATTGAATAATGTCACGCAAACTTGGTGGCAAAACAATCTATAAGCACTGAAATTTCATTCATGATATTTTGCATAGGCTAAACAAAAAAATGTACAGAGCTACAGATGACATCACAGTGTTTCTACATCATTGTTGGCTGCCCATGCAGACCTTCATTTTCATGGCACACGATCGTTCTCACGTGCCATCACTCACGCAATTACAATTTGTGGTGAATGATCAATCGCGCACATGGAAAAACTAAAAGCAGTCACTTTTTAAGTTTATGTCAACGATGTCAGAGTTTCAGAAGCTGAGTCTGTAAACAATAGGGCTGCCGCGACTATTCGATTAATTGACTAACTGTCGGAAGGTGCTATATATATATAGACAACTATTATTTTTCATAGCTGACTATTTTATTTCTAGCCATATACATCATGCCACTGAATGATAATATTGGTCTGCAATGGGCACGTAACGTTTTTCGGAACCTGTTATCCTTCGTATTCATTGTTTATATCACAAAAAATAGGCAGTAATTTTTTTTTAACCTCGCATATTATCTCATGAAATGGACGTTGTCATACCTAAACTCTGCTCTGGATCAAGCTATTGTGAACAATTTGTTGATAATCCAATTTTTTCTGAATTTCATTGAAAAACATAGCTGCCAGTGGCCATCTTTGGGTTTGGCATATAAATTGTCAACAATTCCATTAACACACTACAGGCTGCATCCTTCACTTGAGTTTTTTTATTTTGTATGTAACTTTGGTGTGAAGTCTTTTCTGTAGAAACTTGGGCAAATGACTTGGCATTACTGGAACCTTATCTTTAGTTCAGTACTTTCTTGATCAAGTTGAGCTGCAGTGTCATTGATGCTTTCATTTTATTTGTTACCATCGGCAAGAGCTGATGCTTACCCCAACTGCTGACAGGTCAACTAATGGGTGTATATCGGCCAATGGCCGATTGTATACCGATTAATCGTCTCATCAATCACCATTCTACCTTGGTATGGGGGAATAAATTTTATGGCAGTATTGATGCCCTTGCATGTTTAGTTTCAGAGTTACTTCCCCCTCTTCACTTGTAGTTATATAGATAGATTTATTTATATTTTGTAAAGAGAGCAAAACAAAAGATGACAAAATTTGAATAACACGACCCATTCAAGAAATCTACCAGTACTCTAAATGACCAGATGAAGAAAAAACACTCGCCAAATTTTATTTCCTGTGGCCTTATATAAACTGCATATATTGTGTAAATTGTTTTCTGTAGGTGAAAGATGTGGCTACTCTGGAGATGCTCCATCTGTTGAAGATATGATGGTAGTAGAGGGTTCATCAACTAATTCCTGCCTTCCAGTGATAACTTATAGGATAGAGGCAAATAAAGAGAATATTCCACAGTCATCCCATACTGCTTCTGTTTGTGTGAGTATAACAATATGCAATTGTACAGTCATATATGTAGTATGTGGATAGGGGATTATCACCAAATACCCAAAGAGTGGAATTTCCACCCATTAATAATTCTCCAACTCGGCAGAAGTATAAGACTATTGTTAATAATTTGTTTGTTTTATGTCAATGCTTGAATCTGATAGATGCAAAATTATCAGATTATTAACCATTTACATGCTGTTGTACATATTCATACCCAGCACTCAAAATCTCTTGCCACTGAAATAAGTATAATTTGAACACAATTGACCAAATTTTCCACTGTAAATTACATGGACGTTTTACCAATGATTTATTGAGATAAATTTAGTCGAATTTTTCCTCAACTTTAGTCATGGCTGCTTCAGAGCAGCCATGACTAGCTTTCATGAAAAATGAAAAATAATTTGCAAATACTCAGTGAGTTAAGAATTACCATAATTATCCATGTATACGTCACCCCTGTGTATAAGTCTGTATAAGTTTTTTTTGTGTGTTGTTTGTTCATCACCCCAATGTCTTCATCCCTGTCTCATCACGTTCGGGAAAATCCAACACTCGTTTGTGACTGAAACGTCATAGTTTCAGAGCACCGTTTGCGCCATACACAGGCACAGTTGTTGTTTTTATGTCGGTTTTTCTTGAATGTGCTCACGTTCAGGAAAATTCAACATAAATACAACAACAGCACATGTGTAGACTCAGATTGTTTCTAGATTGTTGTCCTACATTGGAGTTCATGGAATAAATAAATAAATATTTCTCTCCATGTATAGTTGGCGTACATTAAATGTATTTTTATTTATATTTTCATTGTCATTTGGATGATTTTCGTATTTTTTTTATGGTTTCCCCCATATTGACCCCACAAGCCTGTTGATTTCCAGTACATACACTGATGTAAACACATGGGCCGATTAACCCTTTACCCAACGCTGATGATATCAAAATTTATTATTTTAAATATAATTTTTTCAAATTTTTCAAAATATTTCAACAAAACCATGTCATGTGACCCCTCGTTGGAACGAGCTCGATGAACTCGTTCCAACGAGGGGTCGCATGATATGGTTTTGTTGAAATTTTTTGAAAAATAATATTTTTTTCCGACTGCTGAATTTGCATATTACGCGGGTGGATGCGGTCGATTCGTTGGGTAAAGGGTTAAACAGCAACAACTAAATAGAATTCTTCTTTATTATTATTTATGGATAAAAGTAACAGAAACACACAGAATATTTTATTGACAATTTATTTTCTGAAGAATTTAAACTGAAATAAAATGAAATTAAAATAATTTGATAAATCTGCACTCAGTCAAAATCTTACGATTGTACTGTTATGCAATTGACAAACAGCAGGAACAACCTTTGTCTGAAGAACTCAGAGCCCTGAAAATTCTCTGAAACAAATCATAGCCATGTAGAAGACGCAACATCGATTGTGACATCACTTTTCCAGGTAGAAAAATGTGACATATACATTGATAAATATGGTAAATATTAATTATCTGCATATAGGTATCCATATTCAAAATCTAATTTATAAAATAATCTGAGTTAGATATGCACCAATACTTTAAATTTAATTTATTTTGAGAGCCAGAATGCGAAATTTGTATAAACTAATTCCATCACATCAGTCCAAACTTGGATCCTAAGGCCATAAAATAAATTTTTGGATGGACCACACCAAAAAATTATTTTAGGACTTTTGAGTCCACATTTTAATTAATGTTTTGTTTGGAGCTAGATCATTGCTTAGAAACACAACCATGTCCTCCGCTTGCACTTGTGTGCATGAAACATTCACGTGTACTTGGTAACATTCAGAACACCATTGTTAAATCTGCCAGGCAGTTGTAAATGGCACACCATGGTCAACTTACACAACTGATATAGTTGGCCACTGTTTGATGAATACCATTATGACCAAAAGCATGTCATAGCCATAATTGACTAAAATTAATAATTTAATGTTTACAGGAAATGTATGTGGTTGATATGAAACTAAGGCAGTATTGGAATTTTGAGCTTGGTATAGGTTTTGGTATTTTTATGTGGCTATACCACACTATCGGTTTGATGTTTGTATCTGACTTCATTGAGACTTCCTGATAGTACCAAAGGGGAATTCACACCAGGAAAATACAGAATAAGTTGAACTTGTATCATTCTACCTCAGTGTCTCAAATGCCAGTACCAATGAGCTCAACAAGGCATCTCTTTCCAATATTAGTCATATCTACAGTAATTTCTGACTTGTTCCCAACACGCATTAATCTTCAAAGGCCTATTTCAGACTTTTGCGATCTTAGAACATATGCCATAAACAGGCCATCATTAGGTGGTCCTGCTGACAATAGACAAATCACCTGAGCAGTGAATTCTAGTCAAGTCTTGGCTGCCTGTTAAGGCAGCCAAGACCTGACAAGAAATCATTGCCAAGCAGGTGGACATGTACAGGTTATAATCTAGTGGGAATTCAGGACAATTCCCCGGCCCTTAATAGTTAACAAAACTTTTCTTTCATGAAAATGAACCCTTCAACTGCTCTCAAACCTCAACAAGGCCTTAAAGTAGCAAATGTAGGAAAATATGAAAAAATTCAGACAGTTTCGGAATTCAGTGATGGGTCGGTATCCCCATTTTATCGGTATCAGTTTGGTTTTTCGGTATATTGCCCATCGCTATGTGAAACAAGGTATTAATTAATAGAGGCTTAAAATCACAAGCAATATTGCAGCCAGTGGACCTCTAAGTTGAACCCACTTTTCTACTGAGGATCAGTTAACTCCGTACCTAATTACCTAGGGCTTTGGCTATATCCAACCAGAGCTGTGGTATTTTATTTGAGGCTGTGAGATTTGTTTGTTTTGAGGTTCAATGACACTTTCAACGGCCATGGTCATGTCATGTCAGACAGTTTATTTTTATACTAATAACCAATGGCCCAGACTTAGCTGGTGCAAACTCAATATTATCAAGGGCCAAACACAAATTTTGAACCCCCCCCAATCCCCCAAATTTGCATACAATACCAAAAATTAAAAGTCCTATCTGGCCCTTCATACTTTTACTATCTGCGCATGCGCAGTACTTGGGAAGAGACTGGAATTGGTGCAAACATCATTCTTTGTTTGGCCCAAAGTCAGTAAACATCTCAACTGAATCTGTGCTTTAAATCTCTCTTTTGGTGGATGTCAGACACAAATCAATGAAGTATATGGTGGATTCAAGACAGTAAATGGATGATGGAAGTGAACAATGGTGGTTTGAGACGTTCAGGGCTGTAACTTTTAAATAATATGAAAATTATTTCATGTTACCAAATTTCAGGATGTATGCCTTGACGTCATTAGTTTTGCTAATGATTTACCTACTGTTGATTATGTGTTCCTTCCCAATCCTTTCATGAACCCTCCGGTTAAACTCCTAAGCTTTCTGGCTGTTTTTTTTTTTATTGAAATTTTTTATTAAATTTCTTGGGAGTTTTACGTGTTGTACAGAATGTTTATTCTGTTTATCCTCACTGTCACGTCCTCACCCTAGGGGTGTTGGGTCGTTTATGTCTTGCATCTCCTACCGGATGCATTGTGTTTTCTTCACATGAAGATCTAGCTTTGCCTCAGATATCAGTTAATTATTTACTGACTTGGGCCTTTGGTGTGCCTTTTGTCTAGTTTCTGGTTTTTCTGTCCTGACGTTGTTTACTTTTAACAACACCTTTAACAGGTAATATTCAGGGTTTTATTTCATCACACTTATGTTAGGATACATTTATTAATATTCCAGTAGTGTAGCTTGAATATTTTGGTGTGGAAATGCGGGTGGGGGGGGTGGGGGGGTGGGGGGGGGGGGAGGGGGGGGGGGGGGGCGATAGGAATTATTCGTCGAAGCCCCCTCCCCCTCCCCAACCACCTCACCCCACCCCACCACCAATGTGTTAAGAGGCGATTACAGGGCAGGACATAGTTTTCTTCCTGTAAGTATATGCATGCTTTTCATGTCTCCTCGATTGGCGGCTGGGTCATGTTCTAACAGCGACCTCATAAGCACATCCACTATTTAGTTGGTTTGTTTCCTGTGGTTGTTTGTTTATAAGTCATATACAAGCATATGCTTCCTTATCAATAAAATTGCTATCCTTCGTGTACGTGTGTGGCTGACATGTCGGTTATCTGGGCGACATTCTCCAATGTGGCAATTAGTCCACTCTGAAAAGTTTCGCTCAGATCGGTCTGGCCTTTTCTTATGATGTATGAGTTTATTACTCAGTTAACTGCATAATAACGTCGTATTATTCATTCAGTTTCCTGGTTACACATGTATCACTCGGTCATACCGTGGATACAGGCTATATTCAGATGAGTACATGCAGGATTTCATTGCTCGCGTGCATAATATGTGTATTTATTAGGCAGACGCATTATTGAACAGATTATATAAATTCTTGCTCTGCTTATAGAGCTCATGAGAATTTTGGGGCAATTTGGATCAGTTATGGAACTTCCAATAGGCCGTCTATGCATATGTTCTCAATTTTTGGCATCATTATTCAGGTAGTATATTCTTTCTCCGAACAGTCGTTGGTTGTTACGGACCTAGGAAACAATGAATTATTTCAGGGACCATCCATGACGAGTCTGCTAATCAGCTTGTTCCATGTTCTAAATCCAGGTTTTTATCAGAGACAGTAGTACTGCGGCGCGGTTCAGATGTACAATTAATTTCAATAATAAAACTCCAGTTGAACTGTGCAAATAGATGAGAATGTGTACTGTGACAGTACACATTCTCGTCTATTTGCACAGTTCAATTGTAGTTTTATTATTGAAATTAATTGTACACCTGAACGGGGTCGCCTGTTGGTTGCCTTAGAAGCGTGTTTGCTCTACAGATACTTTCCATTGGGATTCAATTGGACAAGTGTATGGTTGTACACTTTATATCACCAGTTTTCGACCTATCAATGTATTTCGACTCCGGTATACGTTAGAAGCGTGTGCTGTTAATTACCGGGATTGCCACGATAGCCTTAGCCCTGTTGGACGAATATATATTGATTATTTGGTACCGCTTCCACTGATTCCAGAGCGCTTCCCTCTTTGTTTTGAAAAATATACCTTCAAAAAAAGAGGGGAGGGGGGTGATTTTTCGTCATCTCTTCCAACTTGATAAGTGTGTAACTATGAGTGAAGCTGTTTTGTCTGTAGATTATTACTGATCCTAGATACAGCTTGTTTATTATTTATATATGGCGTATGTTTGTGGGGGTTAGTATCTCACTCTTGAATACACCATCCTAATTTAAGGGGCTTAGTCCGGACTAGCCTTAAAATTGGGGGCTTGTTACACCCAATTAACATAATCATTCATGCTAAGTTTATGGAATTACTCGGATATGGCTCCTTATTTATGATATGTCTTCTCTATTACTGTATAGAGAGACATACATGTAATTCCTTTTAAATTTAATCTCCTTTTCATCTTGGAAAACAGGCTTAGGAGCTGTATTTGGTCGTCTGATTCTTAAGTCCTAGGCCCTCCACCTTTTTACGATTCAGCTGAGTCTGGGCCATTGGTTATAAGTATAAAAATATGATAAATTTAAAGTAATTTTTATATTTTTTATGCTTACCAATGGCCCAGATGGGGATGACCCTCCCATGAGTGGGCACTCATACCTCCCCGCTGAGTTATTATTTTAGTAGGCTCGTCTACAAAGAATAATGTTGACGCCAATTCTGGTCTCTTCCTGAGTACTGCGCATACACAGACAGTAAAAGTATGGAGGACCACATAGGACTTTTAATTTCCAGTATTGTATGCAAATTTGGGGGATTGAGTTTGCACCAGCTAAGTCTGGGCCATTGGTAAGTATAAAAAATATACAAATTACTTTAAATTTATCATTTTCGGGTGGAAAAGCCTGAGTATCCAGACTGTACCACTGAGCAACAGTGAGCGACTGTCAGACTCTCCAACATTCTAATTCTGCACATGCAAGTTTAGTAGTGCCTGAAGGCATGTGTATCATTGAAGAACACCATGCCACCATGTGAGTTATCGCCTGTCAGATCAAAAAGTTGACCTTTTGGTTTGAAGTTCAATGCTCTAATCACTAAGCCACTATGCTCCCCTAAGAAGCAATTGGTGACTAGTGTCTTACTGTATGGTTTAAGGAAAAAATCTAGATTGCATCAGTTTCATGAAGGTAGGCATTATGGAACAATAGTTCGAGCTCTTTCTAGGTTAGTCTGTAGCTTTAGACTTATTTTTATACCCCACGAAAAAAAAAAAGTTGGGTGGGGGGTTGGAGTTCATATAGACATGATGCTGTCCACCTGTCAATCTATAGACAGAGTTGGTTTTGACTCCTAATGTAAGTTTCCACTTGACATGTTGGTTGGACATAAAACAGGACAGAACCCTATTCAATTTTGTGATCATAGTGCTAACGGGCAAGGTCACATAAAGCTTGAACTTGGAATTAGTGTTTGCTCCATAACTGCTCTTCTTCTAACTTGGACCACACTTGTTGTGTATTTTGGTAATGGTGGAAGAAGGAACCCCATTCATCTTGGTGTTGTTTTATCAAAGGCCAAGGTCATGGTGATCTTAAGATTGAATTCCATTCTATCTATAATTTCTGCTTCAGATTTAAAATTACACTTGACTGATTGAAATCAAACTTGACTTGGGTTGGGCATGATGAGTGGAAGCTCCTTATTATACCCTCTGCAAACAAAGTTTGGGGGGTATATAGGAATATGTCCGTCCATCCGTCTGTCCATCCTTATATGCGCAACTCCTCCTAAACCGTTTGAAGAATTTTCATGAAACTTTACACAATGGAAGAACTCAATATGAAGATGTGCATGAAGCAATATAATTCCGTTCTGACATTTCCAAGGGGAGATAATCTAACTTATACATTTCAATTGCTACATCATATGGTTGTGTCCTCGTAAGCGCAACAACTGAGGCGCGGGGTGTATCACTTTGTGAGCTTGCTCACAGTACCTCTAGTTTATTTTTGAGATGGTTGTGCCAAAGGTCAAGGTCATGGCAACCTTGAACTTGAAATTGGTTTCTCTACAATAACCACAGGTATCTTAGACTGATCATGATATCGATCACACTTGATCTGTGAGTTGGACATCATGGAAGGAAGAACCCAATTTATTTCAGAGAAATGTCATAAAACAAGGGCATAATGACCCTAAAATTGTCATCCTATAGCTATGTTTGCTAAACCTTTAATTCAGCGCAAGGACTGTATATTGTAATTACATTGATTGAAATCAGCACTCAAGCTTTCATTATATGGTTTAACACTTTACCCAATGTAGATGACAACAAAATTTATTACCGTGGAGCCCACTTATTTGGATATCTCTTAATTGTATATCCCTGTTGATTGAATATAACTTCCAAACACAAAACCATTTCCCATACCTTCAGTACAAATTTTACCTGTTAATTGAATATGGATTATAGAGTAAAGTCCTGTTAATTGAATAGAAAATCTTGTAAACTGTCGAGAAATTACCCTGATTCACCCCAGTTTTCCTTTGTTTATAGACCTATTTGGCCTCAGTACATCTAATACAGGCATTTAATTTATTATATCATGTTTGACAGAGCTCATAGAGCTCTGTCAAACAAGATATAATAGAATAAATGCTAAGTTTATTTCTAGAATACAGGAAAGTTACACAATCCCTGTTAATTGAATACTCCTGTTAATTGAATAATTTTCATTAACAAAGTGACTATTCAATTAACAGAGTTCCGCTGTATTTTGAAAATTATTTTTTCAAACTTATCAGAACATATTTCACTGAATCCATATCACGTGACTCCTCATTGGAGCAAGCTTGATGAGCTTGTTCCAATGAGGGGTCGCATGATGTGGTTGTGTTGAAATTTTTTGAAAAATAAGGTTTTTTCAACTGCTGAATTTGTCTGTTATGCAGACAGATGAGGCGAATGTGTTTGGTAAAGGTTTAATGCTGTGGCTTAAAAGTTATCTTCAAATCTGTGTGTTTTTACAGCTCTGTTTATGTCATCATTTCAGCAGGTGAGAAAATCAAATAGAATTGCAACAATGGAAGAAGAAGAAAATACACCATTTAGACCTCCAATATATGTATCAAAAGACTACAGCCCACACGAATTATGTAAGAATCAGTTTATAGTTTTGCTCTTTGAAATCATCAAAGTAATGCAGATGTCAGTTGGAACTATATTACATCATGTTCCAGTAAGACTAAAATCATCCTCCTCTGATTGGACAAGAGCTTGCTTAGTATATTCTAAGTACAGCTCAAGTGGCAAATGTTACCATCTGATGTCACAACGTGAAATATTTTAAATGACGTTGCCCGTTTTGTAATTGCTTCATCAACCAATTGACAAACAAGCTGCTTCATTTTTTCTGGATTTTTCACACGTGCAACAGACGGTGTTCTGGATAAAGTGTTGTTTAAATTACAAACTGATTTACGATTTGAACTAAGATGGAATGAGTTTATCTGGTTTATTGATTATTTATCCAGTGCCATCGTGGGTACACAAGAGGTTTATTTACTAAACCTGTGATCGTTAAAAGTTGCCTTCCAGAAGGCAACTATTAATGATCACAGATTTAGTAAATAAATCTCATGTGTTTCACAATGTAGGTTTTGGGCTATGGGTAGTGTCTTATTGGAAAATATACGTTATTGTGATAAGTTGACAGTAACATGGTCTGAGGTTTGCAGCTCGGAGCGTATGTTCAACTGAGACACGAAGCGTCTCGGTTGAACATAAACTCCAAGCCGCATACCTCAGACCATGTTACTGTCAACTCATCACAATAACTTATAGTGTTTGCAGTGCAAGTCACAATATGACATTCATTGAAGCACATCCAGTGTCCTTCAGATTGTGTTTTTCCCTCCTCTAGTGTGTTATCCTACTTTATTAAGTGGTTGAGAGCCAGAAGCCACTATCAGAGCTTTCAAAAAAGATGAGGGTACCAGAGGAAAAGCAACATTTTCCTTGCTTATTTTCATGCTCAGTCTAATGCAAATAATGTTTTGTTTATATAAATTTGTTTTATCACAAATTATTAAAGAGTTCCAATAGGCCTATAGTAATTTGTAATAAAACAAATTTTGATGAACAAATTCACACCTCCAAAAAAATGTAGCCCTCAACCAGTTAATTATTTGCACATATTTATTCTAATGGGAGGACGGCCAATCTGGCTACTTTGTCCCCCAACAATAATAATAATTCATATTTTGGCTTCAGAAGTCCAAATTGTGGGTTGATGGTGGGTTGATTGCATGAATTTCTTTTTAAAACAAAAAAATTTACCCCATGGTGTGGGATGGAGGCTATTCACCCAGAATAATTGAGTGAAATTTTAAAATTAATTCAAAACTCATTTTAAAGCAAAAGTAGAAATCACCCAGTGGGCCGCAGGGTGTGTCGCCTTTTTCATCATAACTGGAAATCTGGGCATGTAAATTCCCTGACATGGACAACAGAATTACAAATAATTATCTGACTTCATTTGGATGTAGTGTTAAATAGTCATAGGTGGTGAATGGGCCTTAAATCCTTCTTTAAACAACTTTCTCAAGTAAGCATCCCAGGTCACATGGGGCTTTATGTTTCATATTCTCACAGATAATTACCTCTTTTATAACAATAAATATGGTTTATTGCCACGATATAGCCCTAGATGCTGTCATTCTAACCACCAACAAGTAAATACATATCGAACCCCACACCATCTTCAACCTCCCCCCACTACACACACACACACAAAATGACTATATCCAACATCACTATCCATTAAAATCACAATTTAAATTTTATTATTCCCCGCCAAAATGAAGTTTGCAGGGGATATAGACATGAAGTCCGTCTGTCAGGGACCAGCCGTGAGGGTGATTATGTCGCCCTTCTAAGCCCAAAGTTGCCTAGAAAAATAGGGGCGATTACAAGTCGGCCTCTAAAAATTGGCCAAAATGAGAAAAGGCTGAACTGAGTGATCCGAGGTTTACATAAAAACGATTATTTTCAAGAATCGAATGTGCTTGAGTGTGATAAATGGGCATATTTTTATACAACAACCAATGGCCCAGACTAGCTGGTGCTAACTCAAAAAATAATCTAGGGCCAAACAGAAGTTTTGCCCCCCAATCCCCAAAATTTGCATGCAAAACCGAAAATTTTATGTCCTATCTGGTCCTCCATACTTTTGCGAACTGTGCATGCGCAGTATCCAGGAAGACACCAAAATTGGCGCCAACCATCATTCTTTGTTTGGTCCTCCAGTCAGTAACAACAAACTGACATCTGTGCTTTTAAATCTCAGTTTTAATGATGCCAGACACAAATCAATGGTAGAATTGGTGGATCCAAGGACATAATTGGATGATGGAAATGAACAACGGTGGTTGGAAATGTTCAGGGCTGTAACTTTATAATTTTTATCAAAATTATTTCATGTTTTCCAATTTCGGGACATGGGCCTGACGTCATCATTCTTGCTAATGATTTTTCCACTGTTTGTTAAGTGTTCCTTCCCAATCTTTCCTTGAAGCCCTCCTGTCAAACTCCCAAGCTTTTTGGCTTATTTTATTGAAATTTTTTTATAAAATTTCTTGGAGTTTGATGTGTTATACAGAAAGTTTATTCTGTATTTCCCCATGGTTATGTCCTCATCCTAGGTTTGTTTAGATGTTTGGATCATGCATCATATATCTGATGTATCGTTTTTTCTTCATCAGTAGATCTTGCTTTACATAAATATATGCAGTTTCTTGTTTATATTACTGTAGGATTGTTGTAAGATACATATTATGTTATTCCGGTAGTGTAGCAATAATTTTTGGAATTTTGTCCACACTGAGGCTCTATCGGGATACCCTTGGGCTCATCTGTTCCCTTTGCGAATTTGGGCTCCTGTCAAATATTTTTCGGAAAATATTTTGAAATTAATTCTTCGATTTTTATTTTGAATGTGATTTATTATTTATCTTTATTATATATTTATTGTGGAGTTGGTGGGACTACTGTCGACTTTGTTTTGATTAATTATGAAAGCTTATTGCTCAAAATGCAAGGCTAGGAAGTCTACCTCCGATTTACATGCGTGTTGCCTTGCTTGTAGTCGATGTACTCCCACTAATTCTTGTCCTACATGTGTTGGATGGGATGACAAACATTGGACACAGGTGTCACGGTACATTGTTAGCAGTGAGAGGCCAGTGCAGGTTCTCTTGCTGCAAAGTCAGTCAAGTTTCTCAGTTTCTTTTTCAGAGGTACAAGAACATGGTGATGGTTATGTGATGCCTAGAGAAAGTGTGCTACCGTCATCACGCTCAGATGAGCAAACAGAGCTAGCTGCCAAGGTGCTCATGAATATTAGACAGGGGATAAAGCCATAGGTGGTGGTTTTAGTCGCTTGTCTGAAGCTAGCTCGATCGGTGAAGTGGTTACTCCCTCCGTGGATACCGTGACACCGGGTGTGTCCGTTGTGGTCGATAGACGTGGATTGGGTAGAGCAAGCACCTTAAAACATAAACATGCTCACCCAGCGACAACGGAACAGAGGAAGAAGCCTGCAAGTACTGTGGGAAGCTTGGCGAGTGAGAGAGGCCCCTCTCTTTCCCAGCAGCATCTTGTGACAGATCTTGTGATTAAAAACTTGCGAGAGTCGGAGCATACATCCATGCCTTCCGTTCGGGATGCTCCACATAGATTGCAGCTGGCCTCAGCTACAGTTACAGCTTCTACAACATCATCTACCAAGCACACACGACCGCACCCTAGCTACCAGACTTTGGATATCCAGCCAGCATCGCCATGAAGGGACCACTCGTCATCGGGAGATGAGGCCTTCATTCATCGGGACGTCAGGAGAAAAGAGCCATCTCGGACACCCCGTCCCAGGAGCAGCAAGCGGCGAAGAAACGGAAGACCGTTGCTCCTTAGGCCTCCATAACGGACTTGCTGTCGCAGATTGCCCATCTGATCGCAGCATCCCAGCAAGTGCAAGAACAGCCTACGGCAGTCTCAGAACCTCAGCTGTCAGACGGTGCTGGGTCAGTCCAGTCATCTGCCCATTCAGATGCAGATGACCGAGATTCACAAATGATTCTTTCGGATGGTGAAAGGGATATGGAAGAAGATTACCCTTCCCTTTCGGAACCACACATGGTTGCAATGGATTTAATCCATCAATACTACCCTGAATTTCTTCCGGCGAATCAGAATGCTGCAATGACGAGAAAGAAATTGCTGGCATCATTAGATGCAGACTTTATCCGGACAAAGGAGGAGGTCTGATCTTTTCCGATTCAGTCTAGGCATGTGTCGCAGGCCTTCGGCCATTTAAACTCTCCAGTGGGAAGAAGAAAGGCAGTTTCTTATCATCATCTTCCATAAATTTACCATTTCTTGGACCACGTCCATTTAAAACAGTCGGGGAAGATGTACAGAGAGTTCCTCTGCGTTTGGATGAGCAGGCCGAGGATCTACAGATGTCCTTGCCTGGGTCATTCACAATTCGCTCGGACACAATTGAAATGGCAGTTTCTTCAAATAGAGCGAATTTGGACGCTATGTCCTACGCAGATCACCTTACAAGAGCTATGGTGCAATGTCTCAATGGGAAGTAATTTGAGGATGTCTGTACCTCTTTAAGAGTCTTTCCAGGGCAATTATGTTTACCACTTATAACTCCGCCTTAACAGTGGCTAATTTGGAGTTAATCAGACGTGATCTTTGATGACAAGGTGAAAAACTCTCTCCGAGTTGCTCTATTTTCCGTAACACTATATTTGATGACAAGCTTTCTCTGGTTTATGACCAGGCTACTAAGAAAGCGTCTAATACTCTGCTTCTAAAGTCGGCGTCTCATTGACCCACGTCAGCAGAAAAGAGTAAAGGAGGACGTCCCAGACAGAAATCGTCAAAAGGGGACTCCTCGCGAGGGTATAGGAAACCCTCATATGGTTACTCTGGAGGTCATCAGTACAGCGACTTGGGAAAGGGGCATAGATCTGATCGAGACTACCGGTCACATGCCCCTAAGCTGACGGGTTGAGGCTCTTCCCAGGGAAGACGCGGATTTTCCTCTCGTAAGCCTCGAAGGTCATACAGGTGATGGTCACAACCTCTATTGCTTGCCAGTCGGCAGAAGGTTATCAAGCTTCACGAAAAACTGGATAACAATTATGGAAGACCAGTGGGTAAGAAATGTAGTCTCGAACCGCCTACGGCTAACATTCCGAGTAAAACCACCACTAACAAGATGTCCGCACTAGACAAATCTTCTGTCAAATCCTTCCAAAAGAGAGTCTCTCCTAGCGGAGATACAGGCTCTCTTTTCAAAGGAAGCAATAGAGGTCATCGAGAATCAAAATTCTCAGGGTTTCTACAGTCACCTGTTCCTTGTACCGAAGCCAGCCAGATGGCTCGTTCTGACAGGTAATAGACTTGAGCTGGATAAACAAGCTTATCGTGACTCTGAAGTTCTATATGGAGACCATTCGGTCGGTAAGAGCGAGCATTCGAGTGAACGACTATGCGGCAAGCATAGTTTTAAGGATACATACTTTCATGTCATGGTACATCCGGCATTCAGAAAGTACCTGCGGTTCGCAGTACAAGGGAAAGTGTATCGGTTCCGAGCGATATGCTTTGGTCTGAACCTGGATCCCTGGGCTTTCACTCGAATAATGTCACACTTCCAAGCTCATTCGTCTGCGGTAACGTCGGCTTACTTGGACGACATTCTTCAGAGATAAGGCAACAAAATTATTCTTCAGAACATTGTTCAGAGTCTGCTTTTATTGCTCCGACGTCTCGGTTTCATCGTAAATGAGAAAAAGTCAGATCTAGCTCCGTCCAAGTCATTCATTCACTCAGGAATGAGATTCAAGACTCACAACAATCAGGTTTGTCTACCGTTACCGAGAGCGAAATTAGTTCTGCTCGCTTTTGTCTACACTCAGATGCATTAACAGCGAGGGAATTCATGCGACTGATGGGGCTGTGCGGAACGGCTGCAGATCTTATTCCGATGGGCTGCCTGCACACACATCCCCTCCAGATATTCTGTACCCAGAACCGGAGTGTGAAGACGCATTCGCTCGAGACCAGTATTGTCTTAACAGACCTAGTAAAACAAAAGGTCTAGATTTGGGCAGATATTCAGTAGTTAACTCAGGGAGTTCCACTGCAACTGCCGGATCCGGCTTTCACGATTATGACGGATGCGAGTCAAACGGGTTGGGGCGTGACCCTGAGACCGACAGACTTGGAAGTGTCAGGGTCTTTGGGACCCTTGGTTCCTAGAAAAACACATAAACATCAAGGAGATGATGTCAATATGGTTAGCACTACAACATTGGTTTCACATTCTAGTGGAAGCTCATGTTCAGATATTGTCAGACAACTCGACAGTCGTAGCGTATATCAGGAACGACGCAGTAGACGCTCTGTCAATTTCATGGGACTGAATGATAGGATATGCGTATCCTCGAACTGCATCAATTCAGCAAATTCTGTTAAAGATCAGACAGTCTCATTGCAAAATTCTTCTTCTAGCACCTGTGTCGTCACAGAAACCGTGGATCAATCTTCTCAGGTGTCTGTTATGTTACGTTCCCCAGAAGCCTCCTCGTCGAGAGGACCTTCTTTATCAGAGGAAGTCACGCGCACAGCATCACAACCCGGGAGGTCTCAACCTTCACTTATTTCTGTTGTGCGGTCCTTCTTGCACGCAGGCAATTCACAGGATGAGCAGTGGTCTCAATTTCTAACTGCAGGAGGCCCTTGTCTTTGTTGAATTACGCAGCGAAGTGGAAGGTTTTCTTCCGTTGGTGTAAAGATCAGTCGATAGATGCATACGATCCGTCCATACCAGATATTGCCAACTTTCTGGTCTACTTGCAAGTTCGCAACTGCTGACTGGTCTTGATTATTACACTGACGGTTCAAAAGTTCAGAACATCAAAGCTTTGAATGTACCTAAAAGACAAATACTTCTTACGGCTTCTTGAGGCTTAATGTCAACGTTCTTTACCTTTTACCTTTAGAAACAATAGTTTTTTCAACAAATTTTTTAATTTTTTAAAAATTATTAACTTATAACACGGGGTAAAATTTACCAATTCTTCAACAAGGAAAAATACTAATCGATTTCAGCATGACCGATCGATAATCGATTAATCATGACAGCCCTAATGACGGCTGCCCGAGTCCAAAACCCGAAAACCTTTAGCACAGTACACAGGTCGTATTTATGGAGGGATTTCATTGTAACTTGGTAGGATGACTCCATATAATGTCTAGATGAGTTCATCCCCTTTTAGTCGCGATCAGTCAACTGTGATGGCTACAGGGGCCCGAAGCCCAAAAACCTTTAGCACAGTCTGCAGGTTGTATTTATGAAGGGATTTCATTGTAACCTAGTAGGATGACTCCAGATAATGTCTAGATGAGAATGTCCCCTTTTTGTCACGATCGTTCAACTGTGACGGCTGAATGAGCCCAAAACCTGAAAACCTTTAGCACAAACTACAAGTTATATTTATGAAGGGATTACATTGTAACTTGATAGGATGACTCAGTGTAATGTCTAGATGAGGAAGTCCCCTTTTGGTTGTGATCGGTCAGCCATGCTGGCTACACAGGCCTGAAGTCCAAAAACCTTTAGCACAGTCTACAGTCCGTATTTATGAAGGGATTTCATTGTAACTTGATAGGATGACTCGTTTTGGAATATTTTCACTGTAACTTGGTAACTTTGGTTGACATACATTAAGTGTTAGAACCACATTAACCCACCCCTCAGTTCTTTAGTACAATCTACACCTCAAATTAATTTTATTGAAAACATAGCATACAGGGAACAGAAATTAACATTTTCCCAATTATCACAATTCTTGTCTTATTTCATAATCCTTTCATAAACATTGAACATTATCCTTTTCATCAAACACTACACACAGACAAGTTAAGCTACAGTGTCATTGACACTTTCATTTGAACATAGGGGTAAAGATTACACTTCAAGAGGTCCAATAATGCTCAGATTTAAAGACTTTTTTTTCATAATTTTCTTGATTATGTCTTCACACCAACCACTCTGGCATTGGCTCAGTCTCAAATTTCTTCCCCCAGGATTTGAAAGTAAAACTTGGAGTTAGCATGTTTCTTAAGGATAAATTTGTTTATTTATTGGGGTTTAACAACACTTTTGACAGCCAGGTTCACCTCATGTCGAACAGTTTTTCAGGTGGAGGAAGCTGGAGAGGACCACCGAGCAATGGTGAGCAACTGTCAGACTCCCCAACGCACTAACTCCACACAAACAGGGTTAGCATTGGTTGAAGACAAATGCATCATCGACGTGCAGTTTGCCTTAGTTCACAATGCCACCGTGTCCCCACATGGGCGGTTGTAATTAAGTGCCTTGCCCAAGGAAACAACGTGGTTGCCACACGTGGGATTCAAACAGATAAATATGCGCAACTAGTGTTACAGAGAGTTTTATTGATGTGTGGTGCACGCCTGAATATAAGCAACCTGTCATTTTCAAAATAGGGTCCCATACAGTGGGCCAATTTATCCTCTATGTGCATCTTTCTGTTTTGGCTTGAGACCTTGATTCAGACTGAGGTTCACAGAGGGTAAATTTTGTGATGCTACCCTGCTGTGCAGGGTAGTATCACCAAATTCACCCTCTGGGGACCTCATTTTGCAGATGACAGTCTGCTCATTTTCAGGCTTGGTGTGGTGGTCGTGGATTTTATCCTACTACTAAGGCCATCCCTGAAATCTCATATCATTCCCTTAGTTTTATATATCAAGCTAATTTCAGCCTGTAGTGTCCGGGTTATATCAACAAGTTTCTAAAGCTGATGGATTATTAAAGTGAAGAACTTTGGCCACACATTCACTGCTGGGGATGTTACAGGGACACACAAGCAGTAGACAACATTTAGATGTGGTGATCATTGTTTTTCACACATGGTGCATACCATTTATTTTATCAACATTTTTTGGCTTTCTTTGACATTGGTACCCATAGGTCTAGGGCAGAGACCAGGCAACTTGTGTAAAGAAATTGCCCCGATTTGGCAAACTTCAGTAACTAGTAACTCTGAAAGGGGGCACGGTGGTGTCTCGGTAAGCGGTTCTCGTCAGATGGGTGACCATTTCAATGACTGATTCGCACTCCCAATTTGTGTCCTTGGGCAAGGCACTTAACCCCGATTGCCTACATGGGGACATGATGATGCTGTGTACTAAGGCATACTGCATGTTGATGGGGTGCATGTCTTCAACCAATCTGACCCTGCCTGTGGCACGGTGCAGTGTTCCGAGTTACGATGTTTGAGAGCTGACAGTTGCTTGGTGGTTCTCTCTGGGTACTCTGGCTTCCTTCACCCGTAAAACTGTTGCCGACATGATATGACCCTGGCTGTTAAAATGTTGTTAAACCCTAATAAATAGATATAAATAGTAACTCTGAAGCCGCCTTGGGAAAAGTCAATGTACTTTGAGATTTGATGAATTCTGCACACAATTTAAAAAAAAATAACTATCTAAAAGATGTTTTGTTTGAAGTATTAAATGATGTTTGAGCTAATATTCATAGTAACTAAAAATTAAATTAACATGAAAAAAATGTTTGAATGATCAATCAATCCCAACAAGTTTAGGCATACAGTGAAAATAGGTGGCAACTGGCAAAAGACATGTGATTTTGTGTTCCAACATTCTTTCAAAACAGCTTATTGAACTTGAACCTTTGTGGAGGCCATTGGTCTAGAAAACAACACTTTTGAGTGGAAACTTCACTTTTGACTCCCCAATGAAGTGTAAAAAAGGTTAAAAACTTCTTTCTTGTTGATATTATCAGGGTGTACTCAATTAGTTTCAAAGAGTACTTGCTCCAGTAAAAGGTCCTCCTAAACACTAGAATTACCCCAAATTACTTATTGTGATCTGTACTTTGTAAAAATTAATACCTCCTGGAATTTTTTTGCAGATTTTTTTTTTTGAAGTTAAATACAGAAGGTATGATAAATGGTTTTGTGTTTGGATGTAAAATTCAATTAGTGGGTTATTTATTTGAGAGAGATCCATTTAAGTTGACTCCACTATATCACTAATTTTTTTAATATGTGTATGCCTGAATGATTACAGTTTCTACTCAGGTTTTTAGCACTTAGTTTTAAACTAAACTAATTTTGTCTCCAATATTTTTAGGGTGTGAAGAATGCATGACAACATATGTTGGAGAATGTCCACAGCATAAACTGCTGATTGTTCCAGATAAGGTAGTCTTATCAAGAGCATGGTCTAGTCTCCCACCAATGTTGCAAATCTTTCGTCTGGGCAATACAGGTGCCATTGGTAAGTAGAATGATTTGTTGAACACCAATGTTTTATGTGAATATTTTACTGGGGTAATAGAGGAACAAGTGGCAGGTGTAGTGCTTTTTAGTATTTGTAGGTAAGGTAAGAAAGAAATCATGCTGAATTTTGAAAATGAAAAACAAATACTGCTTAACTGCTATATTTATTTATTTATTTATTTATTTATTTGTATTGAATGGTACTTTTAAAAGCCAGGATCTTATCATGCTGGAGAGTTTAACGAGTGGATGAGGTTGGAGTACACAGAGAGAACCACCAAGTTGCGATGAGTAACTGATTCTTCAACTTATTACTAACTCTGTACCAGTTAGCATTCGAGGAAACATGTACCATTGACGTGCAGCATGCCTAAGTCCACTACACCACTGTGCCCCAACTAGAACATTTGGGATTAACTCCTTGCATGCTGCTGGCAGATATTCCTGTCCAGGACAGGGAATCTCTTGGCACTAAAATAAGTAAATTTTGAGCACATGTTACAAAAATTTCTCTTGCAAATTGTATCGGTTTTTTGATAAGTGAGTATTTGAGTCAAATTTTGATGAATTTTTCATCGAATCTTTATTGCAGCCATGACTAGATCTGGTAAAAATAATATCAAAATACTCAGCGGGTTAAGAGTTAGGTGGTTTTAACTAGGACACAACAAGCTTAACAGATGTAGTTTATCTTAAAGATGAAATCTCCTGGAAGTTGAGTCTTTGAAATCGAATTGCTGGTATATAACACATATTGGAAACTGCTTTCAGAGTTTACCCACAAGGTAATCACAATATCCTCCCAGTATTATTCACAAGAATCACCATTTAATTTTTATTATTTTTAAATATGTTTTCCTCCAACACCTAATATATAACCCCCTTGGAACAAACTCATTCCAATGAGGGGCCATATGCTATATTTTGGGGACAGAAAACAATTAAAATTTTTGGTTATTCAAGAAATGTGTTTGCAAGTGTCATCCTTAAACAGTTTTAGCTAAAGGGTTAATTAGTTTACTGTTACTGGAATATTTGTTGGTATTCATGTAAAAACACTTGACACTCTCTGTTTATCTTAAAATAAGTATGTATTGTGTCCGTAAATACTTGAATACATCAAGTGCATGTGTCTTTAATACAGTGGAGCCCACTTAATTGGATATCTCTTAATTGTATATCCCTGTTAATTGAATATAATTTTCAAACACAAAACCATTTACCATATCTTCAGTACAAATTTGATCTGTTAATTGCATATGGGTTGTAGAGTAAACTCCTGTTAATTGTATATAAAGTTTTGTAATAAGTCGAAAAAAGTACTGTGACACGCAACAAATTCCCCTTATTTATCAACCTTTTTGGCCTCATTACATCCAATACAGGCATTTATTCTATTATATCTTGTTTGACAGAGCTCTATGAGCTCTGTCAAACAAGATAGAATAGAATAAATGCTCAGTTTACCTCCAGAACACAGGAAACTGACCAAATCCCTGTTAATTGTATACTCCTGTTAATTGAATATTTTTCACTGGCAAAGTGGATATTCAATTAAGAGGATTCTATTGTACAAAATTTGTATTCTGCAACTGCAGGATACAAGTACCTGCTTAGTTTCAATTTGTTTTTGTTACTATTTATAGAACATTACACTCATTCAAAAGGCATTTCCAAGAGAACCAAATACATATCTGTTTAGGAACATGGAAAAACTCTTTTCAAAAGTATAAATATTAAATCACATTACTTGAAACAACAATTATTGAAACAACACGCCGTTTGTAGTGAATACAGTCTTTTTGGAATGTTAAACAAACATATTCATCAAGTTTATCTAGGGATGAGTAAAGTTCAAGGCAGCCCTATAGTACAGTTGCCAGCGAAATGCCCTGCTTTGTCTTTGTGAAAATGAAATCTTAAACTGAAAGGCTAGTTAATCAAGTTATGAACACTAAAGCTGAGAATTGTAAGATAAATCTGCCATCACCATTATGTTTCAATAAGACTGAAATCCCTGCCATCTGATTTGATGAAAGCTCTGTTCATTTTTTTCTATGTTTACAGCTCCAGTGACATGTGTTACTGTCTGATGCCACTAAGTTAAATATTTGAAAAGACGATAACAATGGGAGGAGATTCAAATTGCATAATGCCTATAAAATCCAATTTTTCGAGGCCACTGATCGCTTTATGAAGGTATAATCATAATCCACTTAAAAAAAGTTGCTGTTAGTCCATCTCAGTTTAAATCATGAACTTGTTCACGATTTGAACTGAGATGGAGTAACCTCAACCTTTATCTAAGTTTTTTTATTTTTTTTGTCCAGTAACATTGTGGGGAACACATGAGATTTATTTACTAAATTTGTTATCATTGAAGTTCTCTTGTTTTTCTTTGAGTTGTCTTGTTCATTTCGCGATGTAGGTTTTGGGTAGGGTCTTATTGGAACATATCTGTTATTGCGATGAATTGACAGTAACATGGTCTGAGGTTTGCTGCTTAGAGCAGATGTTCAAACTTGAAGCTTTGTGTCTCGGTTGAACATAAGTGTCGAGCACAAACCTCAGAACTTGTTACTGTCTGTTCAGTATAATAATAATGTTTATGTAAAATGTTGTATCACTCTCGCTCTTTTTCCTAAGTCTATATCGTGATCTGTTGAGATATGGCTTTAAAATGTGAGCTTGACTCTAATAATAGTGAAGCCCTGTTAACTGAATAATCAATGAAAATTAATCAATGAACCCTTAAGGGCCTAGGGGCGTTGCATTGTGGTAACCGCTTCTCGTTGATCACCGAAGTTGAGCAACGTGGAGCCCACTTAGTCCTTGGATGGGTGACTGTCTGAGTGATTGATACAGACTCCTGCATTGTGTCCTTGGGCAAGGCACTTAACCCTAATTGTCCACATAGGGGTAGGAGTACGCCATGCACTAAGGCTTATTGCACGTCAATAGTGCACATGTCTTCAACCAATCTAACCCTGCTTGTGCTGCAGTGCAGAGTTACGATGGTGGGGAGCTGGCAACTGTTCGACATTGCTCAGTGGTTCTCTCCGGGTACTCCGACTTCCTCCACCTGTAAAACTGTCACCGACATGATATGACCTTGGCTGTTAAAGTGTTGTTAAACCTTAATAGCTAACTAACTTAAGGGCCTAATTCCAACTTTGTCCACTTTTTACTGCAACAAAACAGCTGTCTCTGGAGGAACTAGCAAGTTTCATTGTACATACCTTGGTAGCGTTTCCTAGGCAAGTCTTGGCTGCCTATATAAGCAGTCAAGACTTGCCTAGAAACATCGGCAAAGCCACAGGATGTAAACTGTCAAAAAGTAGAAAAATATGTATAAAACTCCCCAGTCCCTTAAGGGTTAAGAGGAGTTTTCTATTCAGTTAACAGGGATTTGGTCCCTTTACTGCATGCTAGAGATTAGATGTGTATTTAATCTATTCTCTTGTTTGACAGAGCTAATGGAGTTCTGTCAAATAAGAGATAACAGATTAAATGCCTGTAATGGATGTATTGAAGAAAAATATGTCAACAGACCAGGGGATTTCAGTGATTGTCAGTGCAATTTCTCTACATGTTATAAGATTTTTTATTCAGTTAAAATGAATTTACTCTATAACCTGTACTCAACAGGTCAAATTTGTACTGGAGGAATGGTAAATGGTTTTATGTTTGGAAATTATATTAAATTAATACGATTATTAAAATAAAAGATATCCAATTGAGTGGGCCCCACTTGAAGCTGGGAGGTTTTGTTTTTTATGCCAGACATGTTAACTGTCCCGGAATGCCCGGGAAAATCCCAGAATTTCAGTGTAGTTCCCAGCCTCCTGGACAGGAATCAGTTTTGGACCAAAAATCATGGAAAACAACAGTCAAATATTTCGTTCCCGTTGTAAGTTATGAAAAACTTTCGGAGTCAAATCACATGCATTTCAAACTCTGATAAAAACTCACGAAGCAGTAAAATATGGATTTAAGTTAAATTTATTTAAGAAAAGGGTATTTTATGATATATATTTCAACTGTGTTCATGTTTATTTCTGGGTATTTTCTTCGGAGATTCGTGATCAATGTGCGAGTGTCGAAGTTAAAATAGGTGACTTACTTTCAAAAAATTGAAAACTCCATCTTCATTTAAATGCAGTTTTTGGAAATTAAAATATATTAAAAGGAATTAAATAATATATATTTATTTATCCCTTCATAGAATAGCTTTAATTCTCATCCCTTTTCCAAAATCAAAACGTAATCAACAACTATTTAGCACAGTTTAAAAGTAGGTTAAAGTCGCTTAGGATGCCGAAAAATTATGACTGCATATTTAAACACAATGGACTTATTTTCTAACACTACATTTATTCTGTTGTGCTGACTACATAACTGTTAACTATTGGCCATCTGTACACGGAAAATTTCGAATGGAATTAAAAAAAAATGCTTCAATGATGAAAAGAAAAGTTTTGTGTAGGGCACAAACGTCCCACATGGATGAAGTTTGATCAAGATACTTTCTAAGTACTAATGTTCTTGAAGTAACTGAACATTAGGGCATCTTTTCCTGTTAACATTTCCAGACTTGGGAAATTATTAGCTAAGTAGACTTTGATAAGAGCAAACCACAGGTGGAGGTGCTCTGTGGGACAGTGTGGGTGGGTGGTGGTGGTGGTGGGGAGGGGGGCTCATGAAGAAGAGGATCCTGGGGGTGGGGAGGGGGTCAAATCAACAGTTATTTTATGATTTTTTAACACAGCATAAATGCATCAGCATAGTTGACAAATAGTTCTGGATATAACCTGGTGTTAATAGTGGTCCATGAGCTGAAAATTCACAATTTTTTTTCTTTTGTTTTGTCCCCGCGCAAACTTTTCCCTGAAATCCATCCCATTTCCCTGAAAATCACCCTCAGGTTCCCTGAAAAATTATTCTGGAGGTTAACATGTCTGTTTTATGCCCCCATCACAAATAGTCAGGGGTATATTGTTTTACCCCTGTCCGTCTGCTGTCTGTCTGTTAATGCGTTCATCTTCTCTCTGTCTGTCCGCAACTTGGGTACATTGTTTGTAAGGCTAACTCCTCTCACAGTTTTCAAGCTAGGACTTTTTTATTTCATAGGATGTTTGTACATATACCTATGTGCATATTGTCTGGATTTTCATTTTCTTCAATATTTCATAAAATTACAGGTTGTTGAACTTGGTCAATTTTTTGTAAAATTTCACCTGTAGGGTATGTGGTTTGTGTGTACTAGACTTTGCGGGGGCATCATATGTGTCTTACAGATGCTGCTCATGTATTACAGTGGAGCCCACTTAATTGGATATCTCTTAATTGTATATCCCTGTTAATTGAATATAATTTACAAACACAAAACCATTTACCATACCTTCAGTACAAATTTGATCTGTTAATTGCATATGGATTGTAGAGTAAACTCCTGTTAATTGTATATACATTTTTGCAATGTGTCGAAAAAATTACTGTAACACGCATTAAATTCCCCTTATTTATCAACCTTTTTGGCCTCACTACATCCAATACAGGCATTTATTCTATTATATCTTGTTTGTCAAGATATAATAGAATAAATGCTCAGTTTACCTCCAGAACACAGGAAACTGACCAAATTCCTGTTAATTGTATACTCCTGTTAATTGAATAATTTTCACTGGCAAAATGGAAATTCAATTAAGAGGATTCTACTGTAGTACCAAATCACAGTTTGCTCTTCAATGCTCTTCAACCTCCTGTGTCCATGTGCTGTGTGGGGGCATGCTTCAGTCTTGTTTTTTCCTGATTCGTTTCGGTATTAACCAGCATTATTCACAAAAATCTGCAATTAAATTTATTATATATTATTTTTATTCATTTTTAGCCTGTCTGTTTACAGTTAGGGGTATAGTCATGACTTTCGTCCGCCTTCCCATCCATCTGTTCGTCTGTTAACATTTAGAGTTTTGGTTAAAGTTTGTGGTTAAAGTTTTTTAGTGAAGTTTAAAGTTTTTTTTCTTTTAAATTAATATTAATTACTATTAATTGTATCATTCTCATTATGTTTCATGTTATTTTGGGAAATATTTAACCCTTTTTTGTATGGCAATTTAACTTACAACTTCCAGGTTAAAGTTTTTGGTTAAAGGTTTTTTTTTGTTTACAAAGTTACACCTTTAATTCTTCAAACAGTTTAGTGCTATGTCACGGTTTCTCATTTGAGACAATGTCTACTGTCCACTGAACCTTTCTGCAGTGATTTTCATTAATATTGGCATGATTTTAACCCCTTTTAAACATGTTTTCAGACTTAGTTTCATTGTATTGGAAATTAGGCTTTGCCACATACTTTCTTACTTTAATTCTTGCATAGTCAATACAACTTAATGATTGCATTACATCAATGATTTCTTTTATCGGTTTTAGGAAATATTTAACCCTTTTTGTGGTCAGTTTTACTTAGTATTCCCATCTTAAAGTTTCGGATTAAAGTTTTGCTTTTCAAGGTTGTACCTTTCATTCTTCAAACACTGTGTTATTGTTTTTCATTTGGGGCAAGGTCTACTGAACCTATATAAAGTGGTTTCAAATAATATTGGCATTAATTTAAGCCTTTTCAAAACTGTTTTCGAACTTAGTTTCTCTAAATTTCAAATTAGGCTTCTACCACGTACTTTGTTACTTTTTATCCCCCCACAAGGAAGGGATATAGCACAGAGCTCCATCAATCCATTTGTCTGTCAGTCTGTCTGTCCGGCATTAGCAGAGGTATATTGTGGGGTTTACAATTTAGGGTCAGTGGTAGTTGTGGGGTTGGGTTAGTACAGTGTCCACTTGTGGGGGTATTTTTTGCGCTATGGGGTTAATTTTTTGATCTTGTGGGGTTAGGGTTTAACACGGGAAAAACTCCACAAGTAAGAACATGCAATGTCACTGTTTCTCATTTGGGACAATGTCTACTGTCCTCTGAACCTTTGTGCGGTGATTTTCATTAATATTGGCATGATTTTAACCCCTTTTAAACAGGTTTCCAAATATGTTTCATTGTATTGGAAATTAGACTTTTACCACGTACTTTAATTCTTGCATGCTCAATACAACTTAATGATTACTTTTACATCAGTGATTTCTTTTATCGGTTTTAGGAAATATTAAACCCTTTTTTTGCAGTCAATTTTACTTAGTGTTCCTAGCTTAAAGTTTTGTTTTAAAGTTTTGCTTTTCAAGGTTGTACCTTTTATTCTTCAAACATTGTGTTACAACGTCATTGTTTTTCATTTGGGGCAAGGTTTGCTGTATACAGTGGTTTCAATTAATATTTGCATTAATTTAACCCTTTTCAAAACGGTTTTCGAATTTAGTTTCTTTAAATTTGAAATTGGGTTTCTAACACATACTTTGTCACTTTTTGTTCTTACATGATCAATACAACTTTTAATAATTGCATTTACAGACCTGATTTCTTTTACTTGTATTCAGCCTTTTTTTCTCATTACCTGAGCTTCACAGTTTGAAATATAAAGAAATGCCTTCTGCATCATACTTCTGTTTTACAAAAGTAATACAGATTGGAAGGAAATGAGAGTGAGGGACTTTGATGCTGTCTCCAAAACATCGGGGAGATGGAATCCACCCCTCCCTCCTCCCCATGTTATCCAGAAGATAAATCCAGTTCTAATTATACGATTCTCTTCAAATTTGGTATTACCTTTTTATTCGCCCATTTGTAAAAATGGTCATATTTTGTAAATGGTCTGTCTGTCTGTCCATCCATCCGTCCATCTGTCCATCTGTCTGTCCATCCGGGCTTATCAGAGGTACATTGTGGGGTTTACAATTTAGGGTCAGTGGTAGTTGTGGGGTTGGGTTAGTACAGTTGCCACTTGTGGGGTTATTTTTTGCACTATGGGGTTAATTTTTTGACCTTGTGGGGTTAGGGTTTAACATGGGAAAAACCCCATAAGTAAGAACGTGTAAGAATGGCTGTCCATCCATCCATCCGTCCATCAACAATTGGTTTCCGACCAATAACTCCAGTTTAGGCAATTATTTCCAAAATGCATTTGGAAGGATTGGGAATTATTACATGCAAAAAAAAAAAAAAATTGACTCCTATAGCCCAACAATGTTTTATGTACTGCATCTTTAACCCTTTACCTAACACAAGTTGAAGCCAACAGTAAAATTATTTTTCTGAAACATCAGATTTTTTAATTTTTTACTTCTAACCTTTGCTTATTACTCCTTATTGGAACAATCTCATCAAGTTTGTTCCATTAATAGGTCATGAGGTATGTTTTGGGGTAGAGAAATGAAAACAATTTTGGATTAGCAATGTTTGTATATCATGAGTGCAGATATTGAAGATTCATTGGGTAAACAGTTAACAAAAAATGGCTCAGACTATTTTGTGTCTAAGCATTGCCATTGCTGGAACAGTCGGGCTGTATGCGTGACATCACTCTAGTTGCCTTTAAGACATAACTTATGACCCTCATTAGAACAAACTCATGAAGAGTTTCCTGTTGAAGGGTCATGAGGTGTGTTCTGGAGCAAAAATCTTTTTAATTATTTAAACAAATGTTTTTCCAGTGTTGTGGCTTCTAGTCATATTGGCAGTTGCTCATTGTTGCTCGGTGGTTCTCTCCAGGTACTCTGGCTTCCTCCACCTGTAAAACTGTCCAACACAAGGTGATCCTGGCTGAGAAAAGTGTCATAAATCCCAATAAATAAATAAATTCTAGTCACGTTTGGAAAAAAGTTAACAAATTGGATATTTCCTTTTTAGCATTTATGTGTGTGTCTCCAACTCCCTGATTAATCAACTAGAACCATAATAATGTTAAGAAAAAATTTCTCTTTGTTTTAACTTTCTTTATATTGTATTTTTCAGAATTGGGCGTTTTTGCTAAAAGAACATTAACCAAAAACACACAGTTTGGACCATTTATTGCAGACCTTGTTCCAAACCAAGATCTGATTACAAATAAAAAATTCCTTCTACTGGTAATTGGTTTTTAATTTTATAGTAGAACATGCAGGACTGGCATTTTAAGGAAAGCGATTTATTCGCCCGCCTTAAAAAAATTAAGGAGGGCGAAAATTAGCGCTGCTGGCCATAGAAAAAAAGTATTACCATAACAGCCTATTCCTGAAACCCACATCTTTTCAGATCTCTGCTATGTTAGTGGTCTTTGTAAGACGGCCACACTGCCCCTCCCACACCTCCAGGCCTTGCCGAGGCCTGGAGGTGTGGAAGGGGCAGTGTAGCCCTCTCATAGAGACTACCTTGTTAGCAGCACCAAATAAAATGTACAAAACCCACTAGGCAGAATTAATTAACCCTTTACCCA
Source organism: Pictodentalium vernedei (assembly GCA_031216915.1). Taxonomy (NCBI): domain Eukaryota; kingdom Metazoa; phylum Mollusca; class Scaphopoda; order Dentaliida; family Dentaliidae; genus Pictodentalium; species Pictodentalium vernedei. Next base: position 246,982,976 of record CM062288.1, on the reverse strand, counting down.
ACATAACAAGCAAAACCAGCCAGCACTATTCACAAAAATCGCCAATTAATTTTCATTTTTTGTCTCAAAAACATAGGTTAGGACCCCTCTTTGGAACGAGCTCATCAAGCTCGTTACAATGAGGGGTCATAACCTATGTTTGTGAGACAAAAAATGAAAAAAATTAGTAATTCAAGAATTTTTTTTGCAAGTGTGTTCTGCTTTTAATTTTAGGTAAAGGGTTAATAGAAAAACTTCATTTTGACACTTTTAGGTTTTGTAAGGTTGAGTTGAGGAGATCTAATCGCTTCCCTTGGCCATGTGAGTGGAGCGATTTTTAGCCCTCCTGCATTTTTAAGAATGCCAAGCCTGGAGTTGATGAAATGTCTGCTCGTTGGTGTGTCTGATAAAGGAAGAATATTGTGAGAGAAAAAAATTTGAAAGATCAGTGTCAATACCCTGAAATAATATTTAACCCTTTACCCAATGTTACGGTCAAAACCTGCCAGCGCTATTCTCAAAAAAGGCAATTAATTTTCATCATTATTTCATTTTTTGTCTCGAAAACATAGGTTTTGACCCCTCATTGGAACGAGCTCGTCGAGCTCGTTCCAATGAGGGGTCATAACCTATGTTTTTGAGACAAAAAAATGAAACGAGCTCGTCGAGCTCGTTCCAATGAGGGGTCATAACCTATGTTTTTGAGACAAAAAATGAAAAAAATTAGTTATTGAAGAATTTTTTTTTTTTGCAACTGTCATCTGCTTTTCATGTTAGGAAAAGGGTTAAATATAATTTTTTTTATCAGAATGCAACTTATTCTTTCTCCATAGAATCTGCTTATTTCTAGTCTCTCCTAACACAGTCAGAGGCTGTTTTTGAGAAAAAATTAGGATTGTAAGGTTTCAAATATTCTGAAACCATGTTAATTGAATTCAATTCACTCCCTTGGCAGGTCACTGCTTGGTGGCAAGAGCCCTTGTTTTTGCCAGTACATCCTTGAATGTAGCTATTTGAAAACCCAGAACATATTATTGAAATATCCTGAAAAATGGTTTCACTTCATATTCTACAGATATGTGCCCATACTGTGATGCTGGGTAGCACCACCCATCTCAAAGTTTGACTGATTTCAGAGATCCCAAGCGCACATATATTTAGTGACACAGTACCCAGACAGCAAAATATGCACAGGTTTATTCTCACAGAGAATTCCCCCCCACTACTACTGCAGCTGCTCATACATCCAATTTTATTTGAATATTTTGTCATATTTTCTTGTCAGTATGATGTGGCTTTCGTGCACTTTTCTTGGAATTTTCAAGAGGTGAGGAGGTGAGAACATGCCTTCATAAACAAATTCATTTTGTCAGTTTGTCACATGTTACACTTCATTCCTGTCATGTTGATCACAAAAACAATACCTACCAATGTTATATTATAATAATAGTATCATCTGAGATGCCAGAAAATTGCACTTCACTCAGGGAAATATAAAATTTTTTCTCTGGAAGGCTAACATGGTTGCCCTGTCGGATCCTGGGATTGGCACCTGGCTCTCATTTTGAATTAGTCATATTCCTGATCCAAGTTCAGGAACCGTGGGAACCCACTGTGTAGTGGTAGACACATTTGACTGCATTCTTTGGTGATAGGATAACTGGTTCAGTGAAAGACACCAGTTTCTTGGAATTGTTGTATAGTATGAGGCAAACAGCTGTATGAGTGCACATTGAATATCAGATCCTGCGGCCATAAGTTAGATTGTTGGTCAAGGCACTTCATCCCGATTGTCCATGTTGGGACACACCGTGCTGAGACATACTCCACACTGATGGTACACGATGGTACACATTCTTCAACCATTGTTAACCCTGTTTGTTTTGGATTGGTAAGTCGGAAATTACTCAAGTGTTCTCGTTGGGTAATCTGGCTTCTCTTGCTTCTGAAACTGCTGGACACGATGTGTTACTGGATGTTGAACTTGTCGTCTTGTCCTGGTTAAATAACGTCTTTATTTAGCTTTTATTTTTCCCTTCATTTACTTTCTCTGCACTTTGATGTTAAAATACCCAAGTGTTCAGTAGCAAACTTATTATACCACCCACTTGAAAAGTGGGCGGTATATAGCATTCATGGTGTCCGTACTGCCGTACTTCCGTACGTCCGTACGTCCGTGACGCTTTGTGGGTACACATCTGCTATCCGCTACTCCTCTTAAACCAGTGGGTGGATTTCATTGAAACTTACAGGCATTCTTTTCTATACATTATAGATGTGCACCTCCTATTTTGCTTTCAGGTATTTTTATTTTTTACTCTTTCCCAAAGGGCGAAATGAACTTAGCCAAATTGTTGTGATGCTTTAGGGGGGTACACTCCTGCTATCCGCTACTCCTCTTATACCAGTGGGCGAATTTCATTGAAACTCTCAGACATTCTTTTATATACATTATAGATGTGCACCTTCTATTCTGCTTTCAGGTATTTTTATTTTTTCATCTTGCATGCTCTTTGTAATATTTACCCTTTCTCATATTGAAAATTGCTCTCATGTTTTTGGAGAACATACAGATGTGCTGTGTATATTAAATACTTTTTTACTGTTGTGAAATGTTTCTTGGTTGGAGTGGGTGGTATCTTTAGTGAGCAGTGCTCACAGTAATTCTAGTTTCATAATATAACTGGGTTTTCATTGTTATATTTTGTTTATATTTTGGCTGAATTCTTGCTGAAACCTTTTACCTATGGAATCACCTGATCTGCCTGCATAATTTATAATTTTATCAGTTGAAAATTTTTTTTTCACAAAACCCTATCATGTTACCATTTGAACAAGCTCAACACTTTTTTGAAAAATTTTAAATGAAAATAATTAAAATAACTCCCTGAAGGAACCCTGTGAAGTGAAGGAGTGCTTGTTTACTGTGGTAAACAACCTCTGTTTTACTCGTAAAAGTAGGACCCGGTCCCCAATGCCTGGGGTGAAAGTCCTCTAAAAAAGGCAACATTGGTATAATCGATTGTCTGGACTTGACTTTATATCCATGTTGTGGTCACAGTTAGCCATTGTGTAGCAATATGTGGCATCAAACACCCATAAAATAAAGTGTGCATAGTTTAGCTGTAAGCTACATTTCATGCAAAGTTGTCTCTGTAGGCAGCCAAGACTTGACTGGAAACAATTGCAAAGCCACTGGAGGTAGACTTTCAACATATAACGTGAATGTATAAAAAATTTCCTCCTCTTAAGGGTTAAATAATCTTTGAAAGTTACTTTTGCACTAAACTAACTCTTTTCATAGTAAGTCTTCAGATCAGTCCACTGGCACCTGTTTTCAGAATAATCATTAACCCTTTACCCAATGCAGATGATATCAGAATTTATTACTGTAAATATTATTTTCCAAATTTTTCAAGAAATTTTAATAAAACCATATCATGCAACCCATTATTGGAACAAGCTCGATGAGCTCATTCCAATAAGAGGGTCGCTTGATATGGTTTTACTAGCTCACCTGGTCTAAAAGGCCATGTGAGCTTTTCACATCACTTGGCATCCGGCTCCATAAACTTTTCACATTTTCATCTTCTCTGTAAGACTGTAACTGCTGTGCCGGTGTGAACGAAACTTGGCAGGAATGGTCTATGGGATGTCCTCTGAAAAACATGGATTTCAGAGGCATTCTTTGATTCTGATTGGTGGATTTTCAAAAATCTTCTCCTCTGAAACCACATGGCCAAATGTTTTGAAACTTTGCATGGTTCATGACTGGGACCCCCTCTACCAACGATCCTCATTTAATGTTGATCGGGTTGCAAACATGGCTTCAATTGCAGCTTATAGTTACTATAGAAACCCTGTGGGAAATCACATTTTCATCTTCTTCTCTGGAACTACTGTGCCGATATGAACCAAACCTGGCAGGGATAGTCTATGGGAGGTCCTCTACAAACCATCCTCATATTTTTATACTGTACCAATGACCCAGACTTAGCTGGTGCTAACTCTAACAAAACCAGGGCCAAACACAAATTTTGCCCCCCAATCCCCAAAATTTGCATCCAAAACCAAAAGAAATCATGTCCTATAGGACCTCCATACTACGCCCTCACTGCGCATGCGCAGTGTCAAGGACGTCCCGAAATTGGCGCCAATTATCATTCTCTGTTTGGTCCTTCATCGGGTAACATCTCACTGATCTTTGTGCTTGTAAATCTCAGTTTAAAGGATGCCAGACATGTAATTTTTGGAGAAATGGTGATTCTAAGGAGGATATAGAAGGAGGAGAGGAAAAAGAAGTGACAAAAAATAATCAGGGCTGTACTTAAAATTTTTTGATGAAATTATGTTAAGTTGCCTATTTTCGAGGCATGGGCCTCTTGTTGTCATTCTTGCTAAATGTTGCACTGCTTATTCAGTGTTTCCTCTCCCCTAGCCTTCTAAAGTCCCCCCTTGCAATTCTCCCATGCTTTTGGCATATTTTTGAGAAAGTTCATTTCTAAAATTTTCCTGGGAGAGTTGCTTGGATACAGAATGTTTTCTGTTATTTTCCCCATAGTTACGTTTTCACCCATGGGTGTATAACGTTGTGTTCTGCATCTTCCATCTGATGTTCTGCAGATTCTCCCCTGGGAGTCTCTGTCTTGCATCAGATAGAGTGTAATTTTGATGACTGATTTCGGGCCAGTTTTTTCAGTGCCTGGAGTCATGTTTTCTGGTGTTTTACACTGTTTGTTTACATTGGCAACAGCCTTTTTTGAGGGGGGCTGTTTGCCTTTGGTGTAGTTTATCTCACTATAAGATACATTTATATTATCCGTAAGTGTCTCATTAATTATTTAATATAAATTTAAAATTTTTGACCACACTTTGCCTTCAGATCCATCGGGGCTCAACATTACTTTTCAGCAACTTGGGCTTCGCTGAAAAAATATTTTTTCAAAATTATTTTGATTTGCAATTGTTTTTTCATTTATTAATGGATCATGTTATTATGTATCTTTGTGTCAGGGGTTTGTGCGAGTAACTAGGACTTGTTGTTGACTTTTCACGATGAAAGGATATTGTTCAAATTGTAATGGGAAGAAATCTTCCTCTGACTTTCATGATCATTGTATTAATTGTAGTCAGTGTTCTCGCACTAATCCCTGCTCTATATGTCAATTTTGGGATGACAAACATTGGAAACGTGTGTCACGGTATGTTGTTTCTGGAGAAAGGGCTATGCCGGCTCTTTCTCCGCAAGGTCACTCTACACTCTCAGTTTCTATTTCAGAGGAACAAGAACAGGGTGATGTTTCCATGTTATCTTCTGCAAGTGCGCTTCCGTCGTCACAAATGAATTCAGAGCTAGCGGCAAAAGTGCTCATGGAGATTAGACAAATGTCGTCCGCTAGCTCGCCCGGTGTAGCGTCCATTCACCGAATGGTTCGGCAGCCGGGTTCGTCCGATGCGGTCCAGGAGGAAATGTTGGGTGATGCGAGCACTATAAACATTCAATGTGCACACCCAGTGACGGCGGATAGTAAGCGAGATCGGAGGAAGCCTTTGAGTCCGGTTCCTAGCTCGTCCAGGTCCAGCCGGGCCACGAGCGAGAGAGGCCCCTCTCTCGTACAACAACATCTGGGACCAGATGTTGTGGTACAAAATGTGTTGCAAGCGGAGCATACGTCCATCGCTCGGGACGCTCCGTTGTATAGGCAGTCCGCGGAGACTGCTAAGGCTTCCTCTTCTCGTCAGCGCACACGACCGCACCTTGGCTGCATGACCGCCGATATCTTACCAGCTTCGCCGATCAAGGATTCTTCGGCGACCAGGTCACACCATCCGGCAGCCAGGGACTCGAGACCGATGGACTCCGGACGTTCGCATAGAAAAAGTATGCGGGAGCCATCTGATGCGGAGCTGCCCTCGGCGAAGCAGCGGAAGACTGCGCCTCCGCAGGTCTCGACGCCGGACATTCTTGTGCAGATAGCACAGCTTATCGCAGCATCCCAGCAGCCGACAGAAACGGTGTCGGATCGAGAATTATCCGACAGCGCTGGGTCGGTACGCTCCGCCGAAGCAACGGGGGCAGATGACCGGGAGCATCATGAGGTCCAACCGGATGGTGAAAGGGATACGGATGATTTGGAGCTATCCCTTTCGGAACAACATAAAGCTGCCGTGGACTTCATCCGGCACTTTCTCCCTCAAGTTGTTCCGTCGGGCCAGACTGCTGCGGTTCCGGACAAGAGGATTATAGCGTCATTGGACTCTGAATTTTTTGAGCGGTTCCGGGACATCGCTCCCGAGTTTCCATCGCAGTCCAATAATGTTGCAAGAACATTTGAATTATTGAACGATGCTATATTTAAACTTGCTTCCAGGACGGGGAAAGCAGGTTTCTTGTCCGCCAATACTCTCAACCTGCCTTTCATTAATGCAAGGAATAAATTCGTCACGGCAGGACAGGGTATCCCGAGAGTTCCTCTGCGTATGGACGACGAGGCGGAAGACTTAGAGCTATCATTACCGTCGTCAGCTTCTATTCCAACCGCAGTGTTGGAAACAGCTATTTCGTCTAACAGAGCCAATTTAGATGCCTTATCTTACGCAGATCACCTTTCTAAGGCGTTATCACTGCGCCTTCAAGGGAAAGAGTTTCAGGATATACAATCCTCTTTAAGACTTCTTTCAAGGGCAGTAGCTTATTCCACGTGTAACTCCGCCCTTTCTGTGGCAAACCTGGAGTTGGTTAGACGTGACGCAGCCCTAGCTACATCCACACTCGTGGATACTACGGTGAAGAACTCTCTTAGAGTCGCTTCGGTCTCCCGAGAACTTCTCTTTGACGGCAGGCTTTCTGCTATTTATGATAAAATTACAAAGAAAGCTTCGGATTCTCTGTTGTTCAAATCTGCTTCTAAGAAGTCGGATACAGCAGACAAGAATAAGACATAAGGCACTTCTGGGTCTAATGCGCCCAAGAGAGGTTCCTATAGAGGTTCCGGTGCATCCTCTTGGTCTTATTCGAGAGACCGTCAGGGTAGCGACTCTCGTTCGGGACGTCCTTCGGGCCGGGACAACCGGTCGGACGCCCCGAGGTCGACGGGACGAGGTGCGGGTCGTGGAGGACGTGGTTTCTCCTACCGCAGGCCTCGCAGGTCCAGGAGGTGATGGCTTAAACCTCTATCGCGTACCGGTTGGCGGAAGGTTGTCGAGCTTTTCACAAGAATGGGCGTCGATTACGGACGACCCTTGGGTGAGAGGAGTGACTTCGGAAGGTCTAAAGATATCCTTCAAACGAAAGCCTCCATTAACTCGAAGTCCAAAGTGGACTCAACTTCCGTCAAATCCGCAGAAAAGAGACGCTCTGTTATCAGAGGTGCAGTCTCTTTTAATGAAGAACGCGGTAGAGGTCGTAGAAAACCAGGAGACTCCGGGATTCTACAGCCATCTGTTTCTGGTTCCGAAACCAGATGGCTCGTTCCGTCCAGTCATAGATTTGAGCTGGATAAACAAGCTGATCGTCGCTCCGAAATTTTATATGGAGACGATTCGGTCGGTCAGAGCAAGTATTCGGGTGAACGATTATGCAACAAGCATAGATCTCAAAGATGCGTACTTTCACGTCATGGTACATCCGACATTCAGAAAGTATCTACGCTTCGCAGTCCTAGGAGTGGTGTATCAATTCCGGGCGATGTGCTTCGGATTGAATCTAGCACCCTGGGCTTTCATTCGGGTAATGAACTCGGTAATGATCTATTTCCGAGCTCATTCGTCTGCGGTAACGTCGGCCTACCTGGACGACATTCTTCAGAGGTACGGCAACGAGTTAACGCTTCAGAACGATGTTCAGAATCTACTTCTATTGCTCCGACGTCTCGGTTTTATAGTAAACGAGGAGAAGTCAGATCTGGTGCCGTCCAAGTCATTCACTCATCTGGGAATGAGCTTCGAGACGCACAACAATCTCGTTCGTCTGCCGTTAACCAGAGCGAAATTAGTCAGTTGTTACACTCGCTATTGTCTGCACGCAGACAAAGTCACAGCGAGAGAATTTATGAGACTGATAGTTCTGTGCGGAGCCGCTGCGGATCTCATTCCGATGGGGCGGTTACGCACGCGTCCTCTCCAAATTTTCTTGACTCAGAATTGGAGTGTGAAAATTCATTCGCTCGACGTAGACGTTCTCTTGTCAGATCAAGTGAAACAAGAGATTCAGACTTGGGCAAACATTCAGTGGTTAACTCAGGGAGTTCCGCTGCAGTTGCCGGATCCGAGTTTTACCATTATGACGGATGCCAGTCAAACAGGTTGGGGTGCATCATTGATTCCAACGGATTCGAGATGCCAGGGTCTTTGGGATCCGCAATTCCTGTGCAAGCACATAAACATCAAGGAAATGATGTCAATTTGGCTTGCGTTACGTCATTGGATGCACATTATTCACAATGCTCATGTCCAAATCCTATCCGACAATACGACAGTAGTGGCGTCTATACGGAATCAGGGAGGCACTCATTCAGTTCCGTTGTTCAATCTAACGGAAAGAATCCTTCTGTTTGCGCTAGAACATCAGGTTCTTCTTTCGGTCCGTCACATACCGGGTCGTCTGAATGTGCTAGCAGACTCCCTTTCACGAAAGGGTAGCTTGTTGCCGTCGGAGTGGACTCTCAACAAACAAGTATTCAATCAGATTTGCTACCAATGGGAACGGCCAATGATAGACTTATTTGCGACACATCTCAACAATCAGTTGCAGACGTATGTGTCTCTGTGTCCAGATCCAAGAGCATTTGCAGTAGACGCTCTGTCGATCCCTTGGGACGGAATGATAGGATATGCGTATCCTCCAGCGCCGTTAATTCAACAAGTATTGCTAAAGATAAAACAATCTCAATGCAAGATTCTGTTGGTAGCATCTCTGTCGCCACAGAGACCGTGGATAAATCTACTCAGGTGTCTGTTGTGGGACCTACCGCGAAAGCTTCCTCCACGGGAGGATCTTCTTTCGCAGGGGAAATCGCGCCAACTCCAACACAACCCGCAAGGTCTCAACCTTCACGTTTTTCCGTTGTGCGGTCCTTCTTGCATGGCAAGCACTTTACAGGACGAGCAGTGGACGTGATTTCTAAATGTAGGAGGACCTCCTCTTCGCTAAACTATGCGGCTAAGTGGAAGGTTTTTCGTCGTTGGTGTAGGGATCATTCTGTAGGTATTTTTGATCCCTCTATACCAGACATTGCAAACTTTCTAGTATACTTGTTTGACGAAATCAAACTGCAGCCTGTTACTATTAAAGGTTATAGGTCTATGTTATCTGATACCTATGCACATCATGATAGTTTACAAATTGGATCTAATGTCTCTTTATCTAAGTTGGTTAGAAACTTCTCGATAAATAGACCCAGAACTCTTAGATTAATTCCTAAATGGAATTTAGCTTGGGTTCTTCTTAAATTGAAGGAAAAGCCATTTGAACCTCTTGGGACAGTAGATTTCAAATTCTTATCTTATAAGACAGCTTTTCTCTTAGCTTTCTCTTCTGCTAGAAGAGTCAGTGAGCTTCATGCACTGTCGGTGGATGATTCTCACTATCGTAGTGTCGGGAACACTATCACCTTCACTACTAATGTGGGTTTTTTAGCTAAGAATCAGGCTCCTAATAAATATCCGGAACCTATTGTTATTAAGGCTCTTCCGTCTTCAGACGGGCGTAGGCCTTTACTCTGTCCTGTTAGAGCGTTACGTATCTATAAACAGAGATCTCAGTTTATCAGAAAGGGATGGAAACGTTTCTTTCTGTCTTTGATGCCTAATAGAAGGGACATTTCGGTCCATTCTATTGCTAGATGGATTCAATTAACTATCCGTACTGCTTATGAGAGTTTATCTTCTTCTCAGCAGTCTGTGCTTAAGATTTCCGCTCATGAAGTAAGAGCTCTTGCTACTTCTTGTGCTTATGCTTATAGTGTTGCTAATACAGATTTAATGAAGGCTGCTTATTGGTCTCAGCCATCCACATTCACGAATTTTTATCTCAGAAATATTGAGTCCATTTCTGGAGACCTGCATTGTTTAGGTCCGTTATCTGTTGCTCAGAATGTCGTCCACTAAACAGTTGCAACTATAGTTATGCAGGCTTTCTGTTCCGGCAATGACTCCGTCTGGCTGCCTTCTTCGCTCTGGGCTATTTGACCCAGGGCAAGGGGAAGGGGGGGAGGGGGGGGGTGTTCCCTTAGGTCACCTGCTTTATAGTGAAAAGCAAGGGAATGCCTCCTCCAAAGTCAGTATTTCTGAGTCGCTTCCGGGATGGTTTTAAAGTGTAATATTAATGTTAAAATTCATTCATGTCTTATTTTTAAAGTGTAGCTCGGTGTGAAGCATTTGTATATGTCAAGTGTCAAACGGGCTTTAATATACAATCCTCGGACACTTTTAAAAGATTATAAAGAGTCTCAATTCTCTGGACTACTTTATTTATTGACTTACTTTAAAAATAATTAGTATAAGGGTTATACTGGATGTAAATAGAGAACATGAATATTATTGTGCTCAATTATTAAGGGTATTGTATCTTTCTAATTTAATATTAAATAAGAAAGATACATGTAAAGCCTAATACTCCTTTTCTCCTTAAGGGGTTACCTCTTTATTATATAGTTGAGCTTATTGGATTTTCCTCTATGTCCTAGGCCCTCCAGCCTGTTTACTATTCAGCTAAGTCTGGGTCATTGGTACAGTATAAAAATGTTAAAAAATTTATAGTAATTTATATATTTTTTATACTTACCAATGACCCAGACGGGGATGGCCCTCCCAGGAGTTGGGAACTCTTGCCTCCCCGCTGAGTACATAGCGCTGACCAGGCACTGGCAGTAAGAATGATAATTGGCGCCAATTTCGGGACGTCCTTGACACTGCACATGCGCAGTGGGGGCGTAGTATGGAGGTCCTGTAGGACATGATTTCTTTTGGTTTTGGATGCAAATTTTGGGGATTGGGGGGCAAAATTTGTGTTTGGCCCTGGTTTTGTTAGAGTTAGCACCAGCTAAGTCTGGGTCATTGGTAAGTATAAAAAATATATAAATTACTATAAATTTTTTAACTTTGTTCCTGTGGGTTTGAAATCATGGACGCCAGAGGCATTCTTTGATTCTGATTGGTGGATTTTCAAAAATCTTCTCCTCTGAAACTGCCGGGCCAAATGTTTTGATACTTCACATAAATGATGACTGGGATCCCATCTACCAATGCTCCCCATTTAATGTTGATCGAGTAGTAGACATGGCTGCAATTGCGGCTTATAGTTACTATAGAAACCCTATGGGAAATCACATTTTCATCTTCTTCTCTGGAACTACAGAGCCGACGTGATCCAAACCTGGCAGGGATAGTCTATGGGAGGTTTTCTACAAATGCTCCTTATTTTTGTTACTATGCATCAAAAAACATGGCTGCCAGAAGCATTTTTTTATTCTGATTGGTGGATTTTGAATAATCTTCTTCTCTGAAACCACAGGGCCAAATATTTTGAAACTTTGCATGGTTGATGACTAAGACACCCTCTACCAACGAACCTCATTTAATGTTGATCGGGTTGCAAACATGGCTGCAATTGTGGCTTATAGTTACTATAGAACACTGTGGGAAATCACATTTTCATCGTCTCTGGAACTTCTGAGCAGATGTGAACCAAACCTGGCAGGGATAGTCTATGGCAGGTTCTCTATAAACGCTCCTCATTTTGTTACTGTGCATCAAAAAACATAGCTGCCAGAAGCATTTTTGATTCTGATTGGTGGATTTTGAAAAATCTTCTCCTCTGAAACCATGGGGCCAAATGTTTTGAAACTTTGCATGGTTGATGACTGGGACACCATCTACCAACGGTCCTCATTCAGTGTTGATCATGTTTCAAACATGGCCGCAATTGCAGCCTATAGTTACTATAGAAACCCTATGGGAAATCACATTTTCATCTTCTCTGGAACTGAGCAGACGTGAACCAAACTTCACAAGAATGGTTCATAGGAGGCCCTCTACAAACAATCCTTTTTTTTGTTCCTGTTGATTGGAAAATATGGCCACCAGAGACATTCTCTTGATTCTGATTGAAGGATTTTGCAAAAAAGTGTGTAATTATAACTATATAGTTTAATATGCCATAGTTCATCAAGATGTATCCCTCTGGGAGTGAAGTGGCACAGTTGTTATGGCATTGGACCTCAAATCGAAAGGTCCATGGTTTGATCCCCTCCAGGGGGGTAACTGCATTGTGTCCCTGAGCAATCCCGATTGCCCACATGGGGATACAGTGACAGTGTGTACTAAGGCATACTGCATGTCGATGATGCACTTGTCTTCAACCAATGCTAACCCTGCTTATGCAGAGTTAGTATGTTGGGGAGTTTCACAGTTGCTCATAGGTTCTCTCTGGGAACTCTGGCTTTCTCCTCATGTAAGACTGTATGACACAAGGTGACTCTGGCTGTCAAAAGTGTCATTAAACACTAATGAATAAATAAATAAATAATTATGACCCTCTGGTCATTACCCCCTTCTCTCACTTCTCTTAAAGGGAAGTTGGGGAGGGGATAATGACCAGAGATTGGTCCGAACCTGTGGAAGTGGAGTATTGCTTGTTTGTAAACAAGTTCTTTATTGGTAAAATAGGATCCAAAACCAATGCCTGGGTGTAAATCCTCTAAAGTGGGCAGCATAGGTAACAACGTTTGGCTAAACTTGACTTCATACCTATATCGCAGCCATGATGTGGCCAAAGATGGTGAAAGTGACCTTAAACTCCAATAAATAAATAAACAGAGGCTCCTACTTGGCACTAGTGAAGGCAGGGCCTTGAAAATCCTTGAATTTGGATATTGTGGAGCCTTGAAAAATGGTGAAAATGTTGAGAATAAGCCTTGAATAGCCTTGAATTTTATCAGTCCTTGCCTGCTGAAAACTTGTGTACTACACTTTGGAATAGGCTCAAATAGGTCTTTCCGACAGTGTATTACATTGTAGCATTTCAGGGTTAATGTCAAAGAAAAAAAGGTTTATCATTATTATACCCCTACTTGGTTTTTAAACAGTGGTGTATACTGGATTGCACCTGTCTCTCCGTCCATCCATGAACAAGTCCGTCTGCCCTTTGATGTTTGTTCAAGTTATAACTTGAACATTGTTGCTCAGATTTTGATGAAATTTCATACAAACATTCATTATCATGAGATCATCCAGTAGCATCAGCTGTTTTGCTCCTGGGATATTTTTTCTGTGAATTGTGGCCTTTGAATATACAAAATAGCAAATTTGTCTGTTCACCTCATATCTCAGGTTTGGGTTATCAGATCTCAATGAATTTTGGAATGAAGATTCTTTATGGGAAAAGCTTTCAAGTGAGTCCTTAATAATATTTCTTATATTTCACTTTCTAGACTTATCCCCCTTTAACTTTGGAAATTTGCTGTTTGCCTTGTAAAATGGCCAATTTTTTTGTCTGTTCACCTCATATCTCAGGTTTGGGTTATCAGATCGCAATGAAATTTGGAGTGAAGATTGTTTATGGGGAAAGGCTTTCACAGTATCATAGTTTATTTCTTCTCTTGCCATTGTTGGTAGTATACACCATGGGGGTATGCACCTGGGCGGTGGCCCACCTCTTGTTTCAAAATATGTCATGGTTCTGGAGGAGTTAACAAATGGATACTGAAGCTAATTCCAGTTAACTTTCTCACTATTTGTTTGTGATCTAGTAATCTAGGTAAACAAAATATTGATTGTCCTGTTTCTTTTGAGGTAAACTGTACGTGAACAAAATGGTTGTATGCCTATTTTGTGCATGCTTGAGTAGCGTGATAGATAGAGGATATGAAATGAGTGTTTTTCTCATATGATATTTATGAAACGACTCTTAAGAATTTTCCGTTTGGACGAGCCTCTGGTGAGCCCCAAACGGAAAATTCTGACGAGTTTCATAAATATCATATTAGAAAAACACTTATTTCATATTCTGTTTATCATATGACACACATATGCATAAATTACTGACTTAGTATGACTTTTTAACCTTTACCTAACATGTGTTGCAGACAACACTTGAAAGAAACATCATCATATAACTAAAAATTTTCATTTTTTGCTTCCAAAACATAGGTTATGACCCCTCATTGGAACATGCGCGATGTGCTCGTTCCAATAAGGGGCCATAACCTATGTTTTGGAAGCAAAAAATGCAAAATTTTTCGTATATAGCACTGGTCGGTTTTGATCATTATGTTAGGTAAAGGGTTAATGCAATATAACCCAACCTAAATAGGACAGAAAACTTAAATTCTCCTTACTCAAATTATGCAAATGTGACCCAGTTGTATTTTGTTCAGCCAATCAAACTGTCCATATTTGAAATTGACCAATGAAATCTTTCAACCCCAATTATGCAAATTATGAAAATATGGCCCAGTTGTATTTTGTTCAGCCATTCAAATTGTCTAGTTTTGAAATTGACCAATGAAATCGATGCAACACTTTTTTTAATACTGTTTAATATGAAAACAAAATATCAAATGTTTTAAAGTGGATAAAACGGACAATTCATATGATAAAACTTTATTTTCACCTTTCAGATTGAACGACCACCAAATGAGATTTTATATTATGAAACATCAGATGAGAACAAGTGCAATTGGATGATGTTTATTAGACCAGCCGAGAACTATGCAGAACAAAATATGGTGGCCTATCAACATAACCAAGACATTTATTTCACTGTTATTAAAAATATAGAAGCTAAACAAGAACTCAGGGTAAGATAGATTTCTAAATGTGAGTAATTCTTATTTCTGTCACAGTAATTCAGATCCCAACATTTTGTACTCAATTAACAGGAAGTAAACTATAAAATTTATGCAATTACAGATCAAATTTGTGGTAAATTATTTGGAACTTGAAAGTTTTATGCAATTCACATTTATTGTACCTAATAAAAGTGGGATCCATGGTTCGATCCCTGCCCGGGTCTACTGTGTTGTGCCTTTGGGCAAGGCACTTGATCCCGATTGCCCATGTGGTTGCACAGTGGTGCGGTCTACTAAGGTGTACTGCATGTCGCTGGTGCACTTGTCTTCAACCAATGGTAACCCTGCTTGTGTGTATTTGGGGAGTCTGACAGTTGCTCACCATTGCTTGTGGTTTTCTCTGGTTACTCAGGCTTCCACCACCCATAAAACTGTCCAACACGAGGTCACCCTGGCTGTTGAAAGTGTCATTAAAACCCCAATAAATAAATAAATAAATAAATAATAGAAGTGGGACTGTGATCTTCAACTGTTACAGTGTGTACATTCTAATCTATTTCATCCATTGCTTAAGCATTGAGAATATTTAGTCATTTGCCATTGTCTAATGGTTCTCTGCACGATGCAATTTCATTCAGCTATAAACTGTTTGATGGAATCTGATTAGGGTCACTGAATAATCGAGAAAACATAAAGCAAGTGAAAAATTGCTAAAATGCTTCCGCAGCAGATGACTCGATCTGTCTGTCAACAGCTATAATGTGAGATGAACTATATAATTATGTCGAGTTAAATATTGGGTTCTTGTTGTTTTTCATTAAATTATTTGTATAGCACTAAAGTGAAGCCTATTTAATTGCATATCTAGATACTTAAATGGATAACCCTGTTAATTGAATCTAATATCTAAACACAAAACCATTTACGCTATCATCAGTTCAAATTTCACTTGCTAATTGCATGTAGGCTATAGAGTCTATAGAGCAAAGTCCTGTTACTTGATTAAAAAATCTTCCTCTAACAGTTACTAAGTTTCCCGTGTTTATAGACCTATTTGGTCTCAGAATATCCAATACGAGCATTTGATCTATTATTTATCTTGTTTGTCAGAGCTCTGTCAAACAAGATATAATAGATTAAATACTAAGTTTATCGCTGGAATACAGCAAAGTGACCAGTTCCCTGTTAAATGAATATCCCTATTAATTGAATAAATATCATTGGCAAAGTGACTATTCAGTTAACTTGGTTCAACAGTTCTTGTTATTTTGGATGACCTGCCTCCTACTCCCCACGGAAACCCGGGGAAGTGAAGCAGTACCTGTTCACTGCAGTAAACAGGCTCTGTTTTACTGGTAAAATAGGACCCAGTCACAAATTCTTGGGAGGTGCAAACCCTCTCCAGATTGGGCAACATGGCTTATTAACGCTCGCCCCTGGTCTTGAGTTGATAGTCATGTTGTGGTCATGATTAGCCATTGTGCAAAAATATGTGACCTTAAACACCAATAAATAAATAAATACCTGTCTCCTACTATTAAGTAAGTTATTCAGACTGTGGTCAATAACATTGATTCATTGAGGAAAACAGAAGATACCTATTGTTTTGGAGTGGGCAACCAAATTATCTCATTCATGACTGCAAGGAAATATATAAGATTTTACTAGCTTCTAAAAACCGCAAGTGAAAACTTATAAATTTTTATACTGTACCAATGACCCAGACATAGCTGGTGCTAACTCTTAAAATATAGGGCCAAACACAAATTTTGCCCCCCAATCCCCAAAATTTGCATCTAAAACTAAAGAAAACATGTCCTGAGAGGCCCTCCACACTTCGCCCCTACTGCGCATGCGCAGTGTCAAGGACGTTCCGAAATTGGCGCCATTTATCATTCTAAGTTTGGCCCTTCATCAGTTAACATCTGACTGATCTTTGTGCTTTTAAATCTCAGTTTAAATGATGCCAGACACATAAATATTAGTGAAATGGTGATTCTAAGGAGGATAGAAAAGGAGGAGAGGAAAAGAATGTGTGACAGAATATTATCAGGGCTGTAACTTAAAATTTTTTAATGAAATTATGTTAAGTTACCTATTTTCAAGGCAGCAGCCATTTTGTTGTCATTCTGATTATTTAGTTACACTGTTTTTACAAGTGTTTTTCCTCTCTCCCTGTCCTTTAAGTTCCCCCTTGCTATTCTCCCATGCTTTTGGCATAATTTCTGTAATTATTATTACTAAAATTTCTTGGGAGTTTAGCTGAATAACAGAATGAATTCTGTTCTTTCCCCATGTTTACGTCTTCACCTACGGGTGGTTAGGCGTTGTGTTCTGCATCTACCATCTGATGTTCTGCAGTTTCTTCCCTGGAAGTCTCTGTTTTGCATCAGATGGTGTATTTTTGGTAACTGATTTCGGGCCTGGGTGCCTGGAGTCTTATTTTAGTGTTTTTACACTCATTGTTTACATTTACAACAGCCCTCTGTGTGAGGGGGGGATTTCTAAATAATAATATCTTTATGTTATTTCAATCATAACTAGATACATTATTATTGTTCGTAAGTGTTGAATAAATTGTTTAAAATATTTTTAAAATTTTTGTCCACACTTAGGCTTGGGATCCATTGGGGCTCAACGTTACTTTTCAGAAACTTGGGCTGTTCTGAAAAAATATTTTTTCAAAATATTTTGATTTCAATTATTTTTTCTATATTAATGGATCATATTATTATTATGTATTTTGATTGCCAGGGGTTAGTGCGAGTACCAGGACTTGTTTTCTTTTCACATTGAAAGGATATTGATCTATTGTTTTAAGAGGAAGTCTTCCTCTGACCTTATTATCATTTTATATGTGGTCAGTGTACTCGCATTAACTCCGGTTCTGTATCGTATGATTTCGATGACAATATGGGAAGCGTATGTCACGGTATGTTGTTGGGGATTTGGACACTCCGGTCCTTTCCCCGCAGGGTCACTCTACTTTATCAATTTCTATTTCAGACGATCAAGATTAGGGTGATGTATCTGTGATGTCTTCCAACAGTGTGCCTCCGTCGTCACAATTAATGAAGGGCTAGCGGAAAAGTGCTCATGTAATACGCCAATTGCCTAAGAGGACCCTAGTAGGTTCGACGGCCTTTGACGTCCGCTAGCTCGCCCGGTGTAGCGTCCATTCACCGAATGGTTCGGCAGCCGGGTTCGTCCGTTGCGGTCTAGAAGGAATTTTGGGGTGATGCGAGCACTATAAAATTAACTTAATGCACACCCAGTGACGGCGGATCGGAGGGAGAACGGAGGAAGCCTTTTAGTCCGGTTCATAGCTCGTTCCGGTCCTTCCGGACGGCAAGCGAGAGAGGCCCCTCTCTCGTTCAACAACATCTGGCCCCAGATGTTGTGGTACAAATGTGTCGTTAGCGGAGCATACGTCCGTCGCTCGGGACGCTCCGTTGTATAGGCAGTCCGCTGAGACTGCTAAGGCTTCCTCTTCTCGTCAGCGCACACGACCGCACCTTGGCTGCGTGACCGCCGATATATTACCAGCTTCGCCGATCAAGGATTCTTCGGCGACCAGGTCACACCATCCGGCAGCCAGGGATTCGAGACCGATGGACTCCGGACGTTCGCATAGGAAAAGTATGCGGGAGCCATCTGATGCGGAGCTGCCCTCGGCGAAGCAGCGATAGACTGCGCCTCCGCAGGTCTCGACGCCGGACATTCTTGTGCACATAGCACAGCTTATCGCAGCATCCCAGCAGCCGACAGAAACGGTGTCGGATCGAGAATTATCCGACAGCGCTGGGTCGGTAGCCGGGGACTCGAGGCCTGCAGACTCCGGACGTTCGCATAGGAAGTATGCGGGAGTCAACGTACACGGAGCTTCCAGCGGCAATGCATCGTAAGTCCGCTACTGCACAGGCCTCGGGAACGGACGTGCTTTCCTTAATAGCACAGTTTATCGCAGCATCCCAGCATCAACTGAATCTGTCGCATATATTTTATCCGACGATGCTGGGTTGGGACGCTCCGCGGAAGCGGGTACGGACGTCCGAAAGTTTCATCCGGTCCGACGGGATACCGAAAGGGATTCGGTGGATTTCAAGCTTTCCCTTTCGGAACAACATATGCTGCGATGCCGGATAAGAAACTGATAGCGTCGGTGGACTTAGAAATTTTTGGTTCGGTTCAGGGACATCGTCCCTCAGTTCCGACATAGTCCAATAATGTCACACAAACTTTCGAATTATTGAACGATGCTATATATATTATTATTTTATGCTTGCTATCCAAGCATTTCTGGTTTCTTGTTCGAAGAGTTATGGAGATGTCTTTCAAAAGTGTGCCTCTGTCGTCATAGTTAATGAAGAGTTAGCGGCAATAAGTGCTCATGGAATATGTCTATCGCTTACGGAGTGACATTCGCTAGCTCACCCGGTGTTGCGTACATTCATCGAATGGTTCGGCTGCCGGGTTTGTCCGTTGCGGTCTAGGAAGGAGATTTGGGTGATGCGAGCACTTTAATTACTTTAGTACTCACCCAGTGACGGCAGATTGAGGACAGATCGGAGGAAGCCAACAACATAGGGGACCGCATGTTGTGGTTCAGATATTTTACATTCGGAGCATATGTCCGTTGCTCGGGACGCTCCGTTATATTGACAGTCCGAGAGACTGTCTTTAATGCTTCCTCATCCTCACAGCAGGGCACACGACCGCACATTGGCTACGTGACCTCGAGTATCCGATCAGTTTCGGCATTCAGTGATTCCACAGCGAATAGGTCGCGCCATCCGGTAGCCAAGGGACACGAGGCCTATACACTCCGTTCGCTCGCATATTGGAAGTATGCACGGGGTAACGATCTCGGAGCTTCCTGCGGCAATGCATCGTAAGACCGCTGCTCCTCAGGCCTCAGTGACGGACGTGCTATCCGAGTTAGCACAGTTGTTTCGCAGCATCCCAGCAATTGACGGTTTCTCGGTCGAATCAGGAATTATCCGACGGCGCTGGGTCGGTGCGGTCCGCGGTTGCATCAAGCTACGGACGACCGAACGCTTTATAGGGTCCGACAGGATGGCGAAAGGGATTCGAAAGATTTCGAGTTTTCCCTTTAGTAGTATCGGAAGATGCCTTTCATATCTTCTGGCATTTCTTCCAGTGATTATTTTTCGGACTTCATTGCTGCGATCTTGGATAAGAGACTTATAGCGTCATTGGACTCGGATTTTTCGATCGGTACAGGGACTTTGTCCCTGACTTACCGACGCAGTCCAATATTGTCATTACAACATGTGTTTTATTTTTCGACGCTATATATTTATATATATATACAAGACGGCTACTAAGCATGATAGTTTAGTTTCTTGTCCGCGTGGCTCATTTCTGCCATTTTATCTTTTTTTACATATAGTTTATTTTGGCAGAGCAGGGCATACCGAGAGTTCATATGCGTCTAGACGGTGTGATTAAAGACTGCATATATTCTTTTTCACCGTTTATGTCTTTTCCAATTTTCAATGTTGGGAACGACATTATGTATATTAGACTTAACTTAGACGCTTTATTATACGTAATCCGCCTTACTGAGGCGTTATCATTACGTCTTCAAGAAAAGATTTACGGGATATTATTCTCAATGTAATTTCTTTTGAGGGCAGTAGTTTGTTCACGTATAACTCCGCCCTTCAGTGGCTGATTGGAGTTGGTTAGACGTGAGGCAGCCCTAGCTACATCCACGCGTGGATAGTAGGTTAAGAACTCTCTCAGAGTCGCTTCGTTCTCGGAGGAGCTTCTCTTCGACGGCAACTTTCCGGCAATCCATGAATTGCTTGATTTATACATTCTCTTGTCTATCTAGTGTTACAAGAGATTCAGACTGGGGCAAACATTCGGTGGTTGACTCAGAGAGTGCCGCCGCAGTTGCCGGACCCGAGTGTGGCTGTTATGACGGTTGCCAGTCAAACAGATTGGGATATATACTGATCCCTACGGATTCGAAGTGCCAGGGTCTTTGGGTTCCGCAGTCTTTTAGCTATCAGTTAACTTCCGCGGAATAATGTTTTTTAGGCTTGCTTTATGTCATTGCATGAACATTATTCAGAAACGCATGCCCAAATTCCTGTCCTTTAATTCGACAGTAGTGGCGTATCTCCGGAACCAGGGAGGCACTCTTTCGTTTCCGTTATTCAATTTAATGGAAAGAATCCGTTTGTTGGTTATAGTACACCAAGTTCAGTTTTGGTCCGTCATATTCTGGGTCGTCTGATTGTTTTATCGCACTCCCGTTCTCTTACGGGTCGCTTGTTGCTGTCAGAATGGACTCTCAACAAACAAGTATTCAATCAGATTTGCTATCTATGGGAGCGCCCAATGATGTTTTATTTATGACACAGCTGGCTAATCAATTGCAGACGTATGTGTTGGCTTGTCCAGATCTCTGAGCTAATACTGTTAACGCTCTATTGATCTATAGGACAGAATGTTAGGATACGCGTATCCTCCGGCGCTGTTGTTTTTAGCAGGTATTGCTAAGATAAACAACCACAATACATTTCTGTTGATAGCATCTCTATCTTCACAGAGATCATGAGTAATTTACTCTCTTGTCTACTGTGGATCTTAACGTGAAATCTTCCTCTATGTGAGGATCTTTTTTCACTGGGTAAATCGTGTCATCTTTATCACAACCAGCAAGGTCGCAACCTTCATGTATTCCGTTGTGTGGTCCGTATTGCATTGTAAGCACTGTACTGGACGAGCTTTGGACGCGATTTCTTACTATAGGAGATCCTCTTCTTCGCTATTCTATGCGACTAAAGTGGAGGCTCTTCCGTCGTGGTGTAGGGATCATTATGTTCATATGGTTGATCCCTCCATACTACTCATTGCTATTTTTTAGTATACTTGTTTCACAAGATCTACTGCAGCCTGTTGTTATTTAGGTTATAGGTTTATGTTACCTCATACCTATGCACTCTACGATAGTTTACAATTGAGTCTTTTGTCTCTTTATCTAAGTCAGTTAGTAACTTTTTGATAAATAGACTTAGAATCTTTAGATTAAATTTCTATACGGATTTTAACTTCAGGTTCTTATTTAGCTAAGTAATCATTTGAGCCTCTGGAAACAGTAGTTTTCAAATTCTGACCTTTTAGACAGTAATTATGTTGGTTTCTCTTTTACTGTAGAGTCAGTGAGTTTCATGCACTATCGATGGATGATTTTCACTTTCATAGTTTCGGAATCAATACTTCCGTTACTATTTAGGTTGGATTGTTGCATAAGAGTTAGGCTCCTATTATCCGGAACCTATTATTTTAAGGTCCTTCCGTCTTCGTATGGGCATAGGCCTTTACTCTTTCCGGGTACAGTTTATGTATTTATAAACAGATATCTGTTTATTACAAGGGCGTAAGCTTCTTCTGTCTTTGATGTCTAGTAGAAGGACGTTACGCTCCATTTTATTGTTAATGGATTCTATTAACTAGCGTACTGCTTATGGTATATCATTGGCTTAGCAGTTGTGCTTAAGATTTCGGCTCATGAAGTAAGAGTTCTTCTACTTCTTGGGCTTACATTAATAGTGTTCTATTATAGATTTTTGAAGGCTGCTCATTGCGCTCAGCCATCCATTCATGAATTTTATCTCAGAAATATCGAGTCCATTTCTGGAGGCCTCTATTGTTAGGTCTATTATCTACTGCTCAGAATGTCATTCACTTAACAGTTGCTACTATAGCTAGGTAGGCTGTCTGTTTCGGCAGTGTCTCCGTTCGGCTGCCCTCTTCGCTCTGGGCTATTTGACCCAGGGCAAGAAAAAGGGGTGGGGGGAGGGTGTTCCCTTGGGTCACCTGTTTTTACTATGAAAACAAGGGGATACCTCCTCCGGAGTTAGTAATTCTGAGCTGTTATTGGGATGGTTGTTTAGTGAGAAGTTTAAGTTTATAAAATTCATTCAAGTCTTAGTTTTTTAAGTATAGCTTTTGAATATTGCATATGTCAACGGACATGATTATGCAATTCTCACACACTTTTAGGAGTATAAGAGTCTCTATTCTCTAGACTTACTTTATTATTGGCTTACTTTAAAAATTATTAGTATAAGGATTATTGGATATTAATAGAGTACATGGATGTATGAAGCTCAATTTTTGGAAGGTGTTGTATCTTTCTAATTTATCATAAATAAGAAAGATACATGTAAGGCCTATTACTTCTTTTCCCTACAGGGGATGACTCTATTTTATTTTATTGAGCGTATTCCATTTTGCTCTATGTCCTTGGCCCTCCAGCCTTTTTACTATTCAGCTATGTCTGGGTCATTGGTACAGTATAAAAATGTTAAAAAATTTATAGTAATTTATATATTTTTTATACTTACCAATGACCCAGACGGGGATGGCCCTCCCAGGAGTTGGGAACTCTTGCCTCCCCGCTGAGTACATAGCGCTTACCAGGCACTGGTTATTAGAATGATAAATGGCGCCAATTTCGGAACGTCCTTGACACTGCGCATGCGCAGTAGGGGCGAAGTGTGGAGGGCCTCTCAGGACATGTTTTCTTTAGTTTTAGATGCAAATTTTGGGGATTGGGGGGCAAAATTTGTGTTTGGCCCTATATTTTAAGAGTTAGCACCAGCTATGTCTGGGTCATTGGTAAGTATAAAAAATATATAAATTACTATAAATTTTTTAACTTCCTTGCAATCATGAGTGAGATAATTCTAATACGTAATATTCTTCTTTAGATCAACCAGTCAAAATCTCTTGAAAAACTCTCTCAGAGTCGCTCCGGTTTCCGGAGAGTTTTCTTTGACGGCAAGCTTTCCGCAGTCTACGATCAGATAACTAAGAAAGCTTCAGACTCTCTGCTATTCAAATCTGCTTCCATATAGTCAGATTCAGCAGAGAAAAGTAGGACAGGCACTTCTGGGACGAATACGTCCAAGGGAAGTTCCTACAGAGGTTCCTATGCGTCCTCTAGGTCTTACTCTAGAGACCGTCAGGGTAGCGACTCAGGTAGGATGATTTTATTCCGATGGGGCAGTTACGCACTTGTCCTCTCCAATTTCGTCTGATCCAGAATTGGAGGGTTAAGATTTTTTCGCTCGATACGGACACCTTCTTGTCAATCAAATGAATAAAAGATTCAGACTTGGGCAGGTTTTCAGTGGTCAACTCAGGGAGTTCCACTGCAATTGCCGGATCCGTGTTTTACAGTTTTGACAGATGCCAGTCAAACAGGTTTGGTCGTATCATTGAGCCCAACGGATTTGAAGGGCCAGGGTCTTTGGGATCCGTAGTTCCTAATCAAGCACATTAACATCAAGAATGATGTCATTTTGGCTTGCGCTACGTTATTGCATGAACGTTATTCAGAATGCTCATGAGCTAATTCTGTCCGACAATTCGACGGTATTAGCATATTTTCGGAACTAGGGAGACACTCATTCCATTCTGTTATTCATGTTAACGGAAGGAATCTTTCTGTTTGTACTAGAACATCAAGTTCTCCTATAGGTCTGTCATATTCTGGGTCGTCTGAACGTATTAGCGGACTCCCTTTACGGAGGGGCCGCTTGTTGACGCCAGAATGGACTTTCAACAAACGAGTATTCAATCAGATTTGCTACCAAGGAGAGCGGCTTATGATCGACTTATTCGTGGCGCATCTCAACAATCAGTTGCAGACGTATGTGTCACAATGTTTGGATCTTCGAGCGTTTGCAGTAGATGCTCTATCGATCTCGTGAGATGGAATAATAGGATATGCGTATCCTCCTGCGCCGTTGATTCAGCAGATATTTGCTCAAGTTATATATCTCAATGCAAAATTCTGTTGGTAGCATTTCTAGCTCCACTAAGACCGTGGATTAATCTACTCAGGCGTCTGTTGTGGGACATGCCGTGGAAGCTTCCTCCATTTTTCGGTCCATTCTATGGTCAGATGGATTCAATTTACTGTCAATACTGCTTATGATGATATCTTCAATCAGCAGTCTGTGCTTTAGTTTTAAGCTCATGAAGTAAGAGTTCTTTCTACATCATGGGCTTACGCTAATAATGTTGCTATTACAGATCTAATGAGGGCTGCATATTGTTCTTAGACCTCCACTTTCTCGAATTTGTATCTGAGAAATATTGAGTCCTTTGCAGATCTGCATTGTTTAGGTCCGTTATTTTTCACTCAGAATGTCGTCCACTAAACAGTGGCAACTATATATATGTAGGCTTTTGGTTCCGGCAGTGACTCTGTCCTGCTGCCCTCTTCGCTCTGGAGTATTTGATCAAGGGGAAGGGGGGGGGGGTGTGGTGTTCCCTTAGTGTAAAGCAAGGGAATACCTCCCTTGGAGTCAGTAATTCTGAGTCGGTACCGGGATGGTTTTAAAGTTAAGCCAATGTTTACTCATCTATGTAATATTTTTTAAGTGTTGCTCGGTGTGAGACATTTTGTATATATCACGTATTAATCGGGTGTTAATATGCAATCCTCGGACACTTTTAAATGAGTATATAGAGTCTCATTTTGCTGGACTTCCTTATTTATTGGCTTTCCTTTAAAAAATATTAGTATAAAGGGTTATACTGGATGTTAATAGAGATCATTGATGTTATTGTGCTCAATTACAGAATGGTGTTGTGTCTTTCTTTTTGATACAAATAAGAAAGATACATGTAAAGCCTATCTCTCATTTTCTCCCTCAGGGGATAGTTCTGTTATATGTAATTGAGTCTATTGCATTTTCCTTTATGTCCTAGGCCCTCCAACCTTTTTACTATTCAGCTAAGTCTGGGTCATTGGTACAGTATAAAAATGTTGAAAAATTTATAGTAATTTATATATTTTTTATACTTACCAATGACCCAGACGGGGATGGCCCTCCCAAGAGTTGGGAACTCATACCTCCCCGCTGAGTACATAACGCTTACCAGGCACTGGTTGTAAGAATGATAATTGCGCCAATTTCGAGACTTCATTGACACTGCGCATGTGCAGTGGAGTAAAAGTATGGAGGACCATATAGGACATGTAATTTTCGGTTTTAGATGCAAATTTTGGGGATTGGGGGGTAAAATTTGCGTTTGGCCCTAGATATGTTAGAGTTAGCACCAGCTAAGTCTGGGTCATTGGTAAGTATAAAAAATATATAAATTACTATAAATTTTTTAGCTTTTGTGACAAGAGAAATCAAATGCTGGGCAGGATTTTTTCAGAAATTTCCCCACCCAACTCTGTTTAGCCAGACAAGAGCATTGGCAGAGAAATAACCTTGGTAATTCTACAACAAGCTTTCTCATAACTCTTTAACCCTTTACCCAACGAATCGCCCGCATCCGCCCGCATAATATGCAAATTCAGCAGCTTAAAAAATATTTTTCAAAAAATTTCAACAAAACCATATCATGTGACCCCTCTTTGGAACGAGCTCGTTCTAAAAAGGGGTCACATGATATGGTTTTGTTGAAATTTTTTGAAAAAATTTTAAAAATGATTTTTAAAGTAATAAATTTTGAAATCGTCTGCGTTGGGTAAAGGGTTAACAAGCAGGAATGATTTACGATCATGCTTTCTCATAACATGCACAGAATACATTGAAAAACATAAGTTTCTAAAGCAATACAACTCGAATATTTCATATTTGAACAGGTATGGTATGCAGCTCACTATGCAGAGAGAATTGGTGCAAGAGTTCATGTGCTGACAGATCAAGACATTGAAGGTATATAGGCTTTTATCATCCTCTTGTCTTCATACTTTCTGTCCCTGCAGTTTGCAGATGCAAGCTGAAAACCTATGTTTAGAAGGGCCTCCAGCTGTTGATAGTCTTTTGTACTTCCTCACCCAGGAAATTGTTTTCAAACACTACTTTGCCTGCAGGACCCTAAAACACTGCCTGACACTAGGTTACCCTGGCTGTCGAAAGTGTCATTAAACTCCAGTAAATAAATAAATCCCAAAGGTTGAGCTCTATCAAACAAGACATAATAGAATAAATGCTCAACTGCCCCAAGAAAAGCACACAAAGAACATGACCAAGCCTGGAAATAAGCAATCTGTCATTTGTAGTAGGGCTGGGCAGTTTTGAAATTTGCATTTCAGTTTGGTTTCGGTTTTGTAAAAAACATAAAATGTGTCTGTATTTGTCATCCAAGTCATGAGGATCATACAGCGTGTTGAGTCACCAGGGTTACTCAGTGTTCACCACTCTTCTCAGCTAATGGACATATTGTAGTGGACTACTGTAGTGGGTTACAGCGGTGGAGCCATGGGGTATCTAGGGAGACCAGTCCCCCCCCCCCCCAAATCCCACTTGCTCCTCCCATCCTCAAATTTAAAAATTTGAAAAGATTCTTTTTGATTTCCTGCCCTCAGTACAAGTACAGTACCCTCAGTCCTGAGATCCCCCCCCCCCAACATTTCACCAGCATGGTACCCCAGGATTTCAAACCATGACTCCACCACTGGGGGATCTGCCTTGTTCTGGTAGTGACATTGGGACCTTGTCAAGATGCAAACATTTACAAGAAAAGCTACATTTCAGCAATAGTCAATATTTCCTAATTATACACCACCCAACAAAGTTGCGGGGGTATAATGTATTTGACTGGTCCGTCCGTCAGTCCGTCAGTCAGTCCTACTTGTTTTCCAGACTTTTTTTCTACACGCTTCCAGATATTGAGCTGATTTTTGGTATGTGAGTCTAACATGGTGGCCTACAGATCAAGTTTGCATTTTGTTCCGCTCCACTGATTTTTACCAAAATTACGGCCCTTGGACTCTGAAAAATTCATCAAAATTACAGTTTTCCAGACTTTTTTTCTACACGCTTCCAGATATTGAGCTGATTTTTGGTATGTTAGTCTGACATGGTGGCCTACAGATCAAGTTTGCATTTTTTTCCACTCCACTGATTTTTACCAAAATTACGGCCCTTGAACTTTGAAAAGTTCATCAAAATTACAGTTTTCCAGACTTTTTTTCTACACTCTCCCAGATATTGAGCTGATTTTTGGTATGTTAGTCTGACATGGTGGCCTACAGATCAAGTTTGCATTTTGTTCCGCTCCACTGATTTTTACCGAAATTACGGCCCTTGAACTTTGAAAAGTTCATCAAAATTACAGTTTTGCAGACTTTTTTTCTACACGCTTCCAGATATTGAGCTGATTTTTGGTATGTGAGTCTAACATGGTGGCCTACAGATCAAGTTTGCGTTTTGTTCCGCTCCACTGATTTTTAACAAAATTACGGCCCTTGCACTCTGAAAAATTCATCAAAATTACAGTATTTTTATACTGTACCAATGACCCAGACATAGCTGGTGCTAACTCTTAAAAATCTAGGGCCAAACACAAATTTTGCCCCCCAATCCCCAAAATTTGCATCTAAAACCAAAAGAAATCATGTCCTGAAGGACCTCCATACTTTGCCCCTACTGCGCATGCGCAGTGTCAAGGACGTTCCGAAATTGGCGCCAATCACCATTCTTTGTTTGGCCCTTCATCAGTCAACATCTCACTGATCTTTGTGCTTGTAAATCTCAGTTTAAAGGATGCCAGACACATAATTATTGGAGAAATGGTGGTTCTAAGGAGGATATAGAAGGAGAGGAAAAAGGAGTGACAGAAAATAATCAGGGCTGTAACTTAAAATTTTTTAATGAAATTATGTTAAGTTGCCTATTTTCGAGGCATGGGCCTGTTGTTGTCATTCTTGTTATAAAGTTGCACTGCTTATTCAGTGTTTCCTCTCTCCTGGTCTTCTAAGTCCCCCCTTGCTATTCTCCCATGCTTTTGGCATATTTTTGAGAAAGATCATTTCTAAATTCTCTTGGGAGAATTAGCTTGGTTACAGAATGAATTCTGTTATTTTCCCCATAGTTACGTTTTCACCCATGGGTGTTTAAACGTTGTGTTCTGCATCTACCATCTGATGTTCTGCAGATTCTCCCCTGGGAGTCTCTGTTTTGCATCAGATAGTGTGTAATTTTGATGACTGATTTCGGGCCAGTTTTGTCAGTGCCTGGAGTCATGTTTTCTGGTGTTTTTACACTATTTGTTTTCATTGGCAACAGTCTCTTTTGAGGGGGGCTGTTTGCCTTTGGAGTAGTTTATCTCACTATAAGATACATTATTATTATCCGTAAGTGTTGCATTAATTATTTAGTATAATTTTAAAATTTTTGACCACACTTAACCTTGGGATCCATTGGGGCTCAACGTTACTTTTCAGAAACTTGGGCTTCGCTGAAAAAATATTTTTCAAAAATTATTTTGATTTTCAATTGTTTTTTCATTATTAATGGATCATGTTATTATGTATCTTTGTGTTTAGGGGTTGGTGCGAGTACTAGGACTTGTTGACTTTTCACAATGAAAGGATATTGTTCAAATTGTAATAGGAAGAAATCTTCCTCTGACTTTCATGATCATTGTATGAATTGTAGTCAGTGTACTCGCACTAACTCCTGTTCAATATGTCAATATTGGGATGACAAACATTGGAAACGTGTGTCACGATATGTTGTTAGTGGAGAGAGGGCTATGCCGGCCCTTTCTCTGCAGGGTCACTCTACTCTATCAGTTTCTATTTCAGAGGAACAAGAACAGGGTGATGTTTCCATGTTATCTTCCGCAAGTGCGTTTCCGTCGTCACAATTGAATGCAGAGCTAGCGGCAAAAGTGCTCATGGAGATACGACAGTTGCCTAAGAGGTCCCTAGTAGGATTGACGGCGCTGTCGTCCGCTAGCTCGCCCGGTGTAGCGTCCATTCACCGAATGGTTCGGCAGCCGGGTTCGTCCGATGCGGTCCAGGAGGAAATGTTGGGTGATGCGAGCACTATAAACATTCAAGGTGCACACCCAGTGACGACGGATAGTAGGAGAGATCGGAGGAAGCCTTCTAGTCCTGTTCCTAGCTCGTCCAGGTCCATCCGGACTGCGAGCGAGAGAGGCCCCTCTCTCGTACAACAACATCTGGGACCAGATGTTGTGGTACAAAATGTGTCGTTAGCGGAGCACACGTCCGGCACTCGGGACGCTCCGTTGTATAGGCAGTCCGCTGAGACTGCTCAGGCTTCTTCTTCCTCTCACCAGCGCACACGACCGCACCTTGGCTACGTGACCGCCGATATTTTACCAGCTTCGCCAACCAGGGATTCTTCGGCGACCAGGTCACGCCATCCGGTAGCCAGGGACACGAGGCCGGTTGACTCCGGACGTTCGCATAGGAAGAGTATGCGGGAGTCACTAGATGCAGAGCTGCCCTCAGCGAAGCAGCGAAAGACTGCGCCTCCGCACGCCTCGATGTCGGACGTGCTTGCTCAAATAGCACAACTTATCGCAGCAACCGACAGAAACGGTGTCGGATCGGGAATTATCCGACGGCGCTGGGTCGGTACGCTCCGCCGAAGCATCGGGTGCGGACGACTGGGAGCATCATGTGGTCCGACCGGATGGTGAAAGGGATACGGATGACTTGGAGTTATCCCTTTCGGAACAACATAAAGATGCCGTGGACTTTCTTCCTCAGGTTGTTCCGTCGTGCCAGACTGCTGCGGTACCGGACAAGAGAATTATGGCGTCATTGGACACTGATTTCTTCGAGCGGTTCAAGGACATCGCTCCTGAGTTTCCGTCTCAGTCCAATAATGTCACAAGGGCATTTGAATTATTGAACGACGCTATATTCAAGCTTGCTTCCAGAACAGGAAAAGCGGGTTTCTTGTCCGCCAATGCTCTTAACCTGCCTTTCATTAATGCAAGGAATAAATTCAATACGGCAGGACAGGGTATCCCGAGAGTTCCTCTGCATATGGACGACGAGGCGGAAGACTTAGAATTATCATTACCGTCGTCTACGTCTATCCCAACCGCGGTGTTGGATCGGACTATTTCGTCTAACAGAGCCAGTTTAGATGCTTTATCTTACGCAGACCACCTTACAAAGGCGTTATCACTGCGTCTTCAAGGGAAAGAATTCCAGGATGTTCAATCCTCTTTAAGACTTCTTTCAAGGGCAGTAGCTTATTCCACGTGTAACTCCGTCCTTTCAGTGGCAAACTTGGAGTTGGTTAGACGTGACGCAGCCCTAGCTACATCCACACTCGTGGATAGTAAGGTGAAGAACTCTCTCAGAGTCGCTTCGGTCTCCGGAGAACTTCTCTTCGACGGCAAGCTTTCTGCAATTTACGATAAAATTACTAAGAAAGCTTCGGATTCTCTGCTGTTCAAGTCCGCTTCTAAGAAGTCGGACATGGCAGATAAGAGTAAAACAGGCACTTCTGGGTCTAATGCGCCCAAGAGAGGTTCCTATAGAGGTTCTGGTGCGTCCTCTTGGTCTTATTCAAGAGACCGTCAAGGCAGCGACTCACGTTCGGGACGTCCTTCGGGCCGGGACAACCGGTCGGACGCCCCGAGGTCGACGGGACGAGGTGCGGGTCGTGGAGGACGTGGTTTCTCCTCCCGCAGGCCTCGCAGGTCCAGGAGGTGATGGCTTCAACCTCTATCGCGTTCCGGTTGGCGGAAGGTTGTCAAGTTTTTCACAAGAGTGGGCATCGATTACGGACGACCCTTGGGTGAGAGGGGTGATTTCGGAAGGTCTGAAAATATCCTTCAAACAAAAGCCTCCATTAACTCGAAGTCCAAAATGGACTCAACTTCCGTCAAATCCGCAGAAAAGAGACGCTCTGTTATCAGAGGTGCAGTCTCTTTTAATGAAGAACGCGGTAGAGGTAGTAGAAAACCAGGAAACACCGGGATTCTACAGCCATCTGTTTCTGGTTCCGGAACCAGACGGCTCGTTCCGTCCAGTCATAGATTTGAGCTGAATAAACAAGCTGATCGTCACTCCGAAGTTTTATATGGAGACGATTCGATCGGTCAGAGCGAGTATTCGGGAGATCGATTATGCAACAAGCATAGATCTCAAAGATGCATACTTTCACGTCATGGTACATCCGACATTCAGAAAGTATCTACGCTTCGCAGTCCTAGGAGTGGTGTATCAATTCCGGGCGATGTGCTTCGGATTGAACCTGGCACCCTGGGCTTTCACTCGAGTAATGAACTCAGTAATGATGTATTTCTGAGCTCATTCTTCTGCGGTAACGTCGGCCTACCTGGACAACATTCTTCAGAGGTACGGCAACGAGTTAACGCTTCAGAACGATGTGCAGAATCTGCTTCTATTGCTCCGACGTCTCGGGTTTTATAACAAACGAGGAGAAGTCGGATCTGGTGCCGTCCAAGTCATTCACACATCTGGAAATGAGCTTCGAGACGCACAACAATCTTGTTCGTCTGCCGTTAACCAGAGCGAAATTAGTCAGTTGTTACGCTCGCTATTGTCTTCACGCAGACAAAGTCACAGCGAGGAAGTTCATGAGACTGATAGGTCTGTGCAGAGCCGCTGCGGATCTCATTCCGATGGGGCGGTTACGCACTCGTCCTCTCCAAATTTTCTTGACTCAGAATTGGAGTGTGAAAATTCATTCGCTCGACATAGACGTTCTCTTGTCAGATCAAGTGAAACGAGAGATTCAGACTTGGGCAAACATTCAGTGGTTAAGGGAGTTCTGCTGCAGTTGCCGGATCCGAGTTTTACCATTATGACGGATGCCAGTCAAACAGGTTGGGGTGCAACATTGATCCCAACGGATTCGAGATGCCAGGGTCTTTGGGATCCACAATTCCTAGGCAAGCACTTAAACATCAAGGAAATGATGTCAATTTGGCTTGCGTTACATCATTGGATGGACATTATTTACAAAGCTCATGTCCAAATCCTGTCCGACAATACGACAGTAGTGGCGTATATACGGAACCAGGGAGGCACTCATTCAGTTCTGTTACTCAATCTAACGGAAAGAATCCTTCTGTTTGCTCTAGAACATCAAGTTCTGCTTTCGGTCCATCATCTACCAGGTCGTCTGAATGTACTAGCAGACTCCCTTTCACGAAAGGATCGCTTGTTGCCGTCGGAGTGGACTCTCAACAAACAAGTATTCGATCAGATTTGCTACCAATGGGAACGGCCAATGATAGACTTATTTGCGACACATCTCAACAATCAGTTGCAGACGTATGTGTCTCCATGTCCGGATCCAAGAGCATTTGCAGTAGACGCTCTGTCGATCCCTTGGGACAGAATGATAGGATATGCGTATCCTCCAACGCCGTTGATTCAGCAAGTATTGCTAAAAATAAAACAATCTCAATGCAAGATTCTGTTGGTAGCATCTCTGTCTCCACAGAGACCGTGGATAAATCTACTCAGGTGTCTGTTGTGGGACCTACCGCGAAAGCTTCCTCCACGGGAGGATCTTCTTTCGCAGGGGAAAGCACGTCAACTTCATCACAACCCGCAAGGTCTCAACCTTCACGTTTTTCCATTGTGCGGTCCTTCTTGCATGGCAAGCACTTTACAGGACGAGCAGTGGACGCGATTTCTAACTGTAGGAGGACCTCCTCTTCGCTAAACTATGCGGCTAAGTGGAAGGTCTTTCGTCGTTGGTGTAGGGATCATTCTGTTGATATGTTTGATCCCTCCATGCCAGACATTGCAAACTTTCTAGTATACTTGTTTGACGAAATCAAACTGCAGCCTGTTTTTATTAAGGGTTATAGGTCTATGTTATCTGATACCTATGCACATCATGATAGTTTACAAATTGGATCTAATGTCTCTTTATCTAAGTTAGTTAGAAACTTCTCGATAAATAGACCCAGAACTCTTAGGTTAATTCCTAAGTGGAATTTAGCTTGGGTTCTTCTTAAACTGAAGGAAAAGCCATTTGAACCTCTTGGGACAGTAGATTTCAAATTTTTGTCTTATAAGACAGCTTTTCTATTAGCTTTCTCTTCTGCTAGAAGAGTCAGTGAGCTTCATGCACTGTCGGTGGATGATTCTCACTATTGTAGTGTCGGGAATACTATCACCTTCACTACTAATGTGGGATTTTTAGCTAAGAATCAGGCTCCTAATAAATATCAGGAACCTATTGTTATTAAGGCCCTTCCGTCTTCAGACGGGCGTAGGCCTTTACTCTGTCCTGTTAGAGCATTACGTATTTATAAACAGAGATCTCAGTTTATCAGAAAGGGATGGAAACGTTTCTTTCTGTCTCTGATGCCTAATAGAAAGGACATTTCAGTCCATTCTATTGCTAGATGGATTCAATTAACTATCCGTACTGCTTATGAAAGTTTATCTTCTCAGCAGTCTGTGCTTAAGATTTCGGCTCATGAAGTAAGAGCTCTTTCTACATCTTGGGCTTACGCAAATAGTATTGCTATTACAGATTTAATGAAGGCTGCTTATTGGTCTCAGCCATCCACATTCACGAATTTTTATCTCAGAAATATTGAGTCCATTTCTGGAGACCTGCATTGTTTAGGTCTGTTATCTGTTGCTCAGAATGTCGTCCACTAAACAGTTGCAACTATAGTTATGCAGGCTTTCTGTTCCGGCAGTGACTCCGTCCGGCTGCCCTCTTCGCTCTGGGCTATTTGACCCAGGGGAAGGGGGTGGGGGGGAGGGTGTTCCCTTAGGTCACCTGCTTTATAGTGAAAAGCAAGGGAATGCCTCCTCCGAAGTCAGTATTTCTGAGTCGTTTCCGGGATGGTTTTAAAGTGTAATATTAATGTTAAAAATTCATTCATGTCATGTTTTTAAAGTGTAGCTCGGTGTGAAACATTTGTAAATGTCAAGTGTCAAACGGGCGTTAATATACAATCCTCGGACACTTTTAAAGAATATAAAGAGTCTCAATTCTCTGGACTAACTTTATTTATTGGCTTACTTTAAAAATAATTAGTATAAAGGGTTATACTGGATGTTAATAGAGAACATGAATGTTATTATGCTCAATTATGAAGGGTATTGTATCTTTCTAATTTATCATAAAATAAGAAAGATACATGTAAAGCCTAATACTCCTTTTCTCCTTGAGGGGTTGACTCTATATTATATAGTTGAGCTTATTGGATTTTCCTCTATGTCCTAGGCCCTCCAGCCTTTTTACTATTCAGCTATGTCTGGGTCATTGGTACAGTATAAAAATGTTAAAAAATTTATAGTAATTTATATATTTTTTATACTTACCAATGACCCAGACGGGGATGGCCCTCCCAAGAGTTGGGAACTCATACCTCCCCGCTGAGTACATAGCGCTGACTAGGCACTGCTTGCAAGAATGGTGATTGGCGCCAATTTCGGAACGTCCTTGACACTGCGCATGCGCAGTAGGGGCAAAGTATGGAGGTCCTTCAGGACATGATTTCTTTTGGTGTTAGATGCAAATTTTGGGGATTGGGGGGCAAAATTTGTGTTTGGCCCTAGATTTTTAAGAGTTAGCACCAGCTATGTCTGGGTCATTGGTAAGTATAAAAAATATATAAATTACTATAAATTTTTTAACTTTCCAGACTTCTTTTCTACACGCTTCCAGATATTGAGCTGATTTTTGGTATGTTAGTCTGACATGGTGGCCTATAGATCAAGTTGGCATTTTGTTCTGCTCCACTGATTTTTACCGAAATTACGGCCCTTGAACTTTGAAAAGTTCATCAAAATTACAGTTTTGCAGACTTTTTTCCTACACGCTTTCAGATATTATCGAAATTACGGCCATTTTAGTATGTGAGTCTACCAAAATGACTTACAGATCAAGTTTGCGTTTTGTTCTGCTCGGCTGATTTTTGCAGAAATTACGGGCCCTGGCCTCTGAAAAATACAAGTAACAGATTTCCGGGTCATTTTCCTAAAAATTACACTTTTCCGAGCTTGAAATATCGGGACGCGTGGGGTATGTGAGCGTGCTCACTAAGGTTCTACATATTTTTTAAGGAGCAGTTAAATTCTCGCCCTGGTTTTGGTGGATAATATGCAATTGTTGTGTTTATTCCGGTAATTATCACATCGCTTCAAATTAAATTGTTCCCTGTTTCTTAATGGTTCCTGCTTCAAATGACAGTGGAATAAAAGGAACACAAGTCATATTTCTTGTGACTTTGATAACTATTATTGAAGTAAGTGGTAATATACAAATCACTTTTATTGGTAACTCACTCACTCCAATGTTTTCACAATAACTCTCTTGATTTCGACTATTTAGGTTCGTTTTTGACTTTAATTTTGCCTAAACATTGAAATTGGGCGAAGTGATGGTGCTAAGGTGAAAATAATGCCAACTTCACTTCGCCCTCTTGGGTGATCCCTGTGTTGATTTCATCTCAGTCAAGACAGGCAAATGATGTTTTTGAAGGGAGACGGCTGCATAATGAAATTTGAAAGTCTGCAATATTGCAGATTGGGATTCGTTGTGTAAACAAAATACACGCGGGAAAACATGTGTTGATTATAACAACTGCTTATTGGGAATGCAGCATTAAATTGACACTTGACAGTTTATACATGACAGACCTGCAGTACTGCACGATTCCTTAAAGTAAGTTCAAATAGTATACAAATAATTTGCAAAAAGTTTTTAAAAACTTTCAATAGTTACCTGCCATCCATTAAACAGGATATGATCTATTTTAATTTAACCATTTTATTGTTGACAAAAAACAGAACTGCCAATGCGCAGCGTTATCTCTGAGAACGTAACGTCAGAGAACGTGCCAGAAGTCGGTTAATTAACATAATTAACCTGTAATTTTTCCCATGTAAACTTTGAGGTTTTAAAACTCAATAAATTTTATGTTTACCTCCAATCTAATTTACTAGGCACCGTACACAAATGATTTTGGGCCAAAGATAATCTATATTACTTACACCATATATTGTCAGGTAACTTTCAATACCTATTTGGTTGAATATGAGTGAAGCCGAGGCTGTGCCTGATTCATTAAATTTACTTAACGATTCTTGAATCACATGTGTAGATTCTTACATAAGACTTTTTAATTTTTCATATTCCCTCTGGTGGTGGTTCTGTAGATATTGTTTAAGAAAAAAAGAAATTTGTTACCACTGTTTTGGGGGGATTTGTTGACAATCATCTCGAAGTAAGCATAAACGGCACAGCATTTACCTTCGCCCAACATTTTAGCCTTTGACGTATGGAATGCAGGTCATAAACTTACCAATTCTGGGAAATTTGTTGAAACCGAAAGTCTCGTTTTTTTGTTAAAGCGACGGTTCAGTTTCGTTTTTGAAAAAAAAAAACAACAAAAAACGAACCGATATACTGCCCAGCCCTAATTTGTAGATCCCCAGAGGGTGAATTTGCTGATGCTATCCCATACAGTGGGCCAATTTATCCTCTGGGTACTTTTTTCTGTTTTAATCAGAGACCTTGATTCAGATTGTGGTTCACAGAGGGTAAATTTAGCAGGGTAGCATCATCAAATTCACCCTCTGGGAATCTCATCCTGCAGATGACAGTCTGCTTATTTCCTGGCTTGAACATGACTAAGTTCCTATTAATTGAATACTCCTGCTAAATGACTAAATTTTTATTCTAATAACCAATGGCCCAGACTTGCTGGTGCAAACTCAATTTTATCAAGGGCCAAACACAAATTTTGAATCCCCCCCAATCCCCAAAATTTGCATACAGTACCAAAAATTAAAAGTCCTATCTGGCCCTCCATACTTTTACCATCTGCGCAAGTGCAGTAGTCAGGAAGAGACCGGAATTGGCGCCAACATCATTCTTTGTTTGGCCCAAAAGTCAGTAACAATGATCTGAAATCTCCTTTTTTGAGGATGCCAGACCCAAATCCATGCAAGAATTGGTGGATCCAAGGCTGTTAATGGATGATGGAAGTGAACAATGGTGGTTTCAAATGTTCAGGGCTGTAACTTTATAATAATTATAAAAATTATTTTGTGTTTCCCATTTTCAGGACATATGCCTGACGTCATCATTCTTGCTAAAGATTATTTCACTGTTTGTTAAGTGTTCCTTCCCTATCCTTCCATGAACCCTTCCTGTTAAACTCCTAAGCTTTTTGACTATTTTTTATTTAATTTTTTTATTAAATTTCTTGGGAGTTTAACATGTACTACAGAATGTTTATTCTGTTTATCCCCATGGTTACGTCCTCACCCTAGGAGTGTTAGGTCGTTTTGGTCTTGCATCTGGTAGCATTTAAATTGGTTACTGACTTTGGGCCTTTCTGTGTGCCTGATGTCTTGTTTCCGGTTTTTTCCTTTGACGTTGTTTACATTGGCAACGCCCTCAAATATATGTAGTATTTTATATTATCCTAGCAGGGTTACCCGGCGTTGCTTGGGAAAATGTAGGGGTCATATGAAAAGTACCCCCCAAAAATAGGGGCCACGTATTTTTAGACCCAGCCTGCCCTACGGGCGGCACACTCGGCCCCGTCACTTTTTAACCCCCACCATTAGATTCCTGGTAAAAAGTTACCCCTAGTAGACCCCTTTGAGGACCTATATCGGTGAAATCCATCAATTTTGCCCCTCCCAACCCCACCCCCACCACTTTTTTAAACACCACCATTAGATTCCTTACCCCCAAAAAACAAAAAATAAGGGCCACATATTTTTCGACCCAGCCTGCCCTACGGGTGGCAGACTCGGCCCCACCTTCTGGGCGGGGCCTTCAGTCCCATTATTTTTTAACCCCCCCACCATTAGATTCCTGGTAAAAAGTTACCCCTAGTAGAGCCCTTTGAGGACCTATATCAGTGAAATCCATCAATTTTGCCCCTCCCCACCCCTGCCACTTTTTTAAACACAACCATTAGATACCTGATAGAAAGTTACCCTACATAGACCCCTTTGAAGACCTATATCGGTGAAAAAAAATTTGGTCATAACTTTTGGTGCCCCTCCCTGCCACCACCCCACCCCACACACTTTTTTAAACCTGATGAGGACCTCCACCATAAAAAAGTACCCCTAGTTGACCCATTTTAGGCACTCTGGATGGCCCCATATTCATTTCTAAAGCGGACAGACAGACAGAGAGACAGACAGACATTCTAAAATATAGTATAGAAAAGATATAGATTACTGTAGAATTACTGTAGGATACATTGATTATTATTCCGGTAGTGTAGCTTATAAATTTGGATTTTGTCCACACTTAGGCTTTTTCGGGATGCCCTTGGGCTCATAATGTTCCCTTTGGGAACTTAGGCATTTTCTCCAAAAAAATTTCGAAATTTTTTTTATAAATTTTTCAAATTTAATTTTGATTGCTATTATTCATGTATCTTTATCATATATTTTGTTGTGGAGTTTGTTGGAGTGCTGTCGACTTTGTCTTTTGATTGTAATTATCAACGCTTACTGCTCTAAATGCAAGGCGAAGAAGCCTTCCTTGGATTTACATGCTTGTTGCCTTGCCTGTAGTCGATGTACTTCTGTGGATTCTTGTCCTACTTGTGTACATTGGGATGACAGATGTTGGAGACGGGTGTCGTGGTACATCGTTGGCGGTCAGGTTCCTATGCCGGAGCTCTCACTGCAATATAATTCAAGTTTTTCAGTTTCTATTTCAGAGGAACAAGAACATGGTGATGGTATTGTGACACCCATCAAAAGTGTTCTACCCTCGTCATGCTCCGATGAGCAAATAGAGCTAGCTGCAAGTGCTCATGAATATAAGCAAGGGATAAGGCCTCTAGTTAGTGTTCTTATCCTTTGGAAGCAGCTAGCTCAACTGGTGAAGTGGTTACTCCATTCGTGGGAGCCATGACACCGGGTAAGTCCGTTGCAGTCGAAGGAAGTGTAGATTTGGGTAGAGCGAGCACCTCAGAAACTAAAGCTCACCCAGTGACGACGGAGATAAGGAGGAAGCCTGCAAGTTTCTCTTAGGGAGCCTCAGCGAGATCTAATAAGACCACGAGCGGGAGAGGCTCCTCTCTAACGCAGCAACATTTGGGGCCAAATGTTGTTGAGAAACTTGCCTGTGTAGGATGCTGCATGTTTATCTTAGGGAGGCTCGGCGAGGTCTGAAAGGACCGCGAGTGGGAGAGGTCCCTCTCTAACCCACAACATTTGGGTCCAAATGTTGTTTGATAAACTTGC
Source organism: Pictodentalium vernedei (assembly GCA_031216915.1). Taxonomy (NCBI): domain Eukaryota; kingdom Metazoa; phylum Mollusca; class Scaphopoda; order Dentaliida; family Dentaliidae; genus Pictodentalium; species Pictodentalium vernedei. Next base: position 246,943,196 of record CM062288.1, on the reverse strand, counting down.
CTGTGTAGGAGTTAACGTCCACACTCGCCGCTCGGGACGATACTTATAAACTGCAGCCGGCTATAGTTACGGCTTCTTCCTCAGGCAGATATGGCACACACGACCGCATACTAGCTACCCGACTTCGGATATCCAGGCAGCCGCCGAAGAAGTATCCTGTCTTCGCCCGTGAAGTCGGCCAGTCCGGTAGCTAGTGATCGGAGGCTTCAATCATTGGAACACTTTCGAAGTAGAAATCTACGTCCCGATCTTTGTCCCAGGAGCAGCAAGCGGCGTAAATATGGAAGACCGCTGCTCCTCAAGCCTTGGTAACAGACTTGCTGTCACAGACTGTGCAGCTAATCGCAGCATCCCAGCAAGTGCAAGAGCAGCCTTCTGCAGACTCTGGTGGTGAGCTGTCGGACGGTGCTGGGTCGGTCCAGTCATCTGCACACGCAGATGTGATGGACCAAACATCACAGCTGAATCAGTCGGATGGTGAAAGGGTCAAGAAAGAGGACTACCCTTCCCTTTTGGAACCGCATATGGTAGCGATGAATTTTTTTCATCGATACTATCCTGACTTTGTTCCACCTGATCAGCAAGCTGCGACTACTAGAGAGAAACCGCTGTCGCCTCTGGATGCTGATTTCATGCGGAGGAATGAGGATTTTCTTTCCTTCCAGAAACAGTCTCGAGAGGTGTTGGAGGCCTTTGGCGATGTTAACGATGCCATATTCAACTTCTCTAGTGCTAAGAAGAAGGCAGTTTCTTATCAACATCTTCAATAAATATAACGTTCCTTGAACCACGTTCATTTAAAATGGTTGGAAAAGATGTCCAGAGAGCTCCTCTACATTTAGATGAGCAGGCCGGGGATTTAGATATGTCCCTACCTGCATCAATCAATATACGCTCGGAAGTGATGGAATGTGCTATTTCATCCAATAGAGTGAATCTGGATGCAATGTCCTACGCAGATCACCTCACCAGAGCTATGGCGCAACGCCTTAATGGGAAGGAATTTGAGGACATTTTTTCCTCGCTTAGAGTTCTTTCCAGGGCAGTCATGTATGCCATATACAACTCTGCCCTGACGGTGGCAAATTTGGAGTTGATCAGACATGATGCTGCCCTTGCATCATCATCACTTATAGATGACAAGGTGAAAAGCTCTCTCCGAGTCGTTCCAGTCAAGGGACACACACTGTTTGACGACATGCTTTTTTACTCTAGGAGCAGGCTACCAAAAAGCCTCCAGTGCACTGCTGAGATCAGCGTTTCAACAACATGCATCAACTGGCCGGAGTAAGCGAGGTCATTCCAGTTCACAATCATAGAAGGGAGCTCCTCGCGGGGTCTAGGAAACCTTCTTACAGTAACTCCAGAGGTCGTCAGTATTGCGTCTCGGAAAAGGGGTGCAAATCTTATAAGAATATAAGTCCGACGCCCCTAGATTGACGGGACGAGGTTCTTTGTGGGAAGGACGTAGTTTCGCCTACTGTAAGACTCAAAAGTTGTACAGGTGATGGTCTAGTCTTCTGTTGCTTTCCACTTAGGTTAGTAAAAAAGTGCATGAAAATTACGGGAGATCAGTGAATGAGAATGTAGTCCCGGCAGGCCTGCAGCTATCAGTCCAAGCAAGCTCCACCTACAAGAAGTACATGTTGGTCAAATCTTCCGGTGAATTCTTCCAAGAGAGTCTCTCCTTGCGGAGGTATAGGCTCTCCTATTGAAGAAAGCAATAGAGGTCGTTGCAAATATTCTCCAAGTTTTTTCAAGTCCCCTGTTTCTCATCCTGAAGCTAGACGGATAGTGCATAGATAGGCTGAGACAGCTGTCTTGTTTGGAATAGAGCCATTAGAGGGAATAAGTACGTCTTTTCCCGCTCAGTGTTGTATTCCTTGGCGTCAAGATATTTAATGCCATTGTGAATGCCATAGTAGCCTTATGTACTGTTACAGCGGTCTTTTCTTATAATTAGCGCCTAGTGTTGTAAGTCTCAATTTAGTGAGTTTTCAAGAGCCGCAAGTGACACAGATATGTCTTCACGTAGATGAAGACTCATACTGCATAGCTATCTTGAGATTACTGTCTCTTTGAGAAATACGGCTGTTAGAATAGCAGCTCGTCATTTCCTACCTTGCGCGACGATGGTTGTAAGTCTCTGTTTAGTGAGCTTTCAAGGTTGCTAGTTACTACACTGAGGTATCTGTCTTCACGGAGAGGAAGACTTCTAAAGCTACGTTAGCTAGGCTCTGACCGCTGTCTTTTGGGAATAAAACCAATAAGGGTAGAGTCCCTTTCGGTTTGTTTTCATAGGTGTCAAAGACTTGAGTCTTACTGTTTACACCTTAGTAGCCTAGCTAGAATCATGAGCGATTTTGTTTCAGTAATTATGCAGTGACATAACTGAATTTATTATCTCTTGGGACTTCTGTCTCTATGGGAATTTAGGGCTGTTAAAATAGCGGCTCTTCATTCCCTACCTTGCGCGACGATAGTTGTAAGTCTTCCTTCAGTGAGCCTTCAAGGTCGCAACTTACACCGATATATCTGTCTTCACGTAGATGAAGACTTATAAGCTGTGGCTAGCGTTGTAAGTCTCCTTAGTGAGCTTCTGAGACCGCAGTTATCAGCCTTTTTATTGTCTGCACATATAGGAAGACCTTTAGCTGTTTCAGCTAGGCTGAGTTCGTTGTCCTATCGGACATGATACCATATGTTAGAGGAGGTTATTCTCTTCCTTCTGGTATGGTTTGGTGTTAGTTATATGAGGCTATAAGCTCTATTCTTGATGCCATATTTACCAAGTGTGATTAATGAGTGTTTCTTCAAATGCCTATACTCAACTCCTTCTCAGGAACATATTTCCTGATTTCAGAGCGGAGTCGGTCAGACGTGAGGGAGCCCTGCAGTTCCTATACTATTTGATAACCAACACAAGAGCGATTCAAGTAATGTGTGTGAGGGGGTTTCGATAGGAATTCTTCGTTGACACACCCCCCCCCCCCCACCCCCACCCCCTCCACCAATGTGTAAAGAGGCGATTACAGGGCAGGACGTAGTTTTCTTCCCATAAGCCTTGTATGCATTCAAGTATATGCATGCCTATCATGGCTCCTCGATTGGCGGCTGGGTCATGTTCTAACAGCGACCTCATGGGCACATCCACTATTTAGTTGGTTTGTTTCCTGTGGTTGTTTGTTTATAAGTCATATACGAGTATATGATTCCTTGTCAATAAAATTGCTATCCTTCATGTACATGTGTGGCTGACACGTCAGTTATCTGGGCGACATTCTCCAATGTGGCAATTAGTCCACTCTGAAAAGTTTTGCTCAGAGCGGTCTGGCCTTTTCTTACGACATTTGAGTTTATTACTCAGTTAACTGCATTTTTACGTCGTATTATTTATTCAGTTTCCTGGTTACACTTGTATCACTCGGTCATACCATGGATACAGGCTATATTCAGATGAGTACATGTGGGATTTCATTGCTCGCGTGCATAATATGTGTATTTATTAGGCAGATACATTATTGTACAGATTATATAAATTGTTGCTCTGCTTATAGAGCTCATGAGAATTTTGGGGCTATTTGGATCAGTTATGGAATTGCCAATAGGCTGCCTATTCATACATTCTCAACTTTTAGCATCATTATTCGGAGTAGTATATTCTTTCTCCGAACAGTCATTGGTTGTTATGGACCTAGGAAACAATGAATTATTTTGGGGAAAGTCTGTGACGAGTCTGTTAATCATAGCTTGTTCCATGTTCTAAATCCATGTTTCCTTGAGATGCAGTACACATTCTCGTATATTCACACATTCAATTGGAGTGTTATTATTGGAATTAACTGTACACCTGCACGGGGTCGCCTGTTGGTTGCCTTAGAAGTGTGTTTTCTCTTCAAATAGTTTTCCATTGGGATTCAATTGGACAAGTGTATGGTTGTACACATTATATCACTGGTTTTCGACCTATCTACGTATTCTGACTCCGGTATACGTTAGAAGCATGCGCTGTTAATTACCAGGATCGCCACAATAGCCTTAGCTTCTGAAGTGGCATTAAGCACCCATAATTAATTATAATTAATAACTGGGTGCCTGTGGGCGAATATATATTAATTATTGGGCACTGCTTTTCACTGATTCCAGAGCACTCCCCTCTTTGTTTTGAAGAATATTCCTTCAAAAAAAGGGGGGGGGGGGGATTTTTTCTTCATCTCCTCCAGCTTGATAAGTATGTAACTATGAGTGAAGCTGTTTTGTCTGTAGATTATTACTGATCCTAGATACAGCTTGTTTATTATTTATATATGGCGTATGTTTGTGGAGGTTAGTCTCTCACTCTCGAATACGCCATCCTAACTTAAGGGGCTTAGGCCAGACTAGCCTTAAAAATTGGGGGCTCATTACACCCAGTTAGCATAATCTTTCATGCTAAGATTACGGAATTACTTGAATATAGCTCCTTATTTATGATATGTCTTCTCTATTATTGTATAAAGAGACATACATGTAATTCCTTTTAAATTTAATTTCCTTTCACCTTGGAATGCAGGCTTAGGAGCTGTATTTGGTCTGCTAATTCTTAGGTCCTAGGCCCTCCGCCTTTTTACGATTCAGCTAGTCTGGGCCATTGGTTATTAGTATAAAAATATGATAAATTTAAAAGTAATTTGTATATTTTTTATACTAACCAATGGCCCAGACGGGGATGGCCCTCCCATGAGTGGGCACTCATACCTCCCAGCTGAGTTATTATTAGTACGCTCATCTCCAAGAATGATGTTGGCGCCAATTCCGGTCTCTTCCTGACTACTGTGCATGCACAGATGCTAAAAGTATGGAGGGTCAGATAGGACTTTTAATTTTCGGTATTGTATGCGAATTTTGGGGATTGTGGGTTCAAAATTTGTGTTTGGCCCTTGATAATATCGAGTTTGCACCAGCTAGTCTGGGCCATTGATAAGTATAAAAAATATACAAATTACTTTAAATTTATCATATTTTTATACTGTACCAATGACCCAGACATAGCTGGTGCTAACTCTTAAAATATAGGGCCAAACACAAATTTTGCCCCCAATCCCCAAAATTTGCATCTAAAACCAAAGAAAACATGTCCTGAATGGCCCTCCACACTTCAGCTCTACTGCGCATGTGCAGTGTCAAGGACGTTCCAAAATTGGCGCCATTAATCATTCTAAGTTTGGCCCTTCATCAGTTAACATCTGACTGATCTTTGTGCTTGTAAATCTCAGTTTAAATGATGCCAGACACATAAATATTAGTGAAATGGTGATTCTAAGGAGGATAGAGAAGGAGGAGAGGAAAAATGTGTGACAGAATATTATCAGGGCTGTAACTTAAAATTTTTTAATGAAATTATGTTAAGTTACCTATTTTCGAGGCAGCAGCCATTTTGTTGTCATTCTTGTTATTTAGTTACACTGATTTTTCAGTGTTTTCCTCTCTCCCTTTCCTTTAAGTCCCCTCTTGCTATTCTCCCATGCTTTTGGCATAGTTTCTGTAATTATTATTACTAAAATTTCTTGGGAGTTTTAGCTGAATAACAGAATGAATTCTGTTCTTTTCCCCATGTTTACGTCTTCACCTATGGGTGGTTAGGCGTTGTGTTCTGCATCTACCATCTGATGTTCTGCAGTTTCTTCCCTGGAAGTCTCTGTTTTGCATCAGATAGTGTATTTTTGGTAACTGATTTCGGGCCTAGGTGCCTGGAGTCTTATTTTAGTGTTTTTACACTCATTGTTTACATTTACAACAGCACTCTGTGTGAGGGGGGGATTTCTTGAAAATAATATCTTGATGTTAATTTAATCATAACTAGATACATTATTATTGTTCGTAAGTGTTGCATAAATTGTTTAAAATATTTTTAAATTTTTTGTCCACACTTAGGCTTGGGATCCATTGGGGCTCAATGTTACTTTTCAGAAACTTGGGCTGTTCTGAAAAAATATTTTTTCAAAATATTTTGATTTCAATTATTTTTTCTATGTTAATGGATCATATTATTATTATGTATTTTGATTGTCAGGGGTTGGTGCGAGTACCAGGACTTTGTTTTCTTTTCACATTGAAAGGATTTTGATCAATTGTAATAAGAGGAAGTCTTCCTCTGACTTTTATAATCATTCTGTATGTGGTCAGTGTACTCGCATTAACTCCTGTTCTGTATCTAATGATTTCGATGACATCATGGGAAGCGTATGTCACGGTATGTTAGTGGGGAATTGGACATTCCGGTCCTTTCCCCGCAGGGTCACTCTACTTTATCAATTTCTATTTCAGACGATCAAGATTAGGGTGATGTATCTGTGATGTCTTACAACAGTGTGCCTCCGTCGTCACAATTAATGAAGGGCTAGCGGAAAAGTGCTCATGTAAATACGCCAATTGCCTAAGAGGACCCTAGTAGGTTCGACGGCCTTTGACGTCTGCTAGCTCGCCCGGTGTAGTGTCCATTCATCAAATGGTTCGGCAGCCGGGTTCGTCCGTTGCGGTCTAGAAGGAGTTTTGGGGTGATGCGAGCACTATAAATCACTATAAATCAACCAAATGCACACCCAGTGACGGCGGATTAGAGGGAGAACGGAGGAAGCCTTTTAGTCCGGTTCATAGCTCGTTCTGGTCCATCCGGACGGCGAGCGAGAGAGGCCCCTCTCTCGTACAACAACATCTGGCCCACATCTGGTACAAAATGTTTCGCATTTGGAGCATACGTCCGCCGCTCGGGACGCTCCGACATATAGTCAGTCTGGAGAGACTGTCAATAAGGCTTCCTCATTCTCATGGTAGCGCACACGACCGCTCTTGGCTACGTGACCTCGGATATCCAGTCAGCTTCGCCAGTCAGAGAATCATCGGCAACCAGGTCACACCATCCGGTAGCCAGGGACACGAGGCCTGCAGACTCCGGACGTTCGCATAGGAAAGTGTGCGGGAGTCAACGTACACGGAGCTTCCGGCGGCAATGCATCGTAAGACCGCTACTGCACAGGCCTCGGGGACGGACGTGCTATCCTAAATAGCACAGCTTATCGCAGCATCCCAGCAACAACTGAATCTGTCGCATAATGTTTTATCCGACAATGCTGGGTCGGGACGCTCCGCGGAAGCGGGTACGGACGTCCGAAAATTTCATCCGGTCCGACGGGATACCGAAAGGGATTCGGAGGATTTCGAGCTTTCCCTTTCGGAACAACATATGCTGTTGTGTATGTCATCTGACTTGATCTTCTACAGGTTCTTTCGTCGGACCAGAATGCTGCGATGCCAGATAAGAAACTGATAGCGTCGGTGGACTTTGAAATTTTGGGTTCGGTTCAGGGACTTCGTCCCTCAGTTCCGACATAGTCCAATAATGTCACACAAACTTTCGAATTATTGAACGACGCTATATATTTATTATTATGTGCTTGCTATTACCAAGCATTTCTGGTTTCTTGTTCGCAAAGTTACGGAGATGTCTTTCAAAAGTGTGCCTCTGTCGTCATAGTTAATGAAGAGCTAGCGGCAATAAGTGCTCATGGAATATGTCTATCACCTAAGAGGTCCCTTGTAGCATCGACGGAGTGACATTCGCTAGCTCACCCGGTATAGCATACTTTCATCGAATGGTTCGGCTGCCGGGTTCGTCCGTTGCGGTCTAGGAAGGAGATTTGGGTGATGCGAGCACTATAATTACTTTAGTACTCACCCAGTGACGGCGGATTGAGGACAGATCGGAGGAAGCCTGTTAGTCCGGTTCCTGGCTTGTCCAGATCCGTCCGGGCTGTGAGCGAGAGAGGTCCCTCTCTCGTCCAACAACATAGGGGACCGCATGTTGTGGTTCAGATATTTTACTTTCGGAGCATATGTCCGTCGCTCGGGACGCTCCGTTATATTGACAGTCCGAGAGACTGTCGATAATGCTTCATCATCCTCACAGCAGTGCACACGACCGCACATTGGCTACATGACCTCGAGTATCCGATCAGTTTCGTCATTCAGTGATTCCACGGCGAACAGCTCACGCCATCTGGTAGCCAAGGGACACGAGGCCTATACACTCCGTTCGCTCGCATATTAGTAGTATGCACGGGGTAACGATCACGGAGCTTCCAGCGGCAATGCATCGTAGGACCGCTTCTCCACAGGCCTCAGTGACGGACATGCTATCCGAGTTAGCACAGTTTTTTCGCAGCATCCCAGCAATCGACAGTTTCTTGGTCGAATCAGGAATTATCTGACGGCGCTGGGTCGGTGCGGTCCGCGGTTGCATCAGGTACGGACGACCGAACGCTTTATAGGGTCCGACAGGATGGCGAAAGGGATTCGAAAGATTTCGAGTTTTCCCTTTCGTAGCATCGGAAGCTGCCATACATATCTTCCAGTGATTGTTATTTCGGACTACATTGCTGCGATGTTGGATAAGAGACTTATAGCGTCATTGGACACGGAATTTTGGATCGGTTCAGGGACATTGTCCCTGACTTACCGACACAGTCCAATAATGTCATTAGAACATGTGTATTATTTATCGACGCTATATATATATATAAGCCTACTACCAAGCATGATAGTTTAGTTTCTTGTCCGCAATGCTCATTTCTGCCTTTTATCATTTATACGAATAATTTATTTTGGTAGAACAGGGCATACCGAGAGTTCATATGCGTCTAGACGGCGTGATTAAAGACTGGAAATAATCTTTTTCGCCGTCTATGTCTTTTCCAACCACAATGTTGGAAACGACAATGATGTCTAATAGACTTAACTTAGATGCTTTATTATACGTAATCCACCTTACTGAGGCGTTATCATTACGTCTTCAAGAGAAAGAATTCCGCGATATAATCCTCAATGTGATTTCTTTTGAGGGCAGTAGTTTGTTCACGTATAACTCCGCCCTTCATTGGCTGCTTGGAGTTGGTTAGACGTGACGCAGCCCTAGCTACATCCACGCGCATGGATAGTAAGGTGAAGAACTCTCTCAGAGTCGCTTCGTTCTCGGAGAAGCTTCTCTTCGACGGCAACTTTTCAGCAATCCATGAATTGCTCGATTTACATGTTCTCTTGTCTATCTAGTGTAGCAAGGGATTCAGACTGGGGCAAACATTCGGTGGTTGACTCAGAGAGTGCCACTGCAGTTGCCGAATCCGAGTTTTATTATTATGACGGTTGCCAGTCAAACAGGTTGGAATATAATATTGATCCCAACGGATTCGAAGTGCCAGGGTCTTTGGGTTCCGCAGTCTCTAAGCAAGCACTTATCTTCCACGGAATAATGTTTTTTTAGGCTTGCTTTATGTCATTGGATGAACATTATTCAGAAACGCATGTCCAAATCCTGTCCGTTAATTCGACAGTAGTGGCGTATCTCCGGAACCAGGGAGGCACTCATTCGTTTCCGTTATTCAATTTAATGGAAAGAATCCTTCTGTTTGTTATAGTACACCAAGTTCTGATTCGGTCCGTCATATTCCGGGTCGTCTGATTGTATTACCGGACTCCCGTTCACTTATGGGTCGCTTGTTGCCGTCAGAATGGACTCTCAACAAACAAGTATTCAATCAGATTTGCTATCAATGGGAGCGCCCAATGATAATTTATTTACGACACAACTTGCTTGTCAATTGCAGACGTATGTGTTTGCTTGTCCGGATCTCTGAGCTTATGTTGTTAATGCTCTATTGATCTAATAGGACGGAATGATAGGATATGCGTATCCTCCTGCGCTGTTGTTTCAGCAAGTATTGCTAAGATAAACAACCACAACACATTTCTGTTGATAGCATCTCTGTCTTCACAGAGACCGTGGGTAAATTTACTCTAATGTCTACTGTGGGACTTTACGCGAAATCTTCCTCCATGAGAGGATCTTTTTTCGCTGGGTAAAATCGTGTCATCTTTATCACAACCCGCAAGGTCTCAACCTTCACGTATTCCGTTGTGTGGTCCTTATTGCATTGTAAGCTTTGTACTGGACGAGCTTTGGACGCGATTTCTTACTGTAGGAGAACCTCTTCTTCGCTATACTATGCGGCTAAAGTGGAGGCTCTTCCGTCGTTGGTGTAGGGATCACTATGTTGATATTGTTGATCCCTCCATACTAGTCAGTGCAACTTTTTAGTATACTTGTATGACAAGATCTACTGCAGCCTGTTATTATTAAGGTTATAGGTTTATGTTACCTCATACCTATGCACTTTATGATAGTTTACAATTGAGTCTTATGTCTCTTTATCTAAGTCAGTTAGTAACTTTTCGATAAATAGACTTAGAATCATTAGATTAAATTCCTATATGGAATTTAACTTCGGTTCTTATTTAGCTAAGTAATCATTTGAGCCTCTGGAAACAGTAGTTTTCAAATTCTGACCTTTTAGACAGTAATTCTGTTGGCTTCTCTTTTACTGAAGAGTCAGTGAGTTTCATGCACTATCGGTGGATGATTTTCACTTTCGTAGTTTCGGAATCACTACTTCCTTTACTATTTAGGTTGGATTTTTGCATAAGAGTCAGGCTCCTAATTAATATCCGGAACCTATTGTTATTAAGGTCCTTCCGTCTTCGTACGGGCATAGGCCTTTACTCTGTCCGGTTAGAGTTTATGTATTTATAAACAGATATCTGTTTATTACTACAGGCATAAGCTTCTTCTGTCTTTGATGCCTAATAGAAGGACGTTACGCTCCATTCTATTGCTTATGGATTCAATTAACTATCGATACTGCTTATGGTATATCATTGACTCAGCAGTTGTGTTTGAGATTTCGGCTCATGAAGTAAGAGTTCTTCTACATCTTGGGCTTACATTAATAGTGTCGCTATTATAGATTTTTGAAGGCTGCTCATTGCGCTCAGCCATCCACATTCATGAATTTTTATCTCAGAAATATTGAGTCCATTTCTGGAGGCCTCTATTGTTAGGTCTATTATCTACTGCTCAGAATGTCATTCACTTAACAGTTGCTACTATAGCTAGGTAGGCTGTCTGTTTCGGCAGTGACTCCGTTCTGCTGCCCTCTTCGCTCTGGGCTATTTGACCCAGGGCAAGAAAAAGGGGGGGAGGGGGGAGGGTGTTCCCTTGGGTCACCTGTTTTACTATGAAAACAAGGGGATACCTCCTCCGGAGTTAGTAATTCTGAGCTGTTATTGGGATGGTTGTTTAGTGAGAAGTTTATGTTTTAAAAATTCATTCAGGTCTTAGTTTTTAAAGTATAGCTTTTGAATATAGCACGTGTCAACGGACATTATTATACAATCCTCAGACACTTTTAAGGAGTATAAAGAGTCTCTATTCTCTAGACTTACTTTATTTATTGGCTTACTTGAAAAATTATTAGTATAAGGATTATACTAGATATTAATAGAATACATGGATGCATGATGCTCAATTTTGGAAGGTGTTGTATCTTTCTAATTTATCATAAATAAGAAAGATACATGTAAGGCCTAATACTTCTTTTTCCCTAGAGGGGATGACTCTATTTTATATTATTGAGCGTATTCCATCTTGCTCTATGCCCTTGGCCCTCCAGCCTTTTTACTATTCAGCTATGTCTGGGTCATTGGTACAGTATAAAAATGTTAAAAAATTTTGGGGATTGGGGGGCAAAATTTGTGTTTGGCCCTATATTTTAAGAGTTAGCACCAGCTATGTCTGGGTCATTGGTAAGTATAACAAATATATAAATTACTATAAATTTTTTAACTTTTCATCTGCAAAGTGGCTATTCATTTTACAAAGTTTCATTAAACTAATTAGCTTCGAACAAGACGTTTCGTGTTGTCAGCAGTATCTTATGACCATCTCATTGGTACAAGATTGTCATGCTCAATCCATTGAGAAGTCACATTAAGAAAAAATTGAAAACATTTGTTGAGCAGCTTCTGTATATAACAGGATTCTAACAGGTCCTTGAAAGTTCTTTAGGTTTTAGGGCCCTGAAAAGGCTTGAAAATGTGACTTTCTTGAAAAAGGAAATAAAAAAACTTCAAAATATATTAGGCAATAACTTTGTTTTTTGGGGTGAAAATGCATTTCTATAAGTTATGTTATTTGCATGTTTTTTGCAGGGATCAGTTTGCATTATTCATTCACTGAAACCAAACCTGTGCCTGGCATTAATCCTTGGGAAGCTCTCTCAAGAGCTTTCCAGGGATTGGTGCCAGGTGCAGAAGCTATTAAAAAATTCGAAAAACTCTTTTCTCCAGAACCAATGGTCAGAATCTTTTGATATTCGGTATACAGCATTCATAGTTTGTTACAATAAAGCCCGTTGGTTCATATTTGGGCTCAATACAGGAGCCCGAATTTTTAACTTGGGGCAATATGGGGAATATTCTTTAAAAATCTTCTTCAGAACCACCTGTCAGAATTTTTTAATGTTTGGTTTACATTCAAGATTCAAGATTGTCAGATTCAAGATTGTTCAAACCAAGTCCCCAGGTTTATATTTGGGCTTCCTATGAAAGCCCAAATTTTAACTTAGTTCAATATGGGGGATCATTTTTAAAAATCTTCTTCTTCATATCCACCAGTCAGAATGCTTTGATATTTGGTATACAACATCTCTAGGGGGTCAGAATCAAATTTGTTTGAATCGGGTTCCCAGGTATATATTTGGGCTTGCTATGGTAGCCCAAACTTTAACTTAGTGCAAGGAAATTTCTTTAAAAATCTTCTTCTTCAGATCCATCAGTCAGAATGCTTTCATATTTGGTATACAACATCTCAGGGGGGGGGGGGGGGGCAGATTCAAGTTTGTTCAAATTGAGTGCCTGGGTTAATATTTGGGTTCCATATGGGAACCTGAAATTTAACTTAGTACTATATGAGGAAATTTCTTCAAAGATCTTGTTCAGATTCACCTGTCAGAATCCTTTCATATTTGGTTTACAACATCTCTAGGGAGTCAGATTCACATTTGTTTAAACTGGTTCCCCGGGTTAATATTTGGGCTCCCTATGGTAGCCCGAATTTTAACTTAGGGCAATATGAAGAAATTTCTTTAAAAATCTTCTTCTTCAGATCCACTTGTCAGAATGCTTTCATATTTTGTATACAACATCTCTAGGGGGGTCAGATTGAAGTTTGTTCAAATCGGGTCCGTAGGTTAATACTTGGGCTCGCTATGGTAGCCCAAATTTTAACTAAGTGCAATATGAAGAAATTTATTTTAAAATTTTTCTTCTTCAGATTCAAGAGTCAGAATGCCTTCATATTTGGTATACAGCATCTCTAGGGAGGTCAGATTCAACTCTGTTCAAATCGAGAGCCTGGGTTAATATTTGGGCTCCCTATGGGAGCCGGAATTGGCCATGTAGCTGAAGAATTAGAAATTTTGTATTCAGTACCCTCTAGAGGTAACTAAGATTAATCCACACAGGTTGTATCAAGGAGCTTCATAGGGGAGCTCTACAATTGACATTATGATCAACTGAAGGAAAGGCATGATGCTTGGACTGTTTTTGTCACTCCTGAGTGTCTCAAGGATTGACAATGTAGCCTATGGAGATGGATTGCTTAAAATAGACTCATTCTTGGACTCTGTTTATATCATGTTCTGTTCAAGGTGAGCGCTTCAGGCCCCGTGGGGCCTCTTGTTTATATTACTTTTTATTTTTTTAATTATTTCTTTGCCATCAAAAGGTCATGTTCTTGGTTTGATTTATGTTTTAGGCCTAATAATCTACCAGAATAGCAAGGGTGGTGGTGTATTTCATCCCTTGAGTGCAAGAAGGCTTTGCAATGCCAAAGCATTGCTAAGCCTTGTTGCACTCAAGGAACAAATTTATCAATTTTATTAACTTGTGTAAAATATCAGACATAAACCATTCAGTTTTTAGCTCACCTACTTCTATTAGAAGTGGTGAGCTTATATGATGACCTCAGGCGTCAGCGCCGGCGTCGGCGTCCGGCGAGTCCAATATTGTAAGATTTAATGTTAAGGTTAATTTCTCAAAGATCAGTGGGCTCAGGCCTTTGATATTGCATATGTAGGTTGTAGGGGACTATCAGAACAGTATTTAACCCTGATACTACGACTTTTTTCCAAATTTCACCTAAAATTTCTGCCAAAACTTGTAAGAATTTGCGTTTAAGTGTTGTAAGAATTTGTGTTAAAGTCAGCTTTTGTGCAGATTGTGCTGCTTTAACTTCTCATTACTGTTGATTTTCATATTTCAATAACAACTGTAGGTATTAACCCTACTGTATGCAGAAATTTAATGGAAATTCTTTTTTTTTTCAGTCAAAATTTTCATGTTTTTCTTGGACTTAGTAAATTTTAAGTTGTAAAACTTTGTAAACTTTGTGTTTAGGTGAGTTGTGTTTCTATGTGTTTTTCCAGGCGATTAATATTCTACACTTGGGTTACTGAACTCCATTGCAGTAATATTTAACCCTCATTACATGCATATTTGAGGAATTTGAGGCTGATTTTCTGCCAAAACTTGTAAGAATTAGCGTTTAGGTGTTGTAAGAATTTGCGTTAAAATCAGCTTTTGTGCAGATTGTGGTGCCTTCACCTCTCATTACTGTTTATTTTCTCATTTCAATAACTACTTTAGGTATTAACCCTACTGTATGCAGAAATTTAACTGATTTCTTTTCTTTTTTTCAGTCACAATGTTCACGTTTTTCCTCTGACTTACTCAATTTTAAGTTCTAAAAGTTTGTGGTAAGGTGAGGTGTTAAGGTTAGTTCTGTTTCTATGTGTCTTTCCAGGCAGTTGATATTGTACACATGGGTTACTGAACTACATTGCGGTAATGTTGCGCCCTCATTACATGCATATTTGAGGAATATGAGGGGGATTTTTGGGACTTATATTCACTTTCTTTTTAACTTTTAACTTTTTTTTTTATTTAATACTTTCTCATACTTGTTACTAGTAACATTAAGGCTTATTTTTTTAGTTGTTGATGTGATGTATTTTTGTTGGGACTTATAGTCACTTTCTTGAACGAATGTTTTTCCACCACTCCTCTTTAACCAATGAATGTACTTCAATTACAATTTCAGTGATTCTTCATTACATAATGCCATTTTGCACCTCCTATTTTATTTTTTGATCTGATGTATTTTTATTAGCTCACCTACTTCTATTACAAGTGGTGAGCTTATATGATGACCTCAGGCGTCAGCATCGGCGTCCGGCATGTCCAATATTGTAAGATTTAATGTTAAGGTTATTTTTTCAAAGATCACTGGCCTCAGGCCTTTCATATTGCATATGTACGTTGTAGGCAACTATCAGCACATTATTTAACCCTGATACTATAACTTTCTTTCAAATTTCACCTACAATTTTCAGCCAAAACTTCTTGTAAGAATTTGCGTTTAGGTGTTGTAAGAATTTGCGTTAAAGTCAGCTTTTGTGCAGATTGTGCTGCTTTAACTTCTCATTACTGTTGATTTATATATTTCAATAACAACTGTACGTATTAACCCGACTGTATGCAGAAATTTAACTGCAATTTCTTCTTCTAAAATAAATTTATGAAAGCCTTTCCTGATTCTTATTTATGATTTAATATCTGGCCTCACGATTCATATTCTTAATCATAAACATTTCTAAAACAAAAAAATGCTTTTATATCCAATGATTCTATGTTGAATGGATCTATAATAAATGCAGAAATATAGACTTTCCAAAGCCATCACATAAACCACATTAATCATTTGATGCCTAGTTAATGATTTATATTAACTAAATATTAGGCATGTTACATTGGAACGACATTATCAAGCGCTAAAGTAGGTGAGCGTTGGGATGTAACATCCCTCTTATTATATTTTTATACAACAACCAATGGCCCAGACTAGCTGGTGCTAACTCAAAAATAATCCAGAGCCAAACACAAATTTTTCCCCCCAATCCCCAAAATTTGCATGCAAAACCGAAAATTTTATGTCCTATCTGGTCCATACTTTTACGAACTTTGTATGCGCAATATCCAGGAAGACGCCAAAATTGGTGCCAACCATCATTCTTTGTTTGGCCCTCCAGTCAGTAACAACAGACCGACATCTGTGCTTTTAAATCTCAGACACAAATCAATGATAGAATTGGTGGATCCAAGGACATAATTGGATGATGGAAGGGAACAACGGCGGTTGGAAACGTTCAGGACTGTAACTTTATAATATTTTTATACTGTACCAATGACCCAGACATAGCTGGTGCTAACTCTTAAAATATAGGGCCAAACACAAATTTTGCCCCCCAATCCCCAAAATTTGCATCTAAAACTAAAGAAAACATGTCCTGAAAGGCCCTCCACACTTCGCCCCTACTGCGCATGCGCAGTGTCAAGGACGTTCCGAAATTGGCGCCATTTATCATTCTAAGTTTGGCCCTTCATCAGTTAACATCTGACTGATCTTTGTGCTTTTAAATCTCAGTTTAAATGATGCCAGACACATAAATATTAGTGAAATGGTGATTCTAAGGAGGATAGAGAAGGAGGAGAGGAAAAGAATGTGTGACAGAATATTATCAGGGCTGTAACTTAAAATTTTTTAATGAAATTATGTTAAGTTACCTATTTTCAAGGCAGCAGCCATTTTGTTGTCATTCTGAGTATTTAGTTACACTGTTTTTACAAGTGTTTTCCTCTCTCCCTGTCCTTTAAGTTCCCCCTTGCTATTCTCCCATGCTTTTGGCATAGTTTCTGTAATTATTATTACTAAAATTTCTTGGGAGTTTTAGCTGAATAACAGAATGATTTCTGTTCTTTCCCCATGTTTATGTCTTCACCTACGGGTGGTTAGGCGTTGTGTTCTGCATCTACCATCTGATGTTCTGCAGTTTCTTCCCTGGAAGTCTCTGTTTTGCATCAGATAGTGTATTTTTGGTAACTGATTTCGGGCCTGGGTGCCTGGAGTCTTATTTTAGTGTTTTTACACTCATTGTTTACATTTACAACAGCCCTCTGTGTGAGGGGGGGATTTCTAAAAAATAATATCTTTATGTTATTTTAATCATAACTAGATACATTATTATTGTTCGTAAGTGTTGAATAAATTGTTTAAAATATTTTTAAAAATTTTTGTCCACACTTAGGCTTGGGATCCATTGGGGCTCAACGTTACTTTTCAGAAACTTGGGCTATTCTGAAAAAATATTTTTTCAAAATATTTTGATTTCAATTATTTTTTCTATATTAATGGATCATATTATTATTATGTATTTTGATTGCCAGGGGTTAGTGCGAGTACCAGGACTTGTTTTCTTTTCACATTGAAAGGATATTGATCAATTGTTTTAAGAGGAAGTCTTCCTCTGACTTTATTATCATTCTATATGTGGTCAGTGTACTCGCATTAACTCCTGTTCTGTATCGTATGATTTCGATGACAATATGGGAAGCGTATGTCACGGTATGTTGTTGGGGATTTGGACACTCCGGTCCTTTCCCCGCAGGGTCACTCTACTTTATCAATTTCTATTTCAGACGATCAAGATTAGGGTGATGTATCTGTGATGTCTTCCAACAGTGTGCCTCCGTCGTCACTATTAATGAAGGGCTAGCGGAAAAGTGCTCATGTTATACGCCAATTGCCTAAGAGGACCCTAGTAGGTTCGACGGCCTTTGACGTCCGCTAGCTCGCCCGGTGTAGCGTCCATTCACTGAATGGTTCGGCAGCCGGGTTCGTCCGTTGCGGTCTAGAAGGAATTTTGGGGTGATGCGAGCACTATAAAATTAACTTAATGCACACCCAGTGACGGCGGATCGGAGGGAGAACGGAGGAAGCCTTTTAGTCCGGTTCATAGCTCGTTCCGGTCCATCCGGACGGCAAGCGAGAGAGGCCCCTCTCTCGTTCAACAACATCTGGCCCCAGATGTTGTGGTACAAAATGTGTCGCTAGCGGAGCATACGTCCGTCGCTCGGGACGCTCCGTTGTATAGGCAGTCCGCTGAGACTGCTAAGGCTTCCTCTTCTCGTCAGCGCACACGACCGCACCTTGGCTGCGTGACCGCCGATATATTACCAGCTTCGCCGATCAAGGATTCTTCGGCGACCAGGTCACACCATCCGGCAGCCAGGGATTCGAGACCGATGGACTCCGGACGTTCGCATAGGAAAAGTATGCGGGAGCCATCTGATGCGGAGCTGCCCTCGGCGAAGCAGCGATAGACTGCGCCTCCGCAGGTCTCGACGCCGGACATTCTTGTGCACATAGCACAGCTTATCGCAGCATCCCAGCAGCCGACAGAAACGGTGTCGGATCGAGAATTATCCGGCAGCGCTGGGTCGGTAGCCGGGGACTCGAGGCCTGCAGACTCCGGACGTTCGCATAGGAAGTGTGCGGGAGTCAACGTACACGGAGCTTCCGGCGGCAATGCATCGTAAGTCCGCTACTGCACAGGCCTCGGGAACGAACGTGCTTTCCTTAATAGCACAGTTTATCGCAGCATCCCAGCATCAACTGAATCTGTCGCATATATTTTATCCGACGATGCTGGGTCGGGACGCTCCGCGGAAGCGGGTACGGACGTCCGAAAGTTTCATCCGGTCCGACGGGATCCCGAAAGGGATTCGGAGGATTTCAAGCTTTCCCTTTCGGAACAACATATGCTGCGATGCCGGATAAGAAACTGATAGCGTCGGTGGACTTAGAAATTTTTGGTTCGGTTCAGGGACATCGTCCCTCAGTTCCGACATAGTCCAATAATGTCACACAAACTTTCGAATTATTGAACGACGCTATATATATTATTATTTTATGCTTGCTATCCAAGCATTTCTGGTTTCTTGTTCGAAGAGTTATGGAGATGTCTTTCAAAAGTGTGCCTCTGTCGTCATAGTTAATGAAGAGTTAGCGGCAATAAGTGCTCATGGAATATGTCTATCGCTTACGGAGTGACATTTGCTAGCTCACCCGGTGTAGCGTACATTCATCGAATGGTTCGGCTGCCGGGTTCGTCCGTTGCGGTCTAGGAAGGAGATTTGGGTGATGTGAGCACTTTAATTACTTTAGTACTCACCCAGTGACGGCAGATTGAGGACAGATCGGAGGAAGCCAACAACATAGGGGACCGCATGTTGTGGTTCAGATTTTTTACATTCGGAGCATATGTCCGTTGCTCGGGACGCTCCGTTATATTGACAGTCCGAGAGACTGTCTTTAATGCTTCCTCATCCTCACAGCAGGGCACACGACCGCACATTGGCTACGTGACCTCGAGTATCCGATCAGTTTCGGCATTCAGTGATTCCACGGCGAATAGGTCGCGCCATCCGGTAGCCAAGGGACACGAGGCCTATACACTCCGGTCGCTCGCATATTGGAAGTATGCACGGGGTAACGATCACGGAGCTTCCAGCGGCAATGCATTGTAAGACCGCTTCTCCTCAGGCCTCAGTGACGGACGTGCTATCCGAGTTAGCACAGTTGTTTCGCAGCATCCCAGCAATTGACAGTTTCTCGGTCGAATCAGGAATTATCCGACAGCGCTGGGTCGGTGCGGTCCGCGGTTGCATCAGCTACGGACGACCGAACGCTTTATAGGGTCCGACAGGATGGCGAAAGGGATTCGAAAGTTTTCGAGTTTTCCCTTTAGTAGTATCGGAAGATGCCTTTCATATCTTCTGGCATTTCTTCCAGTGATTATTTTTCGGACTTCATTGCTGCGATCTTGGATAAGAGACTTATAGCGTCATTGGACTCGGATTTTTCGATCGGTACAGGGACATTGTCCCTGTCTTACCGGCGCAGTCCAATATTGTCATTACAACATGTGTTTTATTTTTCGACGCTATATATTTATATATATATACAAGCCTGCTACTAAGCATGATAGTTTAGTTTCTTGTCCGCGTTGCTCATTTCTGCCATTTTATCATTTTTACAAATAGTTTATTTTGGCAGAGCAGGGCATACCGAGAGTTCATATGCGTCTAGACGGTGTGATTAAAGACTGCATATATTCTTTTTCGCCATTTATGTCTTTTCCAATTTCAATGTTGGGAACGACATTATGTATAGTAGACTTAACTTAGACGCTTTATTATACGTAATCCGCCTTACTGAGGCGTTATCATTACGTTTTCAAGAAAAGATTTACGGGATATTATTCTCAATGTAATTTCTTTTGAGGGCAGTAGTTTGTTCACGTATAACTCCGCCCTTCAGTGGCTGATTGGAGTTGGTTAGACGTGACGCAGCCCTAGCTACATCCACACGCGTGGATAGTAAGGTTAAGAACTCTCTCAGAGTCGCTTCGTTCTCGGAGGAGCTTCTCTTCGACGGCAACTTTCCGGCAATCCATGAATTGCTCGATTTATACATTCTCTTGTCTATCTAGTGTTACAAGAGATTCAGACTGGGGCAAACATTCGGTGGTTGACTCAGAGAGTGCCGCCGCAGTTGCCGGACCCGAGTGTGGCTGTTATGACGGTTGCCAGTCAAACAGATTGGGATATATACTGATCCCTACGGATTCGAAGTGCCAGGGTCTTTGGGTTCCGCAGTCTTTTAGCTATCAGTTTAACTTCCGCGGAATAATGTTTTTTAGGCTTGCTTTATGTCATTGCATGAACATTATTCAGAAATGCATGCCCAAATTCCTATCCTTTAATTCGACAGTAGTGGCGTATCTCCGGAACCAGGGAGGCACTCTTTCGTTTCCGTTATTCAATTTAATGGAAAGAATCCGTCTGTTGGTTATAGTACACCAAGTTCAGTTTTGGTCCGTCATATTCCGGGTCGTCTGATTGTTTTATCGGACTCCCGTTCTCTTACGGGTCGCTTGTTGCTGTCAGAATGGACTCTCAACAAACAAGTATTCAATCAGATTTGCTATCTATGGGAGCGCCCAATGATGATTTATTTGTGACACAGCTTGCTAATCAATTGCAGACGTATGTGTTGGCTTGTCCAGATCTCTGAGCTAATAGTGTTAACGCTCTATTGATCTATAGGACGGAATGATAGGATACGCGTATCCTCCGGCGCTGTTGTTTCAGCAGGTATTGCTAAGATAAACAACCACAATACATTTCTGTTGATAGCATCTCTATCTTCACAGAGATCATGAGTAATTTACTCTCTTGTCTACTGTGGGTCTTAACGTGAAATCTTCCTCTATGTGAGGATCTTTTTTCACTGGGTAAATCGTGTCATCTTTATCACAACCAGCAAGGTCGCAACCTTCATGTATTCTGTTGTGTGGTCCGTATTGCATTGTAAGCACTGTACTGGACGAGCTTTGGACGCGATTTCTTACTATAGGAGATCCTCTTCTTCGCTATTCTATGCGACTAAAGTGGAGGCTCTTCCGTCGTGGTGTAGGGATCTTTATGTTCATATTGTTGATCCCTCCATACTACTCATTGCTATTTTTTAGTATACTTGTTTCACAAGATCTACTGCAGCCTGTTATTATTTAGGTTATAGGTTTATGTTACCTCATACCTATGCACTCTACGATAGTTTACAATTGAGTCTTTTGTCTCTTTATCTAAGTCAGTTAGTAACTTTTTGATAAATAGACTTAGAATCTTTAGATTAAATTCCTATACGGATTTTAACTTCGGTTCTTATTTAGCTAAGTAATCATTTGAGCCTCTGGAAACAGTAGTTTTCAAATTCTGACCTTTTAGACAGTAATTCTGTTGGTTTCTCTTTTACAGTAGAGTCAGTGAGTTTCATGCACTATCGATGGATGATTTTCACTTTCATAGTTTCGGAATCAATACTTCCGTTACTATTTAGGTTGGATTGTTGCATAAGAGTTAGGCTCCTATTTCCGGAACCTATTATTTTAAGGTCCTTCCGTCTTCGTATGGGCATAGGCCTTTACTCTTTCCGGGTACAGTTTATGTATTTTTAAACAGATATCTGTTTATTACAAGGGCGTAAGCTTCTTCTGTCTTTGATGTCTAGTAGAAGGACGTTACGCTCCATTTTATTATTAATGGATTCTATTAACTATCGGTACTGCTTATGGTATATCATTGACTTAGCAGTTGTGCTTAAGATTTCGGCTCATGAAGTAAGAGTTCTTCTACTTCTTGAGCTTACTTTAATAGTGTCGCTATTATAGATTTTGAAGGCCGCTCATTGCGCTCAGCCATCCACATTCATGAATTTTATCTTAGAAATATCGAGTCAATTTCTTGAGGCCTCTTTTGTTAGGTCTATTATCTACTGCTCAGAATGTCATTCTCTTAACAGTTGCTACTATAGCTAGGTAGGCTGTCTGTTTCGGCAGTGTCTCCGTTCGGCTGCCCTCTTCGCTCTGGGCTATTTGACCCAGGGCAAGAAAAAGGGGGGGGGGGGAGGGTGTTCCCTTGGGTCACCTGTTTTACTATGAAAACAAGGGGATACCTCCTCCGGAGTTAGTAATTCTGAGCTGTTATTGGGATGGTTGTTTAGTGAGAAGTTTAAGTTTATAAAATTCATTCAAGTCTTAGTTTTTAAAGTATAGCTTTTGAATATTGCACATGTCAACGGACATGATTATGCAATTCTCAGACACTTTTAGGAGTATAAGAGTCTCTATTCTCTAGACTTACTTTATTATTGGCTTACTTTAAAAATTATTAGTATAAGGATTATATTGGATATTAATAGAGTACATGGATGTATGAAGCTCAATTTTGGAAGGTGTTGTATCTTTCTAATTTATCATAAATAAGAAAGATACATGTAAGGCCTATTACTTCTTTTCCCTACAGGGGATGACTCTATTTTATTTTATTGAGCGTATTCCATTTTGCTCTATGTCCTTGGCCCTCCAGCCTTTTTACTATTCAGCTATGTCTGGGTCATTGGTACAGTATAAAAATGTTAAAAAATTTATAGTAATTTATATATTTTTTATACTTACCAATGACCCAGACGGGGATGGCCCTCCCAGGAGTTGGGAACTCTTGCCTCCCCGCTGAGTACATAGCGCTTACCAGGCACTGGTTATTAGAATGATAAATGGCGCCAATTTCGGAACGTCCTTGACACTGCGCATGCGCAGTAGGGGCGAAGTGTGGAGGGCCTTTCAGGACATGTTTTCTTTAGTTTTAGATGCAAATTTTGGGGATTGGGGGGCAAAATTTGTGTTTGGCCCTATATTTTAAGAGTTAGCACCAGCTATGTCTGGGTCATTGGTAAGTATAAAAAATATATAAATTACTATAAATTTTTTAACTTTTATCTAAATTATTTCATGTTTCCCAATTTTGGGATATGGGCCTGACGTCATCATTCTTGATAATGATTTTTCCACTGTTTGTTAAGTGTGCCTTTCCTATCCTTCCTTGAAGCCCCCCATTTAAACTCCCAAGCTTTTTGGCTTATTTTATTGAAATTTTTTTTTATAAATTTCTTGTGAGTTTGACGTGTTACACAGAATGTTTATTCTGTATATCCCCATGGTTACATCCTCACCCTAGGGGTGTTTAGGCATTTTGGGTCATGCATCTTACATCTGATGTATCATTTTTTCTTCTGAAGATCTTGCTTTACATCGGATAGTTCAAATTCTGTTATTGACTTCGGGCTTCTTTATTCAGTGCCTGGGGTCGTGTTTACAGTTTTTTCTTCTGACGTTGTTTACATTGGCAACGTTGTATATATATATATGTAGTTTCCTATTTATTTCATGGTAGGATTGTTGTAAGATACATTTATAATATTCCGGTAGTGTAGCAAATTATTTTTTTGAATTTTGTCCGCACTTAGGCTCTATCGGGATACCTTTGGGCTTGTCTTGTTCCCTTTGGGAACTTGGGCTCCTGATAAAATTGTTCGAAAATTTTTTTTTTTTTAAATTAATTTTTTGATTTATATTTTGAATGTATTTATTATGTATCTTTTTTGTATATTTATTGTGGAGTTAGTGGGAGTACTGTCGACTGTTTTGATTCATTAGGAAAGCTTATTGCTCAAAATGCAAGGCTAGGAAGTCTTTCTCGGATTACATGCTTGTTGCCTTGCTTGTAGTCGATATACTCCCACTAATTTTTGTCCAACCTGTGTCGGATGGGATGACAAACGTTGGAGATGGGTGTCACGTTACGTTGTTAGCAGCGAGAGACCAATGGCGGTCATCTCGCCACAAAGTCAGTCAAGTTTCTCAGTTTCTTTTTCAGAGGAATAAGAACATGGTGATGTTTATGTGATGCCTAGAGATAGTGTGCTACCATTGTCGTGCTCAGATGGGAAATCAGAGCTAGCTGCTAAGGTGCTCATGAATATTAGGCAGGGGATAAAGCCACTAGCCGGTGGTTTTAGTCCCTTGTCGGCAGTTAGCTCGACCGCTGAAGCTGTTACTCCGTCTTTGGGTACTGTGATGCCGGGTGTGTCCTTTGCGGTCGGTAGGAGTTGATTGAGTAGAGCGAGCACCTTAAAACATAAACATATTCACCCAGCGACGACGGAACAGAGGAAGAAGCCAGCAAGTACTGTGGGAAGCTCGGCGAGGTCTGATAGGACCGCCAGCGAGAGAGGTCCCTCTCTTTCCCAGCAGCATCTGGGGCCAGATATTGTGATTAGAAACTTGCGTGAGTCGGAGCATACGTCTGCACCTTCCGTCCGGATGCTCCATATAGTTTGCAGCCTGCCTCTGCTGCAGTTACGGCTTCTACGTCATCTAAAAAGCACACACGACCGCACCTTAACTACACAACTTCAGATATCCAGCCTGCATCGCTTGTTGTTATGCTTGCTTTTGTCTACACTCAGACGCATTAACAGCGAGGGAATTCATGCGACTGATGGGGTTGTGCGGAGCGGATGCGGATCTTATTCCAATGGGTCGTTTGCGCACTCGTCCCCTCCAGATATTCTTTACTCAGAACTGGAGTGTGAAGACGCATTCGCTCGAGACCAGTATTGTTTTAACGGACCTGGTAAAACAAAGGGTCCAGGTTTGGGCAGATATTCAGTGGTTAACTCGGGGAGTTCCGCTGCAGTTGCTGGATACGGCTTTCACGATTATGACTGATGCGAGTCAAATGGGTTGGGGCACGACCCTAAGCCCAACAGACTCAAAGTGTCAGGGTCTTTGGGACCCTCAGTTCTTAGAGAAACACATAAACATCAATGAGATGATGTCAATATGGTTTGTGCTACAACATTAGATTCACCTTATAGCGGATGCTCATGTTCAGATATTGTCGGACAACTCGACAGTAGTAGCATAATCAGGAAACAGGGAGGCACTCATTCGATTCTGTTATGCAAACTAACGGAAAAAATTTCTTCGGTATGTCGTGAATCATCATGTTCAACTATCGGTCAGTCATATACTGGGTCGTCTGAACGTACTAGCAGACTCGCTCTCTCGGAAAGGTTGCCTGTTGCCATTGTAGTGGACACTCAACAAGCGGGTATTCAGACAGATTTGCTACCAGTGGGATCGACCCATGATAGATTTGTTCATGACACATCTGAACAATCAGTTGCAGACGTATGTGTCGCCATGTCCAGACCATCGAGTGTTCACAGTAGACACTCTGTCAATCTCATTGGATGGAATGATAGGATATGCGTATCCTCCAACTCTGTTGATTCAGCAGATTCTCTTAAAGATCAAACAGTCTCGTTGCAAAATTCTGCTAGTAGCATCTCTGTCGTCACAGAAACCGAGGATCAATCTTCTCAGGTATCTGCTTCCTCCGCGAGAGGACCTTCTTTATCAGGGGAAGCTCACTGCATCACAACCCGGAAGGTCTCAACCTTCACGTATTTCCGATGTGCAGTCCTTCTTGCACGGCAAGCAATTCACATTATGAGCACTGGACGCAATTTCTAACTGCAGGAGGTCCTCCTCTTCATTGAATTACACAGCAAAGTGGAGGGTTTTCTTCCGTTGGTGTCAGGATCAGTCGATAGACGTTTATGATCCGTACATACCAAATATTTCCAATTTCCTGGTCAACTTGTTTGACAATCTCAAACTGCAGCCTGTCACTATTAAGGGCTTTAAGTCTATGTTATCAGACATTTACGCTCATCATGATGACTTGGCGATTGGATCAAATGCTTCATTGTCCAAGCTGGTTAGAAATTTCTCTATTAATAGACCTAGAACACTCAGATTAATTCCTAAGTGGAATTTGGCTTGGGTTCTGTTGAAGCTCAGAGAAGCTGCATTTGAGCCATTGGACGTTGTAGAGTTCAGATTCTTGACCTATAAAACGGCATTTCTCTTAGCCTTTGCATCTGCCAGAAGAGTCAGGTCAGTGAACTTCCTGTTTTATCTGTTGATGAATCTCACTACCGTAGTGTGTGTAATACCATTACCCTCACTTCGGAAGTGGGATTTCTGGCTAAGAATCAGATTCCAGACAAGTGGCCTGTGCCTATTATCATTAAGGCTCTGCCGTCCTCGGACATCCATAGACCTTTGCTGTGTCCAGTCAGGGCTATGCGCATATATAAACGTCGATCAGATTTTATTAGAAAAGGAAGAAAACGTTTCTTTCATTGATTCCTAACAGGAAAAATGTTCATTCAGTTGTTGCTAGATGGATTCAATTGGCAATACGCATTGCCTATGAAAATCTATCGCCAGATCAATGTTCTGATAATAAGATATCGGCGCACAAGGTTAGAGCGCTGCCCACTTCTTGGGCTTATTCTAACAGCATAGCCATTACTGATCTCATGAAGGCTGCGTACTGGACACAGCCCTCTTCATTCATTTACCAAGTTTTACGTGAGAAATTTAGAGTCCATCTCCGGTGACCTTAGATCTTTAGGTCCTCTTTCTGTTGCTCAGAATGTCGTCATTTAATGGTTACATCTGTAGTTATTAAGGCAGCCCGTTCTAGCACTTACGCTGTTCCACTGCCCTCTTTGTTCTGAGGACATGTACCTCAGAACAAGGCTAAGGGGGGGGGGGGAGGGTTTTTTTTTTCCCTTATGATCATCTGGCTTTATAGTGAAAAGCAAGGGAAGACCTCCTCTGGTGTCAATAGTCCTGAGTCGGTGCTGGGATGGCTGTAATATGTAGCTCGGTGTAAACCAATAACTATGTCTCATTTATGTACTGTTTTTAAAGTGTAGCTCAGTGTGAAGCATTTGTGTATGTCACATGTCAAATGGGCGTTAATATACAATCCTCGGACACTTATATGACTATAAAGAGTCTCATTTTCTGGACTGTCTTTATATATTGGCTTTCCTTCACCAAATTAGCATAATGGGTTATGCTGGCATTAAATGGAGAATTATATATTATGTAATGCTCAATTACATTGTTTGTGTTATGCCTTTCTCTTTTCTTGTAAAGGAGAAAGACATATATTAATTCCTATCGTCTCCTGTTCTCCTTTTGGAGATATACTTTACTGAAGTAATTGAAAGATTGGATTTTCCTTTATGTCCTAGGCCCTCCAGCCTTTTTACTATTCAGCTAGTCTGGGCCATTGGTTGTTGTATAAAAATATTATAAATTTTAAGTAATTTGTATATTTTTTATACTTACCAATGGCCCAGACGGGTATGGCCCTCCCATGAGTGGGCACTCATACCTCCCCGCTGAGTTATAACATTTAACTGGCAATTATAGAAAGAATGATGGTTGGCGCCAATTTCGGTGTCTTCCTGGATACTGTGCATGCGCATATCCTACAAGTATGGAGGACCAGATAGGACATTATTTTTTTGGTTTTGCATGCAAATTTGGGGGATTGGAGGGCAGAATTTGTGTTTGGCTCTGGATTATTTTTTGAGTTAGCACCAGCTAGTCTGGGCCATTGGTAAGTATAAAAAATATAGAAATTACTTAAAATTTATAATTTTTTTAGGCTTTATTTGAAAGCTCCCTGTAATGATTTTGTGAAAGTGATAACTTGAACAAATGTAATCCGATTTTCATGTAACTTACTTATAGGCATACATTGTGAGACGATCTTGGTCATTTCAGTATTTGCCAAATTTGGTTAGTGTTTCTCTGATAATGACATTGTAAATGTGATGACTTCAATAAATCACTGCAAAGCAATTGGACATGTAAGGTTGTAGTCTTCTGGGAATTCAGGACAGTTGCCCAGTCCATTGAAGGCAAACAAAGCTGAAAAGAAAATCAGTCACTTCTGTCATGAAAATGAACCTTTCAACTGTTATCAAGTCTCAACAGGGACTTGAAAATATTGAACATAGAAAAATTGGAAAATTCAAATGGTATCAGTATTCAATGATGGTTTTTGTACAGTTTTTCGGTATCCCCATAATATCGTTATTGGTTCGTTTTTTTTTGTATATTGCCCATCTCTAATTTCAAGTTTCAAGAAACTATACTGGTCATTATAACGGGCACAAGTGAATGGTACCTGTGAAACATGCAAGTGCAGGCCTGCTATTTTCAAAATTTTGTGTAACCCATTAATTGTTCACCTGGTATGAGCTTTGGTAACCTATCGTTTGTTCCCCTGTACATGATTCAGATAACCTGTTAGGTAACTTAAATAAAAATGTATCATAACTATTCTGATATATGAACTGTTGTATCATAGCCAAGTGCTTCTTCCTATGGGAAGTATCCTGATGAATAGAGATGAATTCTTAGGAACAATAATGAGGCTGTGTTGCAGCAATTCAGATACAAATTAGTTGCAAGTATAGCCTATCTTGGCATGGGCTAGCATGCTGCTGAAGATTATGGCATCCATAATCACTATTTGTGGCTGTGACATGAGTTATTGCAATTTCCTGATTTCGTGCCTCTGTTACATCTTAAGATGATCAACAGTTTAAAATGATGTTGAGCATCAACTAATCATCAGCGTGGTTGTTTGCATAATTGGCCAACAGAGCAGCTATACTTCAAACTGATGCAAACACCTGTGCAGCTGACGATTGGTTGATGCTCAACATCAGTCCACCATTCATTCGTACTAGATCATTCAACTTGGCGAACATTTTGCATGACCCAGTGACAGTATGATGCAACACATTTTTCGTATGTGTGTTTTTCATTTTAGGTAACCTCCATGTGACCCATACAGCCATTCGCCTCAAATTGGCAGGCTTGCAGGTAGTGTCTGCCATTGACCATTGCAGACTGCTTATTTGAAGGCTTGGTTTATTGACAGACAGAATATTTTTGACCACATGTTTATCACTTGTGTTTTTGTTTGTTCGTTACAGCTTTAGATGAGCAAGGGAATCGATACTCCTGTTATGATTGCAACAAAGGCTTCAAGACTGGCATTGCTCTTCAGAAACACATGATTCTGCATGAGGAAACCTCCAATCATGGTGATGATGATGACTATCAGTCAAAAGATGAAACTAAAAAAACAGGACGGAAACCTGGTGAAGTTTGTTCTGGAATATTTAGGAAAAGAGGAAGGCAGCCAAAACCCTTCAAAGTATGTTTAGTGTTTCAATATGTATTGTGTTGTAGATTACATATGAAACATTCAAGTCTAGTTTAAGCACTCAAAATTATTTTTTGAAAATTAAAAATATCGCATTGACAAATAGATGTGATAAAAAATTGAAACTCCCTGAACTTGGAATCTCTGTCAAACATGGTTTCCAAGATTAGTGCATTGAAATATTTAAAGTCCAAATTTAACCCTTTGAACCCTCGTTTCCTAGAATGCTATCACCTTTGAGTACACTTACAGTGAGATGGGTCAGTGCAATATCAAATACAGGGATGATAAAATAATAACTGCAGTCTGCAGCCGTCTGGCTGCAGACTGCAGTTATTATTTTATCATCAATGCCCTGTTTATTGACCTCTTATAATAAGACAAAAATGGGACCAAATTATGCATTGGACCGAAAAATCGGCCTTAAGAGTTCAAAGGATTAAACCACCAACATTTCAAAAGAAACTCCAAAATGACACATATCTTAAAAACAGAGGCATATCAATTGTCAAGTCTTTTTTCTCTGTTGAATTCCAATATATGCTCCAGCAAGAAACCCTTGTTCAAATCTACTTGAAAAAATCTAAAATTTGATCTTAATATTCAGAAAAGAAGAGAAAATCCAAAATATTCATCCAAAGCCACAACTGGATATTGTATACCAACCAGACATGTTAACTCTCCCGGAATGCCCAGGAAAATCCCGAAATTTCAGTGTAGTTTCTGGCCTCCCGGACAGGAATCAGTTTTGGACCAAAAATTCCTGAAAACAACAGTCAAATATTTCTTTCCCGTTGTAACTTATGTAAAATGTTCGGAGTCAAATCACATGCATTTCAAACTCTGGTAAAACTCACGAAGCAGTAAAATATGGATTTGAGTTAAACTTATTTAAGAAAAGGGTATTTTATGATATATATTTCAACTGTGTTCATGTTTATTTCTGTTTTTCTCTTCATAATCGAATATTCATGATCAGTGTGTGAATGTCGAAGTGAAAATAGGTGACTTTCTTTCAAAAAATTGAAAACTCCACCTTCAATGCAGTTTTTTGGTAAATAAAATATATGAAAAGGAATTAAATAATATATATTTATTTATTTATTCATAGAATAGCTTTAATCCTCATCCCTTTTCCAAATCAAAACGTAAATAACACCTTGACCTCAACTATTTAACACAGTTTAAAAATAGGTTAAAGTCACTTAGGATGCCAAAAAATTATGACTGCATATTTATACACAATGGACTTATTTTCTAACACTACATTTATTCCTTTGTGCTGACTACAGAACTGTTAACTGTTGTCCATCTGTTCCCAGAAAATTTCGAATGGAATTAAAAACAAAAAAATAAGAAAAAAAATAAGAAATGCTTTAATAATGAAAAGAAAAGTTTTGTGCAGGGCACAAGCGTCCACACATGCAAGAAGGATTTTGATAAAGATATTTTCCAAGTATTAATCTTCTTGCAGTAACTAAACATTAGGACATTTTTTCCTGTTAAAATTTCCAGACTTGGGAAATTATTAGCTTAGTAGACGTTGATAAAAGCAAACCACAGGTGGTGGTGCCCTGTGGGTGGGTTTGGGGGATGGGAGACAAATCAACAATTATTTTATGATTTTTTAACATAGCATAAGTGCATCAGCATAATTGACAACTAGGTCTGGATATAACCTGGTGTAAATGGTGGTCCATGAGCTGAAAATTTGCAAGTTTTTCTTTTGTTTTGTCCCGCGCAAACTTTTCCCTGACATCCATCCCATTTCCCTGAAAATCATCCTCAGGTTCCCTGAAAAATTATTCTGGAGGTTAACATGTCTGATACCAACAGGTCTTAAATTTGAAACAAAATTCTGAAAAAAGAGTAAATCCAAAATATCCAAAGCCATAACTTGGCATAACGAAAAAAAAAATAACCGATACCAACTGGGAGTCTATACCACTGTAGATACCTAAAGCCAACACATATCGTCAGAAACATCCCTGCAGGAACCCAGCAAAGTGAAGCATAAATCTTTATATATATATAGGTTATTACCAACATGTGTCGTCTGCTTTTCATGTCAAGTAAAGGGTTAATGCATGGTAGTCCTATATAAACATATCATCATGTCAAAAAATGATCTAGTATAATCTATTTATCATTATACCCCTGACCCCAGCAGGGGTATATAGGATTCCACTTGTCCATCCATCTGTCCATCCATTCATTCATCCATCCATCCATCCATCCATCCATCCATCCATCAATCATGAATAACTTGTGAAGTACATGGTTGAGTGACTTGATATTTAGTATGCAAGTGTATCCAATTGCTGTATACCCATAGTGAAATGCAGATGTTTGTCCGCCTTGAAATTAATTCATGAATAACTTGTAGAGCACTCAGTGGAATGACTTTATATTTGGTGTGCAAGTCTATCTTATTGATGTCTTCCCCACAGTACAAGGCAGATGTCATGCAGTGTATTACTGTAGGAGTTATTGCATTTTATGGACTTTGATTTTGTCCGTCCCAAAATTCAATCATGAATAACTTGTGAAGTATGTGGTAGAATGACTTGATATTTGGTATGCAAGTGTATCCTATTGATGTCTACCCATAATACAAGGCTGATGTTATTGTTGGGAGTATTATTTTTAGAGTTATGGCCCTTATGGACTTATGGTATTCGTCATCCCAAAATTCAATCATAAAAAGCTTGAAAGAATTTGGTGAAATGACTTGTTTAATTATTGTAATGAAAATTGTAGCCTCAACATGTGTAATAACTTGATGCAGGTAAAAATATTCTCTTTCTGAATCAAATCACCACACGTGCAGTTGCTACCCTTAATCCAGTTTTGTAGTTTGTTTAAACACATTTTACTTGTATTGAGGGAAATATGTTCTTGTTGTAAGATATAAGTTGATATTCAATTAATAGTGATCTAATACAGTAACATCAGAATGACGAGATTTGGGAAAGTTTTGCTCTTTCACACACACACAGACACACACATTTTTTTTTTGAGTGTGTCATTGTGGAATTATTGGGCATTGCATAGAAAATCTAAGGTTTGGAGACTATTTGTAAACAGTCGTACCTAAAAAAAACAAACAATTCTATTCAATGCATATAGCTTCCAAGTGCCAAACTATATTTACCCTTTACCCAATGTAACAGCCCAGATCCCAATGAGGTATTTATTATATTTCATTACTGAATATCAAACTCTTAGAGAATTACGTCAGTGTTCCCATATGCACCTATTAGCAATAAATATGCTCCCTGATGTTGTTTATATCACAAATTTTCTTGATTTTTGTTGAGTGTATCCTCTTTTCACAATTTGTGGACATGGCCATATTTTGGGGGAGTCATTAACCTTTTACTTAACGAATCGATCGCATCCGTCCACGTTACAAATTGAGCAGGTGAAAAAAATTATTTTTCAAGAAAGTTCAACAAAACAATATTATGGGATCCCCCTCATTGGAATAAGATCCTCGAGCTCGTTCCATAGAGTGGTCACATGATATGGTTTTGTTGGAATTTTTTTTGAAATTCGAAAAAATTAAATTAACAAAATTTGATAACATGTACATTGGGTAAAGGGTTAAACACTCTGAATTTTGTCTAATCTAAAGGCCTGAACAAGAGAGAATAGAATAAATGCACAGTTTATCAACAAAAGACAGTAAAATGACATTTTTGTTAACTGAATACAGTGGAGCCAACTTAATTGTGCATCTCTTAATTGAATAAACCAGTTAATTAATATAATTTCCAAACACAAAACAACCATACCCTCCAAAGAAATGTAATCTGTTAACCCTTTACCTGGCATGAAAGATAGATGACACTTGCAAATAAAATTCTTGAATAACC
The DNA here is from genome assembly GCA_031216915.1 of Pictodentalium vernedei. Lineage (NCBI taxonomy): Eukaryota > Metazoa > Mollusca > Scaphopoda > Dentaliida > Dentaliidae > Pictodentalium > Pictodentalium vernedei. The sequence goes on along the minus strand of CM062288.1, from coordinate 246,909,978 downwards.
ATTTTTTTTCATCAAAAACATACTTGTGATCCCTTGTTGGAATGAGCTCATTCCAATTAGGGGTCATAAGCTATCTTTTTAAGACAAAAAATGAAAAAAATAATGAACATTGAATAGTAATTTTTGTGAATATTGCTGGCCCATTTTTGCTGTTACATTGGGTAAAGGGTTGATTTTTGGGGGACTATTAATATAGCCGGTATTCATCCATGCGTGTGTCTGTGCGTCCATGCATGCATTTGTCCCACTTTGGCTTCCTGATGATAACTTCAGTTATAGTTGGCCAAATCAAATGAAATTTGATATGTAGGTGTATCAACATAAATTACAGGTCAAGTTCGAATCAGGGTGCGGTCAATCAATTTTTGCCCGAGTTATGCCCCTTTTTTTTACTTCAAAAATTAATTTTTTGGTTTCCCGATGATAACTTCAGTTTTAGTTGGCCAAATCAAATGAAGTTTGGTATGTATGTGTATCAATATAAAATACAGGTCAGGTTCGAATCAAGGCGCGGTTTGACAATTTTTGCCAGAGTTATGCCCCTTTTTGACTTCAAAAATTCATTTTGGGGGGGGGGGGGGGGGGGGGGTTCTTAATAACTTCAGTTATAGTTGGCCAAATCAAATGAAAACTGGTATGTAGGTGTATCAATATAAAATACAGGTAAATTTTGAATAAGGGTGTGGTCTGACTAAGTTTTGCCAGAGTTATTCTCTTTTTTCGACTTAGAAAATTCTTTTTTTTTTTTGGTTTCCTGATTATAACTTTAGTTGCTGTTGATCAATAAAATTTGGTATATAGATGTATTAACATAACATACAGGTCAAGTTCAAATCAGGGTTTGGTGCGACATTTTTTTTGCCAGAGTTATGTCCCTTTTTCAACTTCGAAAAATTCAGTATTTTTATACTGTACCAATGACCCAGACTTAGCTGGTGCTAACTCCACAAAAACCAGGGCCAAACACAAATTTTGCCCCCCAATCCCCAAAATTTGCATCCAAAACAAAAAGAAATCATGTCCTAAAGGACCTCCATAGTACGACTCTACTGCGCATGCGCAGTGACGCAGTCGTCCCGAAATTGGCGCCAAATATCATTCTCTGTTTGGCCCTTCATCAGTCAACATCTCACTGATCTTTGTGCTTGTAAATCTCAGTTTAAAGGATGCCAGACACGTAATTCTTGGAGAAAATGTGATTCTAAGGAGGATAGAAGGAGGAGAGGAAAAAAGAAGTGGCAAAAAATAATCAGGGCTGTACTTAAAATTTTTTGTTGAAATTATGTTAAGTTGCCTATTTTCGAGGCAAACGCCTCTTGTTGTCATTCTTGCTAATTGTTGCACTGCTTATTCAGTGTTTCCTCTCCCCTAACCTTCTAAAGTCCCCCCTTGCAATTCTCCCGTGCTTTTGGCATATTTTTGAGAAGTTTCATTTCTAAAAATTCCCTGGGAGAGTTGCTTGGTTACAGAATGTTTTCTGTTATTTTCCCCATAGTTACGTTTTCACCCATGGGTGTATAACGTTTGTGTTCTGCATCTTCCATCTGATGTTCTGCAGATTCTCCCCTGGGAGTCTCTGTTTTGCATCAGATAGAGTGTAATTGATGACTGATTCCGGGCCAGTTTTTTCAGTGCCTGGAGTCATGTTTTCTTCTGTGTTTACACTGTTTGTTTTCATTGGCAACAGCCTTTTTTGAGGGGGGCTGTTTGCCTTTGAGGTAGTTTATCTCATTATAAGATACATTTATATTATCCGAAAGTGTCTCATTAATTATTTTATATAATTTTAAAATTTTTGACCACACTTTGCCATCGGATCCATCGGGGCTCAACGTTACTTTTCAGCAACTTGGGCTTCTCTGAAAAAATATTTTTTCAAAATTATTTTGTTTTGCAATTGTTTTTTCATTTATTAATGGATCATGTTATTATGTATCTTTGTGTCAGGGGTTTTTGCGAGTAACTAGGACTTATTGTTGTTCTTTCACAATGAAGGGAACTTGTTCAAATTGTAATAGGAAGAAATCTTCCTCTGACTTTCATGATTATTGCATTAATTGTAGTCAGTGTTCTCGCATTAATCCCTGTCCTGTATGTGAACATTGGGATGAGAAACATTGGAAACGTGTGTCACGATATGTTGTTTCTGGAGAAAGAGCGATGCCGGCTCTTTCTCCACAAGGTCACTCTACTCTCTCAGTTTCTATTTCAGAGGAACCAGAACAGGGTGATGTTTCCATGTTATCTTCTTCAAGTGTGCGTCCGTCGTCACAATTAAATACAGAGCTAGCGGCAAAAGTGCTCATGGAGATTAGACAAATGTCGTCCGCTAGCTCGCCCGGTGTAGCGTCCATTCACCGAATGGTTCGGCAGCCGGGTTCGTCCGATGCGGTCCAAGAGGAAATTTTGGGTGATGCGAGCACTATAAAAATAATAGATGCACACCCAGTGACAGCGGATAGTGAACGAGAACGGAGGAAGCCTTTTAGTCCGGTTCCTAGCTCGTCCAGGTCCAGCCGGGGCCGCGAGCGAGAGAGGCCCCTCTCTCGTACAACAACATCTGGGACCAGATGTTGTGGTACAAAATGTGTCTTTAGCGGAGCATACGTCCATCGCTCGGGACGCTCCGTTGTATAAGCAGTCCGCAGAGACTGTTAAGGCTTCCTCTTCTCGCCGGCGCACACGACCGCACCTTGGCTGCGTGACCTCCGATATTTTGCCAACTTCGCCGATGAAGGATTATTCGGCGACCAGGTCACACCATCCGGCAGCCAGGGATTCGAGACCGATGGACTCCGGACGTTCGCATAGGAAAAGTATGCGGGAGCCATCTGATGCGGAGCTGCCCTCGGCAAAGCAGCAAAAGACCGCTCCTCCGCAGGTCTCGACGTCGGACATTCTAGTGCAGATAGCACAGCTTATCGCAGCAGCCGACAGAGACGGTGTCGGATCGAGAATTATCCGACGGCGCTGGGTCGGTACGCTCCGCCGAAGCATCGGGGGCGGACGACCGGGAACATCGGGAGGTCCGACCGGATGGTGAAAGGGATACGGATGAATTGGAGCTATCCCTTTCGGAACAACACAAAGCTGCCGTAGACTTCATCCGGCACTTTCTTCCTCAAGTTGTTCCGTCGGGCCAGACTGCTGCGCTTCCGGACAGGAGAATTATAGCGTCATTGGACTCTGATTTTTTCGAGCGGTTCAGGGACATCACTCCCGAGTTTCCGTCGCAGTCCAATAATGTTGCAAGAACATTTGAATTATTGAACGACGCTATTTTTAAACTTGCTTCCAGGACAGGGAAAGCAGGCTTCTTGTCCGCAAATACTCTCAACCTGCCTTTCATTAATGCAAGGAATAAATTCGACACGGCAGGTCAGGGTATACCGAGAGTTCCTCTGCGTATGGACGACGAGGCGGAAGACTTAGAGCTATCATTACCGTCGTCAGCTTCTATTCCAACTGCAGTGTTGGAAACAGCTATTGCGTCTAACAGAGCCAATTTAGATGCCTTATCTTACGCAGATCACCTTACGAAGGCGTTATCACTGCGTCTTCAAGGGGAAGAGTTTCAGGATATACAATCCTCCTTAAGACTTCTTTCAAGGGCAGTAGCTTATTCCACGTGTAACTCTGCCCTTTCAGTGGCAAATTTGGAGTTGGTTAGACGTGACGCAGCCCTGTCTACATCCACACTAGTGGATTCTAAGGTGAAGAACTCTCTTAGAGTCGCTTCGGTCTCAGGAGATCTTCTCTTTGACGGCAAGCTTTCCGCTATTTATGATAATATTAAAAAGAAAGCTAGTGATTCTCTGTTGTTTAGATCCGCTCCTAAAAGGTCGGATACAGCAGACACGAATAAGGCGGGCACTTCTGGGTCTTATCCGCCCAAGAGAGGTTCCTATAGAGGTTCCGGTGCGTCCTCTAGCTCTTATTCGAGAGACCGTCAGGATAGCGACTCTCGTTCGGGACGTCCTTCAGGCCGGGACAATCGGTCGGACGCCCCGAGGTCGACGAGGCGAGGTGCGGGTCGTGGAAGACGTGGTTTCTCCTACCGCAGGCCTCGCAGATCCAGGAGGTGATGGCTCAAACCTCTATCGCGTTCCGGTTGGCGGAAGGTTGTCGAGTTTTTCTCAAGAGTGGGCGTCGATTACGGACGACCCGTGGGTGAGAGGAGTGACTTCGGAAGGTCTAAAGATATCCTTCAAACGAAAGCCTCCATTAACTCGAAGTCCAAAGTGGACTCATCTTCCGTCAAACCCTCAGAAAAGAGACGCTCTGCTATCAGAGGTGCAGTCTCTTTTAATGAAGAACGCGGTAGAGGTCGTAGAAAACCAGGAATCGCTGGGATTCTACAGCCATCTGTTTCTGGTTCCGAAACCAGACGGCTCGTTCCGTCCAGTCATAGATTTGAGCTGGATAAACAAGCTGATCGTCGCTCCGAAGTTTTATATGGAGACGATTCGATCGGTCAGAGCGAGTATTCGGGTGAACGATTATGCAACGAGCATAGATCTCAAAGATGCGTACTTTCACGTCATGGTACATCCGACATTCCGAAAGTATCTACGCTTCGCAGTCCTAGGAGTGGTGTATCAGTTCCGGGCCATGTGCTTCGGATTGAATCTAGCACCCTGGGCTTTCACTCGGGTAATGAACTCGGTAATGATCTACTTCCGAGCTCATTCGTCTGCGGTAACGTCGGCCTACCTGGACGACATTCTTCAGAGGTACGGCAACGAGTTAACGCTTCAGAACGATGTTCAGAATCTTCTTCTATTGCTCCGACGTCTCGGTTTCATAGTAAACGAGGAGAAGTCGGATCTGGTGCCGTCCAAGTCATTCACTCATCTGGGAATGAGCTTCGAGACGCACAACAATCTCGTTCATCTGCCGTTAACCAGAGCGAAATTAGTCAGTTGTTACGCTCGCTATTGTCTAAATACAGACAAAGTCACAGCGAGAGAATTTATGAGACTGATAGGTCTGTGCGGAGCCGCCGCGGATCTCATTCCGATGGGACGGCTACGCACACGGCCTCTTCAAATTTTCCTGACTCAGAATTGGAGTGTGAAAATTCATTCGCTCGATGTAGACGTTCTCTTGTCAGATCAAGTGAAACAAGAGATTCAGACTTGGGCAAACATTCAGTGGTTAACTCAAGGAGTTCCGCTGCAGTTGCCGGATCCGAGTTTTACCATTATGACGGATGCCAGTCAAACAGGTTGGGGTGCATCATTAATCCCAATGGATTCGAGATGCCAGGGTCTTTGGGATCCGCAATTCCTGTGCAAGCACATAAACATCAAGGAAATGATGTCAATTTGGCTTGCGTTACGTCACTGGATGGACATTATTCACGATGCTCATGTCCAAATCCTATCCGACAATACGACAGTAGTGGCGTATATACGGAATCAGGGAGGCACTCATTCAGTTCCGTTGTTCAATCTAACGGAAAGAATCCTTCTGTTTGCGTTGGAACATCACGTTCTTCTTTCGGTCCGTCACATACCGGGTCGTCTGAATGTGCTAGCAGACTCCCTTTCACGAAAGGGTCGCTTGTTGCCGTCGGAGTGGACTCTCAACAAACAAGTATTCAATCAGATTTGCTACCAATGGGAACGGCCAATGATAGACTTATTTGCGACACATCTCAACAATCAGTTGCAGACGTATGTGTCCCCGTGTCCGGATCCAAGAGCATTTGCAGTAGACGCTCTATCGATCCCTTGGGACGGAATGATAGGATATGCGTATCCTCCAGCGCCGTTAATTCAACAAGTATTGCTAAAGATAAAACAATCTCAATGCAAGATTCTGTTGGTAGCATCTCTGTCGCCACAGAGACCGTGGATAAATCTACTCAGGTGTCTGTTGTGGGACCTACCGCGGAAGCTCCCTCCACGAGAGGATCTTCTTTGGCAGGGGAAATCGCGCCAACTGCATCACAACCCGCAAGGTCTCAACCTTCACGTTTTTCCGTTGTGCGGTCCTTCTTGCATGGCAAGCACTTTACAGGACGAGCAGTGGACGCGATTTCTAACTGTAGGAGGACCTCCTCTTCGCTAAACTATGCGGCTAAGTGGAAGGTTTTCCGTCGTTGGTGTAGGGATCATTCTGTTGATATATTTAATCCCTCTATACCAGACATTGCTAACTTTCTAGTATACTTGTTTGACGAAATCAAACTGCAACCTGTTACTATAAAGGGTTATAGATCTATGTTATCTGATACCTATGCACATCATGATAGTTTACAAATTGGATCTAATGTCTCTTTATCGAAATTGGTTAGAAACTTTTCGATAAATAGACCCAGAACTCTTAGATTAATTCCTAAGTGGAATTTAGCTTGGGTTCTCCTTAAATTGAAGGAAAAGCCATTTGAACCTCTTGGGACAGTAGATTTCAAATTCTTATCTTATAAGACAGCTTTTCTCTTAGCTTTCTCTTCTGCCAGAAGAGTCAGTGAGCTTCATGCACTATCGGTGGATGATTCTCATTATCGTAGTGTTGGGAACACTATCACCTTCACTACTAATGTCGGTTTTTTAGCTAAGAATCAGGCTCCTAATAAATATCCGGAACCTATTGTTATTAAGGCTCTTCCGTCTTCAGACGGGCGTAGGCCTTTACTCTGTCCTGTTAGAGCGCTACGTATCTATAAACAGAGATCTCAGTTCATCAGAAAGGGACGGAAACGTTTCTTTCTGTCTTTGATGCCTAATAGAAAGGACATTTCAGTCCATTCTATTGCTAGATGGATTCAGTTAACTATCCGTACTGCGTATGAAGATTTATCTTCTTCTCAGCAGTCTGTGCTTAAGATTTCTGCTCATGAAGTAAGAGCTCTTTCTACTTCCTGGGCTTATGCTAATAGTGTTGCTATTACAGATTTAATGAAGGCTGCTTATTGGTCTCAGCCATCCACATTTACTAATTTTTATCTCAGAAATATTGAGTCCATTTCTGGAGACCTGCATTGTTTAGGTCCGTTATCTGTTGCTCAGAATGTCGTCCACTAAACAGTTGCAACTATAGTTATGCAGGCTTTCTGTTCCGGCAGTGACTCCGTCCGGCTGCCCTCTTCGCTCTGGGCTATTTGACCCAGGGCAAGGGGAAGGGGGGGGGGGGGGGGGGGGGGCGGGTGTTCCCTTAGGTCACCTGCTTTATAGTGAAAAGCAAGGGAATGCCTCCTCCAAGACAGTATTTCTGAGTCGCTTCCGGGATGGTTTTAAAGTGTAATATTAATGTTTAATTTCATTCATGTCTTATTTTTAAAGTGTAGCTCGGTGTGAAGCATTTGTATATGTCAAGTGTCAAACGGGCTTTAATATACAATACTCGGACACTTTTAAATGATTATAAAGAGTCTCAATTCTCTGGACTACTTTATTTATTGGCTTGCTTTAAAAATAATTAGTATAAAGGTTATACTGGATGTTAATAGAGAACATGAATGTTATTGTGCTCAATTATTAAGGGTAGTGTATCTTTCTAATTTAAATATTAAATAAGAAAGATACATGTAAAGCCTAATACTCCTTTTCTCCTTAAGGGGTTACCTCTTTATTTTATAATTGAGCTTATTGGATTTTCCTCTATGTCCTAGGCCCTCCAGCCTGTTTACTATTCAGCTAAGTCTGGGTCATTGGTACAGTATAAAAATGTTAAAAAATTTATAGTAATTTATATATTTTTTATACTTACCAATGACCCAGACGGGGATGGCCCTCCCTGAGTTGGGAACTCTTGCCTCCCCGCTGAGTACATAGCGCTGACCAGGCACTGCCAGTAAGAATGATATTTGGCGCCAATTTCGGGACGACTGCGTCACTGCGCATGCGCAGTAGAGTCGTACTATGGAGGTCCTTTAGGACATGATTTCTTTTTGTTTTGGATGCAAATTTTGGGGATTGGAGGGCAAAATTTGTGTTTGGCCCTGGTTTTTGTGGAGTTAGCACCAGCTAAGTCTGGGTCATTGGTAAGTATAAAAAATATATAAATTACTATAAATTTTTTAACTTTTATCAAATCTCGAATTGCACACTTTTTTCGGGGGTCGTGTGGCCAGGCGGCCTTTTTGAATATAGGTTATTGAGTAAACTCATGTTATTTGGATAACAATCTTGTCACCAAATTCCCCTGTTTCTTGACCTATTTGGCCTCTGTACATCCAATACAGGCATTTAATCTATTAAATCTTCTTTGAAAAAGCTCCTTGAGCTCTATCAAACAAGATTTGATGATCCCTGTTAATTGAATTCTCCTAGTAACTGAATAATTTTCACTGGCAAACAGGGTTCCACCATACTCCTTTTAATGGAATATTTTGAAATTGCAAAGTGGCTTTTCATTTTTCAGGGTTCTACTGTATCTTAAAAAATATTGAAATGTGTAGCTGTCAGAGAGAGAGAGTCAAATTTCCTCATTAAAAGGTATAGATAAAATGTCTGTAGTTTTTCTTTTTAGGATTATGGTGATGGTGGTTATCAGTGGAAGAAAAAATCTACAAGTATTTACCTGAATAAGTGAGTAGAAAATTGGAGTGGTGTCATTTCCTCATCTTATAACTTGTAGAAGTGGAAGGGTTTTTTTTATCACACACCTATTAATGTAAATCATGGGATTTCCACTGTTCTGCCAGTACGATAAAAATAAAGTTGTATCGCACGTGTGGTGATACAAAACATGTTCGATTTCGTTTCCAACATAAACAGAGAAGGAACCCATCTAAATAAATCAGGTCAATAATTGGTCAAATGCACAGGAGTCGACATCGTTTGGAAATTCCAAGTTCCTCAATTAGATATGTTTACCTGGGATATTTAACTCTTAACCTGCTGAGTATTTTCTAAATATTTTTCATCACATCTAGTCATGGCTGCTGTGAAGCAGCCATGACTAGATATGATGAAAATTTCATATAAATTTAACTCAAAAATCATTGGTCAAACAGATAATCCATTATGCAAGGGAGACTTTGGATAAAAGTGGTCAAATTATATTTATTTCACTGGCAACTGTTCTTTGCTCTTGGCAGGAAAATCCGCCAGCAGCATGCAAGGAGTTAAACAATCAGATGGATTCGAGTAAAAATTTACAAAATGAAAATAACATTCTGACTGCTTGTTTCTTGACAAATACTTTCCACAACTGGTCATATAATGATGGAGTGTGCTAAACTTATTAGCTATTTAAAAACTTTTTGTTGCATTATTCTCCGCAGTTTAGTCAATATTTGAAGTTCAATCATCGTGACACTGATCGGTGTCAGTTTGTTTTGACCAGTTGAATGCCGTAAAAATTATAAAGCAAATTAGGGTTGGAACCTGGCCAACTAACAGTGATGCCTCACTGGCAACGAAGAAAATGCAGCAATTATCCAGTTGAAGAGTGCTTTGCTTTTGGTTCAATTTTCATGTTGACTGGTTGTTACATTGAAGGTGTGTGATAAATAGAAAACCGCACATACGTTTTGAATGTGTTAAGAATAATTGCTTTGTCTCAGGATATCACTTGAGCCTTCAGCTCTCATGAATCCCGGGCCAAAGCAATCTCATGTGATAATTCTTAACCCATTCCAACGTATGTGTGCTTCTGTATATGTACAGTCAAATATTTGTTATATTAACCCTCTGAAGACTTATGTCAAAACAGGCTTGGCAATTTCAGGAGAGCGATTTTTTAGCTCTCCTTAATGCCCTCCTGAAAGAATTAAGGAGAGCGAAAAATTGCCGCCCTAAATATTTTGATCTGGGATGATTGAGATTACATGTATTATGCTCACATTAAATTTTTGTTGTAAAGCAAAAATGCAATTTTACTTCGAAGTCACATAACATCACGTAATTTCATTTTGAAAGTGGTTTAGTGGTAAAAGGTAATGGCTGCAACCATACCCAAACACAGTTGCAATCATTTGAAGCAAAATGGGTCACAGAAATATTTTTTTTCTGTCAGTTTCAAGTTCAACAACTGACATCACAGTTTGAGGGGTAATTATTCAAGGAATATTGACACTATAATATACAACCATTACTCCTATCCTGCCACTTGAAGCACTTGCACCAGGATGTTTCTGTAGATTCAAGCAGACCTGTTGTCCAAGAAAGTCATACGCCTACCACTACCACCTTCAACCCTTGGGGGGTTGAAGGTGGTAGTGGTAGGCATATGACTTTCTTGGACAACAGGTCTGGGTACACACACAGGTCTTGTCAAGTGTGTGTTCGGTTGTTGAGTGAGACATCTAGATGTCTCTCAGATTTCGCTTTACCTTAGTAAAGTTAATAAAATCACTGATGTAGTCTGTTTTGTTTCAGTTTCAATGAGTTCGTTCAACTGGATACTTAAAATGCTGTGTAAAGCTAATTGCTCTCCTAAGCTGATTGAGGAGAGCGATTTTTTGCCCTCCTGCATTTTTCAGAATGCCAAGCCTGTCAAAATATACGGGGTTGCAGTGGCACAGTGGTTAGAGGATTGGACTTCAAACTGAAAGGTCCACCGTCGGAACCTGACCAATGGTAATTGCATTGTGTCCTTGGGCAAGGCACATCTTCCCAATTACTCATTTGGTGGCATGGTGTCCCTGTAAGGTATACAGCACATCAGTGGTGCACTTGCCTTCAACCAATGCTGACCCTGCTTTGGCAGAGTTAGTGTGTTGGGGAGGCTGACAGTTGCTCAACACTGCACAGTAGTTCTCTCTGGGTACTCCAACTCAACACTATGCAGTGGTTCTCTCTGGGTACACCAGCTTCCTCCATCAGAAAAACTGTCTGAATTAAGTTGACCCTGGCTGTCAAAGTATCGTTAACCCTTTACCCAATGTAACGGTCAAAAACGGCCAGCTCTATTCACAAAAATCACCATTTAATTTTCATTATTTTTAGCCCAACTTTGGCGAAGCCAAATTTGAGCTTATGCCATGGCCCGTCGTCCGTCTGTCCATCTGTCCGTCAACAATTGGATACGGCTTGGGCTAGAGGCCGTATTTATGAACCGATCTTTACAAAACTTCTTGGGTATCTTTGTTACGACCGTGGGACGAGAACGTGTGTTTTTGGGTGTGGTCCGAAATTCAAGATGGCTGCCAGCCTCCATATTTTTATACTGTACCAATGTCCCAGACATAGCTGGTGCTAACTCTTAAAATATAGGGCCAAACACAAATTTTGCCCCCCAATCCCCAAAATTTGCATCTAAAACTAAAGAAAACATGTCCTGAAAGGCCCTCCACACTTCGCCCCTACTGCGCATGCGCAGTGTCAAGGACGTTCCGAAATTGGCGCCATTAATCATTCTAAGTTTGGCCCTTCATCAGTTAACATCTGACTGATCTTTGTGCTTTTAAATCTCAGTTTAAATGATGCCAGACACATAAATATTAGTGAAATGGTGATTCTAAGGAGGATAGAGAAGGAGGAGAGGAAAAGAATGTGTGACAGAATATTATCAGGGCTGTAACTTAAAATTTTTTAATGAAATTATGTTAAGTTACCTATTTTCAAGGCAGCAGCCATTTTGTTGTCATTCTGATTATTTAGTTACACTGTTTTTTTAAGTGTTTTCCTCTCTCCCTGTCCTTTAAGTTCCCCCTTGCTATTCTCCCATGCTTTTGGCATAGTTTCTGTAATTATTATTACTAAAATTTCTTGGGAGTTTTAGCTGAATAACAGAATGAATTCTGTTCTTTCCCCATGTTTACGTCTTCACCTACGGGTGGTTAGGCGTTGTGTTCTGCATCTACCATCTGATGTTCTGCAGTTTCTTCCCTGGAAGTCTCTGTTTTGCATCAGATAGTGTATTTTTGGTAACTGATTTCGGGCCTGGGTGCCTGGAGTCTTATTTTAGTGTTTTTACACTCATTGTTTACATTTACAACAGCCCTCTGTGTGAGGGGGGGATTTCTAAAAAATAATATCTTTATGTTATTTTAATCATAACTAGATACATTATTATTGTTCGTAAGTGTTGAATAAATTGTTTAAAATATTTTTAAAATTTTTGTCCACACTTAGGCTTGGGATCCATTGGGGCTCAACGTTACTTTTCAGAAACTTGGGCTGTTCTGAAAAAATATTTTTTCAAAATATTTTGATTTCAATTATTTTTTCTATATTAATGGATCATATTATTATTATGTATTTTGATTGCCAGGTGTTAGTGCGAGTACCAGGACTTGTTTTCTTTTCACATTGAAAGGATATTGATCAATTGTTTTAAGAGGAAGTCTTCCTCTGACTTTATTATCATTCTATATGTGGTCAGTGTACTCGCATTAACTCCTGTTCTGTATCGTATGATTTCGATGACAATATGGGAAGCGTATGTCACGGTATGTTGTTGGGGATTTGGACACTTCGGTCCTTTCCCCGCAGGGTCACTCTACTTTATCAATTTCTATTTCAGACGATCAAGATTAGGGTGATGTATCTGTGATGTCTTCCAACAGTGTGCCTCCGTCGTCACAATTAATGAAGGGCTAGCGGAAAAGTGCTCATGTAAATACGCCAATTGCCTAAGAGGACCCTAGTAGGTTCGACGGCCTTTGAAGTCCGCTAGCTCGCCCGGTGTAGCGTCCATTCACCGAATGGTTCGGCAGCCGGGTTCGTCCGTTGCGGTCTAGAAGGAATTTTGGGGTGATGCGAGCACTATAAATTAACTTAATGCACACCCAGTGACGGCGGATCGGAGGGAGAACGCAGGAAGCCTTTTAGTCCGGTTCATAGCTCGTTCCGGTCCATCCGGACGGCAAGCGAGAGAGGCCCCTCTCTCGTTCAACAACATCTGGCCCCAGATGTTGTGGTACAAATTGTGTCGCAAGCGGAGCATACGTCCGTCGCTCGGGACGCTCCGTTGTATAGGCAGTCCGCTGAGACTGCTAAGGCTTCCTCTTCTCGTCAGCGCACACGACCGCACCTTGGCTGCGTGACCGCCGATATATTACCAGCTTCGCCGATCAAGGATTCTTCGGCGACCAGGTCACACCATCCGACAGCCAGGGACACGAGGCCTGCAGACTCCGGACGTTCGCATAGGAAGTGTGCGGGAGTCAACGTACACGGAGCTTCCGGCGGCAATGCATCGTAAGACCGCTACTGCACAGGCCTCGGGAACGGACGTGCTTTCCTTAATAGCACAGTTTATCGCAGCATCCCAGCATCAACTGAATCTGTCGCATATATTTTATCCGACGATGCTGGGTCGGGACGCTCCGCGGAAGCGGGTACGGACGTCCAAAGTTTCATCCGGTCCGACGGGATACCGAAAGGGATTCGGAGGATTTCGAGCTTTCCCTTTCGGAACAACATATGCTGTTGTGTATGTCATCTGACTTGGTCTTCTACAGCTTCTTTCGTCGGACCAGAATGCTGCGATGCCGGATAAGAAACTGATAGCGTCGGTGGACTTAGAAATTTTTGGTTCGGTTCAGGGACATCGTCCCTCAGTTCCGACATAGTCCAATAATGTCACACAAACTTTCGAATTATTGAACGATGCTATATATATTATTATTTTATGCTTGCTATCCAAGCATTTCTGGTTTCTTGTTCGAAGAGTTATGGAGATGTCTTTCAAAAGTGTGCCTCTGTCGTCATAGTTAATGAAGAGTTAGCGGCAATAAGTGCTCATGGAATATGTCTATCGCCTACCGAGTGACATTCGCTAGCTCACCCGGTGTAGCGTACATTCATCGAATGGTTCGGCTGCCGGGTTCGTCCGTTGCGGTCTAGGAAGGAGATTTGGGTGATGCGAGCACTTTAATTACTTAGTACTCACCCAGTGACGGCAGATTGAGGACAGATCGGAGGAAGCCTGTTAGTCCGGTTCCTGGCTTGTCCAGGTCCGTCCGGGCTGTGAGCGAGAGAGGTCCCTCTCTCGCCCAACAACATAGGGGACCGCATGTTGTGGTTCAGATATTTTACATTCGGAGCATATGTCCGTTGGTCGGGACGCTCCGTTATATTGACAGTCCGAGAGACTGTCTTTAATGCTTCCTCATCCTCACAGCAGGGCACACGACCGCACATTGGCTACGTGACCTCGAGTATCTGATCTGTTTCGGCATTCAGTGATTCCACGGCGAATAGCTCGCGCCATCCGGTAGCCAAGGGACACGAGGCCTATACACTCCGTTCGCTCGCATATTGGAAGTATGCACGGGGTAACGATCACGGAGCTTCCAGCGGCAATGCATCGTAAGACCGCTTCTCCTCAGGCCTCAGTGACGGACGTGCTATCCGAGTTAGCACAGTTGTTTCACAGCATCCCAGCAATTGACAGTTTCTCGGTCGAATCAGGAATTATCCGACGGCGCTGGGTCGGTGCGGTCCGCGGTTGCATCAGCTACGGACGACCGAACGCTTTATAGGGTCCGACAGGATGGCGAAAGGGATTCGAAAGATTTCGAGTTTTCCCTTTAGTAGTAGCGGAAGATGCCTTTCATATCTTCTGGCATTATCTTCCAGTGATTATTATTTCGGACTTCATTGCTGCGATCTTGGATAAGAGACTTATAGCGTCATTGGACTCGGATTTTTCGATCGGTTCAGGGACATTGTCCCTGACTTACCGACGCAGTCCAATATTGTCATTACAACATGTGTTTTATTTTTCGACGCTATATATATATATATATATACTAGCCTGCTACTAAGCATGATAGTTTAGTTTCTTGTCCGCGTTGCTCATTTCTGCCATTTTATCATTTATACAAATAGTTTATTTTGGCAGAGCAGGGCATACCGAGAGTTCATATGCGTCTAGACGGTGTGATTAAAGACTGCATATATTCTTTTTCGCCGTTTATGTTTTTTCCAATTTCAATGTTGGGAACGACATTATGTATAGCAGACTTAACTTAGACGCTTTATTATACGTAATCCGCCTTACTGAGGCGTTATCATTACGTCTTCAAGAAAAGATTTACGGGATATTATTCTCAATGTAATTTCTTTTGAGGGCAGTAGTTTGTTCACGTATAACTCCGCCCTTCAGTGGCTGATTGGAGTTAGTTAGACGTGACGCAGCCCTAGCTACATCCACACGCGTGGATAGTAAGGTTAAGAACTCTCTCAGAGTCGCTTCGTTCTCGGAGGAGCTTCTCTTCGACGGCAACTTTTCGGCAGTCCATGAATTGCTCGATTTATACGTTCTCTTGTCTATCTAGTGTTACAAGAGATTCAGACTGGGGCAAACATTCGGTGGTTGACTCAGAGAGTGCCGCCGCAGTTGCCGGACCCGAGTGTGGCTGTTATGACGGTTGCCAATCAAACAGATTGGGATATAATACTGATCCCTACGGATTCGAAGTGCCAGGGTCTTTGGGTTCCGCAGTCTTTTAGCAATCAGTTTTCTTCCGCGGAATAATGTTTTTTAGGCTTGCTTTATGTCATTGCATGAACATTATTCAGAAATGCATGCCCAAATTCCTGTCCTTTAATTCGACAGTAGTGGCGTATCTCCGGAACCAGGGAGGCACTCTTTCGTTTCCGTTATTCAATTTAATGGAAAGAATCCGTCTGTTGGTTATAGTACACCAAGTTCAGTTTTGGTCCGTCATATTCCGGGTCGTCTGATTGTTTTATCGGACTCCCGTTCTCTTACGGGTCACTTGTTGCTGTCAGAATGGACTCTCAACAAACAAGTATTCAATCAGATTTGCTATCTATGGGAGCGCCCAATGATGATTTATTTATGACACAGCTTGCTAATCATTTGCAGACGTATGTGTTGGCTTGTCCAGATCTCTGAGCTAATATTGTTAACGCTCTATTGATCTATAGGACGGAATGATAGGATACGCGTATCCTCCGGCGCTGTTGTTTTAGCAGGTATTGCTAAGATAAACAACCACAATACATTTCTGTTGATAGCATCTCTATCTTCACAGAGATCATGAGTAATTTACTCTCTTGTCTACTGTGGGTCTTAACGTGAAATCTTCCTCTATGTGAGGATCCTTTTCACTGGGTAAATCGTGTCATCTTTATCACAACCAGCAAGGTCGCAACCTTCATGTATTCCGTTGTGTGGTCCGTATTGCAGTGTAAGCACTGTACTGGACGAGCTTTGGACGCGATTTCTTACTATAGGAGATCCTCTTCTTCGCTATTCTATGCGGCTAAAGTGGAGGCTCTTCCGTCGTGGTGTAGGGATCATTATGTTCATATTGTTGATCCCTCCATACTACTCATTGCTATTTTTTAGTATACTTGTTTCACAAGATCTACTGCAGCCTGTTATTATTTAGGTTATAGGTTTATGTTACCTCATACCTATGCACTCTACGATAGTTTACAATTGAGTCTTTTGTCTCTTTATCTAAGTCAGTTAGTAACTTTTTGATAAATAGACTTAGAATCCTTAGATTAAATTCCTATACGGATTTTAACTTCGGTTCTTATTTAGCTAAGTAATCATTTGAGCCTCTGGAAACAGTAGTTTTCAAATTCTGACCTTTTACTGTAGAGTCAGTGAGTTTCATGCACTATCGATGGATGATTTTCACTTTCATAGTTTCGGAATCAATACTTCTGTTACTATTTAGGTTGGATTGTTGCATAAGAGTTAGGCTCCTATTATCCGGAACCTATTATTTTAAGGTCCTTCCGTCTTCGTATGGGCATAGGCCTTTACTCTTTCCGGGTACAGTTTATGTATTTATAAACAGATATCTGTTTATTACAAAGGGCGTAAGCTTCTTCTGTCTTTGATGTCTAGTAGAAGGACGTTACGCTCCATTTTATTGTTAATGGATTCTATTAACTATCGGTACTGCTTATGGTATATCATTGACTTAGCAGTTGTGCTTAAGATTTCGGCTCATGAAGTAAGAGTTCTTCTACTTCTTGGGCTTACATTAATAGTGTCGCTATTATAGATTTTTGAAGGCCGCTCATTGCGCTCAGCCATCCACATTCATGAATTTTATCTCAGAAATATCGAGTCCATTTCTGGAGGCCTCTATTGTTAGGTCTATTATCTACTGCTCAGAATGTCATTCACTTAACAGTTGCTACTATAGCTAGGTAGGCTGTCTGTTTCGGCAGTGTCTCCGTTCGGCTGCCCTCTTTGCTCTGGGCTATTTGACCCAGGGCAAGAAAAAAGGGGGGGGGAGGGTGTTCCCTTGGGTCACCTGTTTTACTATGAAAACAAGGGGATACCTCCTCCGGAGTTAGTAATTCTGAGCTGTTATTGGGATGGTTGTTTAGTGAGAAGTTTAGGTTTTTAAAATTCATTCAAGTCTTAGTTTTTAAAGTATAGCTTTTGAATATTGCATATGTCAACGGACATGATTATGCAATCCTCAGACACTTTTAGGAGTATAAGAGTCTCTATTCTCTAGACTTATTTTATTTATTGGCTTACTTTAAAAATTATTAGTATAAGGATTATATTGGATATTAATAGAGTACATGGATGTATGAAGCTCAATTTTGGAAGGTGTTGTATCTTTCTAATTTATCATAAATAAGAAAGATACATGTAAGGCCTATTACTTCTTTTTCCCTACAGGGGATGACTCTATTTTATTTTATTGAGCGTATTCCATTTTGCTCTATGTCCTTGGCCCTCCAGCCTTTTTACTATTCAGCTATGTCTGGGTCATTGGTACAGTATAAAAATGTTAAAAAATTTATAGTAATTTATATATTTTTTATACTTACCAATGACCCAGACGGGGATGGCCCTCCCAGGAGTTGGGAACTCTTGCCTCCCCGCTGAGTACATAGCGCTTACCAGGCACTGGTTATTAGAATGATTAATGGCACCAATTTCGGAACGTCCTTGACACTGTGCATGCGCAGTAGGGGCGAAGTGTGGAGGGCCTTTCAGGACATGTTTTCTTTAGTTTTAGATGCAAATTTTGGGGATTGGGGGGCAAAATTTGTGTTTGGCCCTATATTTTAAGAGTTAGCACCAGCTATGTCTGGGTCATTGGTAAGTATAAAAAATATATAAATTACTATAAATTTTTTAACTTTGTACCGACGATGCAGAAATCTGTTTTTTGTACAGAACTTCCATATGAAAGCTCTGATTTGAATAATTTTTTGTATGAATGTTTAGTACCATAGGATACATCACATATAATACGGGTTTTTTTCTCGTGCGTAAATTATGCAAAATAGACTAACTTTGATGTTTTTTGGTGTTACTTTCAGCACTGTAAGTGCAAATGCCAAATCGGCTTGGGCTAGAGGCCGTATTTATGAACCGATCTTTACGAAACTCCTTGGGTACCTTTGTTATCACCTTGGGATGAGAACGAGTGTTTTTGGGTCCGGTCCGAAATTCAAGATGGCCGATGGCAGCCATTTTGTACAAAATTTGGTGCAATCAGATTTTTGCACAGAACTTCCATATGAAAGCGCTGATTTGAATAATTTTTTGTGTGAATGTTTAGTACCATGGGATACATCACATATAATACGGGTTTTCTTCTCGTGCAGAAATTATGCAAATTAGATGAACTTTGATTTTTTCAGTGCTACTTACACACAGTAAGTACACATGTCAATACGGCTCAGGCTAGAGTCTGTATTTATGAACCGATCTTCACGAAACGTATTGGGTACCTTTGTTATCACCTTGGGACGAGAACGAGTGTTTCTGGGTGCTGTCCAAAATTCAAGATGGCTACCAGTGGCCATTTTGTACCGAAATTAGGTCTAATCAGTTTTTTGTACACAACTTCTCTATGGCTCAGGCTAGAGGCCGTATTTATGAACCGATCTTTACAAAACTTCTTGGGTACCTTTGTTAACACCATGGGATGAGAACGAGTGTTTTTGGGTGTGGTCTGAAATTCAAGATGGCCACCAGCAGCTAATTTGTACCAAAATTAGTGCAATCAGTCTTTTGTACAGAACTTCTGTATGAAAGTTCTGATTTGAATTAATTTTTGTATGAATGTTCAGTAACATGGAATACATCACATATAGTTCGGGTTTTTTTTTCTCGTGCAGAAATTTTGCAAATTAGATGAACTTTGATTTATTCAGTGCTACTTATACACTGTAAGTGCACATGTCAATAAGGCTCAGGCTAGAGGCTGTATTTATGAACCGATCTTCACAAAACTTCTTGGGTACCTTTGTTATCACCTTGGGACGAGAACGAGTGTTTCTGGGTGCGGTCCAAAATTCAAGATGGCTGCCAGTGGCCATTTTGTACCGAAATTAAGTCCAATCAGTTTTTTGTCACAACTTCTACACAGCTCATATTTGTGAACTGATCTTCACGAAACTTCTTGGGTACCTTTGTTTTCACCTTGGGACAGGAATGAGTGTGTTTTGGGGTGCCTTTGTTATCACTGTGCTATGAGAACAAATATTTTGGGGTTCAGTCAGACCCACTCTGGGACTCAAAGATTTTTTTCTAGTTTAGCATCTGACTGTCACCCGCCTTTACAATACTTTACCTATACATTTGTTACAGGCAACAGACAGTATTTATGTACAGACCGTTACAATACTTTATATGTACCTTTGTTATCAGGTCATTACCTAGATGTTTGTCATTGCTGTGTCACATACTATACATGTACATGTCTTTGTCTTGACAAGTTGAGCTACAGTGTCTTTGACACTTTCATTTCATTTTTTGTCTCAAAAACACAGCTTATGTCCCTCTTTGGAACAGGCTCTTTGAGCTCGTTCCAATGAGGGGTCATAACCTATGTTTTTGCCTCAAAAAATGATCAAAATTAGTTTTTCAAGAATTTTGTTTGCAAGTGTCGTCTGCTGTCGTGTTAGGTAAAGAAAGCCCAATGGATAAATAGATGTCAAAATATCAGAATTTCAATCCCAATTTTTTCCCACGATGCAACTAGAAATTTAACCATTTCTTTCTTGCTTCACAGAGCTCAGAGAGCTACATCAAACAAGGTTGAATTTGTTAAGTTCCAGTTGCGCTATGGGGAAAATTTGTAGGTTTAAATTTTGGTATTTTGGCATCAGTATGCAGAGGGTTAGTAGGGGTATTGCTGATTTTCCCAGCACATCCTCTTTTACTCTATGTGTTTGAAAATCAGACTACTTTGCAAAAGTCATGAAATGTCCTTGAAAATGTTTTTTAGGTAAATGTGTGGTCCATTTTGTTGAAATGGGTACTTATAGGCTGTGGTATTTGTTGAGTAAATTGCATTTTTTTTCCAGTTAAATAATACCTTCACCCGAAATTGATCTTTGGGAAGGTCTCTGAGAGCTTTCCAGGGTTCAGTGTCTAGGTTACCTAACATTAGTTTGAAAATCAGTTTGTATAACAATAAAAAATATTTGAATCTATCAGTAAAGTATTTCCAACTTTTCATAAAATCTGTAATGATCATTTCAATAAATTCCAGGAAATATTCTTGGCTACCCCACTTTATGTCACACAGCTTATACATGGAACCTGTCAAGGGCTTCAGTCAATAAAAGTATAGGGAATTCCATGCTAAATTTATGTCACTGATACATTGCAGCAATTCTATTGGTTAAGAACCCAGACCAAGCATTCACACAGGGTCCATTTTAGCTCACCTGAAGTCAATGGGAAAAAGATTACATGTTAACCTTTTTAAAAATATCTTCTCACAAACCAATGGCCCAAATTGAAACATATATGGGCCACATCATCTTAGAGGTATTCTGTTTTAGTTTTGTTCAAATCGGTTCTCTGCTCTTTTTGGGCTTGGGCTTATGCCCCAAAATCGCGAAATTCATTAAAAATCATCTTCTCATGAACCACAAGTGGGAATGCTTTGATATTTGGTATGAAACTTCCTCTGGTGTTCAAGATTAAAAGTTGTTCAAAGAAAGTTGATAGGTTCATATTTGGGCTCTCCGGGGGGATGGGCTCACTTTTGAGCTTCCCTGAAAATTTCTATTTCAAGAACCAATGGAGTGATTTGAACCAAATTTTATATGTGGCATTAGTTGACCCTAAGTACTTCATTCATGCCCCCAAAATTTTTAGCGGTTCCCTGTGGGAACACCTGGTGCTAAAAATAGAAAAAAAAATGAAATGTCCAATATTTCCCAAACTGCACGGACTAGAGATTTGTATTTGGTATGAAGCTTTCTTCTGAGCAGTTGAAACAATTGGACAAAAAAATTGCTGGCGAATCTGTCATATGGTGCATTCAGATTATATTTTCTCCATACCCATAACCCTTACAGTTCAGGACAACTTGGTCCAGGTGAGCGTTTAGGCTCTCTTGAGCCTCTAGTTTTTTATTGATTTGGCTTTTCTTTCTTTTTTCTTTTTTTTTTTTTTTTTTTGGGGGGGGGGGGGGAGGGTCAAAATAAAGTGTTTGGTCTGAATTCTGACAAATGGAATGGGCCAGTGGTAGGTACATGTATGAGAAATACAGAAATTACTTGAAATTTCCATTTTTTGCACAAAAGTTGCTAATCCTCTTGGGGTTGGGTAGAGAGAATGAATCTCAGATGCTTAAAAAAAAATAAAGTGTACTGACACTTTTTGAAGGCTCCACAGACCAGCATAAACAAATGGCCAAAATAATTGTTTTTCAAATCAAAGAATTGCTCTTGCACTCAATCACGTACTGACACACTCATGTCCTTTTGACAACTTGAGCCAGGTGAGCATTTTAGGCTCACTTGAGCCTCTAGTTTAATAGCCCTGTTAGATAAATAGTTAATATGCAATACTGAATCAGTTAAGATAAAAAAAATTATTGTTTGTTACAGGACTTTGAAAAAGTATCAGAAAAGAACTCCTCAAGCTATTAGAAGATCAATTCAGTCCTTATATCGCAAGAAAGAGAGAGATCAAGGTGTAAATGAGTGGGTGTGTACACACTGTGACTTGACTTTCGATAATTCAAATCTCCTGAATTTACACACACTGACTCATGCTGCTGAAGACGTTGGCTTGGATGAACTGAAAAAGTTTACTTTCGATTTTAGTGCTGGTGTAATTGAGTCAGCTCCACAAGATATTAGCCAGCAAATAGAAGGAATGATAGCACTTGAGCCTTGTAGTTTAGCGTGCCCGGTCTGTCATCAGCAGTTTTCTGGTAAAGGAGATTTGATACAGCATGTTGCGGAACATGGAAAAACAAAGAGGCCTGATGAACCGGAAGTGAAACCATATAAATGTGATAAATGCTGGAAGGCATTCGCACAGAAAGAACGTCTACAGAAGCATTTATTGTGTCATGGTAGTGAAGATGCTAAGCCACTTCAGTGTCAAATTTGCTTTAAACGTTTAATGAATAATTCAGCCTTATCTTGCCATATGAAAACACATAGTAATAGAAAGTATTATGAATGTCCTATTTGTCGCATGGACTTCAATCAAATCAGTTCTCTAAAAGATCATGTACTTATTCATAAGGCAGGAGATATTTATCCTTGTCCTGAATGTGGTAAACAGTTTGAAGATTTTTTGCAGATAAAAAAACATATGAAAGCATTCCACTCACCGAAAAAGTATCCATGCCCTGAGTGTGACAAGGTATTTCCACGCCCTGATAAGCTGAAACTCCATATGCTTCGACATTCATCTATTCGTGAATTCATGTGTGAAAATTGTGGCAGACAATTTAAAAGGAAAGATAAGCTGAAAGAGCACATTCGACGGATGCATTCAGCAGAAAGAGAAGCTAAAAATGCTTTAAAGGCAACCTGTGGTGCTAATATTAAAAAGTTCATTCCCAAAGTATCTCCGACCGATTATCATAGATTTATATACAAGTGTCATCAATGTTTACTTGGTTTCAAGCGACGTGGAATGCTGGTTAATCACCTTGCAAAGCGTCACCCAGAGGTTAAACCAGATACAGTACCAGAACTAAATTTACCAATACTAAAAACACAAAGAGACTACTACTGTCAGTATTGCGATAAAGTATACAAATCCAGTTCCAAACGTAAAGCACATATAATGAAGAATCATCCTGGTGCTGAGCTACCTATGAGTAGTAGAAACAAAACTTTAATACCTGAAATACCAGGTCTCCCAAATCCTACATATTCACAGACAGTTGGCAGTATTACAACTATGCCTCATGGCTGTACATATTGCCACAAGCAGTATGCCAGTAAAGCCAAATTACTGCAGCATCAAAGAAAGAAACACACAACCCAAGTTCCTCAAGCATTGGACCGCCGCAGACGTGAAACCAGAGAAATTATAAGAGTTCTGAAGGCAGAGGCTGAACAGGCTGCTGAAGCTCAAGCTGCAGATATGGCCCCTGCAGAAAGATTTGACCAGGAAGCTGTACAAAACACGCAGGTCCAGGCACAAGCTGAAGTTCTGCCTGCTGCTGATTTGCTGACACAGGCTATGAGTGAACTGACCCAAACCCTTGAATACAGGGGAACTGAATTTCATATTCCAGCAAGGCTTGCCCAAGCAGCAGCACCCACAATGCTACAAGTTCAAGCACAGCCTTCAAACTTGCAGCATTCAACAATTGAATTGAGTCATTTAGGACAAACACTGGCACACACTCAGTTTGCCATTCAACAACCACAACAACAGCAGCAGCAACAGCAGCAGCAACCACAACATCTCTCACCATCTCAACCAGTTACTCTTGCTGCTGTTGCTGTAGCAACTACAACACCACCACAGCAGGCTGTAAGCCCACAAACTGTGTCAATTCTTACAAGTCAAGGACAAACTGTACAAGCACAGACTGTCCCTGTGACGATAGCACAGAACTATATACCGAGAAGCTGGACTCTCACATATGCTAATTATCGATAATATTGGAAGTTTTGACAATTTTGTATATGTACTTAAAAAATGCTCTTACTGTGTAATGTACTGAAGAAGATTATCATTATCATTAACATTATCATTATCATTAACATTTTCATTGCCATTGACAAATGAATGCTACTCAAAACAAAAGCCCAAACAGACACAGAGGATAAGCGACAATGTATCCAAGTCATCACTGTATCTTTAACTGGTTGAGTGCTAGAAGCCACTATTATGGCTCTACTGAAAAGTGCTGAAAGCCACTTTAGTGGCTTTACTCTGTTATACACTAGTTTGTTGTTGGCTCAGCAGTAGAAAAAAATCTTAATATAAATTAGTTTTGTTACAATTCATTGGAGAGTGCCAACTGGCACTCTCCAATGAATTGTAACAAAGATTTATTTTTGAACAGTAAATTGCTAAACTAAGTCTCCTCCTACTGGTAGCATAGTGTCTTTGAAAAAAATACTTGCGTTACAAATGACCACCGAAATATAATTTAGCACTCTACCAGTTAAATTCTTCTGGATTGACCAATGCTAATATATCGGTGATATCGCATAGATATTGAGCTATAAATCATGCTGATTAGTCCTGAAACAGTTAGAAATCCAGCAACTGGTTTACGCTTTTAGTTACAACCATTCTGTTTCAAATTAACCCTCTACCCAGTGCAGATAATATCAAAATTTATTAACCCTTTACCCAACGTAATGGCTAAAACCGGCCAGCGCTATTCTCAAAAATCGGCAATTAATATTTTAACACTGTAAACTAATGGCCCAGACTAGCTAGCTGGTGCTTAACTCAAAGTTATTAAAGCTTTATTGTATGTTATGGACCAGTCACCTTAGAAATTATGAATTATTTCGGGAGTTATCCATGTTTGAGCCTGTTAATCATACCTACTTCCATTTCTAGATCCAGGTTTCTATTAATGTCGGTACTCAACTCGTATATTCGCATGTTTATAGTGTCGTAGATATTGGATAGTACACATAGGGGAGTGTTGTTACTGGAATTTATTGTTCACCTGAATGGGGTCGACTGTGGGTCACCTCGGAAGTGTGTTTACTCTCCATAGATCGTTCATTGTGGTTCGATTGAACATGTGTATGTTATATATTATATCACTGGTTTTCGACCTATCTGCGTATGCTGTCTCCGGTATATGGTATATAGCGGGCAATATTAATTACCGGGATCGTCACTATAGCCTCAACTTCTGAAGTGGCGTTAAGCACCATTTATTAACATGGGCAGATCGTGGAATTAAAATACGGGTGTGGGGGGGGGGTGGACTGATGTGATCCGACAGAGTCCTAGCATCAGTCGCCGAAGGGATGTGCGTTTGTGTGGGGAATATTTTTGATTTTCAGGTGCTCTGAGGTGGCTTCTAAATGCATTCTGGCCTCCAACTGAATATGTCCGATGGCGAATGCAATTCGATATTTGTTAGAAAGGCCATGTCACACCACACACCTATACAAAATTTCATCAATTTGCCTCTGCTATTATAGGAGTTATGGCCCGGATCATGATGGACATCTGACCGATGCACCGACCCACCGAACAACCGGCCCATCGACGGACAGATGCAATCCAGCATACCCCACTTTTTCAGAAAGTGGGGGTATAATAAGTTTAAAGATTGTTGTAGGCACTGCGGTGTGCAACAATGAGAACTCGACCAGTCAACTCAACTGGCCATTTGCAGATTCGGGCGAATGGCCAGTTGAGTTGACCCGGCGAATGCCAGAAGCCCCAATAAAATTAGAACTGGGAAACATACGCGACTGGAAATATTGGCTCCCTATTAACATTAACTTCAAGTTTGGGGTACGCGATGTAAAATTAATACCAGGAACATACAATTTCTTTGGCCTTGTGGCGACAAAATATTCTTTTATACTTTGCTTCATTGCGTCCCGCTTTTGACTGTCGATTTTACAGACAGTGGATACTTGCAGATGTGACTGTCATCAGTTCTATAAATAACCGATATTCTGCGAATTCTAAAAGAGGATCATGTCCAATATTTGGCAACGTGATGTCTTCATTAGTTAAGGAGGGGCGTTATAGGACAAGATTGTGTGGAATAAGAGCATTTTTTAGTGTGCTCGGGGACTAGTCCCCCCCCCCCCCCCTCGAGATCCGCCCTTCATTAATAATAAATTAATACCTGAGTGCCTGTTTGACGAATATTTATATTGTTTTTTGGTACCTCTTTTACTGATTCCAGAGCACTTCCCTCTTTCTTTTTTGACGATTCCTTCAAAAGAAAGGTGTGGGGGGGGGGGGGTGATTTGTTTGTGGGGGATATTCTCTCATTCTCAAATACGCCATCCTAATTTTGGGGGCTTAGTCTGGGCTAACCTTAAAAATTGGGAACTCGTTACATCCAATTAGCATAGTCTTCATGCTAAGAATACAGAATTACTTGAATTTGGCTCCTTATTTATGATATGTCTTCTCTATTACTGTATAGAGAGACATACATGTAATTCCTTTTTAATTTATTTTCCTTTCACCTTGCATTACAGGAATGGAACTATGTTGATCTACTAATTCTGAAGTCCTAGGCCCTCCACCTTTTTACGATTCAGGTAGTCTGGGCCATTGGTTTACAGTGTAAAAATATTATAAATTCAAAGTAATTTGTATATTTTTAAACTTACCAATGGCCCAGACGGAGATGGCCACTCCCATGAGTGGGCACTCATACCTCCCCCACTGAATTTTTATGTAGTACTCTCTTCTACAAAGAATGATGTTGGCGCCAATTCCGGTCACTTCCTGACGTCTGGCATGCGTGGAGAGTAAATGTATGGAGGGCCAGATAGGACTTTTAATTTTTGGTTTTGCAAGCAAATATTTGGGGGATTGGGGGGGTTCAAAATTTGTGTTGGGTCCTTAATAACTTTGAGTTAAGCACCAGCTAGTCTGGGCCATTGGTAAGTATAAAAATATACAAATTACTTTGAATTTATAATTTTTTAAGCATTCACATTCATTCAATATTCATGGAATTTATGAATACAGCAGAACCCTGTTAATTGAATAGCCACATTGCCTGTAAAAAATATTCAATTAATAGGAGTATTCAATTAAAAGTAATTTTATTATTTTCCAGTATTCTAGTATTAAGTTAAAATGGGCATTTATGCCATTCAATCTTGGAGCTCTGTCAATCAAGATATAATGGATTAAATTCCTGTATTAGATGCACTGAGGTCAAATAACTCTGTAAACGTAGGGAATTTCATTGGTTGAACCGTGTTATTAGAGATATTAGAAAAAAGTATTTTTATTCAGTAACAGGAGTTTACTGTACAACCTATATCCAATTAACTGATCAAATTTACACCGAGGATATGGTAAATGGTTTGGCATTTTGAAATTATATTCAGTTTACATGGTTATTCAATAAATAGGTCTTCAATTAAGTGGGCTCCCCATTACAGTGTATTTGTATTCATATTCAAACACTTTGTCTAAATTTACTAATACAGAATATTTCCATCTCTGTCCTCACTTGGGACCTTTTCCATCTGGGTTCTCACTTGGGAACTAGATGGAAAAATCATTCTTTTGTCAATTCAGGCAATGACACAAACTTGGTATGTAACTTATAATTGTGCAAATCTTGCAAGAAATAGACTTTGGCCTGACGATCAGGATGGAGTATTCAATGCAGAATGTGCATAAGTAACATTCTGCATATTTTCCTAGTCTGAATCCATTAATACAGTGGAACCCAGTTAATCGAATAGTCAATTTACCAGAGAAAACTCAATTAACAGGAGTATGCAATTAACAGGAATTGGGGCATTATCCTGTCTCCTAGTTATAAACTGAGCTTTTATTCTATTATATCTTGTTTGAGTGAGCTCATGCTCTGTCAAACAAGATATAACAGATTAAATGCCTATATTACATATACAGTAGAATCCTCTTAATTGAATATCCATTTTGCCAGTGATATTTGTTCAATTAACAGGAGTATACAAATAACAGGGATTTGGTCAGTTTCCTGTGTTCTGGAGGTAAACTGAGCATTTATTCTATTGTATCTTGTTTGACAGAGCTCATAGAGCTCTGTCAAACAAGATATAATAGAATAAATGCCTGTATTGGATGTAGTGAGGCCAAAAAGATTGATAAATAAAGGGAAATTGGAGCGTGTCAGTAATTTTTTGACATATTATAAAAATTTATATACAATTAACAGGAGTTTACTCTACAACCCATATGCAATTAACAGATTAAATTTTTACTGAAGGTATGGTAAATGGCTTTGTGTTTGAAAATTATATTCAATTAACAGGGATATACATTTTAGAGATATCCAATTAAGTGGGCTCCACTGTATATTGAAGTCGAAAATGTCCACAAATTTGGAGAATTCAGTGGATATCAGAGTACTTCTTCGACAGCTTACAAGATTTTTTAGCTCAACTTTGGCGAAGCCAAATTTGAGCTTATGCCATGGCCAGTCGTCCGTCAACAATTCAATACGGCTCAGGCTAGAGACCATATTTATGAACCGATCTTTACGAAACTTCTTGGGTACCTTTGTTTTGACCGTGGGACGAGAACGAGTGTTTTGGGGTCCGATCAAAAATTCTAGTTGGCTGCTGGCAGCCATTTTGTACAAAATTAGGTGCAATCAGATTTTTGCACAGAACTTCCATATGAAAGCACTGATTTGAATAATTTTTGTGTGTGAATGTTTAGTACTATGGGATACATCACATATAATACAGGTTTTTTTCTCGTGCGTAAATTATGCAAATTAGACTAACTGTATTTGGTGTTACTTTCAGCACTGTAAGTGCAAATGCCAATACGGCTCGGGCTAGAGGCCGTATTTATGAATCAATCATTACAAAATTTCTTGGGTACCTTTGGTATCACCGTGGGATGAGAATGAGTGTTTTGGGGTCCGGTCCGAAATTCAAGATGGCCGATGGCAGCCATTTTGTACAAAATTAGGTGCAATCAGATTTTTGTGCGGAACTTCCATATGAAAGCACTGAGCACCAAAATTCAAGATGGCTGCCAGTGGCCATTTTGTTCCGAAATTAGGTCTAATCAGTTTTTTGTACACAACATCTATACGGCTCTAGCTAGAGGCCGTATTTATGAAACGATCTTTATGAAACTTCTTGGGTACCTTTGTTATCACCGTAGGATGAGAACGAGTGTTTTTGGGTGTGGTCCGAAATTCAAGATGGCCACCAACAGCCATTTTGTATCAAAATTAGTGCAATTAGTCTTTTGTACAGAAGTTCTGTATGAAAGTTCTGATTTGAATAAATTTTTGTATGAATGTTTAGTAACATGGAATACACCACATATAATACGGGATTTTTCTCGTGCAGAAATTATGCAAATTAGATGAACTTTGATTTATTCAGTGCTACTTATAAACTGTAAGTGCACATGTCAATACGGCTCAGGCTAGAGGCTGTATTTATCAACCGATCTTCACGAAACTTCTTGGGTACCTTAGTTATCACCTTGGGACGAGAACGAGTGTTTCTGGGTGCGGTCCAAAATTCAAGATGGCTGCCAGTGGCCATTTTGTACTGAAATTAGGTCCAATCAGTTTTTTGTCACAACTTCTATACTTATTTATGAACTGCACGAAACTTCTTGGGTACCTTTGTTTTCACCTTGGGACAGGAACGTGTGTGTTTTGGGGTTCCTTTGTTATCACTGTGCTATGAGAACAAATATTTTGGGGCTCAGTCAGACCCACTCTGGGACTCAAAGATTTCTTTTCTAGTTTAGCATCTGACTGTCACCCACCTTTACAATACATTACCTATACGTTTGTTACAGGCTACGGTCAGTATTTATGTACAGACCGTTACAATACTTTATATGTACCTTTGTTATCAGGTCATTACCTAGATGTTTGTCATTGCTGTGTCACATACTATACATGTACATGTCTTAACAAGCTGAGCTACAATGTCATTGACACTTTCATTATTCATTTAACAGAAGTTTACTCTACAAATTATATGCATTTAGCAGGTTAAATTTGTACTGAAGGTATGGTAAACGTTTTGGTGTTTGTAAGTTGAATGCAATTAACGGAGTTATTCAGTTAAAATTGTTTTACAATTAAGTGGGCTCCACTGTATAAAAGATTTCCACACTCAATGTCATTAGTGTGTGGTTAACCGGCAGCAAAACTTGTAACAGGAAAAAGTTTCTAACAGTTCTGGTACAGGTTAAACAATGTTTGTGGGGATCTAGCAGTGGGGTTCGTCATCCATCCGTCTGTAACAACTTTAGACCTCTGGATCTTGGTCAGTGCATGTCGTATTTGAATAATCTTTGTTGTGCTGATGGACCATCATGGGGGAAAGGATTTCTTATCAACCTACCCTACAATTGTTTACTACTACAGGCTTGCATTACAGTGGAAGTCCCTAACTCGGAAAATATATTCTCTATTTTGATCTTGGGATCCGTTGGGAAAGAAAAGTGGTGCAAAAGTACCAAGAAAAAATATCCCAAAACTGGCTCGAGTGCTACCGGCCCACACCCAGTAAGGGACTCTCTTCTCCTAGTACAGATCCACGGCATCCGGTACCATTGCGCAGTCAATAACTAATGAATCATTCTTTTTCCTTCCGCTGCCCTGGAACGACGTGCGGCTATTGTATTACGAAACAGTGATAATTCAACTCGTTGAAAATGGTTACCTGTGACTAGAATTATGGATCAGAGTATCGTTTAATAACAGGACGACTGTGTTTTATATATTCTCGTTATTAATTTCAACCACATATTTTTATTCTGTACCAATGATCCAGACTTAGCTGGTGCTAACTCTAAATTATTCAGGGCCAAACACAAATTTTGCCTCCCCCCCCCCCCCCCCAATCCCCAAAATTTGCATCCAAATCGAAAAAATCCAATGTCCTATATGGTCCTCCATACTTTTGTCCACTGCGCATGTGCAGTGTCAAGGAAGTACCGAAATTGACGCAAAATCCTCATTCTTTGTTTGGCCCT
The DNA here is from genome assembly GCA_031216915.1 of Pictodentalium vernedei. Lineage (NCBI taxonomy): Eukaryota > Metazoa > Mollusca > Scaphopoda > Dentaliida > Dentaliidae > Pictodentalium > Pictodentalium vernedei. The sequence goes on along the minus strand of CM062288.1, from coordinate 246,879,207 downwards.
TCTATCAGTAACATCTCACTGATTTCTGTGCTTATAATCTCAGTTAAAATGATGCCAGACCCAAAATCATGATGGAAATGGTGGATCCAAAGATGAAAAAAGAGGATGAGAGGAAGAAACAGTGGAAGGATGTGTTCAGGGCCGTAACTTATAATTTTTATGTAAAATTATTTCATATTCCCTAATTTCGGGGCATGGGCCTGATGTTTTCATTCTTGCTATGAAATCTCTACTCTTTGTTAAGTGTTTCCTCTCTCCCTTTCCTTGAAACCCCCCTTACTAATCTCCCATGCTTTTGGTATAATTTTGGAAATTTTTTTATTGAAATTTCTTTGGAGTTTTAGCATACTTACAGAATGTTTATTCTGTTATCCCCATGGTTACGTCCTCACCCTTGGGGTGTTTAGGCATTTTGGTCATGCATCTACCATCCGATGTATTGCTGATTCTTCTGTGGAAGATTCTGTTTTACATCGGATAGTGTTTTAAATTGGTTACTAATTTCGGGCCATGTTTTTCAGTGCCTGGAGACTTGTTTCCGGTTTTTATTGACTTTTGTTTACGTTGACAACGGTTACTTCTGTCAGTGATTCCTTGTCTTCTGTAAGGTTTATTATATAATCAGATACATTAATATTGTCCGTAAGTGTAACATTAATTTTTAGAAATGTTTTAAAATTTTTGTCCACACTCAGGCTTTTTTGGGGATCCATTTGGGCTCATTGTTCCCTTTGGGAACTTGAGCTCATGTCAAAATTTTTTCGAAAATTTTCTTTTGAATTATTTTTCGAAATTTTGTTATGGATTGTATTATTATTATGTATCTTTGTATTTTCAAGGGTTAGTGTGAGTACTCCTGCTGTATAATAATTTTTTTAATTATGAAAGAATATTGTTCAAATTGTAAATCAAGGAAGTCTTCCTCTGATTCTCATGCTCATTGTATTTGCTGTAGTCACTGTACTCACACTAATTCTTGTTCAGTGTGTGCCAGTTGGGATGACAAACATTGGAGACGTGTGTCACAGCATATTGTTAGTGGTGAGAGGTCCATGCCATTCCTCTCACCACAGGGTCACTCTAGTTTTTCAGTCTCTTTTTCAGAGGAACAAGAACAGGGTGATGTCTTCCGGAAGTGTGCTGATGTCGCAAACCAATGAAGAGCTAGCGGCAAAAGTGCTCAAGAAAATCAGGCAAGTGCCTAGATCCTTAGTAGGATTGAAGACCTTATCGCCAGCTAGCTCGACCGGCGGATCTATCACTCGTAATGTGGGTGATGTGACTCCGGGTACGTCCCTTGCCGTCCAGGAGAGGAGAAAGGGTGTTGCAAGCACTATAATCTCAGATCACACACACCCTGCGACGGCAGATTGGAGGATGGATCAGAGGAAGCCAGTTAGTCCGGTAGCTAGTTCGTTCAGGTCTACCCGGACCGCGAGCGAGAGAGGCCCCTCTCTCTTACAACAACATCTGGGGCTAGATGTTGTACATACTGTTTGTCAGTTGGAGCTTACGTCCACTCCTCCTGCTCTGGACGCTCCGTCGCATAGACAGCCAGGGTTGGCTAGTCTATTGGCTTCCTCTTCCACACACCAGCACACACGACCACACCTTGGCTACGTGACCTCAGATATCCAGCCTGCTTCGCCGACAAAGGATTCCACGTCGACCAGGTCACTCCATCCGGTAACCAAGGACACAAGGCCTTACCAGTCGGGATGTACACATAAAAGGATTATGCAAGAGGTACCGTCCCAGGAGCTTCCAGCAGCTAATTAACGTAAGACTGCAGCTCCACAGGCCTCCGTGACGGACTTACTATCGCAGATAGCGCAACTCATCGCAGCATCCCAGCAACCTTTGGAAACTCTTTCAGATCAGGAACTCTTTGAGGAAGCTGGGTCGGTACGTTCTCCTTCAGTCAGATAGGGACGACCGAGATTCACATCTGGTCCAGTCGGATGGTGAAAGGGAATCTGCGGAGCTGGATTTTTCCCTTCTGGAACAACATAAGGTGGCTGTAGTTTTATCCGGCACCACCTTCCAGCCATTATTCCATTGGACCAGAGAGCTGCGATACCAGACAAGAGACTGATAGCGTCACTGGACACAGACTTCTTCGGCTGGACTAAGGACGTCGTTCCTGAGTTTCCGGTGCAGTCCAGCAGTGTCTCACGGACGTTTGAATTGCTGAATGATGCTATTTTTAGGCTAGCCTCTAAGACTGGCAGATCCAGTTTCTTATCGCAACATGCTCTACATCTGCCGTTCAGCAACAGTAGAAATAAATTTGAAACGGCAGGAAAGGGCATTCCGAGAGTTCCTCTGCGTTCAGACGACCGGGCCGAAGACTTGGAGTTGTCATTGCCGGCGTCTATGTCGATTCTCTCCAGTACGTTGGAGACGACAATCTCATCTAACAGAGCCAGTTTAGACGCCTTATCAAACGCAGATCACCTTACCAGAGCGTTAGCACAACATCTCGATGGTAACGAATTCCAGGATGTTCAAACTTCCTTGAGAGTTCTTTCTAGGGCAGTCGCATTTTCCACATATAACTTTGTCCTTTCAGTTGCAAATTTGGAGTTAGACGTGATGCTGCCCTGGCTTCATCCACTAGGGTGGATTCTAAGCTGAAAAACTCTCTTCGAGTCGCTCCGGTTTCAGGAGAACTTCTCTTTGATGGTAAGATTTCATTAATCTACGATCAGGTTACCAAGAAAGCTTCAGATTCTCTGCTATTGAAGTCTGTTTCTAAAAAACCAGACTCAGCAGAGAGGAGTAAGTCAGGAACTTCTGGGGTGAGTACGTCCAAGGGAAGCTCCTATAGAGGATCTAAAAAAGCTTCTAGTTCTTACTCCAGAGACCGTCAGAGTAGCGTCTCAGGTAGGGGACGTAATGCTGGTCGAGACAACCGGTCAGATGCCCCTAGGTTGACTGGTCGAGGTGCGGGTTGGGGAGGATGTAGTTTCTCCTCCCGCAAGCCTTGCAGATCCAGGACGTGAAGGTCAGAACCTCTATTGCGCTTCAGTGGGCGGAAGGCTGTCAAGATTCTTAACCAATTGGTTGTCAGTTACGGATGACAGATGGGTTCAGGAGCTTATTTCGGAAGGTCTAAAACTGTCCGCTAACACGAAGTCCACGATGGACTCGGCTTCTGTCAAACCTTCAGAAGAGAGATTCGCTTCTATCAGAGGTGCAATCTCTTCTGGGGAAGAACGCAGTAGAGGTCGTAGAAAACCAGGAATCTCCCGGTTTTTACAGTCACCTGTTCCTGGTACCAAAACCAGACGGCTGGTTCCGTCCAGTTATAGATCTAAGCTGGATAAACAAGTTGATCGTGGCTCCGAAATTTTATATGGAGACCATTCGATCGATGAGAGTGAGCATTCGAGCGAACGATTATGCTGCAAGCATAGATCTCAAGGATGATAATTCTTGTCTTATTTCATAATCCTTTCATAAACATTGAACATTATCCTTTGCATCAAACACTACACACAGACAAGTTTTGCTACAGTGTCATTGACACTTTCATAATTGCATGTGGGCGGACTGTTTTTTATTTTATTTTTGTCATTATTTCTTTGCCATCAAAAATATATGTTCTTGGTTTGTTTTATGTTTTAGGCCTGGTTATTTACAAAGCATGGATAGTGTTGTATTTTGTCCCTTGAGTGCAAGAAGGCTTTGCAATGCTAAAGCATTGCAAAGCCTTGTTGCACTCAGGAGACAAATTCATCAGTTTTATTAACTTGGGTAAAATATCAGACATAAACCATTTAATTTTTATTCATTTATGTTTACATTGGTTATAAAAAGAGAGCATGCGGCATCCAAAAGGACCATGCGCTAGGGCCTGAGAAACAGATTTTTAACTTTTTTTTAGGCTTTACCAGTGATTCTTTCAGTTAAATGCAGATGAATTTTCATCTAGTCTTGGCTGCTTTGCAGCAGCCATGACTAGATTTAAAGAAAAATATTCTGAAAATACTCAGCGTGTTAAGAGTTAATAAGCCACCTCCGTTCAGTCTGAAGCTTAGTCTCACCTCAAACTATTATGTTACATGTTATTGAACTGAAGTTTTTGGTTAATATTTCTTAAATTTTTTTTTTAGCTTATTTTTTTTACAAGGATTGGCAACCAAGTTTTGCAACTAATATTAACGCCTCTCCTTGGCCCAATGGCACAGGTGTGTGGGATGACTTTCACAGGTGTGTGGGATGACCTTCACAGTGGCAGCTTCATGGCCTTGCTCTTCTCGAATGCTGCGAAGGGAACTTTAGCCTTTACGGAGTGTGTATCTGTCTGTACAGAGGACAGCCATTTCACGTCCCCATCCAATAGGTCTGTATGCTGTGATGGCATCAAAGGCATCAACCCCACAAGTGATGTTGACTGAGAGTGTTTGGACACTTTAAGAACTTTCCCCGACAGGGGATCAATCCCAGGACCTCTGACATGAGAGACAGTGGATTTATCCAGTTGGCCACCACACTCCTGAATCAGGACTTTAATGGGTATTCAATATAAAGAAAAAATAAAAGGCCTGGGTTAGAAGTCCTAAAAAGTGGGCAGCATAGGTATATAGGTATATGAAGGTCATACGTGTATATATAGATATACATCGCAACTCAATTTTCTCACTACCTCCCCCCCCACCCCCTCAAGATGGGGTCAAGTCAATCAATACTGCAACTCCTCCCATCTGTGAAATTTCACTCCTTCCATCTGTGAAATTTGATGAACATCAAACAACAGCATAACATGAAAACTAGTAACCTCTAATTTTGCTGCTTGTTTCTCTCAATAATAACTAAAATATGTTGTAAATATTCAGTTTGTATTGTCATGAAAAATGTGCACATCATCAACATATACACAAAACGAAACACACGTGTGATTGAGTTAATTGGTATGGCACAAGTGTCAACATAGAAGGATTATTATAATCCCTGATGGGTACGGGTGTGGGATGGGAAAATCTCACCCGAGGGCAAGATATTTGGGCCAGACATGAGGCTTGCCAAATATCTGGACCAAATATCTTGTCCCGAGGGTGAGATTTTCCCATCCCACACCCGTACCCATCAGGGATTATTTTTCTCCCCCACCATACAGCGGTTACGGTAGTCAGAGGTAATCGGCGGTCACATGCTGATAAAATCAACTCATTTGGTGTTCGTTGTTTTGAAAAACTAATGACACCATCAGAAAGAGCATGCAAAAGTTATGTATATACCAAAGGTATATACCACGAAATGAATTAGGAACGGTGGCATCTTGGGGTTTAAAGAGTTTTAGAGCATCAAACATTGATCACACGGCATTCTGATGACGTCAAAATGAATTAGTTGGAAGCAAGAAACTGATACGATATGCGTAACGTCACAATAACGTTATAAATGTATAATGTCACATGGGTGGGGTGGGATACATCTGTCTCTCCCTGCTATCTCACCCGGGACACACGTATGTTACACATGCAGTGGGGGGAGAAAAAAGTAACCCATTCACATGTGTTTATTACATGCCTTCAGGCCTATGAAAGCAATTAGTAGAAGGGCACTCAGCAATTCATTTGACAACTCATCCCCGGAGTTCTAATGTGATCTATGCAGTAGGTACATAGAACACATTGGAACTCACGGGATGACCTATCAACAAGAAGAATGCATTTTATCGCCAACCAAATTTGTGGGGGGAACCTGTGTTACTATGTTTAGCTATCGCTAGCAATTCAAATTGTAATTGCGGTGCATGATTTGTAGAAAATTCCAGGGAAATTTCGCTTCTATTTAAAAATAGTCTGTGAATGATTTCTGTTCCGCACATATGTGCAGAATGGATTTTCATTTTCTGTATGGTTTAGTATTGCTATAGATGAGGATTTCATAGAACAAGCATGTAATAAATTCATTTTTCACAGATGTCAAAGTATATTCTTTAACCCTTTACCTAACATAAAAAGCAGACGTCACTTGCAAAATGCAAAAAAAAATTCTTGAATAACTATATTTTTATACTGTACCAATGACCCAGACATAGCTGGTGCTAACTCTTAAAATATAGGGCCAAACACAAATTTTGCCCCCCAATCCCCAAAATTTGCATCTAAAACTAAAGAAAACATTGCCTGAAAGGCCCTCCACACTTCGCCCCTACTGCGCATGCGCAGTGTCAAGGACGTTCCGAAATTGGCGCCATTTATCATTCTAAGTTTGGCCCTTCATCAGTTAACATCTGACTGATCTTTGTGCTTTTAAATCTCAGTTTAAATGATGCCAGACACATAAATATTAGTGAAATGGTGATTCTAAGGAGGATAGAGAAGGAGGAGAGGAAAAGAATGTGTGACAGAATATTATCAGGGCTGTAACTTAAAATTTTTTAATGAAATTATGTTAAGTTACCTATTTTCAAGGCAGCAGCCATTTTGTTGTCATTCTGATTATTTAGTTACACTGTTTTTTCAAGTGTTTTCCTCTCTCCCTGTCCTTTAAGTTCCCCCTTGCTATTCTCCCATGCTTTTGGCATAGTTTCTGTAATTATTATTACTAAAATTTCTTGGGAGTTTTAGCTGAATAACAGAATGATTTCTGTTCTTTCCCCATGTTTACGTCTTCACCTACGGGTGGTTAGGCGTTGTGTTCTGCATCTACCATCTGATGTTCTGCAGTTTCTTCCCTGGAAGTCTCTGTTTTGCATCAGATAGTGTATTTTTGGTAACTGATTTCGGGCCTGGGTGCCTGGAGTCTTATTTTAGTGTTTTTACACTCATTGTTTACATTTACAACAGCCCTCTGTGTGAGGGGGGGATTTCTAAAAAATAATATCTTTATGTTATTTTAATCATAACTAGATACGTTATTATTGTTCGTAAGTGTTGAATAAATTGTTTAAAATATTTTTAAAAATTTTTGTCCACACTTAGGCTTGGGATCCATTGGGGCTCAACGTTACTTTTCAGAAACTTGGGCTGTTCTGAAAAAATATTTTTTCAAAATATTTTGATTTCAATTATTTTTTCTATATTAATGGATCATATTATTATTATGTATTTTGATTGCCAGGGGTTAGTGCGAGTACCAGGACTTGTTTTCTTTTCACATTGAAAGGATATTGATCAGTTGTTTTAAGAGGAAGTCTTCCTCTGACTTTATTATCATTCTATATGTGGTCAGTGTTCTCGCATTAACTCCTGTTCTGTATCGTATGATTTCGATGACAATATGGGAAGCGTATGTCACGGTATGTTGTTGGGGATTTGGACACTCCGGTCCTTTCCCCGCAGGGTCACTCTACTTTATCAATTTCTATTTCAGACGATCAAGATTAGGGTGATGTATCTGTGTCTTCCAACAGTGTGCCTCCGTCGTCACAATTAATGAAGGGCTAGCGGAAAAGTGCTCATGTAATACGCCAATTGCCTAAGAGGACCCTAGTAGGTTCGACGGCCTTTGACGTCCGCTAGCTCGCCCGGTGTAGCGTCCATTCACCGAATGGTTCGGCAGCCGGGTTCGTCCGTTGCGGTCTAGAAGGAATTTTGGGGTGATGCGAGCACTATAAAATTAACTTAATGCACACCCAGTGACGGCGGATCGGAGGGAGAACGGAGGAAGCCTTTTAGTCCGGTTCATAGCTCGTTCCGGTCCATCCGGACGGCAAGCGAGAGAGGCCCCTCTCTCGTTCAACAACATCTGGCCCCAGATGTTGTGGTACAAAATGTGTCGCTAGCGGAGCATACGTCCGTCGCTCGGGACGCTCCGTTGTATAGGCAGTCCGCTGAGACTGCTAAGGCTTCCTCTTCTCGTCAGCGCACACGACCGCACCTTGGCTGCGTGACCGCCGATATATTACCAGCTTCGCCGATCAAGGATTCTTCGGCGACCAGGTCACACCATCCGGCAGCCAGGGATTCGAGACCGATGGACTCCGGACGTTCGCATAGGAAAAGTATGCGGGAGCCATCTGATGCGGAGCTGCCCTCGGCGAAGCAGCGATAGACTGCGCCTCCGCAGGTCTCGACGCCGGACATTCTTGTGCACATAGCACAGCTTATCGCAGCATCCCAGCAGCCGACAGAAACGGTGTCGGATCGAGAATTATCCGACAGCGCTGGGTCGGTAGCCGGGGACTCAAGGCCTGCAGACTCCGGACGTTCGCATAGGAAGTGTGCGGGAGTCAACGTACACGGAGCTTCCGGCGGCAATGCATCGTAAGTCCGCTACTGCACAGGCCTCGGGAACGGACGTGCTTTCTTTAATAGCACAGTTTATCGCAGCATCCCAGCATCAACTGAATCTGTCGCATATATTTTATCCGACGATGCTGGGTCGGGACGCTCCGCGGAAGCGGGTACGGACGTCCGAAAGTTTCATCCGGTCCGACGGGATACCGAAAGGGATTCGGAGGATTTCAAGCTTTCCCTTTCGGAACTACATATGCTGCGATGCCGGATAAGAAACTGATAGCGTCGGTGGACTTAGAAATTTTTGGTTCGGTTCAGGGACATCGTCCCTCAGTTCCGACATAGTCCAATAATGTCACACAAACTTTCGAATTATTGAACGACGCTATATATATTATTATTTTATGCTTGTTATCCAAGCATTTCTGGTTTCTTGTTCGAAGAGTTATGGAGATGTCTTTCAAAAGTGTGCCTCTGTCGTCATAGTTAATGAAGAGTTAGCGGCAATAAGTGCTCATGGAATATGTCTATCGCTTACGGAGTGACATTCGCTAGCTCACCCGGTGTGTTCGGGTTCGGCTGCCGGGTTCGTCCGTTGCGGTCTAGGAAGGAGATTTGGGTGATGCGAGCACTTTAATTACTTTAGTACTCACCCAGTGACGGCAGATTGAGGACAGATCGGAGGAAGCCTGTTAGTCCGGTTCCTGGCTTGTCCAGGTCCGTCTGGGCTGTGAGCGAGAGAGGTTCCTCTCTCGCCCAACAACATAGGGGACCGCATGTTGTGGTTCAGATATTTCACATTCGGAGCATATGTCCGTTGCTCGGGACGCTCCGTTATATTGACAGTCCGAGAGACTGTCTTTAATGCTTCCTCATCCTCACAGCAGGGCACACGACCGCACATTGGCTACGTGACCTCGAGTATCCGATCAGTTTCGGCATTCAGTGATTCCACGGCGAATAGGTCGCGCCATCCGGTAGCCAAGGGACACGAGGCCTATACACTCCGTTCGCTCGCATATTGGAAGTATGCACGGGGTAACGATCACGGAGCTTCCAGCGGCAATGCATCGTAAGACCGCTTCTCCTCAGGCCTCAGTGACGGACGTGCTATCCGAGTTAGCACAGTTGTTTCGCAGCATCCCAGCAATTGACAGTTTCTCGGTCGAATCAGGAATTATCCGACGGCGCTGGGTCGGTGCGGTCCGCGGTTGCATCAGCTACGGACGACCGAACGCTTTATAGGGTCCGACAGGATGGCGAAAGGGATTCGAAAGATTTCGAGTTTTCCCTTTAGTAGTATCGGAAGATGCCTTTCATATCTTCTGGCATTTCTTCCAGTGATTATTATTTCGGACTTCATTGCTGCGATCTTGGATAAGAGACTTACAGCGTCATTGGACTCGGATTTTTCGATCGGTACAGGGACATTGTCCCTGACTTACCGACGCAGTCCAATATTGTCATTACAACATGTGTTTTATTTTTCGACGCTATATATATTTATATATACAAGCCTGCTACTAAGCATGATAGTTTAGTTTCTTGTCCGCGTTGCTCATTTCTGCCATTTTATCATTTTTACAAATAGTTTATTTTGGCAGAGCAGGGCATACCGAGAGTTCATATGCGTCTAGACGGTGTGATTAAAGACTGCATATATTCTTTTTCGCCGTTTATGTCTTTTCCAATTTCAATGTTGGGAACGACATTATGTATAGTAGACTTAACTTAGAAACTTTATTATACGTAATCCGCCTTACTGAGGCGTTATCATTACGTCTTCAAGAAAAGATTTACGGGATATTATTCTCAATGTAATTTCTTTTGAGGGCAGTAGTTTGTTCACGTATAACTCCGCCCTTCAGTGGCTGATTGGAGTTGGTTAGACGTGACACAGCCCTAGCTACATCCACACGCGTGGATAGTAAGGTTAAGAACTCTCTCAGAGTCGCTTCATTCTCGGAGGAGCTTCTCTTCGACGGCAACTTTCCGGCAATCCATGAATATACGTTCTCTTGTCTATCTAGTGTTACAAGAGATTCAGACTGGGGCAAACATTCGGTGGTTGACTCAGAGAGTGCCGCCGCAGTTGCCGGACCCGAGTGTGGCTGTTATGACGGTTGCCAGTCAAACAGATTGGGATATATACTGATCCCTACGGATTCGAAGTGCCAGGGTCTTTGGGTTCCGCAGTCTTTTAGCTATCAGTTTAACTTCCGCGGAATAATGTTTTTCAGGCTTGCTTTATGTCATTGCATGAACATTATTCAGAAACGCATGCCCAAATTCCTGTCCTTTAATTCGACAGTAGTGGCGTATCTCCGGAACCAGGGAGGCACTCTTTCGTTTCCGTTATTCAATTTAATGGAAAGAATCCGTCTGTTGGTTATAGTACACCAAGTTCAGTTTTGGTCCGTCATATTCCGGGTCGTCTGATTGTTTTATCGGACTCCCGTTCTCTTACGGGTCGCTTGTTGCTGTCAGAATGGACTCTCAACAAACAAGTATTCAATCAGATTTGCTATCTATGGGAGCGCCCAATGATGATTTACTTATGACACAGCTTGCTAATCAATTGCAGACGTATGTGTTGGCTTGTCCAGATCTCTGAGCTAATAGTGTTAACGCTCTATTGATCTATAGGACGGAATGATAGGATACGCGTATCCTCCGGCGCTGTTGTTTTAGCAGGTATTGCTAAGATAAACAACCACAATACATTTCTGTTGATAGCATCTCTATCTTCACAGAGATCATGAGTAATTTACTCTCTTGTCTACTGTGGGTCTTAACGTGAAATCTTCCTCTATGTGAGGATCTTTTTTCACTGGGTAAATCGTGTCATCTTTATCACAACCAGCAAGGTCGCAACCTTCATGTATTCCGTTGTGTGGTCCGTATTACATTGTAAGCACTGTACTGGACGAGCTTTGGACGCGATTTCTTACTATAGGAGATCCTCTTCTTCGCTATTCTATGCGACTAAAGTGGAGGCTCTTCCGTCGTGGTGTAGGGATCATTATGTTCATATTGTTGATCCCTCCATACTACTCATTGCTATTTTTTAGTATACTTGTTTCACAAGATCTACTGCAGCCTGTTATTATTTAGGTTATAGGTTTATGTTACCTCATACCTATGCACTCTACGATAGTTTACAATTGAGTCTTTTGTCTCTTTATCTAAGTCAGTTAGTAACTTTTTGATAAATAGACTTAGAATCTTTAGATTAAATTCCTATACGGATTTTAACTTCGGTTCTTATTTAGCTAAGTAATCATTTGAGCCTCTGGAAACAGTAGTTTTCAAATTCTGACCTTTTAGACAGTAATTCTGTTGGTTTCTCTTTTACTGTAGAGTCAGTGAGTTTCATGCACTATCGATGGATGATTTTCACTTTCATAGTTTCGGAATCAATACTTCCGTTACTATTTAGGTTGGATTGTTGCATAAGAGTTAGGCTCCTATTATCCGGAACCTATTATTTTAAGGTCCTTCCGTCTTCGTATGGGCATAGGCCTTTACTCTTTCCGGGTACAGTTTATGTATTTATAAACAGATATCTGTTTATTACAAGGGCGTAAGCTTCTTCTGTCTTTGATGTCTAGTAGAAGGACGTTACGCTCCATTTTATTGTTAATGGATTCTATTAACTATCGGTACTGCTTATGGTATATCATTGACTTAGCAGTTGTGCTTAAGATTTCGGCTCATGAAGTAAGAGTTCTTCTACTTCTTGGGCTTACATTAATAGTGTCGCTATTATAGATTTTTGAAGGCCGCTCATTGCGCTCAGCCATCCACATTCATGAATTTTATCTTAGAAATATCGAGTCAATTTCTTGAGGCCGCTTTTGTTAGGTCTATTATCTACTGCTCAGAATGTCATTCACTTAACAGTTGCTACTATAGCTAGGTAGGCTGTCTGTTTCGGCAGTGTCTCCGTTCGGCTGCCCTCTTCGCTCTGGGCTATTTGACCCAGGGCAAGAAAAAGGGGGGGGGGGGGGGGGGGGGGGGGGGGAGGGTGTTCCCTTGGGTCACCTGTTTTACTATGAAAACAAGGGGATACCTCCTCCGGAGTTAGTAATTCTGAGCTGTTATTGGGATGGTTGTTTAGTGAGAAGTTTAAGTTTATAAAATTCATTCAAGTCTTAGTTTTTAAAGTATAGCTTTTGAATATTGCATATGTCAACGGACATGATTATGCAATTCTCACACACTTTTAGGAGTATAAGAGTCTCTATTCTCTAGACTTACTTTATTATTGGCTTACTTTAAAAATTATTAGTATAAGGATTATATTGGATATTAATAGAGTACATGGATGTATGAAGCTCAATTTTGGAAGGTGTTATATCTTTCTAATTTATCATAAATAAGAAAGATACATGTAAGGCCTATTACTTCTTTTCCCTACAGGGGATGACTCTATTTTATTTTATTGAGCGTATTCCATTTTGCTCTATGTCCTTGGCCCTCCAGCCTTTTTACTATTCAGCTATGTCTGGGTCATTGGTACAGTATAAAAATGTTAAAAAATTTATAGTAATTTATATATTTTTTATACTTACCAATGACCCAGACGGGGATGGCCCTCCCAGGAGTTGGGAACTCTTGCCTCCCCGCTGAGTACATAGCGCTTACCAGGCACTGGTTATTAGAATGATAAATGGCGCCAATTTCGGAACGTCCTTGACACTGCGCATGCGCAGTAGGGGCGAAGTGTGGAGGGCCTTTCAGGACATGTTTTCTTTAGTTTTAGATGCAAATTTTGGGGATTGGGGGGCAAAATTTGTGTTTGGCCCTATATTTTAAGAGTTAGCACCAGCTATGTCTGGGTCATTGGTAAGTATAAAAAATATATAAATTACTATAAATTTTTTAACTTTTTTTTCATTTTTTGTCTCAAAAACATAGATTGTGACCCTTCATTGGAATGAGCTCAACAAGGTCATTCCAACAAGGGGAACAAGCTCATTCCCCTTGGTTTTGGCCCTTACGTTGGGCAACGGTTTTGGCCGTTACATTGGATAAAGGGATAAAAAGTGAATGGTGATTATGAGGTATTGGAAAACTGAAAACATTCAGGAATTATTTATTTTAGTCCAACCCTCCCACCAGCCCCTTTATCTCCATGTTGTGGTCACGAGCAGCAACAATACCGCCACTGTGTACTGGTCACTTTCCACAGGAGGGCAACATTTTATTTTCCCAGATGCAATAATATTAGATTCCAAACAGTAATTATAGGAATAAATCAAATACATACATGTAATCATCAAAAATGTATTTAATGAAGCACCAAGTACAACCTTCATTAATTAAAATTTTGCTGATGATGATTTTTATCACCTGGAAAACGCATGCGTGGACATCACAGCCAACATGTGGATTGCAACCAATCCATGGCAACTGCTCTGTATTGTGCAGAAATATGTGAGCTTAAACACCATCAATAAATAAATTTTCATTTTAGGATGCCCCCACATCCTTGCCTATTAAAATAAGACTTGTTGAGAAGCTAATGAAAGGTTGGGATGAAAATTTTAGAGATAAGTGGATGAGGGAGGATCTAAAAGAACTATATTGTAGTTTGGGAAATTGAGAAAGTGACAATGGCAGAAATTATAAAACAGTTTGTGTTTGAATGCTGGTAGTTTAGTTTAGGAGGGAGATTGGGGAAGCAATGACCCACATAAGATGCAGGTAGGTAGGGCTCCTCATAAGAGGACCATAGCAAACCAGTGGATGTCCCAAGCAATATTATTATTATTTATTTATTTATTAACTGGTTGAGTGCTAGAAACCACTATCAGGGCTTTCAAAAAAAGATGGCAACAGAGCAATAGCCTATATTTTCTTTGCTTACATTTCATAATCAGCCAGACACAAATGATATTTTGTTTATATAAATTTGTTCTATTACAAATTATTGGAGAGTGCCTCTGGGCACTCTCCAATAATTTGTAATGGAACAAATTTTGAGTAACCAATTCACACCTCCAAAAATAATCTAGCCCTCGACCAGTTAAGGTTTAACGATACTTTAACAGCCAGAGTCATGTCGTATTGGTGACAGTTATTATGGGTGGAGGAAGCTGGAGTACCTGGAGAGAACCACCAAGCAACGACGAGCAGCCGCCTGCTCACCAACATCGTTGCTTCACTTCAGTGATCTAACAAGAACCACTTACCACAACGCCACCGTGCCCCAATATTATTATTAGTCCACTAGAATGAAAAATGAAACTGAACAAATAATTTCAGTACCATCATCTGATTCCACTAGAAATATCTTTAGCAGGTTCTGTGCTGTTTTTTCCAACTCCAAACATGTTGCTGTATAAACAGTCAAAACAATAGATTTACTGGGCATAACAAGTTGTAGTTGACCATATTATTGATTGGATAAGTGTGGCATGTTTCTTTGACAATGTTTTCAGTGCTGCCTCAAGTAATATCAATAAAGAAAAGAAACCTAATTTTGATGTATTATTTATATATATTTTTTTTTTTTTTTTTTTGGGGGGGGGGGGGGGGGGGGTTAACAACACATTCAATAGCCAAGGTCATACTGTGTCAGACAGTTTTATGCTTGGAGGAAGACTGGGTACCCAGAGAGAACCCCCAAGGAGCATGAGTAACTTTCAGACCAGGGCTTATATTTCATCTAAATTTGAGAGAATCCATTTGGATTCTTGCAAAAATGGTTGCGAGAATGAATGCCTGCTATGAGGATCCCATGAGACCACCACGGTTGAACGCCTGTTTTGTACTGATAATACATGGTGACCCTTTATCCAACACAGCTTTTTTAATTTTGAAAACCTAAACAGAATTTGATATTATAAAAAAAAAAAATATTTACCAATAAAACCTTACAAATATGGGTGTCATTGGAACCAGCTCAAGTTCCAATGACAGCCATATTTGTACAATTTTTTTGACAATGTCAGGATATTTCAGGTCAAGTTAACCTTGTATTCATTAATTTGCTGCCACTATGTTAGGTAAAGAATTAAATTGACTTTCACTCAAATCCTAGCAGAGGTGCAGAATGTACATGGATTTTCTCTGGTTTTGGTATGCGAATCTTTGTGTGAACTGGTTCTCGGATCCTCGTAGAAACATAAGCCCTGTAGACTCTCCAACTTTCCAACCCTTCACAAGTGTGGATAGCATTGGTTGAAGGCATGTGTACCATTAATGTTCAGTACACCTTAGCACACTGGGCCACTGCTCCTACAGGTCGGTGGGGATTGAGAGTCTAATTCAAGGACAAAATGCTGATTTCAAGGGTCAGAATCGAACCTACGATCTTTTGATCTTATTATTATTCTTATTAGCTCGCCTGACTTTCAGTCAGGGGAGCTATAGTGATCACTCACTGTCTGTCACCTGTCGTCCGTGACCATGGTGTTTGTGTCTTCTCCTCCAAAACCGCTGAACTGATTTAAGTGAAATTTGAAATTATAGTTTATGACATCACATTTGGATTTTGTTCAAATTAAGTTGCCTCGTCCCTCGGTAGGGCCACGCCCAAAAAGTGTGCTTAAATCTTAAAAAAATCTTCTTCTCATGAACCAGTTGTAGCAGAGACTTGATATTTGGTGTGCAGCTTCCTTTTGAGGTGTAGACTCAGATTTGTTCAACAGAAGTTAGAGGAGTATATTTGCCGTCGTTATGGGAGGGGCAAGAATTTCCGCCCTGCCCAAAATGTCTATTTTCCACACCCAGAGGCTTATTTGAACCAAATATGATATGAGGGTTTATTGGGTCATAAGTACTTAAGTTATGCCCCAAAAAATTTTCTCGTCGCCCATTAGGAACCGCAGGAGCTAAAAATTAAAAAAAATTTTAAATGCCCATATCTCCAAAACTACACGGCACTGAGAATTCTTATTTGGTGTGAAGCTTCCTTAGGACAAACAGAATGGAATGGTCAAAAAAAAATTACTATCACTTTTATCACAGGGTACTTTTTCAGGACTTTGAAAAAGTGTTGAGTCAGCATTTTTTAACACCGTCAGTAACATTACTGTGGGTAATGAGAAAAATATTTAAGACTCTTTTTCTCCCAAACCACTGCTCCAAAAGCTTTCAAATTTCACATATAACATCTTTGGAAGATTGTTTCACATGTTTATTGAAAACAAATCCCTGGGTCCATATTTGGGCTCTCTAATGGAGCCCAAATGTTTAAATTAGTACAGTATGAGGAATATTCTTTAAAAATCTTTTTCAGATTCACCAATCAGAATCTTTTGATATTTGGTTTGCAGGGGGGGGGGGGGGGGGGGAGGGGGGGATTCAAGTTTGTTCAAGCCAAGTCCCTGGGTTCATATTTGGGCTCACTGTGGGAGCCCGAATTATAACTTAGTTCAAAATGAGGAATTTTCTTTAAAAATCTTTTTCTTCAGGTACAGAAGTCGGAATGTTTTGATATCTGGTATGCGGCACCCTTAGAGGGGTGAGATTCAGGTTTGTTCAAGCCAAGTCCCTGGGTTCATATTTGGGCTCAAATTTCTATTTTCTGAACTGAGAGGCAGATTTGAACCAAATTTGATATGCGGGCTTATTGGGTCATAAGTACCTAATTTATGCACACAAAAATTTTCCTGTCGCTCCTGCAGGACCTAAAAATAGAAAAAATTTAAAACGCCCTTATCTCCAAAACTCAACAGCACTTAGAATTTTTATTTTGTGTGAAGCTTCCTTAGGAACAGCAGAAAGGAATGGTCAAAAAAAAATTGCCATCGTTTTTATCGTAGGGTACTTTTCCAGGACTTTGAAAAAGTGCTGAGTCAGCATTTTTAAAACTGTGAGTAATGGGAATAACATTATAAAGAATCTTCTTCCCCCATACCACTGCTCCAAATGCTTTCATTTTTCACATAAAACATCTTTGGAAGATTCAATCACATGTTTGAAATCAAATCCCAAGGTCCATATTTGGGCTGTCTATGGGAGCCCAAATGTTCAGATTAGTGCAATATGAGGAGTATTCTTTAAAAATCTTCTTGCGATCAACCAATCAGATTCTTTTGATATTTGGTATGCAGCATCCTTAGGGGGTTGAGATTCAAGTTTGGTCAAGCCAAGTTCTTGGGTTCATATTTGGGCTCCCTATGGGCACCAGAATTATAACTTCAGTTCAATATGAGGAATATTCTTTAAAAATATTTTTCTTCAGATCCAGTAATCAGAATCTTTTGATATTTGGTATAAGCTTTTCTTAGGAGGGGCAGATGCAACTTGTTCAAATCAATTCCCTGGGTTGATATACAACATCCTTATGGAGGTGAGATTCAAGTTTGTTCAAGCCAAGTCCCTGGGTTCATATTTGGACAGGGAGCCTGAATTATTACTTAGTTCAATAAGAGGAATATTCTTTAAAAATCTTTTTTTTTAGATCCACCGGTCAGAATCTTTGGATATTTGGTATAAGATTTTCTTAGGAGGGGCCGATGCAACTTGTTCAAATGAATTCCCTGGGCTGATATCTAGGCTACCATGTCAGGTGAGCGCCCTCAGGCCCCCTGGGGCCTCTTGTTGTTATTATTATTATTATTATTATTATTATTAACAACCGTAGATAAATGAAATTGGTGTAGTTTTTCCTTTGCTTACTTTCATGGTCTAGGAGATCTCCATGACATCAGTTTGTGTTTATTCAGCCTTGCTATTGTGCTGGAGGCCAAATTGTGTTTTTGAACCGCAAAAGTATTAACCTTTTACCAAACATGAAAAGTAGACAACACTTGCAAACAAAACTCTTGGACAACTAAATTTTTTTCATTTTTGTTCACAAAAACATAGCTTATGACCCCTCATTGGAATGAGCTCAATGAGGAGGGGTCATAAGCTCTGTTTTTGTGAACAAAAAATGAAGAAGTAATGAAAATTTAATGATGAATTTTGTGAATAGTGTTGGCCGTTTTTTTTCTGCTGTGTTAGGTGAAGGGTTAACTGATCCCAATATTGTTCCCTGCTTGATATTGTACTGGGATATTATAAATGTTTCCAATTAGTCAACAGCCAATTTACTAGTCGACTAATTGCATTAATCGTGTCAGCATTGACGAATCAATGAATTGTTTCAACTCTAGCTTGATAGCATGATATTTTCAAGTAATAGGACTTTCTCCTCCACCAAAAATAGTTCTTACAAAGTATAGTGGTTCTAATTATGCTGCAAGTATGATCAGCTGATTAATCTTTTACCCAAGGTAACAGCCAAAACCGGCCAGCGCTATTTGCAAAAATCACCATTCAGTTGTCATTATTATTTCAATTTTTATCTCAAAAATAGGGCTGTCACGATTTTTCAATTTAGGAATCAATTAATCGTTGCAAATAATCGATGATAATCGATTAATCGTACCTAGATGACCTTCCCTTTCCCTCTCTTTGAAGTCGATAAAAATGAAGTTCAAGTCAGTTGACCTACCTCAAGTAAACAACGAAGACGATCATCGCAACTGCCGACCGGTCTTGATTATTACACTGACGGTTCAAAAGTTCAGAACACCAAACCTTTGATGAATGTACCTGAAAGACAAATGCTTCCAACAGCTTCTTGTGGTTTAACATTGATGTTCTTAACTCTTTACCTTTGGAAACAATAGTTTTTTCATCAAATTTTCTTTTAATTATTAAACGTCTAAAACGGGATATAATTTACCGATTATTTGACAATGAAAAATACTAATTGATTTCGCCGTGACCTATCAATAATCGATTAATTGCGACAGCCCTACTCAAAAACATAGCTTATGTCCCCTCATTGGAATGAGCTCATTGAGCGTGTTCCATTGAGGAGTCATAAGCTATGTTTTTGACTCCAAAAATGAAAAAAATATAGATATTCAAGAATTTTGTTTGCAGGTGTCGTCTGTTTGCGTGTTAGGTAAATGGTTAATCCTTTACCTGAAAACTTTTCTACTACTCCCCATTTTCAAATTGAGCAATTGAAAAAAATTGTTTTTTCAAAAAATTTCAACAAATCCATATTAATGTGACCCCTCATTGGAACAAGTTCCCCAAGCTCTCTACAGGGAGGGGTCAAATGATAGAGTTTTGTTGATTTTTTTTTTATTCTGAAAACAAAATAATAAAATAACAAATTTTTATATTGTGATCGTTGGGCAGAATGAAAATTGGTTGTTATGGTTGATCTTAATGATTTGTAAATAAAATTAATTATTGTTGCAAGATTTTTTGTTTTTTTTTAACTCACCTGACTGTAAGGCAGGGTGAACTAAGCCCACAAAATTCTTCATCCATCACTCGCCCAATGGAAAGGTTGTGATTGAGTCTTCTCCAACACTGCTGGGCCGATTCCAGTAATACTTTATGTGAATAATGGTTGGGGTGGGTCATTTCTTTGAATCTTACCAAAATAACTCTAGTACCTATCCTCTTACTATCTTTCAGGTTAAAAAGAGGGCAAAGTTTGGAGAATCCTAATGAAAAACTTAACCAAACCAGACTGATCAGGTGCCTTTTGTGCATGGTGTACAAAACCTGGTGTCCTGTATCCTGTAAAGAGTAGCCACCTATTGTTCAATTCCCACCTGTCATGCACAAAGTCAATTTTCTTTTTTTCACAAACAATGGAGGAACCTCTGAAATTTCTCTATATAAATTCAAGAAAAACGGCAGTTTGGGATTCACAGTGCTGTTAACCCTTTACCTAACACGAAGAGCAGATGGCACTTGCAAATAAAATTCTTGAATAACTATTTTTTTTTTTTACTTTTTGCCTTAAAACCATAGCTTATGACCCCTCATTGGAATGAGCTCGTTCCAGTGAGGAGTCATAAGCTATGGTTTTGAGACAAAAAACGAAAAAAATAATGAATATTGAATGGTGATTTTTGTGAATAGCGCTGGTCGGTTTTGACCGTTACGTTGGGTAAAGGGTTAAAGATGTAGAACGATCTAGCTGAAGATCACTGATGATTTGTCTAAGGAAAGCGCTTTTAATTGAAATTTTGTAGTCTCAGAATGCTAACGTAACCATTTCTTGTATCCTTCAATCTACTACAGAACCCCAAGCGCTACTAGAACGGACTCACAGCCATCAAAAACATTACTTCAGTGGTCACGGTCTCTGAAGCAACAGTCCAGGCTTGACTGAAAAAACGGCCTTTCCTTGAGCCGCAGGATGTAGTAGATTTTGAGATTGAACCCCGAAAGTCCTTTGGACTGGTCCTGGAACTTTTGGACGACAAGGTTCTGGATGTTTTTGCGGAGCAGTCTTCCAACAGCTCAGTGGGCTGCCTGATCTCAGCACCCTCCTCTGGTGGACAGGTCACCCATTCGAACTATTGCATATATTCCATGAAACTGCGAGGTTGGACCACTGCAGGAAGTCGTCTATGATCAAAACTTTCTCTGGGTCATGGGTGGTGAGGCCTTGGGATGAGTGGACTGTGAGTGTGTAGTCAAGGCACCATTCCTCAGTTTTGATTGCGTGTTCTACAGCTTTGATTGTGACTTCAGTGATGTGGTTGAAAACCCTTCTCGATCAGTGCCAGGAATAACCACTGTGATGTTTTGTTTTCAGCTGTCTTTGGGGCGGTAGAGAAGTGGGACAGGGGTATCCTGGAACTGTGCCCTTCAAGTGGCAGTACCTGTGCCGTCTCTGATTTTCTGGCGGCTAGTGGGTGTTAAGTCACCGGCTGCCACTGCTTTACAAACCTCCCACTTTAGGAGGCCAAAACAGTCGAGAAGAGCCTTTCGCATCTTTTTGTCACTGGACCTTGTCCGTTTGGAGTCGAATTGCCTTTTCCAGAGCCTTGGGGATGTCATCTTCTGCCAGCTGGTCGACTTCAACCCCCACATAGTAGTCCACATGTTGTCCCAGTCAGTCGCGCGGCATCTCTTCTGTGTGGGGGCGGGTGGCCTTGATCACCACAGCAGACGATTTTGACACCTCATTGCTCCAGTCAGCCAAGGGAGGTCTCGGGGGTTGGCCGGGGAACCGTGCAGACCTTGTCAAAGATAATCACGTGGGGAGTAAACTTCTGTCTCATTCGGTCTAGCATCCATTCATTCTGTACACTCTATCAGAAAAAGCTGTGATGCATGTAGGTCTGGGCTTTGACGCCTATGGCCCGCCTCTCATCTGCAAGGTGGTAGGTGGGGTGAATACAAGTGGGTCCCTTACACTGAAGAGCTACTTCTCCACCATTGAGGTGGGTGAGCGGGTCGTCGTGCCGAGTCGCAGTGGTTAGTGGCATAGGCGGCATGCTCTTTCAGCAAGTACTACTATTCGCCCGTGTCATGCCATTGGGCAGAGACGATTGGCGGGAGGTACTATTCCCCAACGAGAGAAGCGGTCCTCTTTTCCGCAGTCGCACAGTTTAGGGCTATGTAAGCCGCAACATACTGAGGAGCTTGTGTAGAGCTGTCTTCTGAATATAGATGTCTGTGGCAATGCGGGTCGAAGTGCTGCAGCATGGAGAGGAGGTTGGTGTGGGCTTACATCAGCATGCTGGCCCGCTGATGCATATACTGTGGCTGAGATCCCTCACTGCAGGTCGGAATGTGGCCCAGATGGTACTTTTGTGCTGCGCCGTCCAGAGTACCAGGCTGTCTTGTGTCTTAGACTAGAAAGATCTGCTCACCCTGGTCTGTTACGTGCCGCCTGCGCAGTGTGTTGGCATTGTTTCCCTGAGTGAACTTTCCAATGATGCTGCAGCCCTGATGACGGTCTTGTGGTCTCTAGACCTCGATTTGCTTCTCGAAGGCAACAGTCACCTCACAATCCTTCAGACTCTTTAAGCATGAAGACGAGCAAGGGCGCGGGGTGCAGCCCTGCTCAAAGTGCTTTCCAAACCAGGTAGAGATGTCGGTGATTTCATCTTTGGACGCTACCTTGTCACGTTAGTGAATCCGATCCCAATCTCTTTGGCAGCTCCGTAGTCGAGCTCTCTGTTGATGTCCAGTCTGGTCATCCAGTGGATGGGGTGCCCAAATCTCGAGAAATAGGGTTGGGCCTTGTCGCAGTACGGGAAACTGGCTGGATAGCATGATTTCATGATATCTCTTGTATCGTAGGCCATGGAGTTCCAAAGGTCGCCGTGGCCATGCTCCGCGCCTTCTGGAGGTTATCTAGCATCGAGGCAGGTGTGGGTTTCCAGCCATTGCACTCTCGGGCCACAATACTGGCTACGTGGTTCACCCAGAAAGCCCTTTCTGCCAGGGTCTCATCTCCCAACCTGACACAAGTCTCCTGGAGGACTTGGTGAGCCTCATGGGTCCTAAAGACGCAGCCATCGTGTAAGAAGAACTGGTTGATGCTGAGCTGTCTATTCCGGCCACCTCTGAGTAGCCAGACAGCGATTGGATCGCTTCCCAGGCATCACCCTCATATGTAGATCTACTTGGACTGGGGGAAGTGCGGGTCTTTGGACCAGACATGGCCGCTGTGGGCGATGAGCTCTAGATCAGCTCCACGAGACTGTGCTTCAAAATGCTTGTCCACTTGAGGACCCTCTAAAGCTCTGACACATCATCAACCATGGTACTACTCTTGTGGACTCGCTCTTTCCACTCCCGAATTTTTAGCCTAGCAGGGGGCGAGGCCCTGTCCTCTCAGGGCACTTTCGAAGTGCTCCATCACTCTGGGCAATGAAGTCAAAGTCGACGTATCTCAACAGGGGCTAGGTTTGCAGGATTTGGAATCTCCGAGGGGATCAAGACCAAACATGACCGAGGTGATAGGATAAGCATTCTGGTAGAATACTTTGTCGATGCCGGTCAGAACTCCAGGGCCTGGTCTCCCTTCTGACCACAATAATGTGCTGGCGCTTCTTTCTCCCAACCCTCACAGGGTCAAACTTGTCTTCTATGACCCAGTCGCTTTCATCCCATCCACGCAGCAACTTGACACTTGGGACGAATTCACCCCCTGGTAGTTCTCATCGGAACTGTTCCTCTCTCTTGTCAGTCATACGAGCATCCAGGGCCATGCAGCAGGTCCCAGTCTCAATACCATCTGCGACCTATTTGTAAAGGGGGATCTTCTGCTTCTACCTTCCACGTTGAAAAGATCTGTGATCGTGCCGTCGATCACAGATCATCATCTGGCGTTTGCACTGGGGAATGGGGCCTGTGTGCCCAAATCGATAAACTGCTGATTATGTGCCACAGGGTCTGGTATTTCTGCAAGTATCTCTTCGATAAGGTCGTTCATTGTCGCCATTTTGGTATACACAATGCAGGCCAATCATTAAATGGGTGTTTTGTGTGCAGCGAGTTCAGCTAAGACAAGGGCGTGTTTTTCGATTGATTGTCACCTCGTTTGAAAAACACGCCCTTGTCTTAGTCGTCACTTGGGCGTAGAGAGTATTGCGCTTTCAGTTAAAGTTAATGGCGTGTCTTGTCAAGCTATTTTGGATAGTGGTAGTGAGAGAACTATTTTGAGTGCCGAGTTTGCTCAACAAGCAGGTTTAATTAGTGAAAGGTCAAAGTATATTGTGAACAGTTCTGGTCTGAGAATGGCAGATATGAATCAGTGTTTAAAAGATTATGGTGATGCAACTATTATTATTGAGCTACCTGGTATTAGCCATTCACCAAATTTAAATGTCATGATTGCACAGTGCAGTGATAATATGATTTTGGGTATGGATTTTCTCAAGTTATCGGAATGTGTGGTGAATTTTCACACAGGTCAGGTTAAGATGTTTGATGAATTTGTTCCTATTGAGTCATCTGTAGTTGTGTGTCGAGAGCAAATTGTATTGCAGTCTGAAGCAGAAACTGTGTTTGCTACCGTAGTTAAACGATCATTTGTAACACGTCATTTAGTACCTTCATCTCATGATTGTCTTATGCTGCAACCCAAGATTAACTTAGCTCAGCATGGTGTATTAATAGCCCGTTGTTGTGTCGTAGATGTAGGGTCTGTTCCTGTGAGAGTGTGTAATGTAACAGACAGTTCTATTGAAATATTTCCTGGTGATAATTTGGGAACCTTGGAAGAGGTTGAATATTTAGATGTTTTATATATTGGGTGTGAAAAATTTCAAGTTAGTTCAGACACAGTTATTGAAAGCAGAAAGTTAAAATTAGAAAGTATGCTAAGTGTAGATCATTTAGAAGCTGAACAGAAGAAAACTGTTCAGGATCTCCATATTAATCAGTTTCATGATGTGTTTTCAGTATTTGGTGAACTGGGTTATATTAGGGATTGTGAACATAAAATTGAAACTACAGGTGACCCTATCACACTCCAGTACATTTGAGAGGCATGGTCAAGGAGCAAATTGACACAATGTTGGACAAGGGAGTTATTTCACCATCCAACTCCCCATGGGAAAGCCCAATCATTTTAGTCGGAAAAAAGTGTTCAAATGAATAAAGATTCTGTTTTAATTACATAAAATTGAATAACCTAACTAAAAAAGTCAGTTATCCGTTACCCAAAATGGATGAACTCCTGAGTAAATTGCGTGAATCAAGCTACTAAACAATGACTGATCAATGCTTTGGGTATTGACAGCTGCCATTTGAAGTTGCTTCTCGTGAGAAGACGGCATTTGTGTCTGAAGAGGGTATCTTTGAATTTAATGTTGCCCCATTTGGTTTGGCAAATATGTCCTCCACATTTCAGCGAATGATGGATCATATTTTACAGGGATTGAAGCATACTACCTTGATTTACCTTGATGACTGCCTTATTATTAGTAGCGACTTTGGTGAGCATATTAATGATTTAAGGGCTGTTCTTGAACGTTTCAGTACATAGAATTTAAAACTTAATCCGAAAAAGTGCCAGTTTATAAAATGCGAGGTCGAGTTCTTGAGACATCTTGTTTGTTGAGATGGCTTTCTCCCATGCACAATAAAGTAGAAGCCATAGTTAATTGGCCCATTCCTACCAGTGTATTTGAAGTTAGACAATTTCATGGATTATGTGGATATTTTCGGCAATATATTCCCCATTTTCAATAATTGCGCAACCATTAACTGATTTATTAAAGAAAGATACTCCCTTTCTGTGGACAGTCCAGTGTCAACAAGCATTTACTACCCTGAAAACATGTTTATCTGAGTACCCTGCGATACATCATCCTGTTATGAAAGAGATGTTTGTTTTAACTACTGATACTTATAAGCAAGGGTGGGGTGCCGTACTTTCTCAGGGCAAACGAAATAATGAATATGTTATTTCTTATGCTTCGGGAAAATGGTCTAGTGCTGAACAAAATTATTCAACAACAGAACAAGAGTTATTAGCTCTCAAGCATGGCATAGAAAAGTTTCACCACAACTTGATCAGTAGAAAGTTTCTAGCAGTAGTTGATCATCAAGCAATTATATCGCTTAAGAAGTTACATATAAAAAAATCCTCAAGGTCGTCTGGCCAGATGGATTTTGTGGTTCAATCAATATTACTTTGATGTTAAACATAATCCAGGTGCACAAATAGTACATGTTGATGTGCTAAGTAGAGTTCGCAAAACTGATAACAGTGATAACAATTTAGAAAATACAAAATTGAAAAGCCTAAGAGAAATGACTACTTCTGATCCAGTGTTCTCATATTTAACTGGTAGAGTGCTGGAAGCCCATATTTGGGCTTTATTCTGAATTGCCAGTACCACAGCCGGAAGGCTTACATTCAGTGGATGGGCTTTGTATTATCTTCGAAGTGATATTATTTAGTCTGTGAGGGTTTGCTTTGTTACAATTTATGGGAGAGTGCCTACACTCTCCCATAAATTGTAACAAGGCAAAGACCTGTGTTGAAGTTGTGATGGCCAAAAATAATTTAGCACTCTACCAGTTAAGAGATTTCCTCTTGCAGAAGGCCGATGGTCCTCCGCCTGAAGGAGAAGAGTTTAAATATTATCTTAGTGAGAAAAACAATTTGTGCATGCAGGGATTGTAAAGTGACAGACTTCATTTAAACTTGCTCTGCAGGTGATTGCGCCTCCTGTTTTGCGCAACGAGATTATTGAACTTGCACATGATACCCCCATGTCTGCTCATTTAGGAATTAAAAGAACATTAGGAAGAATTACTGGACAATATTATTGGTATAATGTCAAGAAAGATGTGACAAACTATATTTGACAGTGGAAAGGTTGTGCTGAAGTAAGAGATCTCCCAAACCTAATCGGGAATCTTTGGGTACAACTGAATTATTAGGCAAAAAGTTTCTTTAGATATCCTCAGATATTTTGTGTTTGCCCAAGAGTGCTAGTAATAATAGATATGTTTTAGTGATTACTGATTTGTTTAGTAAATATGCAGACCTTTATGCCATTTCGGATCAAACTGCTGAAACCGTAGCCAATTGTTTGATTGATTACATATGTCATTTTGGTATACCGGTTTCTTTGATGACCGATCAAGGCTCAAATTTTGAGTCTAAGTTGGTTAGGTTAGTATGTGAAACTTTGAACATTGAGAAGTTTAAAACTACTCCTTATCACCCCCATGCTAATGGACAAACTGAGCATTTGAATGCAACAATATGTGAAGCCCTTACCCAGTATACTAACAAAGCATGTGACAATTGGGATAAATATTTGAAATTGGTACAATTTACATATAATTCGTCTGTTCATGATACAACAGAGCATTCCCCATTCATGATAGTTTTTGGACAACAGGCACGTATAATTTAAATGATCAATTGTCTGATACCCCTACACCTATGTTTGCAGCTTATGTTAAAGCTTTGCAGGAACATTTATCGCATGCCTATGCGAGTGTAAATACACACATTTCACGATATAAAGAAAAGGTGGTAAAATCAGTGACACCTAATCATACTATTTCAGTTGGAGATCAAGTCATGATGAAACATATAAGTTTCACGAAGTAAAAATAGGAAGCTAGTCCCAAGATATATTGGACCCTACGACGTAGTACAAGAAAGACCTCCTGATTATAAAATTAAGAAGGGTCGAAATTACATTTGGATTCATGGTAGTTTACTTAAAAAAGGTTAATTTGCCAATAACAGAAAATGTAGATGAAGTTGAAAATACATGTATGGAGATTGGTGAGAGCTTTGATTATGGAGATGATGCCTTCATCAATGAACAACGCGATGATGACACAGTCAATAATCAAGTGCACACCGGATCAGGTCGCAAAGTTCAGCCACCAGATAGACTAGATTTATAATATGTTTTTCCTTTCAATTACTAAAGTTCACCTATTAAGTTGGATATAATGATCATGTTTTCACTGATGAATAATGCAGTTATGGCATTGTCTTTATCCAAGAACTTTTAGTTTAATAATGCCAAAAATTTGTATGCTTCACTGAGGCCTGAGAATTTAGCGTGGCCGAATGTCACAAACCCGGTATAATTACTAAGTGTATTTGTTTCCGTTGTAGAGTACTCTTGTGAGAGTAACCTGTTAGTTCGAAACTGGAGACTGTGTGGTTCCTGTTTTCCATTATTGAGTACTTGTAGAAATGTATTTTTGGGATGTGTCCCGTTTCAACTGTGTGTTAATATATGAGCAAATAAAAGTATATTCGAATGGATAAATAATTTGTATTTTACGCCTCCAATCAGGAATTCGATTGTAACAATCGTAACACACGAAACAAGCTGGGAGCGATCTACCAGCTTTTTCTGGAGCTCAAATACAGAGAGGTTATGGTTTGGGAAGTATATTGGGAGGACTGAAGAATATGGTGTTACCTTTATTGACAACTACAGCCAGGACCGTGGGAAAACAGCTCGTGAGAAAATTAGCAGCCTCAGTGGAAGATGCCATTGAAGGGAAAAATGTAAAAAAGGCAGCAATCAAAAGAGTCAAAGAGGCTGGTGCGGGAGCTTGGAATGAAGTGGTTGGTGGTTCAAAACCACCCGACAGGAAAGGTACAAAAAGGCTTGCACCACACAAAACTGGCCAATCGACAAAAAGAAGGAGAACTGTACAGACCCAAGACTTTCTCGTGCGTAATGTCTCCCATCAATGAAAAGTCTTGTGAGTGTGTCAACAGCAGACTCGACTTATTTTCCATACCACCAACACAGACTAGTGTGGAATATGGACAATTGGTTGAACACAGGCCTTTGGCGACCATAGGAAACACTGGCCCAATAGAATTCCACATTGCAGACTTAGATGATTATTTGCATTTGGCACAGACATACTTGTATGTTAAAGCAAAGGTTGTAGATTCCAATGGGGCATCAATTGCACCCGATGCAAATGTGGGCCCAGTCAATTTATAGATGCATTCCTTATTTAATCAAATCGATATCAGCTTGAATGAAAAACTGGTATCTCCTTCCAACAACACTTATCACTACAGAGCTTTCATAGAAACTTGAGTTATGGACGAGCTGTCAAGAAATCACAGCTGACTAATGCATTATGGTACAAGGATATGGCCGGTCACATGAACGATTTGACAGATGATAACAAGGGATTTCTTCTTTGAAAGAAATTTATAGAGAAAAGTAAAATCGTGGACATGACTGGGAGATTACATTTGGAAGTGTTTTTCCAAACTCGTTACTTGCTGAATGGAGTTAATGTTCATAATGGACAGAGCCAAAGATGCTTTCGCATTGATGGTTGATGCCGATAAATACAAGATCAAAATTCTAGATGTATCCATGTTTGTACGCAAAGAGAGATTCCAATCATTTGTGAGAATGGCTCACGAGAAAGCACAAACAAAAGCAACTGCAAAATATCCTATGACCGTGTGGAAACCAAGGTGTTTTCAGTGCCAAAAGGAAATCTGAGCATTACACAAGAAAATTTATATTTAGGCCAACTACCTAAATGTATCATGGTGGGATGTGTAGACAACAATGCTTTCAATGGAAACTTTTCAAAGAATCCACATAATTTCAAGAACTACTCAATTAATTACTTGGCTTTGTGAGTGGATGGGCAGCAGATTACAGCCAAACCATTACAGCCTCGATTCGAACAACAAGAAGTGGCCAGATGTTATGCGACCCTGTTCCAAGGAACTGGACAAATGTACGAGAATGAAGGAAACCACATCAGCCGAGAAGAGTACATAAATGGATACACCCTATTCGTATTCGACCTGACTCTAGACCTATCACATGGACAACACTTCGATCTGGTGAAGAGAGGAACTTTGAGACTTGAAGTCCATTTCGAAAACCCATTAACAACCACAATCAGCGTACTGGTGTATGCAGAATTCCAGAACATCATAGAAGTGGATAAGAATAGACAAGTAATCTTTGATTACTCAACATGAACACGTTGCAGTAAGAGAATGCACTTCGATCAGATAGTTGTTTGAAGAGAATATGTTTGGGTGTATTTGCAAGAAACAGATTACCAAGAAGATTAACAGATCACAGACCAGT
This sequence comes from Pictodentalium vernedei, assembly GCA_031216915.1. Taxonomy (NCBI): domain Eukaryota; kingdom Metazoa; phylum Mollusca; class Scaphopoda; order Dentaliida; family Dentaliidae; genus Pictodentalium; species Pictodentalium vernedei. The sequence continues at coordinate 246,849,662 of CM062288.1, read as the reverse complement.
GGCTTTGATAGCCAACACGGATCCAGACCACCGAAGAGGAGAACATTGGGTGGCTCTCTTTGTTAGTCACCACAACGCAGAGTACTTTGATTCTTATGGATTACCACCTCAACACAGACCATTCGAGAATTTCCTGAAGAAGATTTCCAGATATTGGAAATATAATACAAAACACCTTCAAGGACCATTACCAGTGCGTGGACAATACTGCCTATTTTACTTGAAACATCACTGTCACGGTGTACCGATGGAAACCATATCCAACATGTTTACGACTGATCTGATGGATAATGATGTGTTGGTTAGTGACGTCATAGATTAAACCAGCCACTAGATGTCGCTGTATTGAAGAAAAAACTATAAAAGGGTGCACTTGGTGTTCAGCTCATCTGTGTTTCGACAGCCAAAGAAGAAGGATGTCTACAAATGTGACCGTCTTCAAACTCAACAACGATTTACAGATTCAACTGGGGGCGCGGTGGCTCAGTAGGTAGAGGTGAAGGCTGCAAGCCGAGAGGTCCTCGGTTCGAATCCCACCTGCGGCAACCACATTGTGTCCTTGGGCAAGACACCTCACCTCCATTGCCCATGTGGGAGCACGGTGACGCTGTGCACTAAGGCGTACTGCACGTCGATGGTGCACCTGTCTTCAACCAATGCTAACCCTGCTTGTGTGGAGTAGTATGTTGGGGAGTTGACAGTTGCTCGCCGTTGCTCGGTGGTTCTCTCCGGGTACTCCGGCTTCCTCCACCCGTAAAACTGGCGTGGTCATGATTAGCCATTGTGCAGAAATATGTGACCTTAAAACACCAATAAATACAGATTCAACTGTTCAAGAACGACCTTGGGTTCAAGTTTACCACAAGAGACTGGGAACAAGTGACCAAAGCAGTGGATATTGCAAAGAAGAGGAGCTTAGAAATAGGAGAACCCAAGCCAAAGAGAGAAAGAAAACTGAAGAAGAATGAAGATAAAAAGGATTGAAGAATGTTCACTATGCCATGTTTGATCAGGATGGCACTGAATGATTGATTATCAATCACGAAACCAAGAAACAAGAAATCCAAGAGACTTTATAGAGAGAATAAGCCTTTCATTCAATTCAAAACGTATGTTCGTGATGTTCCACCACCAGTACTGGAGCGGTTATTACTTGGAGAAGAGAAAACAAGAAAGACACCAGAACAAAGACCACCCAAATTCATCAAGTATGCATTGGAGGAAAATCGTCTCAAGACATTTCAATTCATATTACCAAGTGAAAGTGTGAAAACCCCGAATGAACTGACAAAAGCTGGATTCTTTTACTCGGGGACACGAGACAGAACTGAATGTTTTTATTGTGGTATTATTGTTCGTTTCTGGGAAACAGAAGATGATGTTATAGAAGAACACAGAAAATATTCTCCAGACTGTCATTATATTCATAATTTACCACCTGAATTCATGGACGTTGAGAAAGTTCACGGAGGACAAAATGTAGTGTACGTTTATTAGATGAAGTCAATGTCGCTCCGCGACCATGTAACCATTGTGGCTGTGCAAAGACTGTTGTAAACCACTGAGAAGATTCCAATCTGCAGAAAGACTGTTTATGAATAGCTGACAATCTACATACCATAGAAGATTCCATAAAAAGTTGTATTTTTGTTGTTAAATAAAAGAAATTAAAATGTGAAAATTGTGTTGTTATCATTGAGTCCAGTAGTACAATACCAGAGGTATCCTCAAATTGTACATTTTAAAGGCTTTCCTCAAATGATATATTACTATGCCATGGGCATCCTCAAATGCCGAAATGAGGCTCAGAGGGATGGTAAATTAGGCCTCATTTGACAAAAAGGGATTCTCTCAGCTTAACATATGGGTAGATCCTCACATGAGTATATTGTGGGACTTGAGGTTAGCTTCGTGGCCTTTATGTCTACTTTTATAATTTAAACAATGGTTAGAAACTACTCTTATACAAAGCAACGTGAGTAGTAGGTGTATGAAACGGCCCTCATTGGCCGGACCCCGGAAGTGACGTCATGTCACGTGACGCAGTGGCGCCATGTTGTGTTGTCATGGTAACCCGCGTGAGTGGCCATCTTGTGACGTCATCCCCATAGTGATACGTTATGTATCATGTTCAGTGCGTGTTGTTAGGGTGATACGTGTTTCCGTCATCCATTTTGTATACTAGAGGCCGCCATCTTGGTTTCTATGGTAGCACGTAGTTGCTATATGACCCAAAGGCTTATAATAGGACAGGGGTATGTTCGGCGGGTATGTTCGATTGAATCGGAGTATTACGAATTACCACAAACAACCCGACAAGTTTTACTATTTCGAATTCTTTCAGAATTCTCTGCTTCTATCTATATATGCAATAGTTTTCGTCTACCTGACCATGTTCGTTTGTCCTGGAGTATACTCCAGTAGAGTAGAAGAGACTATCAACTGGAACAGTATTGCTTATTATTACTATTTGTTAGCTTTTTTGGTCTGTTCTTGTTCGTTCTGATCCTATTCCGAGTACTCTTGTTGTTTCATTTATCTAGATCACCCAATCACTTCACTTTCCTGGTTCTAACTAACCAATCGCTTGATTTCTCATAATCTTTATGCAGAGTTATCTCCCCTCTTTTGAGGGCATGAGGGCCATGAAAAAATCCCTCGATGATGCCTCATTTACTATCCCTCTTAGCCTCATCTCAGCATTTAACAGCCATATTCCCAGGCACCTCAATTCCGGCACCCTTTTTGGAAAACGCCTGTGGCTATGGAATCCCTTTTTGCCGTATGTAAAAGACCTCAATGAGGCCTCATTTACTATCCCTCATAGCCTCATTTTCTTTTGAGGGCATGAGGACCATGAAAAAATCCCTCAATAGGGCCTCATTTACTATCCCTCATAGCCTCATTTTCTTTTGAGGGCATGAGGGCCATGAAAAAATCCCTCAATGAGGCCTCATTTACTATCCCTCATAGCCACATTTTCTTTTGAGGGCTTGGGGGCCATGAAAACATCCCTCAACGAGACCTCATTTACGATCCATCTTAGCCTCATCTCAGCATTTAACAGCCATATTCCCAGGCACCCCAATTTCAGCACCCCTTTTTGGAAAACGCCTGTGGCTATGGAATCCCTTTTTTGTCGTCGTAAGAGGTCATGGGGGCTATGTTTGTCGTTTTGCAGTTCTTGTTATCATGTTTTATCTGTTCAAGTTCTTGCAATAATAATTGGGTGTTATCAATCCCTTTCCATACCCTCGAGTGTTGATGTCAAATCACGGAATCCAAATTTTACAGAGTCGGATAAGAATCTAAGTTACGGAATGCCTTATATTGCCCGTTTATATGTATACATGGGAAATGACGCAATCAGATTCATCCTTGGTCGATGTTATAGTCGAGACTGAGATAGGTATAGCTAGGAAATAGTGTTACAAGTCAATATTAATGGATGATAGTTTAGTCAATAGTACTGGTACAAGCCCGCAATGGAACAAAACTGCTGTAGAAGCTAATGATAGGACAGATAGACCATAGACAAGTAGTGGCCTTGAAGCTTTGGAGATAAGATGGAAGCCGTTGGTAAGACTACATTAGACCTCATCGAGGGATTTTTCATGGCCTCATACGACGAAAAGGGATTCTCCAAAAGGTATCCTCGATAAGTATCCTCAAATAATACAATACCAGGCCATAGGTATCCTCAAATACCGAACTGAGGCTAAAAGGGATAGCAAAGAAGGCCTCATTGAGGGATTTTGCCATGGCCCTCATGCCCTCAAAAAGAAATGAGGCTAAGAGGGGTTATAAATGAGGCCTCATTGGAGGCTTTCTCATGGCCCTCATGGCCTCATACGACAAAAATGGGATTCCATAGCCACAGGCGTTTTCCAAAAAATGGGATTCCATGGAATATGGCTGTTAAATGCCGAGATGAGGCTAAGATGGATAGTAAATTACACCTCATTGAGGGATTTTTTGATGGCCCTCATGCCCTCAAATGAGGCTATGCGGGATAGTAAATGAGGCCTCATTGAGGGATTTTTTCATGGACCTCATGCCCTCAAAAGAAAATGAGTCTATGAGGGATAGTAAATGAGGGCTTTTACATAGCCCCCATGACCCCATACAACAAAAAAGGGATTCCATTGTCACAGGCGTTTTCCAAAAAATGGGATTTCATGGGATATGGCTGTTGGATACCGAAATGAGGCTAAGAGGGGTAGTAAATTAGGCCTCATTGAGGGATTTTTTCATGGCCCTCATGGCCTCAATCGAAATGAGCTTAAGAGGGGTAGTAAATTAGACCTCATTGAGGGAATTTCTCATAGGCCTCATACGACTAAATCAGGATTCCATAACCAGAGACGTTTCACAAAAAGGGATTCCATGGTACGTGGCCATTGGATATAGAGGTGATGAGAATCCTATAGCACTTCATTGTAATAAGGGGAGATAACTCTGCATAAAGATTATGAGAAACCAAGCAATCCGATTGGTTAGTTAGAGCTAGGAAAGTGTAGTGATTGGGTGATCAATGAAACAACAAGAGTACTAGTAATAATAAGAAAAAACTGTTCTAGTTGATAGGCTCTTCTACTCTACTGGAGTGTACTCCAGGACAAACGAACACGGTCAGGTAGTCGAAAACTATTGCATATATAGTTAGAAGCAGAGAATTCTAAAAGAATTCGAAATAGTAAAACTTGTCGGGTTGTTTGTGGTAATTCGTGATACTCCGATTCAATCGAACATACCCTCCGAACATACCCCTGTCGAATTATAAGTCTTTGGGTCACATATCAACCACGTGCTACCATAGAAACCAAGATGGCGGCCTCCAGTATACAAAATGGACGACGGAAACACGTATCACCCTAACAACACGCGCTGCCCATACGCACTCTCATCACGTATCACTATGGTGATTTAGGGTTCAAGATGGCCGCTCACGCGGGTTACCATGACAACATAACATTGCGCCACTGAGTCACGTGACATGACTTCACTTCCGGGGTCCGGGTCGGGGTCTGGCCAACGGGTGCCGTTTCATACATCTCCTACTACTAACGTGTCTTTTATTGGAGAAAAACGTCATGGTATATTCTAAAAAAGGGATTCTGTGGGGGGGGGGGGGGGGGGGGGGGGGTCCGTTCCTGACAAATACTCTTATTCAATCGAACTTACCCCCGGTACCTACCCTGTACTATAGAACTGCGTGCTACTATTAAAATCTACGGTAATGGCGGTCCTAAAAAGGATCTGGGGGAAATCCGTAGTAAATAAATTCAATTTCGATGATGGGGAGGGATTATCGGGTTGTTTATGGTAATTAGATTTACTCCTATTCAATTGAACACACCCTCCGAACATGCCCCCGTCTTGTTATAGGCCTTTGGGTAACATAGCAACCACGTGCTACCATAGAAACCAAGATGGTGGCTTCCAGTATACAAAATGGATGACAACCATGACAACACAACATGGCGCCACTGTGTCACGTGACATAACGTCACTTCCGGGGCCCTGCCAATGATCGCTCAAAAGCCCGAGACATACTACTTAGGAAGGAATGAAAGTGTAGGACAAGAGTACATTTGAAAGAGAAGGGGGTAGAATATGTGAGATATGAACGTCCGCATATCGGTTGTGATTAAAGTCATATATTTGTTGATGTTCAAAGCACTAATAACTAGTAAGGCTATTTCGTGAATACATCAGTGAATAATAGGAGCGACAACACCATACGAGGAACCAGATATGCAGACAATCGCCACATGACCAAGCTCGGAAATGAGCAGGCCGTCACCCACAGAATGAGGTCCCCTCCCCCTCCCCTCCCCCAGAGGGCGAACTTGTTGATTGTACCCTGAACAGCAGGGTACCACCACCAAATCCATCCAAGTGAACCTCAATCTCAATCGGGGTCTCAGGCGTAAACAGAAAGAGACTATCAGAGGATAAAAGTAACCCACTATATGTCATAGCACCAGTACATTCACCCCTCTGGCTCCCCACCTCGCAAACGACAGACCGCCCACCTCCGGGCTTGCACTTGACGAAGGAATAAATGCAGATATTGAGAGAGATAATATACTTGCTGTAAGACTTGAGAACTGGAAATAAATATTGTTTGAACTAAAAAATGTCTAGTCAGCTGGTCCGTCATGGGGAATGCGGGAAGTGCGCACACGAAGGTGAGTTGTGTTAAACCTGAGGGGTGCTAAATTGAGTTCGTTTATGGGTGTAAATATTGTAAGGTTGGGTCGTGCCACCCACACCCCAGGTGGGGGAGAAATTTCAAAATTTATCAGCTCATACCGGTCTGCTAACAAAATCTGCCAGTGGGTAGTATGTGACGACGTACTGTATCAAAAATGAAATGATTGTTTTCCCTACTGTTAAGTTTTGATCCATATAGTAGAGTATCACAGTCGATATCAGACAAAATGATCCCCAGTATGCTATTACGGGGCCAGGAAGTACAGTGGCATATTAATAAAACGTGTTTGGCTGTTTCAAGCTCGCCGCATCTGGGGAGCGTACTAAATGATTATCAAACAAATGTGAGTTTAGGTTAAACGATAAGCGATGGGGCATGGTGAACCCACCGGAGCGTCCGAACCAGGTCGAGGAAAATGTATCGAACTTCGTGTGCAGCGAAATTAAAACGGAGGAGGTGCGAAAGGTGATCTCACGAAAGGTGATCTCTAAATTAAGGAATGGAAAAGCGGGAGGGATGGACGAAATTCCTAGCGAGTGTATCAAAAAGGGGGAGAGGAATTCTGGGAAAGCCTAACTGCCCTATACAATTTCGCCATAAAAAACAAGAGGTCCCAAAAGAGTGGAGAGAAAGCAAAGTGACATTTAATCACAAAAAGGGGGAAAAGACGTTTTGGATAATTATCGAGGGATCTCTGTGAGTAGCAACATTCGAAAAGTTTTCTGTAAAGTCCTTATGGGAGATTAGAGGTGACTGAGGAGAAGGGTTTTTTTGGAGAAATTCAGAATGACTTCAGGAAGGAAAGGAGAGTCACTGACCATCTTTTCACGCTATCCCAAATGATAGAACCGCGAAAGCAAAAAATAAAAGGATGTTTATGGCCTTTTTTATATTAAAAAGGCATACGATAGAGTATAGAGGGAGGGTATGTGGCGAAAGCTTGAGGCTCTGGGCATGGGAGGCGAGTTTGTTGGAACTCTGAAAGCATTATACGAAGAAGTACAGAGTGAACGTAGCCTGGGTAACATAACAACAAAACGTGTGCCCATGGAGGTAGGCCTAAAACGGGGGTTTATCCCTTCGCCAATTCTTTTTGCATTGTACATCAGAAGTTTAGGAGATGAACTCTTGCATAGGGACGAGAGTAGTAGATGTGGAGATCGATCCTGTTTGACAGGACCCCAGAAGTGACGTCACGTGACCCAGTGGCGCCATGTTTGGTTGTCATGGTAACCCACGTGAGCGGCCATCTTGTGACGTCATCTCCATAGTGATGCGTGGTGTTAGTGCGCATGCTATCATTAGCTTTTACAACAGGCTTGTTCCATTGCGGCCTTGTACCAGTACTATTGGTTTCTGTTATTCTGCCCCATATTTCATCCATTAATAATGACTTATATCATTACTTCCTAGCTATACCTTCGCTCAGGCCTTCAAACATTAGATTTCCCCTGTGTACATATAGACAGGCCATATAAGGCATTCCGTAATTAAGATTCCTCGCCGATTCCGAATTTTTTTTTCATATACACTCGAGGGTATTCCCCTTCCCTGTTGGAAGAATTCAGTTCAAAGGGTTTTATTTCAAAAATTAATTCAGATCACCTTCGTTATATTTTCATTAAGTTTAAAAATTCATTCAGTTCAAAGGGTGTTAATAATAATAATAATAATAATAATTGATTTTGTAAAAGCGTAAAACCACAAGAGTGCCCTAAAACGCTTCACAGAAATAAAATATACTTTTCTGAAAATAAAGAGTCACATGTTTCAGTTTCCTCTAGGGAGGTTCAGGAGAATGTTTCAGTAAACAGGAAAGTTTTAAGATTTCTTTTGAAGATGTTGATAGTTTCTGAATTTCTGACACTAATAGGCAACGCATTCCACAATCTTGGACCCACGATGGAGAACACACGATCATTAGCCAGATTAGATCTGCTAAAAGGTATGACTAGTTGAATTTGATCTTTAGATCTCAGACTGCGTGATGGAGTGTATACAGTGATGATCTCTTGCAGGTAAACTGGAGCCAGTTTGTGGATACATTTGAATACTAAAATCAATATTTTGAAATTGATTCTCTGTTTAACTGGAAGCCAATGTAATTGTCTTAAAACAGGTGTTATGTGTTCAGAGCATTTGGTACCAGTAATTATCCTAGCAGCAATATTCTGAACTTTTTGAAGCTTCTGGATCAAATGCTGCGGCAGCCCCACTAACACTGAATTACAATAGTCTAGTTGTGAGGTGATGAAAGAATGCACAAGTTTTTCAAGTGCTGACTGGTTAAGATAAGTTCTCGGTCTTCCAATATTCCGAAGCTGCCAGTAACATTTTTGACATATTTTATTGATATGGATGTCTAGCTTTAAATTTGAGTCCATAATCAGTCCAATATTCCTGGCCGATTCACTTTTCATGGTGATGTTGTTTCCAACCTGAATTGATGTAACAGTGGGTGTAGGCATGTGAACCCCGGATATCACTAAGAATTCTGTTTTAGAGTCATTCATTTTCAGTTTAAAATCTATCATCCATTCCCGCACCAGATTTATGCTAGTTTCCATGTTGCTGACTGCAAAGATTGAGTCACTTAGAAGAGATGAATTAAATGTAATGTACAGTTGGGTATCATCCGCATACAGATGATATGATATGCCATGCCTTTTAAGAAGATGACCCAGAGAGGAAGTGTACAGAGTAAACAAAAGTGGACCAAGAACTGAGCCCTGAGGAACACCACACTTTAACATCTTGCTTTCTGAACCGGTCTTGTTGATATATATTTGTTGACTGCGACCTTCTAGATATGATGCAAACCATGATAAGACAGTTCCACATATGCCATGCTGTGTCAATGTCTGCAAAAGAATATCATGGTCGACTGTGTCGAATGCTGCTGACAAATCCAAGAGAACAAGCAGTACAGTCTTACCCTCAGACACTGATTTAACAATGTCGTTGTTGAGTCGCAGTAAAGCTGTCTCTGTACTGTGATTGGCTCTGTATGCAGACTGGAAAGGCTCTAAAAGATCATTTTCATGCAGATGTTTTTTGAGTTGTGATGCAACAACCTTTTCCAACAATTTAGACAGGAAAGAGAGGTTCGATACTGGTCGGTAATTCTTCAGGTTGTCAGGATCAAGAGATGGCTTCTTGATGAGTGGAGTAACAAGTGCTTTTTTCAGTGGGCGAGGAACAAATCCCTCATGAAGGGATGCAGATATAATAGATGATATGACTGGCAGAAGATGATCAATTGTCTCTTTCAGAAGGAATGTTGGAATTTCATCTAGATCATTGGATTTATTGGATGATGACAAAATCATATTTCGAATATCTTCTTCCAAGACAGTATGAAAACTGGAAAAATCTCTTTTTATGTCAAGTTGATCAAACTCTGGTGGTTCACGTGATGGTATACTATCCAGGATTTATTGAATTTTGGTTATGAAAAAATCACTGAATTTTTCCAGAATTTCATTGGTATTTAGATAATCTGGGAGAATGACTTTTTGTTCTTAATACCTTCATTGGGGTTATAGCTAAAACATAGAGTTCATTCAAACAATTCAAAGGGTGTTAATACCTTAATAAACAGTTATGGTTAAAAAATATAGTTCTCTCAAACAGTTCAAAGGGGTTTACACTGCGTTCTATTAGGGGTTATAGTTAAAAACTTTATTAGTTTCAAAGGGTTAACCTTGAGGTTATATTTAGGGGTTATAGTTCAATACTTTGCCCACTTTGTTATGTTGACTTTGATCTTGGTTGTGTTTGATCAAATCAATTCGGTCTTCGGTCACTTTGTTCCGTTCACTTCGATCTTGGTTGTGTTGGATCTTCGCTCACTGCGACTTCAACTGTTCAACTGTAGTTGAGTTGGTTCTGTTCAGTTCGGTTTTCATTCACTTTGTTATGTTCACTTCGATCTTGATAATGTTGGATCTTCGTTCTGTACCTTCGTTGTTTTGCAGTAGTGGTTGGTTGCCAGCTGTATCTTTTCAGGTTCTTGTAGAAGTTCTTGAATTGAGTTTTAACAATCCCTTTCCATTCCCTCGAGGTTATATGTAAACATTTTACGGAATCGGCTAGGAATCTCAATTACGGAATGCCTTACATAGCCTGTCTATATGTATACAGGAGAAATCTGGTGTATGAAGGCCTGAGCGAAGGTATAGCTAGGAAGCAGTGATACAAGATAGGTATCCTCAAATAATAATGGATGAGATATGGGGCAGAATAACAGAAGCCAATAGTACTGGTACAAGGCCGCAATGGAACAAGCCCGTTGTAGAAGCTAATGATACAACAGATAGACCATAGACAAGTAGTGGCCTTGGAGCTTTGGAAATAAGATGGAAGACTACCTGTATTATTTTCAGATACCCCAATAGGTAACCTCAAATTAGTATCCTATAAAAGGTATCCTCCAACAGTCCAATAGTACAATACAATAGGTATCCGCAAATACCCGTATGTGCCTATGTGCCAGGGCACAATGTGACACATTGTGCCATTTCACATACGCACATATAGACTCATTCAGCGTGTGCCTTTGTGCTAGGGCACATTGTGCCTTTTCACATAAGCACATATGACAAAAAGGGATTCTCCATAAGGTATTCCTGATAGGTATCCTCAAATAATACAATGCCAGGCTATAGGTATCCTCAAATACCCGTATGTGCCTGTGTACTAGGACACATTGTGTCACGTTGTGACTTTTTACATAAGCACATATGTCAAAAAAGGGATTCTCCAGTAGGTATCCTCGATAGGTATCCTCAAATAATACAATACCAGGTCATAGGTATCCTCAAATACCCGTATGTGCATTTGTGCTAGGGCACATTGTGTCACATTGTGCCTTTTCACATAAGCACATATCGGAACATCAAGCATGTGCCTGTGTGCTAGGGCACCTTGTGTCACATTGTGCCTTTTCACATAAGCAGATATGACAAAAAAGGGGTGCCGAAGGCCATATGTTTTTCAAAAAGGGGTGCCTGGGGATATGGCCACTGGGTATAGAGGTGATGAGAATCGGATATGAGTTCATTGTAATAAGGGAAGATAACTCTGTACGGTTAAGTACAGGTTACGGGAAATCAAGCAATCTGATGGGTTAGTTGTAATCTATATAAATGATCTAGATAAATGAAACAACAAGAGTACTCGGAATATGGTCAGAACTAACGAGAACAAACCAGAATAGCTAAATATAGTAATAAAAAGCAAAGCTGTTCCAGTTGATAGGCTCTTCTACGCTACTAGGGTATACTCCAGGACAAAGGAACATGGCCAGGTAGACGAAAACTGTTACATAGATAGACAGACGCAGAGAATCCAAAAAGAATTCGAAATAGTAAAACTTGTCGGGTTGTTTGTGGTAATTCTTCGAATCGGGAAATTACTCCTGTTGGATCGAACATACTTCCCGAATATAGCCCTGTCTTGTTATAAGCCTTTGGGTTACATAGCAACCACGTGCTACCATAGAAACCAAGATGGCGGCCTCCAGTATACAAAATGGACGACGAAAACACATATCACCCTAACAACACGCGCTGCGCATGCGCACTAACACCACGCATCTATGGAGATGACGTCACAAGGTGGCCGCTCACGTGGGTTACCATGACAACCAAACCACTGGCGCCACTGGGTCACATGACATGACGTCACTTCCGGGGTCCCGCCAAACAGGGTCGATCTCCACATCTCCTACTACTGACGAGGGAGTAGCAGTTGGGGACTTGAAGATCCCAGGGCTATTTTTGCAGACGATATGGTGCTAGTATCGGAAAGCGAAGAGGGGCTAGCGAAAATGCTGCGAATTGTTAGGAAATATGGGAGCAAATGGAGACTCGAACTTAATGAAAGCAAGAGCAAAGTTATACCTGTAGGCCGCAAAGTGGATCCCACTCGAAAGTAAGGCGTGGGGGAGTTCTGTATTACGGAAGGTAGAAGGAAACTTTTTGGCTTAGGAGAGACAGGTGACTACGGGTATCTGGGGATAAATATAAACATCACAGGAAGGGGCATCTAACGAAACCACACAAATAAATTTATTCTGAAGGGGAGGCGAATCCTTAACCAAATGAAACTTATAGGGAGAAACAGTTTCAATAAGGTTTTCGTGCGGAAAACCATTTGGGAAATGGTGGGTCCGCCAAGTATAACTTATGGCACGTAAGTGGTACCCCTAAACCAGACGGCTGTAAAGCGCTTGGAAACCCCGCAGATCGATGCAGGCCGATGGATAGCGGGGTCGAGTAATGCCGCAGCACTAGAAGCAATCACAGGTACTCGGTACAGGCGGGGGAATCGAAAGAAAAATGATATTTGATACCATTTTTGAATCGATGCTGACGTGCCCCTATAATGGTATATAAATATTAACAAGGTACACAACTCGCTTTTCGAAAACGTTATACCCCCCCCCCCCCCCCCCCCTTTCAAATTTGATTCACACAACGTATCCAACAGTATCCGGTATCAGTGGAAAGAGGATTGAATCAGCTTTACATCGTCACGACCGCTGGATGTTCTTGAGTTGTTCATGATAACTGGGAGAAGTCGCAGAAAAGGCCGAAGAATGTTTAGTCGGACAGGATAGTGCACAGTGGAATGTGGGTTACGGGCGACAATTATCTGATTTATTACAAATAATTCAAGGTCCCATTGTCTATGGATGGCAGATTCAAATATTAGCCGTATACCTTTATCAATTTTCAATCTTGGGTTGACATTTATTCATTTCTGGAGTTCACATTTACCGTTTATACACTTTTAGCCGTAACTTTGAAATATTTTCCAAGTTGGTGGCGTCCATAGATACGCGACTTGCGCAAATATTTTCCCCATTCTCTCATTGGCTACCGGTCATATCGGCCGCCAGCCAAATCGGCCGCTGCAATTTCGGACGAATCGGCCGCGACAATTTGGGTCAAATCGGCCGCTGAAAAAAAATATTTTATTAGGGAAAAATAAACAAAAATTAAGTAATTTTTTACAGACTCACCCAAAAAGTAAGAATATTATGCACTGAATCCCAAAATCCAAATGTGTAAAAAGTAACATTTTTTCCTTGTCTGAGTAAATGCAATCCCATTAGTGCCCTGATTGGAGAAACAACGGAAAATGATTGACATCTCCAGGGGCGTTACACATGATGAATGAAAGGTTTTAGCGCGCCGAAGGCGCGCAGGGACGATGTGGGATTTACAAATCCCTTGCGACCCGGTTAGCCTTATTTTATTTCACTTGGATCTTGGATCATACAGGCCTAGCTTTCCTATTGCCTCAAATGGGGTCTGAAGGGGTATGCACGCGGTTAGAATTCCTGGCAGTTTGAATTGGAGTGATAGATTGTCAAAGACCAAACCCTCAACGCCATTAAGACTATTGGAGAGTGGGCTCTATTCGGTTCCAGCTTGGCGATGGTAGAGGTTTGAGTCCCACCATGGTGGCGAGCCAGAATATAATGTTGTGCGATGGCAATTTTAAGGGAAAAAGAAAAAAGAAAACCAAACAGCAACGCCGGTTTGGTAGCGGCCCCGGTATATGACCATAGCGGTTACAAAAAAGGAATGGAGAAAGCTCCAACAGTTTAGTTTGAAAAAACCGGGAGTCATCCATCAAGCCTTCTGGGAGATAGGATGCCGTATGTGATTTGAGGTATCTGGTTATCCTTCGGGAATTCCAAATGACCTTCACCCCCCCCCCCCCCACCCCCACAAAAAAAAAGAAAAAAAAAAAAAAAAAGAAAAAAAAAAAAAAGCCCTTAAAAGGGCTGTTTGCTGGCAAGATTGTTTCAATCCTTGCCTTGGTCTTGTTAGGTTTTCTGCACATCTTTGCTTGAGGGTTGTTTCAATCCCTCATAGTCTGTCATTCAGTTTGGTCGTGTGTCTGTTGAGATAGAGGAGGTAGAAAAGATAGAGAGCTGGGAATTAGAGCAATTCGGTTTTTAATTTACACCTTTTCCGTCCTTTTGGATGGGGAAGCCAGCATTTTTTCCCCGAGATTTATATCTCAAGGAGGGGAGACCCGGCAGCAGGTGGAGATTTTCCTCGCTGTTTGCAACTCCCACTGGTAACAGAGGCAAGCTTTCGTGCGTATCGTGTCACCCGCAGCCAGTTCTAAATTTAGGTCACAGAATAACTGGCTCACCCCATCACAATGATGTAATCTTTAACCCTTTCGATAGACATGCCCCAGATTATTTAGTTTTCCTATTGAGGACGCGATGCGCATTGAGTTCTATTATTAATTCGCTGTCTTGAAGTCTGTTTAGAGTTTTGCTTTGAAGATCTTTTAAGCGCATTGCTATAGTGTCTATTTTTGCTATCTCGTGAAGTTGTTTTATCGATGTCCACGTGGGCTTGCGTAGAGCCACGCGCAAGGCATGATTTTGGACCCGTTGTAGTTTTTCAATGTTGGTTTTATTCAGGTCACTTGTTATTATGGCCCCATACTCTAGTACTGGGCGTATATATGATTTGTAAAGATTGAGGAGAATTTCTTTATTGGCTCCCCAATTTTTACCTCTGATCATTTTCAGGAAATTGATGCGTTTAGTGGCTTTGACGGTGACTGAGTTTATGTGATTGTTTAGATTGAGACTGCTATCCAGGTTGAATCCCAGAAACTTTGCCTCATTACTAGCTTCAAGTTTATGATCGTAAAGCTTAAGCTCAATATTAGGGACAGGCTTTTTCCTTTGTTTTTTACAGAATGTGATTCGTTGTGTTTTCGTGGCATTTAGCTTGATGCGCCACAGAGCGCACCAGTCTTGCAGGTCGCGGATGGTATCCTGCAGGCGGTTTTGTATTATGTTTCCAGACTTACTGGCCGTCCACATTCCTTTGTCGTCTGAGAATTGAGATAGTTCAACATGGTTCTTCCCTAGTTTGTCAATGTCATTCACATATATTATAAATAGAAGCGGGCTGAGAACCGAACCCTGTGGAGTGCCCGCTTCGAGTTTTACCTCGGCTGACACTTCGCGGTTGACTCTCACTTTGATTTTTCGATCAGATAAAAATGATGATATGATCCTTAGAATTTTGGTAGGTAGCCCCATTTTAGCTAGTTTGTATCTCATGCCATTGTGCCAGACAGAGTCAAACGCTTTTTCTACGTCGAGTAATAGCGCGGTTCCTATTTCATTTTGACTGAACGCCGTTTTCATATAATCTACCAGTCTATAAACATGCTCGATTCCCTCTCTTTGGCTCCTGTATGCCCTTTGCCACTTATTGAAAAAGCTGATTGATTCGAGATGGCTGCGGAGTCTAGTCGTGAGAATCCGTTCGAAATTTTTTCCAATACAGCTGAGTAGGCTGATTGGGCGGTAATTAGCTGGGTTGCTCAAATCCTTGTCGGGTTTGGGTATCATGACTCCTGTAGCTACTTTCCAACATTTTGGGAAGTATCCACTAGAGAGACAGCAGTTTAGGAGGTTAGTGAGTCTACCGAAAAAAGTGTTGGGACATTGTTTCAGGATTTTGTATGAGACCTCGTCCCCTCCTGGGGAAGAAGAAGACTTACATTTTTTAATTGTGTTAGCCACTTCTTCTTTGCTTATCGGTTCCGTGAGTTCATGGCCATCCCCGTCCTCGGGCGTTTGGCTGAAGTTGGCATCGTTAAACGTTGTCTTGTTGTCTTGAACAAATTTGTTTACTTTTTCTTTGAACTTGTCATCAAACCTATCGCCCTCATGTGGACGATGATATTTCTTAAGGAGCTCAGCAAAGGCGCTAGCCTTCGCCTTGTCATCCAGGGCCATAGTTCCATCGTTGATCTTTAGTGCCTTACTGTTGGCGTCTTTATGTTTTTGTCCAGTAAGGGTTTTAAAAGTATCCCAAAACTTTTTAGTCTCCCTGAGTCCATTTAGATTTTCCGTTGCTTTTTTCCATCTCACGCGATTGTCGTTTGCTATTGCTTTTTTAACTTCGCCGTGGAGGCGATTATACACGGCTTTAAGTTCGACCTTTTTAGTTGGAAGTTTTTCTGATTTGTATGCTCGGAAGGCCTTTCTTTTTTGTTTTATTATTTGGAGTGTGGTTTCAGTTATTCTGTTGGCCCGCGGTTTAACTGTCTGTTTGGGACAAATCTCATCAAGAGTGTTGTTAATGACTTCACTGAGATTGGTACATGCTTGCTCGAGCTCGCAGGTATTCATTGGGTCGTTTTTGTTTATTTTAACCTGAATTATTTTTCTGAAGAGGTCCCAGTCAATTTTGGATAGATTCCTCCTCCTCATTGTGGGGTATCTTGCGGGTCCGCTGCAACCGTGTAATGTAGCATGAACAGGCAGGTGGTCGCTACCTAAATCATCGTCCCCCACATATATGTCTTGCATTTGATTAGTTAGTGATTTACTGGTTATAATTAGGTCAAGGATGTCGGATTGGTGGAGGGTGTTGTTACTGACGTGAGTAATGTCGTGGTCGTTATTTAATACAAAAAGATCAAATTGTTCGATGATATTGAAGAGAGCGTCGCCATTGGGCTCCGTTTTATTGCATCCGAAAACCTGATGTTTGGCATTGAAATCACCTAAGAAAATACAGTGTTTGTGATTTTTCACAAAGAATTCAAAGACTTTGCTGTCAACTGTTTTTTTCGGTTCATTATAATATGAGATTACGGCAACTTTTTTATGATCTAGTTCAATCTCAGCGGCAATCACCTCTGCGTTGAGATGATCGCTTGATATCGTTTTATATTTTAAGTCCTGCCTTATGAGGAGAGCGACTCCGCCTCCACGTTGTGTGGGACGGTCTCGTCTAATGATGTTGAATCCACATAGCAAAAATGTCTTACTTGGCGTTAACCATGTTTCGCTGATACCAATTACATCTACGTTGGTGAAGTAATCGGACATCTGTGAGCTTTTGCAGTTAACGCTTCGAGCGTTCCACTGAATTATTTTCAACTTATCCATAAGTGTTCAGTATCTGACGTAATTTTACTAGTTAACGTGTTGTGGGTGTGATTTATATTTTATTTATGGCGACTTCTATTAGCGAGGAAGAAATTTGAGTTCGATATAATTTGGATGCTGTTTTCCCAACTTCTTTACATATGTCGGAAAGACTGACGTCGAAGTGTTTGTTCATTATATTAAAAATTGAACCAGCCATTAGGCTGCACATCGAATGTGGAGAGGTTGAGTTTTCTACGCTGTTGACATTAATAGCTTTGAGTTCTATGTCGGTTTTAACTTTTTTGTAGTGGGGACACCCCCGATAATTGCTTGGGTGTTGCCCGTTACAATTTGGGCATTTCAGTGTTGAAACCTTGCACGACTTTGTTATATGTTTTTCGCCGCATTTCATGCAACGCAACTCTCCTTTGCATCTGTTCGACATGTGGCCAAATTTCTGGCATTTATGACATTGTGTGGGCTGAGGCAAAACACGATACTCCTCAGTCTCATATTTTTGTCCGTTTATACAAACACCTTTGTTAATGAAGTTAAGTTTTATGGCTCTATTGGGGCATTTTACTTTAATTTTCCACGTAGGGTTGCCTGTAGTCTTAGATATTAGTCTCCCCCACGAGTATCCCGACAGGGCTTCATCAATATCCCCATCATTGATCTTTGTGGGAACCCTTGTGACGACTACGCAGGGGTTTTGCAGCGGTTGATGTGGTTGTTTATTCGTCCGCTGTTTGGCCGTATTATCCTTTTGAGGTTGTTTAGAAAGGGCTCTTACCTTGTCGGCAAAAGATACACCACCGTCAGTGGTGAATGTTGGCGTCGCCGGTATCGTTTCCGTTGCGTTACTGTCTGCCGATTTCCCACCATTGTGGATCTCCGCACTGGTTGTTACTACTGTAACATCCATGGTGTCCGAGGTCTCAACGACAACAACACCCGGGTTATCGGTGTGTGTCGACGCTTTCCGGGTTTTCTTAGCCACTGTTTCTATTTCCAGGGACTCGCCATTTTCCTGGAAGTCTGTATCCAATTTCCTTTTCGGGCGCGGCGTAATCTGATTGACCACATCACAGGTGGGAACAGTAGTTGCCTCTTGCTCTATGAGCGAACGCAACCAGTTGTCTTGACTGGTGGTAACGAGTTCCGAGCCCTGATTTGGTGGTACCTCCAAAGAGATGGCGTGCACAGGTCTCCCCATCTAAGCGGTATTATCTGTAAAGGGCGAAACAGGTGTCGGATTAGTTTTGCCCACCATCCCCTTGCTAGGATTAGTTTTCGAAAACTGCTGAGTTGTATCAACTGGTTTTGAAACACTAGCGATATCCGTAACTGTGTTCGTTTTAAGGCCCAACGAGTTGGACTCCACACCCTTGCCCTTTTGTTTAGAGTTTCCGTTGCTGAGGCACGAACCCAAACCTGAATTATTTCTTCCTTTTCCCTTTTTTCCAGATGCCGACTTATTTTCTTTTTTTTGATTCCGTCGAAGCTTTTATTAATTCCATTTTTTCTTTCTCGAACTGTTCTTTTTGAGCCCTAATATCCGAGCGCAAACCCTCTATAGTGTCGTTCAATCTAGCTATCTCTTTTTGAAATCCAGATATCATCGATATTAAATCCATTCCCGAAGTGGGTTCAGTGGTGGAGTTAGTTGCCATGTCACTCTGTTCAGTTATCAGTTATTGTCTAAGTTATCAGCAAATTATTGGTAAAATATTTCGTTGAAGTATATTTAGTTTTAACAGAGAAAAGCAAACAGAAAATAGATAGAGTTAAAGATAAACACTTACAAAATTACACTAGAGTGCACAGAAGTGGTACAGAGAACAATAGGCTTTGTTAATATCCAAGCTGTGAGATGTGTTCAGTCAGGAGCTTTCACAGACACGTCCGTTCAGTATGGAAGCAGGTGAGTTCGGACTTTTACCAGTTCGGCCCAAGTGACTTCGGCCCATTTGGTGAGTTCGGCCCAAGTGAGTTCGGTCCACGTGTAAGTGACTTCGGCCCAATTGGTGATTTCGTCCCAAGTGAGTTCTGTCCATGTACAAGTAAATTTGGCCAACGTGTAAGTGAGTTCGGCCCAGTCATAAATCTCCATTCCAACCACATACGGCCAAGTTATAAATTAAAAACAGCTGAATCATTGTTTCCAGTGACTTGGCCCTTTTCAAAGCTTTGTCCAACAATTGAAAAAAACGTCAAAAACAAAAACATTCTGATTAGTCTTTTGCTGTTTTATATATCGTGTCTGTACAGTCATTACTCCATTCTGTTTGTGGTTATAAGTCTAAACCGCAATTCTCGCGGCTTATTGTTTTTACAAAAACCGTAAACATGAAATGGCCAAATTTCAAAAAGGTGAATAGTATGCACATCAGTTCCAAAAATTGAAAATGGATAGTGATAATAACTGTATTAAATGTAGTTCGTTGGTTAGGCCCCGGCAGGAGGCATTGCAGTTATTATAGGTTTTGACAAATGAATTTGGAGATCAACCATGTGAGGCTGTTCCTAACCTGGCATCATATCTTGCCAGGAATGCAAATTATCAACGACAAGCCACAAGACCTAAAAAGTCAGGTAAACGAAAAAAAGACTACAAAAAAGTTTTCAACAAACTAAAAGAAATTTTAGGCGAACAAATCAAGTTTCAGGGGGTTGTAATGGATTTTGAAGCAGTTATGTGGTTTGCTGCTTGGCGCGAATTTCAAGAAGTTTCTGCAGTGGGTTGTGCGTTTCACTGGACTCAGGCTTATGGAGAAAGGTTCAGGTAAGACTAAGTAAAGAATACATGGAAAATAGAGGCCTTCATAAATTTGTGAGGAAAATAATGGCATTGTGCTTTATCCCCGCTGAACAAATACCAACAATGTTCGAACGATTGTCTGAGGAAGCCACTGGTGAGAAACTATTATCATTTGTTAATTAAGTCAGAAACACTTGGATAGATGGGGATATGTGGCAACCCAAAGACTGGTCGTTTTTTTTTTCAATCAGTGCGAACCAATAATGATGTGGAAGGTTGGCACAACCGCATCAACCAACATGCACAAAATGGGCTCCCATTTTATAGATTATAAGAAAAACTATTCAGTGAATGTAAATTTACATCTGTCGAGATTCGGCTTGTGTCGGAAAATAAGCTTCAGCGCTACCAAAGGAAGCAATATAGAAACATTCAAAGTGAATTGTTTGACTCTTGGGAATCATTTAGCAAGGAGAAAATTTCCACAAAGAAACGTTTTTAAAAATGTTCCAAATTGTACGCTCCTTCTTGTCAGTGAATGTTGTTTTACCTTGTTTGTATTTGTATATCAATGGGGCCGAACTCACTTTTCACTGGGCCGAATTCACCCTGTCCGAACTCACTTTCGTGGGCCGAACTCACTTTTCTGGGCCGAAATCACTTGGGCCGAACTGGTAAAAGTCCGAACTCACTCGCATTCGTTCAATATGACTGTCAATTGCTGCGTTACACATGTCACTGACTGGTCTGTTTTACTGTTTGACATCACTCACTCAACTGTCTCTCAGAAAAGGTTGTTTGGACAGTAATTTAATCACAATGCAAACTTTTTGATGCACTGTTTGTGTTTGTTTGTACAGTAATGATCATTTTGGCATTGCAAATCGGCAGGTATATTGTTTTTGAATACCAGTTAACTTACTAATCTGCTTTATTGTTGCGAAGAGAGTTTGTGATTAATAGATTACCTTTGAACATTGTTATTGAAAAGATATCAATCGGTTTTTGATCTCGAGCATTGTTTTCAATATCAAAGAATCCCCAAGCTAGTTGAATTATGATAAATCTGCCCCAATATTGTGTTGGAGTCAGTCATCATGGAACCTGCACTTTGCGTATATTGTGCAAGGTTGTGCAGAGAGAGACAGGAAAGCCTACAATGTGATTTTTGTCATAGATGGCAACACAGAACTTGCCAAACCAATATCTCACAGACTTTTTACCGTCGGATGAATAAAGGCTTAGAGGTTTTAAATGATTGGCGGTGCCATGATTGTAGTTCACCGTCTACCAGTAATGCTACAGCCATTTTGGAAGAAGAAACTAATGAAAACGACCCCTTTGAAGCAGATACTATTTTAATCGATACAGATCCTGATACATTATATGATGTCGACACTATTTTAGCCAACGAAACAGAGCCAAATGAATTCACAAGACCGTCTCCTCTCAATGAAAGTTACCAACAAGCAGAGCCAATTGGTGATGTCCAAATAAATGATAGCAATTTCATCCCAGAATATAGAATTATCTCCTGGTGGCACACAACATGGAAAGAATCGTTTAGTTGACAATGCCGGTTATGCTTATACCAAAAAAGAGGTGAAAAAGGGCATTGTTTATTGGAGGTGTCCCATTAGGACTAAAACAAACCCTTGTCTCGCAACAGTGAAACAAATTGGTGATTGTTTTTCACCTGGACTTAGGACTCACAACCATGACGGTAAGCCTGGCATTGACACTTTATCAATCGCTACAGTTGAAATAAAAAACACTGCCTGTTTGGATTTGTACAAGCCAGCAACACAAATTGTAAAAGACTATTTTAGAGCAAATAATATTGGTAGCTCAGTTGCTCTACCATCAATGGATGCAATGTACAGAAGGGCGAACCGTAAAAGACAAGCTTTAAGGCCCGAAGATCCTAAAGACTTGGACTATAATTTCCACCCTAGTTATTTTCCACCTGATTTTTGGGTGGACGACATTTCAGTCAGTAGTGCTAGACACTTAATTTTTGCCACCCCGCATCAATTGGAGACAATGAGTAAGGCTAAAACATGGTATTTAGATGGTACTTTTAGAGTTGTTCGCTCTCCATTTGTACAATTATACACAATACACACTTTCCTTGCATCAGAAACAGGTGAAATGAAACAAGTGCCAACTGCTTTTGTGTTCATGTCGAGGCGAAGGGAGCTAGATTACCGTGCAGTGTTCGCATCTTTGATTGAAAAGATGGGTGGTTATGTTAACGTTCGTGTTCAACGTTGCATGGCTATACCGCTAAAATATTGAATGTAAATATCTAAAAGTTTCTTTTATTCTATAGTCTGTATGAAAATATTCTGATAAAATAATAGAATAAAAAAATATTTTATCTGTATGAAAATATTCTGATAAAATAATGGAATAAAAAATATTTTCACTGATAATCTTCTTCATTTATTATATTCAAATATTATATCAGCGGCCGATTCGACCGAAAATGCTGGCGGCCGATTCGTACTGACTGGCGGCCGATTCGTCAGAAATTGTCAGCGGCCGATTTGGCTGGCGGCCGATTTGACCGTTTCCCCTCTCATTGGCTTATTTTCATTGATGATTTTCTCGGCATAAATAGTAGCCAATAGGATGTTTTCGTGACCATCTTCGCTTCTATGGATGCCGTTAGCTTGTTTTGTTTCCAAAGGAAGGTTAAAAAATGTATAAACGGCAAATGTGATCGCCAGAAATGAATAAATGTGGATCCGAGATTAGTAATTGATAAAGGTATAAGGTTAATATTTGAATCTGCCCTCCATAGACAATGAGACCTCGAATTATTATAATAAATCGGATAATTACCGCTCGCAGCCCACTTTTCATTGTACACTATCTTGTCCGACTAAATGTTTTTCGGCCTTTTCTGCGATTTCTCCCAGTTATCATGAACAATCCAAGAGCACCCGACGGTCGTGTAATACACCACTGTAAAGCTCATTCATTCCCCTTTCCATTGATACCGGGTACTGTTGGATACGTTATGTGAATCATATTTGAGGTTGGTATAACGAAGATGAGTGCTATCGTTTTCGAAAAGCTAGTTGTGTACCTTGTTAATATTTATATACCATTATAGGGGCACGTCAGCTCGATTCAAAAATGGTATCAAATATAATTTTTCTTTCGAATTCCCAGCTTGTGCCGAGTACCTGTGAGCCGGTGGTGTAAAGTAATGTTCCAAAGAATTTTCAACTCAAATATCAAGACCGGATGGGTGGTCCAAGTGAGGGAGCTAATAGAGAACTACTCACTGGGGATCTCGGACCTGAGCGTTGGGGCAAACCAGGGTGAGAAAATCGTCAGAGAAAGGGTCATGGTAACCTTAATTGGCGAGAGGGGGGCAAATCAAAGAGGTCTTTGGGTGGCCTGCGTGATAAAGAGAAGCCTGGTTTTGAAAAGTACCTTGATGGCACCTTTGGGGGATGGGGTCACTGTTGTTCAAGCTGAGGTCGCGGTCCCTGGAGCTGAGGGAAAAATGGGAAAACAGTGAAAATGAGTGCCAGATGCATAATTTGGGCATGATGGAGACCCTGGGGCACTTGCATCTAGAATGCCCAAAAGACCAGTCTAAAAGAATAAGATTCACTGGGAGTATAATGGGAAAGTGGGACGGGAGAATAAGGGACATGTGACTAGTGGGAGACTCAAAGAAGAGGGCTAATATGCTAATCGGAGAGATTGGGAAGAATGGGGCAAGGGATGTCATCAAGCAGTTCGTCCCCGAGTGTTGGAAGGAGAGAAGAATCGTGGGAATAGGGAGGCAGTTTGGAGTGCAGGAGTAATCAAGGCCTTCTCATCCGAGAACAGCGACAAATCAGCGGCCCGCCAACGTGTTATTATTATTAGGTTACTACAAACCAGACGCAGGCGACAGTGATAAATTTGAGTCTCACGTGACCTGGACGCCAAGAAATGAGAAGGGGGTCTTCTGGTATTTTGTGCAAATACAGTTTGAAATTATGTAGGCTAGAGTCTTCTCTAACATGTACTGGTGTATTGTTTCACATTCTAGTCACAGAGGGGAGAAATGACGATTGACACAATGTAGTACGGCAGTAAGGAACGCGCGGGTTGTTACCTGCGCGTAGATTATGATGCAGCCTGCTTAAGAGTGGGGAGAGGGGGGATTTTATTGGCAATGTAAGCAGGTACTCTATTATGATACATTTTAAAGAATTGGACTAATTTGTGTCTCACGTCTGATTCTCAAAGGTTTCCAACATGTTTCAACATAGAGCTGGGCTCTGCTTGTACTAAATGTGGCGCCAACAGTCCCATAGAAACAACACAGTAGGTCTAATGCAAGCACTACAGTGGAAACAAAGGCAATATTCCTATGCTATTATAGGACTTCTTAATTTTTTAACATGTTTCCTTTTTATAATGTTTATTTGTTGCGTAACAACTTCTTCCTTTAAACCCACTTCTACTGTGTACCCACCTACATGTTCGTCTACCCACAGTGTGTTTCATACTGAGTAAAATGGAAGGTATGCAGCAATTGAAAACGCCTTAAAATATGCCCGGTTGGCTTCACACCAAGTTCACCGACATTTTACAGAATGAGACTCGTGGGCAAGAGTGGCACTACAGGAGATGGTCGACCCTCGTAAAACAGACTTTTATCCCACTTCCCTACCTCACCAGTCTGCTTCCTTCAGTGTCCCCACTCAAAAAGAATAAAGTCATTATGCAACCCCCCCCCCCCCCCCCGCCACATACACACAATTTTCAACAGCAAATGCGGAGGAGGGGTATGGCCAGCGTACATCAACAGTCAATCAAACAACATGGAACGAAAACAAAAAAGAAGAAAAGAAAAACTTTTCACGGAATAGTTCGGGCCTCTGTTTCATTGGTCGGTATAAAGTCACTTAAGTGGAAGAAATGTATTTAACCGCTCTCTTAAATGGTGGCTTTATGGGCCATTTCTTGTGACAGCCTGAGGCAGACTTTACTTGCCAATGATGGCGCACCATCGCTCCACGACTCAACATCGAAGTGGCAGACTACACTTGTCCGAAAACACGTTACAACACCCTCGGGGAGAGGTAGCACCTTTGTGAGAGAACCCCCTTCTCGCTCTGGTCCTCGCCCGGGGGTTCAGTCGACGACCTGTTCTAAGTCATCCCAACGCTACTGACTGTCCAGCCTGGGGCACCTGCCGTGTTCACGAATCCTTTTCCTCCTTTAACACGCCTTGACATGTATGCAGCTACCAAATACTATAGGGTCAACAGTCACTGAGCTTCGAAAGGGCTTGCCCCACAGCGTCCCTGCGCGCCTTCGGCATGTGAAACCATTCTTCTTCGCTTCGTGTGAAAAAAATTCAAATAACGTACCGGTAGTAACGTCATCGTAAAATGGAATAATGCTGTGGTTTCAAACCGTTGATGCATATCGTCGGGGTTCTGTTTGAAGTCTGCTTTCTCCACTCATCTACAGTT
This sequence comes from Pictodentalium vernedei, assembly GCA_031216915.1. Lineage (NCBI taxonomy): Eukaryota > Metazoa > Mollusca > Scaphopoda > Dentaliida > Dentaliidae > Pictodentalium > Pictodentalium vernedei. Next base: position 246,824,253 of record CM062288.1, on the reverse strand, counting down.
AGCCTCGATAGGCGGGTGGTGGACCCGTATATTACAGTGATGTTGAGTGATCACCGGATGTGACGAAGACTGGTTTTAAATGAAGCATACACGTAATGTGCACCCGTAAAATTGTCCGACACGAGGTGACCCTGGCTGTCGCAAATGTCGTTAAACCCTAGGCCTAATAAATAAATAAATTGAGATGGGGGTGGGACAGATAACAAAGAGAATGCCCCCGCATTATGCTCAAGATGACCATATTACCTCGTACAACCAAACAATTTTTTTCTAGCACCGCGTCCCCGGAAGCCTCCGCCCCCCCCCCCCCTCCCCCATAGACACACACACGCGCGCGCAAAATTTCAAAGTCGTTCTGTGAACTTCTGTGACTCCTGCCATTACGTGAATTTTAATAGCACAGCGTCAGAATTTTAGGGGCTTTGGAAGACCCAGATTCGAGTTGGGTTTCTCCTCGACTTTCCTATTTTCAAGTGTGAGGCTTGAAGTACACGAAGTGCCTTTTCATCGCGACACGTTGTCAAAAAGTAACATCGACGGTTATTAGTGGTCGATTTTTCTGTGAAGATTTATCATGACACAAAGCTAAATGTGGAAACCTATGAAGTTTGTTATCCATCCGATTATCGAAAGAATTCCAACATCTAATTTGAATTGCAATGGGAATCTGTTTTATGCTTGATGGAGTTGGGCTTTTCTCCGCGACAAACCTAAATACACACCTGGTAATCGAACATTAAATCACGTGTAACGATAATTAGTGCGGCTTCGTGTCTTGCGGAAGGATGTGAAATTGAATGAGAATTATTTTCCGCGAATAGCTAAATTTAGAATAAAAATTTCCCGTGACGTCATTTGTTGTGGGGATAAGGCACCTGCGTTGGAGAAATATCAGTTGATCTGAATTCAAGTGTTTGGAGAGAAGCACACATAAGTTATTTTGCTCTTTTATTACTAGTAGGCCTACCGTTTTCTTCAAAATACCCACTCTGCAGGTGAGTATGCTTGAAGTTGAAAAGCGAGCTGTCAATCTTTTTTGCGAATTGCAAGTTCAGAAATTAGAGAATTGCGATGTTGGACAGCCACCATCGACATCAAATTCAAAACATTGTTGATGATTCAAGGAAATTGGACAGAAAATTCATCGATATACAGTGCTGTCTAAAAATTAAATAACTGGAAAAATCGCCTTAATACACTCAATACCATGCACCATTATTATATGGAGACTGCACAGTTGCCAAAATTATGTCTCCATTGCTTTTCGGCCTCGCGCGAATGGTTCTATGACGTTTCGCCCTTGGGACGTTTCGGTCCGAGACGTTTCGGCCTCCAATCGGGCCGAAACGTCTATGGCTTTTGGTAATATTTTGATGAAGATTAGGGTATTTTTTGTTTATATTTATAGTTTTTATACGCCCGTTTTGAAAAAAAACGTGAGTATTATGTTATGGTGTTGTCCGTCTGTCTGTCCGTCTGTAAACAATTTTTGTCGCCTCGCCAACTCCTCCAAAAGTTTACATGCTACATTGTTCAAACTTTACACACATGTTGATCAGTAATTGCCGTTGTGCATGTGACAAGTGCAGGTAACTCCATATTGTATTTCCAGAGTTATGCCGCCTTTTAATACTTAAAACATTACAGTATTGATTCGCCCACTCCTTCAACATTTTACATGTTATATTGTTCAAACTTGGCACACATGCTGACCACCAATTGCCACTGTGCATGTGACAAGGGCAGATAACTCCATTTTGTATTTCCAGAGTTATGCCCCTTTTAATACTTGAAACATTACAGTATTGTGTTACCTTCTCCCTCCTTTTACATGCTATATTGTTCAAACTTTGCATACATGTTGATCACCAATTGCCATTGTGCATGTGGCAAGAGCAGGCAACTGTTTTGTATTTCCAGAGTTATACCCCCTTTTAGTACTTAAAACATTACAGTATTGTGTCGCCTACTCCTTCAACATTTTACATGTTATATTGTTCAAACTTTGCACACATGGTGATCACCACAGGCGTATATTGCCCCGCTAGGCGGTGCTCTTGTTTAAATATAAAATAAATTTGATTATGGTTGTACTCACTTTTAAGTTGGAAATCAAAGAATTTATGAGAATGAAGAACTTTTCCGATAAGGGCAGGACTCATTTTGAAACTTGACTGCGAATTCACTTAAGATTTTCTTCATTTTGAAATGAAGCAGAAATCTTCCTAGAGCTAACAGTACAATGTTGCAATAATTTTTTTTACAAGGTGAGTGGAGTGTTATTGTTGTGATAACATACAAATGAGCTATGTGTGTGACAAACCTGTCATGATTCTAATGCTGTTTTTAGAGTAATTACTCAGGAAAAGATTTGACGAGCAATCTAAAATGGATGTTTTTGTAAAAATCAGCTGACAATCCCAACACTTGGCATTCTTACTTGGAGCGTCTTCTCCGGGTAATAATATCAAGGGTCGGAATTGCCATCAAAACTAAAATATAACCAAATTTTATTGTGATTACCCTGCAGCTTATTTTGAGTGGAACTGTACAAGAACGCCTGACATGATATGACCCCCACCTGTAAATAAACAGTTTCAACTAAAATAAGTTGTTGGTGAACACAATGTGACCACACCTGCACCCTGCGTGTATCTACCTACTTCTGCCGTACCACTCAAAATAAGTTGCAGGGTATCTGGGCTAATCACTATAAAATTTTGTTATATTTTATTTTTGCTGACAATTCCAACACGTGGCATTCTTACTTGGTGCTTCTTCTCCAAGTAATAATTTCAAGTGTTGGAAATGCCAACAAAAGTAAAATATAACAAAATTTTATTGTTATTACAATAGTACAAGTGCACTTCGAGTAATAATATCAAGGGTCGGAATTGCCATCAAAAATAAAATATAACCAAATTTTATTGTGATTACCCTGCCGCTTATTTTGAGTGGAACTGTACAAGTACGCCTGACACGATATGACCCCCACCTGTAAATAAACAGTTTCAACTAAAGTTGTTGGTGAGCACAAATTCAATGTGACCACACCTGCACCCTGCGTGTACCTACCTACTTCTGCCGTCCACTCGAAATAAGTAGCAGGATATCTGGGGTAATCACTATAAAATTTTGTTATATTTTATTTTTGCTGACAATTCCAACATGTGGCATTCTTACTTGGTGCTTCTTCTCCGAGTAATAATTTCAAGTGTCGGAAATGCCAACAAAAATAAAATATAACAAAATTTTATTGTTATTACAATAGTACAAGTGCACTTCATCTAGTCCCAGTTTTTACATTGTAAATACATACATGTAATATATCATGTATCCTGCTCAATGTCTATTTATTTATGTATTTATTTCTCTCTGTTATTAGCTCAACTTTGACAAAGTCAAATTTGAGCTATTGTCATGGCCCGTCGTCCGTCTGTCCGTCCGTCTGTCCGTACGTACGTCAACAATTGGCTATGGCTCGTGCTAGAGGTCGTATTTATGAACCGATCTTTACGAAACTTCTTGTGTACCTTTGTTATGACCCTGGGACGGGAACGGGTGTTTTTAGGTGTGGTCCAAAATTCAAGATGGCTGCCAGCGGCCATTTTGTACCGATGATGCAAAAATCAGTTTTTTGTACAGAACTTCTGTATGAAAGTTCTGATTTGAATAAAGTTTTGTATAAATGTTTAGTACCATGGGATACATCACATATAATACGGGTTTTTTTCTCGTGTGTAAATTATGCAAATTAGACTGACTTTGATTTATTTAGTGTTACTTTCAGAGCTGTAAGTGCCAAGCTGCTATGGCTCGGGCTAGAGGCCGTATTTATGAACCGATCTTTACGAAACTTCTTGGGTACCTTTGTTATGACTGTGGGACGAGAACGAGTGTTTTTGGGTGCGGTCCGAAATTCACGATGACTGCCAGCTGCCATTTTGTACCGACGATGCAGAAATCTGTTTTTTGTACAGAACTTCCATATGAAAGCTCTGATTTGAATAATTTTTAGCTCAACTTTGACGAAGTCAAATTTGAGCTATTGTCATGGCCCGTCGTCTGTCCGTCCGTCTGTCCGTCTGGCCGTCTGTCCGTCTGTCCGTACGTCAACAATTGGCTATGGCTCGGGCTAGAGGTCGTATTTATGAACCGATCTTTACGAAACTTCTTGTGTACCTTTGTTATGACCCTGGGACGGGAACGAGTGTTTTTAGGTGTGGTCCGAAATTCAAGATGGCTGCCAGTGGCCATTTTGTACCGATGATGCAAAAATCAGTTTTTTGTACAGAACTTCTCTATGAAAGTTCTGATTTTAATAAAGTTTTGTATAAATGTTTAGTACCATGGGATACATCACATATAATACGGGTTTTTTTCTCGTGCGTAAATTATGCAAATTAGACTGACTTTGATTTATTTAGTGTTACTTTCAGAGCTGTAAGTGCCAAGCTGCTATGGCTCGGGCTAGAGGCCGTATTTATGAACCAATCTTTACGAAACTTCTTGGGTACCTTTGTTATGACCCTGGGACGGGAACGAGTGTTTTTGGGTGTGGTCCGAAATTCAAGATGGCTGCCAGTGGCCATTTTGTACCGATGATGCAAAAATCAGTTTTTTGTACAGAACTTCTGTATGAAAGTTCTGATTTGAATAAAGTTTTGTATAAATGTATAGTACAATGGGATACATCACATATAATACGGGTTTTTTTCTCGTGCGTAAATTATGCAAATTAGACTAACTTTGATTTATTTAGTGTTACTTTCAGAGCTGTAAGTGCCAAGCTGCTATGGCTCGGGCTAGAGGCCGTATTTATGAACCAATCTTTACGAAACTTCTTGGGTACCTTTGTTATGACCGTGGGACGAGAACGAGTGTTTTTGGGTGCAGTCCCAAATTCCAGATGGCTGCCAGCAGCCATTTTGTACCGACGATGCCGAAATCTGTTTTTTGTACAGAACTTCCATATGAAAGCTCTGATTTGAATAATTTTTTGTATGAATGTTTAGTACCATGGGATACATTACATATATTACAGGTTTTTTTCTTGTGCGTAAATTATGCAAATTAGGCTTACTTTGATTTATTTAGTGTTACTTTCAGCACTGTGAGTGCAAATCCCAATACGGCTTGGGCTAGAGGCCGTATTTATGAACCGATCTTCACGAAACTTGTTGGGTACCTTTGTTATCACTGTGGGACGAGAAGGAGTGTTTTGGGGTCCAGTCTGAAATTCAAGATGGCCGCTAGCAGCCATTTTGTTCAAAATTAAGTGCAATCAGATTTTTGCGCAGAACTTCCAAATGAAAGATCTGATTTGAATAAATTTTTGTATGAATGTTTAGTACCATGGGATACATTACATATAATACAGAGTTTTTCTCGTGAATAAATTATGCAAATTAGGGGTCCGGGTGGGACTTAGAAAATTTTGGACCAAAATCCGGAAATTAGTTTTTTGGTTTTTTATGCCTTTTGGTCAATTTTAAGACAAAAAAAAAAATTTTTTTTTACACTGAAAATTTGGGGTCCGGGTGGGACTTAGAAAATTTTGGACCAAAATCCGGAAATTAGTTTTTTGTGTTTTGATGCATTTTGGTCAATTTTAAGAAGAAGAAGAAAAAATTTTAGTCTGAAAATATTTTGTTTGGGACTGAAAATTTCCACACAAAAATAATAATCTACAATGATTGGTCTTAATCTGTAGTCCATTACAGTCACCTTGTAATTCGTTTATTATTGTTGACTGGGCCAAAACAAATACTAATTCCTGTCATATTCATTGTTCAGTTGTCTTGGTCACAGCAAGTACTAATTCCTGTCATATCCAAGTTGAGCTACAGAGTCATTGACTCTTTCATTTGTATGAATGTTTAGTACCATGGGATACATCACATATAATACGGGTTTTTTTCTCGTGCGTAAATTATGCAAATTAGACTAACTTTGATGTTTTTTGGTGTTACTTTCAGCACTGTAAGTGCAAATGCCAATACGGCTCGGGCTAGAGGCCGTATTTATGAACCGATCTTTACGAAACTTCTTGGGTACCTTTGTTATCACCGTGGGACGAGAACGAGTGTTTTGGGGTCCAGTCCAAAATTCAAGATGGCCGATGGCAGCCATTTTGTACGAAATTTGGTGCAATCAGATTTTTGCACAGAACTTCCTTATGAAAGCGCTGATTTGAATAATTTTTTGTGTGAATGTTTAGTACCATGGGATACATCACATATAATACAGGTTTTTTTCTCGTGCAGAAATTATGCAAATTAGATGAACTTTGATTTTTTCAGTGCTGCTCACACACAGTAAGTACACATGTCAATACGGCTCGGGCTAGAGTCTGTATTTATGAACCGATCTTCTCGAAACGTCTTGGGTACCTTTGTTATCACCTTGGGACGAGAACGAGTGTTTCTGGGTGCGCTCCAAAATTCAAGATGGCTGCCAGTGGCCATTTTGTATCGAAATTAGGTCTAATCAGTTTTTTGTCACAACTTCTACACAGCTCATATTTGTGAACTGATCTTCACGAAACTTCTTGGGTACCTTTGTTTTCACCTTGGGACAGGAATGAGTGTGTTTTGGGGTGCCTTTGTTATCACTGTGCTATGAGAACAAATATTTTGGGGTTCAGTCAGACTCACTCTGGGACTCAAAGATTTTTTCTAGTTTAGCATCTGACTGTCACCCACCTTTACAATACTTTACCTATACATTTGTTACAGGCAACGCTCAGTATTTATGTACAGACCGTTACAATACTTTATATGTACCTTTGTTATCAGGTCATTACCTAGGTGTTTGTCATTGCTGTGTCACATACTATACATGTACATGTCTTTGTCTTGACAAGTTGAGCTACAGTGTCATTGACACTTTCATTTTTTACATTGGTATTTCTGTTTCTTTATATGAAAAATTGTACTTCCAATACAAATACATTGAAAAAGATAAATGAAAAAATCTTCAGAATTTTTTGCGCTGTTCCATTTTCTCCTCACTCACAATTTCACGAGTGCCAGATCACGTGTTCTTGTGTCCTCGACCCACTTCTCCTTTCTCTGGTACCTCCATATATGGAGGCCAAAACGTCTCAAGGCCAAAACATCCCAGTACCGACCAAAATAAATAAATAATTATGGGATATCGTTAATCATCATTATTATCTTGAATTTTCAAAACTCTGACCCCAAAAACCCATCAGATCTCTGATGAATTTTATTATTTTTTCGGTCGGTATTTTGGTCAGTAATTAGCACTTTTGGTCGGTTTTGGACTGTTTTGGTCGGTAATTAGTAGGATTAAAATTAAACAGATCTATAATTAACTTTAATTGAAACTTTACATCAAATGAAACAATCATACAAAATCATCCAATAATTGTCATTATGATCATATCCAGAAATATTAAACACTACAATATTTATATATTGGTGCTCCTGACAGAGGAGGAATTTCCAGATACAGGACCGTGAGCGGGGGCACAGGTACTCGGCACAAGCTGTGAAATGGAAAGAAAAATTATATTTGGTAGCATTTTTGAATCGATGCTGATGTGCCCTCCCATAATGGTATATAAATATTAACAAGGTACACAACTCGCAGAAAAGGCCGAAAAACATTTAGTCGGACAAGATAGTGCACAGTGGAAAGTGGGTTACAAGCGACAATTATCCGATTTATTATAAATAATTCGAGGTTCCATTGTCTATGGAGGGCAGATTGTTAATATTTATATACCATTATAGGGGCACGTCAGAATCGATTCAAAAATGATATGAAATATAATTTTTTTTTGATTTTTCAGCTTGTGCCGAGTACCTGGGGGTGGGGGATTAATCACCGAAACGGGACCAAAACGGACCTCGACAATTATAACAATGATAGGATTTTGGAGGTTGTTACAGTGTATTAATGGTCTGACGGGAATGATTAGCAGCCAGTGGCCAACAGGACTATCTATTAGGGCGAGATTGATGTGCAGTCGAGGGCTGTTAAGGTGCTATATACAGTTAGTGTGCCTATAATGGATCTGTGCCTATGCTATAGACTATGGCACTATAACGAGTCAAACCATGTTTCCATTGTGATATGTTTGTAACTAACAGATGTATCTCAGAACTGTAAGACAGGAAATTTGTTGCAATATATCATGAAATATATCGCGCAGTTTGTTTTGAATTAGGTGTCTGGAATTTAATTTTATTACCCGTTTACAAAGTCGTCCCAAAACGAAATTAGGCACGTCAGTGCGGAACATTTTTTTATGCGAAGTTTAAAGAAGGTTATGGATCATTTCTACAAAAGGAAAGTACTTTATTTTATCAAACTACCATTACACTTTAAGTGACAGCTCTTGTCTGATCGTCACGAAATTTCATATGCAGGTTTGGGGTCAAGTCTAGATGAGAACGTCCCCTTTTGGTTGTGATCTGTCAATCGGTATGGCTGCCCGAGCCCAAAACCCGAAAACCATTAGCACAGTCTACAGGTCGTATTTATGAAGGGATTGCATTGTAACTTGGTAGGATGCCCCTGTATAATGCCTAGATGAGAACGTCCCCTTTTGGTCATAATCTGTCAACCGTGATGGCTGCCCAAGCCCGAAACCCAAAAATTTTTAGCACAGTCTGCAGGTCATGTTTAATATGGAGGGACTTCATTGTAACCTGGTAGGATGACTCCGGATGATGTCTAGATGAGAACTTCCCCATTTGGTCGCGATCTGTCAACCGTGACGACTGCCCGGGCCCAAAACCGAAAACCATTAGCACAGTCTATAGGTCATATTTATGGAGGGATTTCATTGTAACTTGGTAGGTTGACTTCATATAATGTCCCGATGAGAAAGTCCCCTTTTGGACGTGATTGGGCAACTGTGACGGCTACAGAAGTCTGAAGCCCGAAAACCTTTAGAACAGTCTACAGGTCATATTAATGAAGGGATTTTATTGTAACTTGGTAGCATGACTCCAAATAATGTCTAGATGAGAACGTCCCCTTTTGGTCGCGATCATTCAGCCTTGATGGCTGCCTGAGACCAAAAACCTTTAGCATGGTTCATAGGTTATATTTATGTAAGGATTTCATTGTAACTTGTTAGGTTGACTCGATATAATTCCTAGATGATGACATCCCCTTTTGGTCGTGATTGGTTAACTGTGACAGCTACAGGTGCCTGAAGCCCAAAAACCTTGAGCACAGTTTACAGGTCATATGTATGAAGGGATTTCATTGTAACTTTGTAGGATCGCTCCAGATGATGCCCAGATGAGAATTCCCCATTTGGTTGTGATCATTCAACCATGATGGCTGCCCAAGCCCGAAAACCTTTAGCACAGTTTACCAGTCATATTTATGAAGGGATTTCATTGTAACTTGGTAGGTTGACTTTATATAATGTCTAGATGAGAACGTCCCCTTTTGGACACAATTGGTCAACTGTGATGGCTACAGGGGCCCGAAGCCCGAAAACCTTTAGCACAGTCTACAGGTCATATTTATGAAGGGATTTCATAGCAGCTTGGTAGGATGACTCCAAATAGTGTCTGGGTGAGAACGTCCCCTTTGGTCGCTATCATTCAGCCTTTATGGTTGCCCAAGCCCAAAAACCTTTAGCATAGTCTATAAGTTGTATTTATGGAAGAATTTCATTGTAACTTTTTAGGTTGGTTGACTCGATATAATGCCTAGATGATGCCATCCCTTTTGGTCATGATTGGTCAACTGTGATGGCTACAGGGGCCTGAAGCCCGAAAACATTGAGCACAGTCTACAGGTCATATTTATGAAGGATTTCATTGTAACTTCGTAGGATCACTCTAGATGATGCCCAGATGAGATTGTCCCCTTTTGGTTGTGATCATTCAACCATGATGGCTGCCTGAGCCCAAAGCCCAAAAACCATTAGCACAGTCTACAGGTCATATTTATGAAGGGATTTCATTGTAACTTGGTTGGTTGACTTCATATAATGTTGAGATGAGAACGTCCCTTTTGGATGCAATTGGGAAACTGACGGCTACAGGGGCCCAAAGCCCGAAAACCTTTAGCACAGTCTACAGGCCATATTTATGAAGGGATTTTAAAGTAACTTGATAGGATGACTCGTTTTGAAATAATTTCACTGTAACTTGGTAACTTTCGTTGATATACGTTAACTGTGAGGGTCACATACATTAACTGTGAGGTCATATTAACCCACCCCTCAGCTCTTTAGTACTGTGCACACCTCATATTATTTTTATCAAAAACATAGCATACAGGGAACAGAAATGAACATATTCCCAATTATCACAATTCTTGTCTTATTTCATAATCCTTTCATAAACATTGAACATTATCCTTTTCATCAAACACAACACACAAGTTAAACTACAGTGTCATTGACACTTTCATTTGTGAAGGCGGAGGTTTGGCTTCGGTTTTGAAAAAAAAACAACTAACCAAACCAATAAACCACCCAGCCCTACCCTGTGGTAGCCCGAATTTTAACTTAGAGCAATGTGAGGAAATTTCTTTAAAAATATTCTTCTTCAGATCCTCCAGTCAGAATGATTTGGTATACATCATTTTTAGGGGGTCAATTTTGTTCAAAGTGAGTGTCTGGGTTAATATTTGGGCTCCTTATGGGAGCCCAACTTTCAACTTAGTGCAATATGAGGGAACTTCTTCAAAAATCTTCTTCTCAAGATCCACCAACCAGAATCCTTTCATATTTGGTATACAACATCTCTGGGGGGATTCAAGTTTGTTCAAATTGAGTGCCTGGGTTAATATTCGGGCTCCCTATGGGAGCCAGAATTGGCCAGGTAGCTGAAGAATTAGAAACTTTTTATTAAGTATCCTCGAGAGGTGAGTAACTAAGATTAAGCCATAAAGGTTGTATCAGGCCCCTGTGGGGCTTCTTGTTTGTTTAAATCAACAATTTTTTTTTTAAAAATCATTGATTTAAAACAATTGGTTGAAATCAGCCAACCCTGTCGCATGTTATGCACATGTCCATTGGTCATGGAACTTATCTTCAATAAAAAATGCAGACAGTGTTGTCCTTTCCCCAAATGTAGTTGTGTCGCTGCTTAGTAAAGTGTTTTGAATGCTTAGGTTTGTTTTTGGATATCTGAAGCACATTTGACCTCAAGTTGTTTTCCGGAAATATTACTTTGTTATCAGTTCTGGTACAAATATGGTAGCAGACTTTCAGGAACCAATGGTACCTGCTGTCAACTCTCTGTGTTGATTGCATATATTTTTCACATTTTATACATCACAATCTTCCTTTTGATGTATAATTTGTGAATATTTAATTTGAATTAATGGAATATCAAAGGTAGGAATTTCAAAGTAAACAAATTTCTTTTACATATATAGCACCTTAATGGGTCCATGGAGATTTGTCCTCAGGAAGATTCAGCCCCGATTCCTTCTCCAGGAAGATTCATTCTTGTCAGCTTAGAATTTAGAGGCTGAATCATCCTAGAAAAGGTGTTTTCTTAGATTTCCAATTTAATTTTTCTATATTTTTTATGATATATGACTTCTAATTATGAGAGAATTGTGAAATATGAAATGTACCTATTGTTTACTACTATGTGGAGGATGGATTTCTACTAATTGCAGTGCTGTAAATTTCATCTCCCAGTGGAAATGAGTCGCAGAATAACTTCCAAGAAATTTTTCATATATGCTAGAGAAATTTTCTAGTGGTTATTCTACAACATCTTTCAGAGGAACCAGTCAAGTCATCCCAAGAACAGCTTGCCCCAGGACAAATCACCCCGAAAAATGGAATTGAGCATTCCTGATGTGATAATGGGAAAGGAAACAACTTTTCTTGGAGAATGGACTTCAGCATTACAGATTTGATAAAGGGAAACGAAATGAGTCCCCCAGAGCACGGAATTCAACATTGGAATGAAACAGAGACAAGGAACTCTTGACCAAACTTTAACTGTTTTTTTTAAACATTAATTATAAATTTATATTATGCAGTATTTATAAAAATAAATAATAAGTAGTATTAATAAAATATACAAAATATTTACAGAACTTTTATAGGGAAATTTACATTAATTTCATGCACTAATTTTTTCTTCTTTTCCATAACGCCTTCCAGCTTTGTCGGATGTAACACTGGCATATTGTCTCGCACGAGATAGTCGTTCCACCTCATTTCAAAGAACCAAAAGAACAAAGGAGACACACACTATAAAGGCAATACTCAGGTGTGGAGAAGTGTCTTTTTGTTTTGAGCATTTGGTCGTTTCACTATATTGTCATCGTCCAGTTTAGATGAATCGGTTTCATCCAATAGTAGTACCAGCGATTCTAAATCGTTTATATTTGAGAATTTTGACAGCTCCCTGCAATTGTTTTTTCACACTCACCTGCTTGGTCAGTATGCAGTAACACATTACAGATTTTTTCTGATAACGATGACCACAGTTTTGAAGAATATATTGGACACGGTGAGGACGAGGTCCCTCCCATTATACTGCAACTTAGTTGTAGCCGAACTGTACAATAAACAACATCACGATGTGGCCCGGATGTGTTTTTGCAAGCAAAAGTAACCGGTGGTACTAAAATGACCCATCCTAAAATAAGTTTTGATCGGTGCTCCTAAAAACATCAAAATAGAGATGAAAAGGACATAAAAAGTAAAAATACTGCATAATCCAATCTTCCTAATCTTTTTGGATCCGATTCAGATCTCTCTCTAGGTGATGCTCATATTAATTACACAATCGCATCATCGTTCTACTACAGTATCAAAATCTGTTACAACCCAATCTTCCTAACCTTTTTGGATCCAATTCAGATCTCCCTCAAGTTGATGCTCATATTGATTACACACACCCCACACAGTCTGGTGGGGCTTGTTCTGATGATGATGATGATTTCTTTGCATTTCTCAACCTTTTTGATGATGAAACCCATTTAGGCACAGCCATAAATGAAGAAATTGCTGACTTTGCAAATAGATCTGCCAATGACTAAAATTGATCTTCCGGTAATCACCTAGAAGTTGTCCACTTGTTTCTGCTTCTAGAGTAAGTCCAGAATTTTGGACCCATCTTGACTCACACTGTAAAAAAACGTGATTGTCAGTTGCAGGACACTCAGAAACTTCTTGGGCATGAGGCTCAAAGCCAGTCTACTTAAAGCATCTCAATGAAAGATTTCATAATTCACTAAAAAACATGACTTGCCTTGTGGATGGGATTACTTTAGTAGGGTCACCTGTGTGTGACCTCTCTATTAAGCACCAGTTTCTGATTAAACCTACTTTCAGTGCCAAATGCAAATCTCTTTGTGCGGAGGATTGACCTTTCTCCTAGCACCTTTTTGGGGACATTGGCTCCAAAGATATTTAAAAGGAAGCAGTAACGAAGGTTACAATTGCAAATAGACCTAAGTCTTTCACAAACAAAAAATCTTCAGCCTTTTTTGGGCAGGCGCCAGAATTTTACAATTTCAGGCAGAACTCTTACAATACTGGCTACAGTTAAGAAAAGCAGTGGCCAGGATTCAAGGAACGTTATCAAAGCCATCAGTAGTTCAACAGTTACCAAACCAAGACATAACTGTTTGTGATTTTCCAAAAACTGGTAGAATCAAACCTTTCTATCCAATTGAAAAAAACTTAACCAGTGACCAATTTAACCTCCAAGCGGTTATCTTTTATAGGATTGAATTTGTATCTTCATCAGTGCAGCACAATATTCCTCCACTGATTAACTTCTCTCCTTCGGAATCACAACTTGTTGAAGCAGGTGTCTTGCATCTGCTGGATAAAGATGCCATTGTTCTTTGCCATCATGATCCAGGGCAGTTTATTTCAAATATCTTCTTGTGAGAAAAGAAAAAATGGTGCCATATGTCCAGTTATCAATTTGAAGGCCTTGAAAAAATACATAGAATATTCCCATTTCCTGATGGATACATTGTCCCATGTACTGCTATTGATTCAAAAAGGTGATTTTATCACATCCATTGACTTGACGGATGCATATTTCAGCATTTCCATCTATGATCTTTATCAAAAATATTTGAAATTTCTTTGGTATGGAATTCTCTACAAATTTACATGTTTACTTTTCGGTTTATCATCTGCTTCCTGCCTGTGATCACATACATCATGCAACCTGTGTTTGCCTTTTTTCTCTACAACAACATCCGATGTACGCATCACATAGATGCTTCTCTAGGTATGAACAACTCTGGGCAAAAACTTGTAGAGACAAATTCAATTACACACACTTAGCAATTTGGGAATTGTTATCAGCTGTAAGCAGTCAGTGCTTGAACCTCAATAATAAATTTATCTGGGTCATGTGATAGACTCACAACAATTTCTTCTATGGTTACCACATGATACAGCGACTCAGATTCTGGATTTCTCCAAAAAAATTTGTCAGATGACAAGCCAGCCATATGACCTATTGAACGGTTAATTAGGATGTATGTTTCAACATTTGTGGGTATTACGATTGGGCATTTTCTTTCATAGATCACTGGACAGAGATAAAACTAAAGCTCTCCAAATATATAAATCCCACTCTCATACTATGAAATAATCGTCAAGTAGGATAAAGTCTTATGATGGCTAACCCATCTTTCATTAATGAAGAGTTGCCTTCTTAGTTACCGTCAAACTGACCACATTTTTATGACAGACTTCTCTTCTTATGGCTGGGGAGGATATCTAGGCAATCTATGGACTAATGGTTTGTGACATTAAAGTTAAAACCTACAACACATCAAATTTCTGGAGCTTCAAGCCATCAAGAAGTCTTTCCTGAATTTAGCTGATACAAGCCCTTGTCATATTTGTATTCAAACTAATACAGTAGAATCCTCTTAATTGAATATCCATTTTGACAGTGAAAATTATTCAATTAACAGGAGTATACAATTAACAGGGATTTGGTCAGTTTCCTGTGTTCTGGAGGTAAACTGAGCATTTATTCTATTATATCTTGTTTGACAGAGCTCTATGAGCTCTGTCAAACAAGATATAATAGAATAAATGCCTGTATTGGATGGAGTGAGGTCAAAAAGGTTGATAAATAAGGGGAATTTGGTGCATGTCACAGTAATTTTTTCGACATATTACAAAATTTTATATACAATTAACAGGAGTTTACTCTTCAACCCATATGCAATTAACAGATAAAATTTGTACTGAAGGTATGGTAAATGGTTTTGTGTTTGAAAATTATATTTGATTAACAGGGATATACAAATAAGAGATATCCAATTAAGTGGGCTCCCCTGTAATACCACTGCTGTATCTTATCTCAATAATCATGGCAGTAAGAAGACTTCTCTCTTTAAGACTTCTCACAATATTTGATGTTTTGGCCAAAACATACTCATCTCAGCTCTTCATACTCTAGGTCAATCAAGCACTCTTGCTATCTCTCAATGGCATTTCAAAAGTTCTGCATAATGGCAATTACAACCCAGTGTCTTCCATCAAATATGTCATTATTTTTACCAGCCTAATATTGACATGTTTGCTTGAAAGGTCACTCATCAGTTGCCTGTATATCGTAGTTGATTTTCTGATAGTTCTGCATCCATGGTTGATGCTTATTCCTTCTCTTGGGCCAATCACTTCCCTCCTTTCAGTCTGCTCGTAGAGGTGCTAGTCACAATAGAGGAAGAAAAAGTGCAACATGCCATGTTGATTGTACCTTACTTGGCCATGAAGCCATGGTTTCCCAAGATTGCTACAACTGCTGACCTCCTACCCAGAATATCTGCCACAAAACAGGAAGTTACTAGTAAACCCAGTTTCAGACATGTTTCATCCTCTACTGCCACATTAAAAACTTATCGCCTGTACTGTGTACTTTTTCCGGCAATTCCTCCAATGTAAGGGTATTTCGGAAAAAGCTTCCTAGACACCTACCTCATCATGGCAGAAATCATCCATCGAACAGTATGGTTATGCATGGCAAAAATAATGTATGTGGTGTACTGGACACAAAATTAATCACTTTCAATCAGCTGACATTCCGATTATAATGATCTCAGGTTATAAAAATCTTACAGTGTTATTACTACCCATAGAAGTCTGTTGATTCAGACACTTTTCTCCATTGATAGATTGGAATTCACCTCTTCACCACTAACTTCTAGATTTATGAAGGGTTTTTCAATTGTAAACTACCCAAACCATGCTGTACAGCAACATGGGATGTTTCTCAGGTTCTAACCTATCTCACAACATTATATCCTTTGCCGAAATTGAAGCTACAATTATTGACCAAGAAATTGGCATGTTTAATGGCTCTGGTCTCTCCCCAAAGAGCACAGACATTTGTTTCTTTAAAACTAAGTGATAGACAGGTACATACTAATGAGGTCGTTTTTACAAATTCCACATTACAAAATATCTCCTGACCAGGTCATCTTTTATCTACAGTGAAATTATTTCAATATCTAAAGACACTTTGTGTCTTTTGCTCATTGCAAGAATATTTAAAGAGAACACCACACATTAGACAATCTGATAATTTATTTATACAACACAACACATCAGAAAATCTGATAATTTATTTATTTTCAAAAATTCTGTTGCACCATCTACTTTTGCATGGTGGGTTTCCAACTGTTTGTATAAAGCTGGCATCCAACAATCCTTCAAAGTTCATTCCAATAGTGGGGCTGCAACTTCTACTGCAGTGTGGAAGGGTTTTCTTTGCATCAGGTACTAAAGGCTGCAGACTGGCGATTTGTTAATGCTTTTCATCGCTTTTATTTCTGAAATGTTGATACACATGTGCAACATGATACGCTTTCCACATCTATTCTATCTTGATTCATGCTGCTTGCTGGTGCTGTGTCCTGAAAGTAATTGACATTTTTTTATATATAAACTCATAGACTTTCGTGGTGACAATTGTTCACACTGATGATAACTCTTCAACAATTCGAATGTTTCATAGAGACTCTTTTCCATAACAGGGTGTGTTATGATTGATCAGAGGAACTTGAGCACACTTGTTCATCAGTGATATTAAACTCCATACTACTTTACCAGTCTTATTCATGTTTATCATGGAGCTTTCAATGAGCCATATTCAATGCTAAAGGCTTTGAAATCATGCCAGTGTTACATCCGACAAAGCCGGAAGGCTTTATGGAAAAGAAACCCCCACCTCATCCAATCATCCGAAGGATGTGCTGGATGTGGGAGATTCTTTGAATACAAGCCTATAGGCTTGGAGGATGTAGCTCTCATCCCTATGTTTCTTTGAAACAGAACAATATATCTTCTCGCCACACCCTAGTAGGCAGCGTCTGCTTCATCATTGAATATGGTATGCTTTAAAGAGACACTTCTCCACACCTGAGTATTGCCTTTATAGTGTGTGTCTCCTTTGTTCTTTTGTTTCTTTGAAATGAGTTGGAACGACTATCTCGTGCGAGACAATATGCCAGTGTTACATCCTCCAAGCCTATAGGCTTGTATTCAAAGAATCTCCCACATCCAGCACATCCCTTGGATGAGGTGGCGGAATATGCTTTAAATAAATTATACATTTAAAATGAATAAATATTTGAGAATTCTCTGGGGAATTATGAGGTCATCATTTCATTGTCGCTATATTTTTTCCACACCTCTTCCAATCTCTATTTTGGTATATTTCAACCTTTGATTAGTCTCTAGCTTGGCTACTAACATGTCACTGCCAATTTATTTGTAAAAAGAAATACTTCGAATTACTTTTTACAAATAATTTATTTCATATATCTGTTACTCGTTCTATTATTTTTACCTGTATATTATTATATGTTATTCATCAACATGGGAGCATGGTGGCTCACTCGACTCATAATGGCGTTCATCCTAAAATTCATATAAAAGAGTCAAGTGTCCTTTGGCTTTGCAGTCTGTGTTTTTATTTCTGTTTTCTTCGACAAATGGTTGTCTGGTAATATTTACGAAACGTGTTTGTTTAGAGAAGAAAGTGCGATGATTGAATAGTCCTTTGCTCACTAAACATGCTAATAAACCAATATAGGTTGTTCACATGGGTGGGGTGAGATTGACATGTCTCTCCCAGCTGTCACACACGACTTTATATATGTCTCAGTACCTTAGTGGTGGGAGAAATATTGTATTAACTAAGTTACTGAAGTCTTACATATACTTCTATGAAATAGCAATCTTTCCAACTCTTTTGATAGAAATAATACATGTAGGTGAATGAAGTAATCATTCCTAAAATTTAAAGCAGGCATGATTGATAACTCTGTGCTTGCTGACAATACAAAAGCAATGTGGAGAAAGATTCTTCAATTTTAGGAGAGGTGAGGAAAACAGGGGATGGAGGAGTAGAGGTATTAGGTATGAGAACAAGATTCCATGATCTGTCTGACACCCTCTGCCATCTGGGGACCTTTAACCCTTTGAAACTGAAAAGCCAAACGTGGTACAGCCCAGGGCTTATATTTCATCTAAATTTGTGAGAATCCATTTGGATTGTCGTGAAAATGGTTGCGAGAATCCATACCAACTATGAGTGTCCCAGGATCCCATGATGCCACCATGGTTGAACCACTGTTGTATACTGATAACACATGTTAACATTTTACCCAACACACCTTTTTAATTTTTAAAACTAAATTTGATAATTTTTAAACAATAAATAATAAATAGATAATAAAATAATTAAATGAACAATATTTACCAATAAAATATTACAAATATGGCTGTCATTGGAACCGGCTCAATGAGCCGGTTCCAATGACAGCCATATTTGTAAGATTTTATTGACATAGTGTCAGGATATTTCAGGTCATGTTAGCCTTCTGCTGGTTAATTTGTTGCCGCTGTGTTAAATAAAGGGTTAAATTGACTCAATTCTTTTCACGCGAGTCCTAGCAGAGGTGCAGCGAGAATCTACATGGATTCTCGCCGGTTTTATTGCGCGAATCTTTGTGCAAATTCGATTCTCGGATTCTCGTCGAAATTTTAGCCCTGCAGCCTGAATTGATAAAGTAGATAGTTGCTCTGACTTGCTCAATGAGTTTGTGTCATAGACCAAGCAAAATTCTCAGCATGAAGAAGCCCCAAGGCTGCATGTTGAAAATATTGATTGGTATTCCCACAGGTAACGAATATAGACTCTTCCAATTGATGACACTGAACTGGTGTTCAAGAAACCATCAGGATTCAAAGATTTAAATACATGTATTTCACTTTAGTAGAATTATATGACTGTTCAACAAGGTCAAAGATAGATCCAAGATCACCTTAGAAATTGAGTCGAAGATTTTTAGCTCCACTTGACAAAGTCAAGCTGAGTTATTGCCATCACTTCTCATGCGCCGGCTTACGTTTGTATGTACATCTGGGCGTACGTACATCCACAATTTCCTTTAGTACACCTCACAGGTCGCATTTATGATCAGATTCTTAGAACTTAGTTTAGTCAGACCTCAATATTTCCCTTTGGCAGATCCTACAGGACACATTTATGATCGGATTGCTTTGAAACTTGGTATGCTTGTTTGGGGTGACCTCTAGATGGGAGCTATCGATTTTCTTCAATTTCCGTCAAAAAATGTTGCTGCTGGCAACGTCCTTAGAACCTAGTTTAGTCAGACCGCAATATTTCCCTTTGGCACACTCTACAGGGCACATTTATGATCGGATTGCTTGGAAACCTTGGGATGCTTGTTTGGGGTGACCTCTATATGGGAGCTATCGATTTTCTTCAATTTCTGTGAAAAGAATGTTGCCGCTGACAACGACCTTCGATGAACTTCATGCAGGTATGCATCAATATTTCCTTTTGGTGCCACTGTGCACATTTTGACCGGATCGCTTTGAAGCTTGGTGTGCTTGTTTATGTTGACCTCTAGATGGGGCTGTTGATTTCTTCTCTAGATGGGAGCTCTCGATTTTCTTCCATTTCCATCAAAAAATGTTGCCGCTGGAAACCTTAGAACTTTGTTAAGTTAGACCTCAATATTTCCCTTTGGCACACCCAACAGAGCATATTTATGAGCGGATTGCTTTGAAACCTGGCATGCTTGTTTGGGGTAACGTCTAGATGGGAACTATCAATTTTCTTCAATTTCTGACAAAAAATGTTACCGCTGACAACGACCTTCGATGAACTTCGTGCAGTTATGCATCAATATTTCCCTTTGGTGCAGCCTGCAGTGCACATTTTTGACCTTTGAAGCTTGGTGTGCTTCTTTATGGTGACCTCTAGATGAGAGCTATCGATTTCTTCCATTTCTGTCAAAAATAGTTGCCATTGGCAACAACCTCTGATGAACTTAGTAAAAACTTAGTGCAGTTATGCATCAATATTTCCCTTTGGCACACCCTGCAGGGCACATTTATGATTGGATCGCTTGGAAACATTGTGTGCTTGTGTGCGGTGATATATGTATGGGAGTTATCGATTTTCTTCCATTTCTGTAAAAAAATGTTGCCGCTGGCAACAACCTTTGAACTTAGTTTAGTCAGGCTTCAATATTTCCCTTTGGCTCACCCTTCAAGTTCAGGGCACATTTATGATCGGATCACTTTGAAACTTGGTATGTGTGTTCGGGGTGACCTCTAGATGTGAGCTATTGATTTTTTTTCATTTCCATAAAAAAATTGTCGTCGTTATCACCAGCCTTTGAACATACTGCATTTGTGCAACTTATCTCTTTTGCACTCTCTGCAGAGTATATTTATGAATTTCCATAAAAAAGAGAGAAAAAAACATTGCCACAAGCAATGATCTTCAAGCTTAGTGCATTTGTGCATTAACATCTTCCTTTGGCATGCCTCAGAGGACGCATTCATTATCAGATTGTTTTGAAACATTATATGCTATTCAAGGTGACAAAGATAGGAGCTATTGATTTTCTTTTCATTTCCATCAAAAAGTGTTGCTGTAAGCAACGATCTTTGCATTTATTGCATTTGTGCATCAACATTCTTCTTTGACATGGCCTGCAGGCCACATTTATGATGGGATTGTTTTTTAACTTAGTGTACTCATTAGGCGAGACCTTTAGATAAGAGCTATTGATTAGCATTCATTTCTTTTAAAAAAGTTGCCATTTACAATAACCTCTGAACTTACTGCATTTGTGTATCAACATTCTTCCTTTAGCCCGACTTACAGTTTACATTTAAAAATGCATGGGTTACTCTGACATTGTGCACACACACTGCTGTTATGTTGAAATTTCACCAAATAACATTGGTACCAATGATCTTCAATTTTGCCATTTCACTTATAACTTACTGAGTCCAAGTTTGTCAAGTTGAGCTACAGTGTCATTGACACTTTCATTTATTTGTGGCAGCAATTTTTTTTAGATGCACAAGGGTTTTTTTTTTTTATGCATTGTGTACTTTCAGGTCAAACATGGGTGGTGGAGAAGATGTATATAAAAAACAGCGAGTCATGTCTGAGACTGATTCAGATGAAGAAGAATTCAAAACTTTTGAAGTTCTGAAGAGACGAGTTTTAAAACAGAACTCGCCAGATGCCAGAAAGCGACAGGAGGAGCTAGAAACACAGAAAAGGAGATTGATTGGTGATATCAGAAAATTGGTTGGAACTGACCTAGAAGTTGAGAGACCTCTAAATGTTGTCGTCGTTGGACCACCTGGAATGGGAAAATCATCATTCATCAATTCGATTGCTGCTGCTCTGTCATGGGACAGATGGAGAGAGCATTCTTACACAGGCTGGCATGGTGGAGAAGGGTTACCAATAACTGCATTTGTTAAGAGGTTTGTGATAGGACATTTGGTAACTGGTATATGGCAGTTATCAACGGATATGGTGCTACCATATTTATGCTATGTTTAGGGACACTTGATCCATTGGGACATAATATTTTTGCCACGAAATTTATTTTTTTTTACCCTCTAACTTTGGGACACACTGACAACCTGTCATCAGTATGACAAAATTTGAGAAAAAATGATTAATTATTTTTAGTCAGTAAAATTTATTCACGTCTCTTTGCCTTGTCACAACTTATGGGAGATGCTGAAGTCCATACAGACTGAATAATTTAAGTTCAAAGATGATATGAAGCTCTTCCACTGAACTTGAATGCTTCAGTTTGTGGCATCTTCAGAATAAATCCCAATCTGTGCAGGGTTTAAATTTCATGCAGGAATCAGAATGAAAATTTGCAAATGATTCTTGCATGGAAAACAATGAGAATCAACTTTGATTCTTGTAAAATGTTCCTTTGATTTCAGTCATAGGTTTTGAAAGTGCCCTGAAAGACTTAGATAAATTATCTATTAGTTATCCTTGTTTTTTTTCAGGGTGTATGGAAATTGACACTGGTTTGGGAACTCATACACCCTGAGGCGAGTATGAGTATTCAATTAACAGGGATTGTGTCAGTTTCCTGTGTTCTGGAGATAAACTTAGCATTTATTCTATTATATCTTGTTTGACAGATCTGTCAAACAAGATATAATAGATTAAAGGCCTGTTTTGGATGTACTGAGGCCAAATTGGTCTATAAACAAAGGAAAACTGAGGAGAGTCAGGGTAATTTGTTGACAGGTTACAAGATTTTTTATTCAGTTAACAGGAGTTTACTCTATAACTTATATTCAATTAACAGGTCAAATTTGTACTGGAGTTATTGTAAATGGTTTTATGTTGGAAAATTATATTCAATTAACAGGGTTATTCAGTTAGATATCCAATTAAGTGGGCTCCACTGTATTTTTGCTTTAC
The DNA here is from genome assembly GCA_031216915.1 of Pictodentalium vernedei. Classification (NCBI taxonomy): domain Eukaryota; kingdom Metazoa; phylum Mollusca; class Scaphopoda; order Dentaliida; family Dentaliidae; genus Pictodentalium; species Pictodentalium vernedei. Next base: position 246,801,499 of record CM062288.1, on the reverse strand, counting down.
TTTGACAATCCATGAATACTTTGAAATTTTATGAATACGAATACAAGATATTCTAGGTATTTTCAATTTAATTTATTATCATCCTTTTAGATGAAATTAAAGGAAGAAAAATATTCAAGTACTCATATTCGTATTCATAAATATATTGTAAAGTATCTGTATTCAAATACATTTGGAATTTGTGTATTTGGAATTTGTGTATTCGTATTCAATTTGTTACAAAAACTTCATAAAAAGAACAACAACAAAGTAATTACAAAAATCATTTCTTCTCCATTTCTGAATTTTGTGGTTGGTTATTCACTGACTTGAGAAAACCTGAAACCTAACGTAATTAAAAGTATTAAAAGCTCTTAATTGGGTTTCAATTGCTAACTCATTACAGATTGAGATGTTTTTATAAAGATTAGGATTATTGCTGAATAAACAATTTCATACATATCTGAAATGTGACAGATAGGAATAAAAATAAATTTGTGTTGAAAATCTTTTTGTAACAAATTGAAATGGACTGTTATAAAAATTATAAAAATAAATTAGTGTTGAAAATCTTCAAGGAATAAATTAGTGTTGAAAATCTTCAAGGAAGATTTTCAACACTAATTTATTTTTATAATTTTTATAACAGTCCATTTCAATTTGTTACAAAAACTTCATAAAAAGAACAACAACAAAGCAATTACAAAAATCATTTCTTCTCCATTTCTGAATTTTGTGGTTGGTTATTCACTGACTTGAGAAAACCTGAAACCTGTTATGAGAGACCACCTGTTTTGAGAGACCACTGTGACCTGGTACCAACTTGTATTTTTATGCCATAATGGACCTGTCTTGAGAGACCGCCTCTTTGAAGACTGAAACCATGACAAAAACTTTTTACCTGTTCTGGAATTGGAAAATCCATTGTGGTTACACTAACGTAATTAAAAGTATTAAAAGCTCTTAATTGGGTTTCAATTGCTAACTCATTACAGATTGAGATGTTTTTATAAAGATTAGGATTATTGCTGAATAAACAATTTCATACATATCTGAAATGTGACAGATAGGAATAAAAATAAATTTGTGTTGAAAATCTTTTTGTAACAAATTGAAATGGACTGTTATAAAAATTATAAAAATAAATTAGTGTTGAAAATCTTCAAGGAAGATTTTCAACACTAATTTATTTTTATAATTTTTATAACAGTCCATTTCAATTTGTTACAAAAACTTCATAAAAATAACAACAACAAAGCAATTACAAAAATCATTTCTTCTCCATTTCTGAATTTTGTGGTTGGTTATTCACTGACTTGAGAAAACCTGAAACCTGTTATGAGAGACCACCTGTTTTGAGAGACCACTGTGACCTGGTACCAACTTGTATTTTTATGCCATAATGGACCTGTCTTGAGAGACCGCCTCTTTGAAGACTGAAACCATGACAAAAACTTTTTACCTGTTCTGGAATTGGAAAATCCATTGTGGTTACACTAACGTAATTAAAAGTATTAAAAGCTCTTAATTGGGTTTCAATTGCTAACTCATTACAGATTGAGATGTTTTTATAAAGATTAGGATTATTGCTGAATAAACAATTTCATACATATCTGAAATGTGACAGATAGGAATAAAAATAAATTTGTGTTGAAAATCTTTTTGTAACAAATTGAAATGGACTTATAAAAATTATAAAAATAAATTAGTGTTGAAAATCTTCAAGGAAGATTTTCAACACTAATTTATTTTTATAATTTTTATAACAGTCCATTTCAATTTGTTACAAAAACTTCATAAAAAGAACAACAACAAATCAATTACAAAAATCATTTCTTCTCCATTTCTGAATTTTGTGGTTGGTTATTCACTGACTTGAGAAAACCTGAAACCTGTTATGAGAGACCACCTGTTTTGAGAGACCACTGTGACCTGGTACCAACTTGTATTTTTATGCCATAATGGACCTGTCTTGAGAGACCGCCTCTTTGAAGACTGAAACCATGACAAAAACTTTTTACCTGTTCTGGAATTGGAAAATCCATTGTGGTTACACTAACGTAATTAAAAGTTTTAAAAGCTCTTAATTGAGTTTCAATTGCTAACTCATTACAGATTGAGATGTTTTTATAAAGATTAGGATTATTGCTGAATAAACAATTTCATACATATCTGAAATGTGACAGGAATAAAAATAAATTTGTGTTGAAAATCTCTTTTTAACAAATTGAAATGGACTGTTATAAAAATTATAAAAATAAATTAGTGTTGAAAATCTTCAAGGAAGATTTTCAACACTAATTTATTTTTATAATTTTTATAACAGTCCATTTCAATTTGTTACAAAAACTTCATAAAAAGAACAACAACAAAGTAATTACAAAAATCATTTCTTCTCCATTTCTGAATTTTGTTGTTGGTTATTCACTGACTTGAGAAAACCTGAAACCTGTTATGAGAGACCACCTGTCTTGAGAGACCACTTTTTTGTGGCCCAAAGGGCAGTCTCTCAAGACAGGTTCTACTGTAAATGGATATTGGAGTTGTTTAAGGATTTAGAATCAACACAGTGGCCCCACTGGGTTGGTCTCGCTATGCCGGTCGGCAGAAATTAATTAACACCACTGACGCAATAAAATCAAAGTATAGTTATTATCAAATATGTGTGTGTTTTTTTAGCTTGATTAGAAGTTTTCATCGGCGTTGTGATTGTGTTGTGATTTTCGCATCAACAATTTTGAGATGTGTTTTTTGTATTTTTTGTCTTTTTTTAACATAATTTATTAAAAAAACACACACATCTTTGATGAAAACCGTGTATTTTTAGCTTGATTAGAAGTTTTCAACGGTGTTGTGATTGTGTTGTGATTTTTGCATCGACAATTTGGAGATGTGTTTCTTTTATTTTTTTTTTTGTCTTTTTTTTGTACTCGCCGAACTTCACGTGTATAAAGTGTATAAATATGTAGCATTATTTACTTACTCACATCATTTAGCATGGTTAACGCTCAAGTGAATGTTAACTTTATTCCCAACAGACTTGGGGGCAGAAATCTAATATTCGAAGGGTTCAAATACAGAATAAAATCTAGAAACAACGACCGGATACATTGGACATGCTGCCAGACAGGTTGTAGAGGGACCATCAACACAATGAATGACATTGTAACAACACAAAACAACCAGCATAACCATGAAGCAGATATAGAGCAAGTAGCAGTAGATGCATATTTGGCAAAGCTGAAACGTAAAATGATAGATGGATCCAACACTGCTTCCTCTATTTACCAAGAAGAAATTGCAAGTAAGTATCCCAAGTATTTATTTATTTTTGTTCAATCAAGAGTACCGTTTTGTTTCCGAGGCGTGTCACATTCATTCATTCATTCATTCATTCATTCATTTGAGGGATGGAGAGAGACAGAATAGAGATGGGAGAATAGGGCAAGACTGTGGTGGGTAGGGTGGGGTGAAGATAAACTATTAGCAATCATTCATTCATTCGTTCGAGAGATAGAGAGAGAGAATAAAGATGGGAGAATGGGGGAGACTAGGGGTGGGTGGGGTGGGGTGACGATAAACTATTAGCATTTTTTACATAACCTAGTTTCTTTTTTCCAGACCTACGTAGAGAAGATTTTGACCCAGGGTTTATCGCCAAGATACCCACATTCTACAGTGTGAGATCAGCACTCTACCGCTCCCGTTCAAAATCAAGACCACCATTACCACGTCAACGATCCGATATAGATCTTCCTGAAATATACACAAAGACAACTGCTGGAGAGGACTTTTTAATAGCATGTGATGAGGACAACAACAAGATGCTTATCTTTGGAACTGAAAACAACCTACAACATTTATCAAGTGCGGAAATTTATTTTTGTGATGGAACATTCAACAAGTGCCCTGATGTTTTTTATCAATTGTACACTATTCATGCTTTTGTGGAAAATAAGATGTGTCCATTAGTGTTTGGGCTACTGCCTAATAAAACTCAGCAAACTTATGAAAGATTTTTCCGACTTGTTGTAGAGAAAGCCAGTCAATTCGGCATCAACCTTACACCAAGACAAGTTTTTACGGACTATGAAACTGCAGCTCAAAACGCCATTCAAATAACTTTTCCAAACATGACCCTCAAAGGATGTTTCTTTCATTATGGGCAGGCTGTGTGGAAACATGCCCAGAAAAGTGGTTTGAAAACATTGTTCCAGGATGACGAAGAAGTTCAGTGTGTGGTGCGGAGGGCTATTGCTCTTCCGCTAGTTCCTGTTGAGCATGTCAGCGATGCGTGGTTTTTAACCCTCGAGGAGGCTCCTGTAAATGCTAGTGTAGAACAGTTCACTGACTATGTGACAAGTTATTGGGTGGAAGGTGACCATGGACGGTTAATGTGGAACCATTTTGACATGGTTGGGCCACGCAAGACGAACCATATCGAGGGTTGGCACCGGAAATTAAGTTTATTCATCGCCGGGTCACATCCCAACATTTTCAGAATGATAGACTTCCTCAAAAAAGAACAGTCATTCCAGGAATCAACAATAATTCAACTAAGTGCAGGAGGAAAACTGGCACCCAGGAAAAAAAAGTACAGAAAAATTGACAATTCTCTGGGACATTTTAAAAGAATATTTCAAGCTGGTGAAATTGGACTACTCCAGTACCTGGACTCTGTTTCGCACAGTACTGGATTTTAATTGAATATATAGTGTTGTGAATAATTATAAATTTTATTGTCTCAAAAGGTTCATTTTTTACAAAATTACATTCAACTTTTCCTCTCCAAAAATAGTTATCAAATGTCATTTTATTTGATAACTATTTTTTGAGAGGAAAAGTTGTATGTAATTTTGTAAAAAGGTTCATTTTTTACAAAATTACATTCAACTTTTCCTCTCAAAAAATAGTTATCAAATGTCATTTTATTTGATAACTATTTTTTGAGAGGAAAAGTTGAATAATTTTGTAAAAAGGTTCATTTTTTAAAAAATTACTTTCAACTTTTCCTCTCAAAAAATAGTTATCAAATGTCATTTTACCGTGATTAAGTCCAGTCGCGTTAACCAACTTCATCATTAAATGAGTAAACGAATAAGAAACGGACTATAATCCTTCTCCCTTTGATGTACTTAATCTTCACACATTTCTACTAAACAATAGCAACCGGCATAGCGAGACGACCCTGCCCCACTGATATCCTTTGCCCTGAGAATAATTTTAATAATTCGTCTTTTATCTAACCATTGTCTTCATCATAAATCCATATCACACCTGATCATCTGCTAGGAAACATTTCTTTGCAGATCAAGACAAAAAAGCTATTATCAATCAGCCTTTGCAGTGAATTAGCCTACTACAGTTAAAAATATTGTAAGATATAAAAAAAAAATATATTCTATTATTAAATATTTTAATTTAATGTTTTAAAATTTTATTTTAATATATCGAAAAACCAGTCTTATTAAATGTACTAGTTTAACCCTTTACTATTCTCTGATATTGATAATCACAATTTGTGTTTTACAAAATACTCTATATAGTAAAAATAAGAAAAGTATTCAATAAGTATTCAAAAGTATTCATGAATACACCTCAAATTAAACTGTATTCGAATACAAATACTTTAAAATTGCATCAATACTGAATACATCCGAATATTTGAAAAAAATGTATTGAATACGACTGAATACTAAATACATATACCCCAACCCTGCCACATCCTATGACTTTGTAGTTCTTTCTTGGCAAATCATTGCTGTCTATTTAGGCAGCCAGGACTTGCCTAGAAGCAACTGCCAAGTCACTTCAAATGTAACTTAAATGCTTACCCTAAAACTGCATGCTGGGGGACCTGTTTTGTTGTAGAAAAATGTGATTAAAGTTGGAATTAGGCCCCTGAGGGTTAACTTGGAAAAAATAACCAATAGTTTGTACGACACCACTCCTCACAAAAAACCCTGTCTGTAAGTATCTCCATTGGGTTGAGCCTCACTTCCTTTTGATAGAGGGTTCAATTGATGAACCTGTTGTGTCCAAAAAAAACCCATAAATTAGACCAACAAATTAATAAGGTCATCTAATATATGTTATTATGCCTCATGTTTGTAACATCAGCCGTGATTGGTTAATTTGACACCTTCTAAAAGTCATAGTACTAGAGTTTTTGGGGCAAAACACGGGTACTATCGGAATGTTCTTCCCTGGAGACAAGAGAACAAGGAAAATGTAAGCTCCACTTCCATTGATCAGCGTCGATTACGCACACTCTGATTGGAATTTCTCAACACCAAACGCTGGTGCCGTGTCCGTTTAACTTTTTTTGTCACCGATAGACACAAAACTTACCAACAAATATGTCCTCTTCATTGGGTGTGTTTTCAATTTTAACTGCAAACAATGAATTCAAAAGAATCAGAAATATTAAAAACTCACGTGTTGTTCACCACTTCAGTGAATCCTGAATATGAGTTATGACTTCAATCAATTATATTTCCACAACTTTAGTACTCCTCGTCCTCACTGAGCCTCCGCCTCAAGTTCAAAATAAATTGTTTCACTTCCCTTAATTCTAACAACTGTCGTCGTCCAAGAAACATGAATTTATATTCCATTAATTTATACCACTTTTCACACAAGCATTAATAATGAATTATAACATGGAACAGCATGATGCAGTTGTAAACACTGGCATTTGGTGATATAGAAACTCCCAAAGCGACGGCACTTGTGACAAGTCATTTTCGAATTTGGTGATCTGGAAACTCCTGAAGAGATGTCATTCGTTCGAAATGACAACATGTTTTTGGATTCTACTACATTGTTATTACAAGATTGATGGCATGTTGCAGTTAACGCTTAACAATGAAAGATATTTTTTGTTCGGCATAACAAAATAATTAGAACGTTTCTTTTCATGTTCTATCAGTCAATAGTACCTGAGTTTGTGTAATTTCTGAAATAAAACCTTCAGCAGCAAGCTGCTGAAGGTTTTATTTCAGAAATTACACAAATTCAGGTACTATCGACCGATAGAACATGAAAAGAAACGATCTAATATTATATTGTGTTCTCATTGTCACATTTTCTCCCTTATCGACATGTCTGGTGGGTAAGTCATTATGGGGAAATATGTGATCATGAAAACACAACATATTTGCCCCTTAGCCGAATAGACAAAGTGACGAGAGTGCTTAGGGGCATCAAAGTCCAGTTCCCTCCTTGTAAGATAGCTTGATCAGTTCATTCACAAACATGGTAGAATCGTTTAGCCTGTTTTTATTAGGGCTTGTGATTTGGCTTTCTGGTTTGCCATAAAAACTGGAACCGAACCAGAACCCCCCCCCCCCCCCCCCCCCCCAAAAAAAAAACAACCAAACTCTCACATGTACATGTGTTACTCATGTAAACTATGTTAAACATTACCGGGTAATCATGAGTCATGTGCTTTTGTTTGCTGAAATACAGTGGAGCCTGCTTAATTGGATATCTCTTAACTGAATAACCCTGTTAATTGAATATAATTTCCCAACACAAAACCATTTACCATACCTCCAGTACAAATTTGACTTGTTAATTGAATATGGGTTATAGAGTAACCTCCTGTTAATTAGTCCCCTACGGGAACCGTAAGGGGACTATAGGATTGTACTCCGTCTGTCTGTCTGTCTGTCTGTCTGTCTGTCTGTCTGTCTGTCCATCTGTCTGTCCATCTGTCTGTCCATCTGTCTGTCTGTCTGTCTGTCTGTTTTTAGCTCAACTTTGACGAAGTGAAATTTGAGCTATTGTCATGGCCCGTCGTCCGTCCGTCTCCGTCTGTCTGTCTGTCCGTCTGTCCGTACGTCAACAATTGGCTATGGCTCGGGCTAGAGGTCGTATTTATGAACCGACCTTTACGAAACTTCTTGTGTACCTTTGTTATGACCCTGGGACGGGAGCGAGTGTTTTTAGGTGTGGTCCGAAATTCAAGATGGCTGCCAGCGGCCATTTTGTACCGATGATGCAAAAATCAGTATTTTTATACTGTACCAATGACCCAGACTTAGCTGGTGCTAACTCTAACAAAACCAGGGCCAAACACAAATTTTGCCCCCCAATCCCCAAAATTTGCATCCAAAACAAAAAGAAATCATGTCCTATAGGACCTCCATACTACGCCCCCACTGCGCATGTGCAGTGTCAAGGACGTCCCGAAATTGACGCCAATTATCATTCTCTGTTTGGCCCTTCATCAGTCAACATCTCACTGATCTTTGTGCTTGTAAATCTCAGTTTAAAGGATGCCAGACACGTAATTTTTGGAGAAATGGTGATTCTAAGGAGGATATAGAAGGAGGAGAGGAAAAAGAAGTGACAAAAAATAATCAGGGCTGTACTTAAAATTTTTTGATGAAATTATGTTAAGTTGCCTATTTTCGAGGCATGGGCCTCTTGTTGTCATTCTTGCTAAATGTTGCACTGCTTATTCAGTGTTTCCTCTCCCCTAGCCTTCTAAGTCCCCCCTTGCAATTCTCTCATGCTTTTGGCATATTTTTGAGAAAGTTCATTTCTAAAATTTTCCTGGGAGAGTTGCTTGGATACAGAATGTTTTCTGTTATTTTCCCCATAGTTACGTTTTCACCCATGGGTGTATAAACGTTGTGTTCTGCATCTTCCATCTGATGTTCTGCAGATTCTCCCCTGGGAGTCTCTGTCTTGCATCAGATAGAGTGTAATTTTGATGACTGATTTCGGGCCAGTTTTTTTTCAGTGCCTGGAGTCATGTTTTCTGGTGTTTTACACTGTTTGTTTACATTGGCAACAGCCTTTTTTGAGGGGGGCTGTTTGCCTTTGGTGTAGTTTATCTCACTATAAGATACATTTATATTATCCGTAAGTGTCTCATTAATTATTTAATATAAATTTAAAATTTTTTACCACACTTTGCCATCGGATCCATTGGGGCTCAACGTTACTTTTCAGCAACTTGGGCTTCGCTGAAAAAATATTTTTTCAAAATTATTTTGATTTGCAATTGTTTTTTCATTTATTAATGGATCATGTTATTATGTATCTTTGTGTCAGGGGTTTGTCCGAGTAACTAGGACTTGTTGTTGACTTTTCACAATGAAAGGATTTTGTTCAAATTGTAATGGGAAGAAATCTTCCTCTGACTTTCATGATCATTGTATTAATTGTAGTCAGTGTTCTCGCACTAATCCCTGTTCTATATGTCAATATTGGGATGACAAACATTGGAAACGTGTGTCACGGTATGTTGTTTCTGGAGAAAGGGCTATGCCGGCTCTTTCTCCGCAAGGTCACTCTACTCTCTCAGTTTCTATTTCAGAGGAACAAGAACAGGGTGAGGTTTCCATATTATCTTCTACAAATGCGCTTCCGTCATCACAAATGAATTCAGAGCTAGCGGCAAAAGTGCTCATGGAGATTAGACAAATGTCGTCCGCTAGCTCGCCCGGTGTAGCGTCCATTCACCGAATGGTTCGGCAGCCGGGTTCGTCCGATGCGGTCCAGGAGGAAATTTTGGGTGATGCAAGCACTATAAACATACAATGTGCACACCCAGTGACGGCGGATAGTAAACGAGAACGGAGGAAGCTTTTGAGTCTGGTTCCTAGCTCGTCCAGGTCCAGCCGGGCCGCGAGCGAGAGAGGCCCCTCTCTCGTACAACAACATCTGGGACCAGATGTTGTGGTACAAAATGTGTCGCAAGCGGAGCATACGTCCGTCGCCCGGGACGCTCCGTTGTATAGGCAGTCCGCGGAGACTGCTAAGGCTTCTTCTTCTCGTCAGCGCACACGACCGCACCTTGGCTGCGTGACCGCCGATATCTTACCAGCTTCGCCGATCAAGGATTCTTCGGCGACCAGGTCACACCATCCGGCAGCCAGGGATTCGAGACCGATGGACTCCGGACGTTCGCATAGAAAAAGTATGCGGGAGCCATCTGATGCGGAGCTGCCCTCGGTGAAGCAGCGAAAGACTGCGCCTCCGCAGGTCTCGACGCCAGACATTCTTGTGCAGATAGCACAGCTTATCGCAGCATCCCAGCGCAGCCGACAGAAACGGTGTCGGATCGAGAATTATCCGACGGCGCTGGGTCGGTACGCTCCGCCGAAGCATCGGGGGTGGACGACCGGGAGCATCATGAGGTCCGACCGGATGGTGAAAGGGATACGGATGATTTGGAGCTATCCCTTTCGGAACAACATAAGGCTGCCGTGGACTTCATCCGGCACTTTCTCCCTCAAGTTGTTCCGTCGGGCCAGACTGCTGCGGTTCCGGACAAGAGGATTATAGCGTCATTGGACTCTGAATTTTTTGAGCGGTTCAGGGACATCGCTCCCAAGTTTCCGTCGCAGTCCAATAATGTTGCAAGAACATTTGAATTATTGAACGACGCTATATTTAAACTTGCTTCCAAGACGGGGAAAGCAGGTTTCTTGTCCGCCAATACTCTCAACCTGCCTTTCATTAATGCAAGGAATAAATTCGACACGGCAGGACAGGGTATCCCGAGAGTTCCTCTGCGTATGGACGACGAGGCGGAAGACTTAGAGCTATCATTACCGTCGTCGGCTTCTATTCCAACCGCGGTGTTGGAAACAGCTATTTCGTCTAACAGAGCCAGTTTAGATGCCTTATCTTACGCAGATCACCTTACTAAGGCGTTATCACTGCGCCTTCAAGGGAAAGAGTTTCAGGATATTCAATCCTCTTTAAGACTTCTTTCAAGGGCAGTAGCTTATTCCACGTGTAACTCCGCCCTTTCAGTGGCAAACCTGGAGTTGGTTAGACGTGACGCAGCCCTAGCTACATCCACACTCGTGGATACTAAGGTGAAGAACTCTCTTAGAGTCGCTTCGGTCTCCGGAGAACTTCTCTTTGACGGCAAGCTTTCTGCTATTTATGATAAAATTACAAAGAAAGCTTCGGATTCTCTGTTGTTCAAATCTGCTTCTAAGAAGTCGGATACAGCAGACAAGAATAAGACAGGCACTTCTGGGTCTAATGTGCCCAAGAGAGGTTCCTATAGAGGTTCCGGTGCGTCCTCTTGGTCTTATTCGAGAGACCGTCAGGGTAGCGACTCTCGTTCGGGACGTCCTTCGGGGCGGGACAAACGGTCGGACGCCCCGAGGTCGACGGGGCGAGGTGCGGGTCGTGGAGGACGTGGTTTCTCCTACCGCAGGCCTCGCAGGTCCAGGAGGTGATGGCTTAAACCTCTATCGCGTACCGGTTGGCGGAAGGTTGTCAAGCTTTTCACAAGAATGGGCGTCGATTACGGACGACCCTTGGGTGAGAGGAGTGACTTCGGAAGGTCTAAAGATATCCTTCAAACGAAAGCCTCCATTAACTCGAAGTCCAAAGTGGACTCAACTTCCGTCAAATCTGCAGAAAAGAGACGCTCTGTTATCAGAGGTGCAGTCTCTTTTAATGAAGAACGCGGTAGAGGTCGTAGAAAACCAGGAGACTCCGGGATTCTACAGCCATCTGTTTCTGGTTCCGAAACCAGACGGCTCGTTCCGTCCAGTCATAGATTTGAGCTGGATAAACAAGCTGATCGTCACTCCGAAATTTTATATGGAGATGATTCGGTCGGTCAGAGCGAATATTCGGGTGAACGATTATGCAACAAGCATAGATCTCAAAGATGCGTACTTTCACGTCATGGTACATCCGACATTCCGAAAGTATCTACGCTTCGCAGTCCTAGGAGTGGTGTATCAATTCCGGGCGATGTGCTTCGGATTGAATCTAGCACCCTGGGCTTTCACTCGGGTAATGAACTCGGTAATGATCTATTTCCGAGCTCATTCGTCTGCGGTAACGTCGGCCTACCTGGACGACATTCTTCAGAGGTACGGCAACGAGTTAACGCTTCAGAACGATGTTCAGAATCTACTTCTATTGCTCCGACGTCTCGGTTTTATAGTAAACGAGGAGAAGTCGGATCTGGTGCCGTCCAAGTCATTCACTCATCTGGGAATGAGCTTCGAGACGCACAACAATCTCGTTCGTCTGCCGTTAACCAGAGCGAAATTAGTCAGTTGTTACGCTCGCTATTGTCTGCACGCAGACAAAGTCACAGCGAGAGAATTTATGAGACTGATAGGTCTGTGCGGAGCCGCTGCGGATCTCATTCCGATGGGGCGGTTACGCACACGTCCTCTCCAAATTTTCTTGACTCAGAATTGGAGTGTGAAGATTCATTCGCTCGATGTAGACGTTCTCTTGGCAGATCAAGTGAAACAAGAGATTCAGACTTGGGCAAACATTCAGTGGTTAACTCAGGGAGTTCCGCTGCAGTTGCCGGATCCGAGTTTTACCATTATGACGGATGCCAGTCGAACAGGTTGGGGTGCATCATTAATCCCAACGGATTCGAGATGCCAGGGTCTTTGGGATACACAATTCCTGTGCAAGCACATAAACATCAAGGAAATGATGTCAATTTGGCTTGCGTTACGTCATTGGATGGACATTATTCACAATGCTCATGTCCAAATCCTATCCGACAATACGACAGTAGTGGCGTATATATGGAATCAGGGAGGCACTCATTCAGTTCCGTTGTTCAATCTAACGGAAAGAATCCTTCTGTTTGCGCTAGAACATCAGGTTCTTCTTTTGGTCCGTCACATACCGGGTCGTCTGAATGTGCTAGCAGACTCCCTTTCACGAAAGGGTCGCTTGTTGCCGTCAGAGTGGACTCTCAACAAACAAGTATTCAATCAGATTTGCTACCAATGGGAATGGCCAATGATAGCCTTATTTGCGACACATCTCAACAATCAGTTGCAGACGTATGTGTCTCCATGTCCGGATTCAAGAGCATTTGCAGTAGACGCTCTGTCGATCCCTTGGGACGGAATGATAGGATATGCGTATCCTCCCACGCCGTTAATTCAACAAGTATTGCTAAAGATAAAACAATCTCATTGCAAGATTCTGTTGGTAGCATCTCTGTCGCCACAGAGACCGTGGATAAATCTACTCAGGTGTCTGTTGTGGGACCTACCGCGAAAGCTTCCTCCACGGGAGGATCTTCTTTCGCAGGGGAAATCGCGCCAACTCCATCACAACCCGCAAGGTCTCAACCTTCACGTTTTTCCGTTGTGCGGTCCTTCTTGCATGGCAAGCACTTTACAGGACGAGCAGTGGACGCGATTTCTAACTGTAGGAGGACCTCCTCTTCGCTAAACTATGCGGCTAAGTGGAAGGTTTTTCGTCGTTGGTGTAGGGATCATTCTGTAGATATATTCGATCCCTCTATACCAGACATTGCAAACTTTCTAGTATACTTGTTTGACGAAATCAAACTGCAGCCTGTTACTATTAAGGGTTATAGGTCTATGTTATCTGATACCTATGCACATCACGATAGTTTACAAATTGGATCTAATGTCTCTTTATCTAAGTTGGTTAGAAACTTCTCGATAAATAGACCCAGAACTCTTAGATTAATTCCTAAATGGAATTTAGCTTGGGTTCTTCTTAAATTGAAGGAAAAGCCATTTGAACCTCTTGGGACAGTAGATTTCAAATTCTTATCTTATAAGACAGCTTTTCTCTTAGCTTTCTCTTCTGCTAGAAGAGTCAGTGAGCTTCATGCACTATCGGTGGATGATTCTCACTATCGTAGTGTCGGGAACACTATCACCTTCACTACTAATGTGGGTTTTTTAGCTAAGAATCAGGCTCCTAATAAATATCCGGAACCTATTGTTATTAAGGCTCTTCCGTCTTCAGACGGGCGTAGGCCTTTACTCTGTCCTGTTAGAGCGTTACGTATCTATAAACAGAGATCTCAGTTTATCAGAAAGGGACGGAAACGTTTCTTTCTGTCTTTGATGCCTAATAGAAAGGACATTTCGGTCCATTCTATTGCTAGATGGATTCAATTAACTATCCGTACTGCTTATGAGAGTTTATCTTCTTCTCAGCAGTCTGTGCTTAAGATTTCCACTCATGAAGTAAGAGCTCTTGCTACTTCTTGGGCTTATGCTAATAGTGTTGCTATTACAGATTTAATGAAGGCTGCTTATTGGTCTCAGCCATCCATATTCACGAATTTTTATCTCAGAAATATTGAGTCCATTTCTGGAGACCTGCATTGTTTAGGTCCGTTATCTGTTGCTCAGAATGTCGTCCACTAAACAGTTGCAACTATAGTTATGCAGGCTTTCTGTTCCGGCAGTGACTCCGTCCGGCTGCCCTCTTCGCTCTGGGCTATTTGACCAAGGGGAAGGGGGGGGGGGGGGGGCGGGTGTTCCCTTAGGTCACCTGCTTTATAGTGAAAAAGCAAGGGAATGCCTCCTCCAAGTCAGTATTTCTGAGTCGCTTCCGGGATGGTTTTAAAGTGTAATATTAATGTTAAAATTCATTCATGTCTTATTTTTAAAGTGTAGCTCGGTGTGAAGCATTTGTATATGTCAAGTGTCAAACGGGCTTTAATATACAATACTCGGACACTTTTAAATGACTATAAAGAGTCTCAATTCTCTGGACTACTTTATTTATTGGCTTACTTTAAAAATAATTAGTATAAGGGTTATACTGGATGTTAATAGAGAACATGAATATTATTGTGCTCAATTATTAAGGGTATTGTATCTTTCTAATTTAATATTAAATAAGAAAGATACATGTGAAGCCTAATACTCCTTTTCTCCTTAAGGGGTTATCTCTTTATTATATAGTTGAGCTTATTGGATTTTCCTCTATGTCCTAGGCCCTCCAGCCTGTTTACTATTCAGCTAAGTCTGGGTCATTGGTACAGTATAAAAATGTTAAAAAATTTATAGTAATTTATATATTTTTTATACTTACCAATGACCCAGACGGGGATGGCCCTCCCAGGAGTTGGGAACTCTTGCCTCCCCGCTGAGTACATAGCGCTGACCAGGCACTGCCAGTAAGAATGATAATTGGCGCCAATTTCGGGATGTCCTTGACACTGCGCATGCGCAGTGGGGGCGTAGTATGGAGGTCCTATAGGACATGATTTCTTTTTGTTTTGGATGCAAATTTTGGGGATTGGGGGGCAAAATTTGTGTTTGGCCCTGGTTTTGTTAGAGTTAGCACCAGCGAAGTCTGGGTCATTGGTAAGTATAAAAAATATATAAATTACTATAAATTTTTCAACTTTTTGTACAGAACTTCTGTATGAAAGTTCTGATTTGAATAAAGTTTTGTGTAAATGTTTAGTACCATGGGATACATCACATATAATACGGGTTTTTTTCTCGTGCGTAAATTATGCAAATTAGACTGACTTTGATTTATTTAGTGTTACTTTCAGAGCTGTAAGTGCCAAGCTGCTATGGCTCGGGCTAGAGGCCGTATTTATGAACCAATCTTTACGAAACTTCTTGGGTACCTTTGTTATGACCCTGGGACGGGAACGAGTGTTTTTGGGTGTGGTCCAAAATTCAAGATGGCTGCCAGTGGCCATTTTGTACCGATGATGCAAAAATCAGTTTTTTGTACAGAACTTCTGTATGAAAGTTCTGATTTGAATAAAGTTTTGTATAAATGTATAGTACAATGGGATACATCACATATAATACGGGTTTTTTTCTCGTGCGTAAATTATGCAAATTAGACTAACTTTGATTTATTTAGTGTTACTTTCAGAGCTGTAAGTGCCAAGCTGCTATGGCTCGGGCTAGAGGCCGTATTTATGAACCAATCTTTACGAAACTTCTTGGGTACCTTTGTTATGACCGTGGGACGAGAACGAGTGTTTTTGGGTGCAGTCCCAAATTCCAGATGGCTGCCAGCAGCCATTTTGTACCAACGATGCCGAAATCTGTTTTTTGTACAGAACTTCCATATGAAAGCTCTGATTTGAATAATTTTTTGTATGAATGTTTAGTACCATGGGATACATTACATATATTACAGGTTTTTTTCTTGTGCGTAAATTATGCAAATTAGGCTAACTTTGATTTATTTAGTGTTACTTTCAGCACTGTGAGTGCAAATCCCAATACGGCTCGGGCTAGAGGCCGTATTTATGAACCGATCTTCACGAAACTTCTTGGGTACCTTTGTTATCACTGTGGGACGAGAAGGAGTGTTTTGGGGTCCAGTCTGAAATTCAAGATGGCCGCTAGCAGCCATTTTGTTCAAAATTAAGTGCAATCAGATTTTTGCGCAGAACTTCCAAATGAAAGATCTGATTTGAATAAATTTTTGTATGAATGTTTAGTACCATGGGATACATTACATATAATACAGAGTTTTTCTCGTGAATAAATTATGCAAATTAGGGGTCTGGGTGGGACTTAGAAAATTTTGGACCAAAATCCGGAAATTAGTTTTTTGTGTTTTGATGCATTTTGGTCAATTTTAAGAAGAAGAAGAAAAAATTTTAGTCTGAAAATATTTTGTTTAGGACTGAAAATTTCCACACAAAAACAATAATCTACAATGATTGGTCTTAATCTGCAGTCCATTACAGTCACCTTGTAATTCTTTTATTATTGTTGACTGGGCCAAAACAAATACTAATTCCTGTCATATTCATTATTCAGTTGTCTTGGTCACAGCAAGTACTAATTCCTGTCATATCCAAGTTGAGCTACAGAGTCATTGACTCTTTCATTTATGTTACCACCTCTCCCTCCAACATGCTTTAAGCTACACCTTTCATATTTGGTAAATGGATAAATAGTTCTGATGATGCACACTCAAAATTTTTTTTTCAAAATTCAAGATGGCGGAATGGCGGCCATTTTTGTTGTGTTTTTTAAGCTTTTTTTCTCTATTTTGATGTTACCACCCCTCCCACCAACATGGTTCAAGCTACACCTTTCATATTTGGTACATGGATAAATGGTTCTGAGGGGATGATGCACGCTCAAAATTTTTTTTCAAAATCCAAGATGGTGGAATGGCGGCCATTTTTGTTGTGTTTTTTAAGCTTTTTTTCTCTATTTTATGTTACCACCCCTCACTCCAACATGGTTCAAGCTACACTTTTTATATCTGGCACATGGATAGAGGGTTGTAATGGGATGTTGCACGTTCAATATTTTTTTTCCAAAATTCAAGATGGCGCTAGGCAACCATTTCTGTTGTGTTTTTTAAGCTTTTTTCTCCATTTTATGTTACCACTCCTCCCTCCAACATGATTCAAGCTGCACTTTTCATATATGGTACATGGAATAACGATGTTGTGAGGGGATTATGCACGCTCAATATTTTTTTTCAAAATCTAACATCTGTCTGTCTGTCTGTCTGTCTGTCTGTCTGTCTGTCTGTCTGTCTGTCTGTTTTTACCACCTCTCCCTCTAATATGCTTCAAGCTACACCTTTCATATTTGGTACATGGATAAATGGTTCTGAGGGGATGATGCACAGTCAATATTTATTTTTCAAAATCCAAGATGGCAGAATGGCGGCCATTTTTGTTGTGTTTTTTTAAGCTTTTTTCTCTATTTTATGTTACCACCCCTCCCGGAAGCACGGTGGCTCAGTAGGTAGAGGTGCAGGCTGCAAGCCGAGAGGTCCTCGGTTCGAATCCCACCTGCGGCAACCGCGTTGTGTCCTTGGGCAAGACACTTCATCTCCATTGCCCGCATGGGGGCACGATGACGCCGTGTACTAAGGCGTACTGCACGTCGATGGTACGCATGTCTTCAACCAATCTAACCCTGCCTGTGCTGCAGTGCAGAGTTACGATGTTGGGGTGCTGGCAGCTGCTCATCGTTGCTCAGTGGTTCTCTCCGGGTACTCCGGCTTCCTCCACCCGTAAAACTGTCACGGTCATGATTAGCCATTGTGCATAAATATGTGACCTTAAACATAAATGAAATAAATAAATAAATAAATAACCACCTCTCCCTCCAACATGGTTCAAGCTACGCCTTTCATATATGGTACATGGATAAAGGGTTGTGAGGGGATTATGCACGCTCAATATTTTTTTTTAAAAATCCAAGATGCTTATATACTCTTGTGTCTTCTGTGACAAAAACACCTTATGTCACAAAAGCGCCGTAGGGGACTAATACCACCTCGGTGGTCAAACACTTGTTGAATATAAAATTTTGTAACCTGTTTAAAAATTACCATGACTCTTTTCCTTCATTTGTAGACCTATTTGGCCTGAGTACATCCAATACAGGCATATAATCTATTATATCTTGTTTGATAGAGCTCATGGAGCTCTGTCAAACAAGATATTATAATTTTAATGTTAAGTTGATCTCTAGAATAAGGAAAATGACACAATCCATGTTAATTGAATACTCCTGTTAATTGAATAATTTTCCTTGGCAAAGTGGTTATTCAGTTAATTCCCACAGGAACCCCGGGAAGTGAAGCAGTGCCTGTTCGGTAAAATAGGACTCAGTCACCAGGCAATGCTTGGGGGTGCAAATCCTCTCTAAAATGGGCAACATGGCTTATTAACGCTCACCGCTGGTCTTGAGTTGATACTCATGTTGTGGTCATGATTGGCCATTGTGCAAAAATATGTGACCATAAACATCAATAAATAAATAAATATTCAATTAACAGGATTCCATTGTACTGGCTATATCGGGCTGTCAGTAAAATGTTTATACTGAGGCCAAGTCCAAATCCAGGAAATCTGGATACAGAAACTAATTAATAAAATTTCTTTTCATGATTAATCAGCGCCGAACAATTTTATTCTGCAATAAAAATAAATGCCATATAAAAACTTAATCTCTGAAACTAGTGAAAAATTTGCATAGTTTTTAGCCTGTAAACTATTGCCATCACTTGGCCATCACTTGGCATCAGTCTGTAAACTTTTTACATTTTTATTCGCTTAACTTGACAAAGTCAAGATAAGCTATAGCTATCACGTGTGTGGAAGTCTGTTTGTCTGTGAGCCTGTTCACATTTTCCTTTAGCACAGGCTACATCCCGCAGTTCTTGTCTGATCATCACTAAATTTCATATGCAGGTTTGGGGTCATGTCTAGATGAGAACGTCCCCTTTTGGTCGCGATCGGTCAACCAGTATGGCTGCCCGAGCCCAAAACCCGAAAACCATTAGCACAGTCTACAGGTCGTATTTATGAAGGGATTTCATTGTAACTTGGTAGGATGCCTCTGTATAATGCCTAGATGAGAACGTCCCCTTTTGGTCATGATCTGTCAACCGTGATGGCTGCCCAAGCCCGAAACCCAAAAACTTTTAGCACAGTCTGCAGGTCATGTTTAATATGGAGGGATTTCATTGTGTCTTGGTAGGATGACTCCTTATGATGTCTAGATGATAATTTCCCCGTTTGGGCGTGATCTGCCAACCGTGACGACTGCCCGAGCCCAAAACCCCAAAACCTTTAGCACAGTCTACAGGTCATATTTATTGAGGAATTTCATTGTAACTTGGTGGGTTGACTTCATATAACGTCTGGATGAGAAAGTCTCCTTTTGAACGTGATTGGGCAACTGCGATGGCTACAGGGGCCCGAAGCCCGAAAACATTTAGCACAGTCTACAGGTCATATTTATGAAGGGATTCCAATGTAACTTTGTAGGATCACTACAGATGATGCCCAGATGAGAATGTCCCTTTTGGTTGCGATCATTCAACCATGGTGGCTGCCCGACACCAAAGCCCAAAACCCTTTAGCACAGTCCACAGGTCATATTTATGAAGGGATTTCATTGTAACTTGATAGGTTTGACTTCAAATAATGTCTAGATGAGAACGTCCCCTTTTGGACACGATTGGGCAACTGTGACAGCTACAGGGGCCCGAAGCCCGAAAACCTATAGAACAGTCTACAGGTCATAATTATGAAGGGATTTCATTGTAGCTTGGTAGGATGACTCCAAATAATGTCTAGATGAGAACGTCCCCTTTTGGTTGCGATCATTCAGCCCTGATGGCTGCCTGAGCCAAAAAAACTTTAGCATAGTCTATATTTCGTATTTATGGAAGGATTTCATTGTAACTTGTTAGGTTAACTCCATATAATGCCTAGATGATGACATCCCCTTTTGGTCATGATTGGTCAACTGTGATGGCTACAGGTGCCCGAAGCCCGAAAATCTTGAGCACAGTCTACAGGTCATATTTATGAAGGGATATCTTTGTAACTTCATAGGATCACTCCAGATGATGCCCAGATGAGAATGTCCCCTTTTGGTTGCAATCATTCAACCATGATGGCTGCCCGAGCCCAAAGCCCGAAAATCTTTAGCACAGTCTTCAGTTCATATTTATGAAGGGATTTCATTGTAACTTGGTAGGTTGACTTCATATAATGTCTAGATGAGAACAGCCCCTTTTGGACACCATTTGGCAACAGTGACGGCAACAGGGGACTGAAGACCGAAAACCTTTAGCACAGTCTACAGGTTATATTTATGAAGGGATTTCATTGTACCTTGGTAGGATGACTCCAAATAATATCTAGATGAGAACGTCCCCTTTTGGATGCGATCATTCAGCTTTGATGGCTGCCCGAGCCCAAAACCCAAAACCTTTAGCATAGTCTATTGGTCATATTTATGGAAGGATTTCATTGTAACCTGTTAGTTTGACTCCATATACTGCCTAGATGATGACATCCCCTTTTGGTCGTGATTGGTCAACTGTGACGGCTTCAGGGGCCCAAAGCCCGAAAACCTTGAGCACAGTCTACAGGTCATATTTATGAAGGGATTTCATTGTAACTTGGTAGGATGCCTCTGTTTAATGCCTAGATGAGAACGTCCCCTTTTGGTCATGATCTGTCAACCGTGATGGCTGCCCAAGCCCGAAACCCAAAAACTTTTAGCACAGTCTGCAGGTCATGTTTAATATGGAGGGATTTCATTGTGTCTTGGTAGGATGACTCCTTATGATGTCTAGATGATTATTTCCCCGTTTGGGCATGATCTGCCAACCGTGATGACTGCCCGAGCCCAAAACCCAAAAACCTTTAGCACAGTCTACAGGTCATATTTATTGAGGAATTTCATTGTAACTTGGTGGGTTGACTTCATATAACGTCTGGATGAGAAAGTCTCCTTTTGAACGTGATTGGGCAACTGCGATGGCTACAGGGGCCCGAAGCCCGAAAACATTTAGCACAGTCTACAGGTCATATTTATGAAGGGATTCCAATGTAACTTCGTAGGATCACTACAGATGATGCCCAGATGAGAATGTCCCTTTTGGTTGCGATCATTCAACCATGGTGGCTGCCCGAGACCAAAGCCCAGAACCCTTTAGCACAGTCCACAGGTCATATTTATGAAGGGATTTCATTGTAACTTGATAGGTTTGACTTCAAATAATGTCTAGATGAGAACGTCCCCTTTTGGACACGATTGGGCAACTGTGACAGCTACAGGGGCCCGAAGCCCGAAAACCTTTAGAACAGTCTACAGGTCATAATTATGAAGGGATTTCATTGTAGCTTGGTAGGATGGCTCCAAATAATGTCTAGATGAGAACGTCCCCTTTTGGTCGCGATCATTCAGCCTTGATGGCTGCCTGAGCCAAAAAAACTTTAGCATAGTCTATATTTCGTATTTATGGAAGGATTTCATTGTAACTTGTTAGGTTGACTCCATATAATGCCTAGATGATGACATCCCCTTTTGGTCATGATTGGTCAACTGTGATGGCTACAGGTGCCCGAAGCCCGAAAATCTTGAGCACAGTCTACAGGTCATATTTATGAAGGGATATCTTTGTAACTTCATAGGATCACTCCAGATGATGCCCAGATGAGAATGTCCCCTTTTGGTTGCAATCATTCAACCATGATGGCTGCCCGAGCCCAAAGCCCGAAAATCTTTAGCACAGTCTTCAGTTCATATTTATGAAGGGATTTCATTGTAACTTGGTAGGTTGACTTCATATAATGTCTAGATGAGAACAGCCCCTTTTGGACACCATTTGGCAACAGTGACGGCAACAGGGGACTGAAGACCGAAAACCTTTAGCACAGTCTACAGGTGATATTTATGAAGCGATTTCATTGTACCTTGGTAGGATGACTCCAAATAATATCTAGATGAGAACGTCCCCTTTTGGATGCGATCATTCAGCCTTGATGGCTCTCCGAGCCCAAAACCCAAAACCTTTAGCATAGTCTATAGGTCATATTTATGGAAGGATTTCATTGTAACCTGTTAGTTTGACTCCATATACTGCCTAGATGATGACATCCACTTTTGGTCGTGATTGGTCAACTGTGACGGCTTCAGGGGCCCAAAGCCCGAAAACCTTGAGCACAGTCTACAGGTCATATTTATGAAGGGATTTCATTGTAACTTGGTAGGATGCCTCTGTATAATGCCTAGATGAGAACGTCCCCTTTTGGTCATGATCTGTCAACCGTGATGGCTGCCCAAGCCCGAAACCCAAAAACTTTTAGCACAGTCTGCAGGTCATGTTTAATATGGAGGGATTTCATTGTGTCTTGGTAGGATGACTCCTTATGATGTCTAGATGATAATTTCCCCGTTTGGGCGTGATCTGCCAACCGTGATGACTATAGCACAGTCTACAGGTCATATTTGTTGAGGAATTTCATTGTAACTTGGTGGGTTGACTTCATATAACGTCTGGATGAGAAAGTCTCCTTTTGAACGTGATTGGGCAACTGCGATGGCTACAGGGGCCCGAAGCCCGAAAACATTTAGCACAGTCTACAGGTCATATTTATGAAGGGATTCCAATGTAACTTCGTAGGATCACTACAGATGATGCCCAGATGAGAATGTCCCTTTTGGTTGCGATCATTCAACCATGGTGGCTGCCCGACACCAAAGCCCAAAACCCTTTAGCACAGTCCACAGGTCATATTTATGAAGGGATTTCATTGTAACTTGATAGGTTTGACTTCAAATAATGTCTAGATGAGAACGTCCCCTTTTGGACACGATTGGGCAACTGTGACAGCTACAGGGGCCCGAAGCCCGAAAACCTTTAGAACAGTCTACAGGTCATAATTATGAAGGGATTTCATTGTAGCTTGGTAGGATGACTCCAACTAATGTCTAGATGAGAACGTCCCCTTTTGGTCGCGATCATTCAGCCTTGATGGCTGCCTGAGCCAAAAAAACTTTAGCATAGTCTATATTTCGTATTTATGGAAGGATTTCATTGCAACTTGTTAGGTTAACTCCATATAATGCCTAGATGATGACATCCCCTTTTGGTCATGATTGGTCAACTGTGATGGCTACAGGTGCCCGAAGCCCGAAAATCTTGAGCACAGTCTACAGGTCATATTTATGAAGGGATATCTTTGTAACTTCATAGGATCACTCCAGATGATGCCCAGATGAGAATGTCCCCTTTTGGTTGCAATCATTCAACCATGATGGCTGCCCGAGCCCAAAGCCCGAAAATCTTTAGCACAGTCTTCAGTTCATATTTATGAAGGGATTTCATTGTAACTTGGTAGGTTGACTTCATATAATGTCTAGATGAGAACAGCCCCTTTTGGACACCATTTGGCAACAGTGACGGCAACAGGGGACTGAAGACCGAAAACCTTTAGCACAGTCTACAGGTTATATTTATGAAGGGATTTCATTGTACCTTGGTAGGATGACTCCAAATAATATCTAGATGAGAATGTCCCCTTTTGGATGCGATCATTCAGCCTTGATGGCTGCCCGAGCCCAAAACCTTTAGCATAGTCTATAGGTCATATTTATGGAAGGATTTCATTGTAACCTGTTAGTTTGACTCCATATACTGCCTAGATGATGACATCCCCTTTTGGTCGTGATTGGTCAACTGTGACGGCTTCAGGGGCCCAAAGCCCGAAAACCTTTAGCACAGTCTACAGGTCATATTTATGAAGGGATTTCATTGTAACTTCGTAGGATCACTCCAGATGATGCCCAGATGAGAATGTCCCCTTTTGGTTGTGATCATTCAACCATGATGACTGCCCAAGCCCAAAGCCCAAAAACCTTTAGCACAGTCTACAGGTCATATTTATGAAGGGATTTCATTGTAACTTGGTAGGTTGACTTCATATAATGTCTAGATGAGAACATCCCCTTTGGACGCAATTGGGAAACTGACGGCTACAGGGGCCCAAAGCCCGAAAACCTTTAGCACAGTCTACAGGCCATATTTATGAAGGGATTTTAATGTAACTTGATAGGATGACTCATTTCAGAATAATTCCACTGTAACTTGGTAACTTTCGTTGATATACGTTAACTGTGAGGGCCACATACATTAACTGTGAGGTCATATTAACCCACCCCTCAGCTCTTTAGTACAGTGTACAACTCATATTATTTTTATCAAAAACATAGCATACAGGGAACAGAAATGAACATATTCCCAATTATCACAATTCTTGTCTTATTTCATAATCCTTTCATAAACATTGAACATTATCCTTTTCATCAAACACAACACACAAGTTAAGTTACAGTGTCATTGACACTTTCATCTTCATCTCTGGAACCACTGAGCCGATGTGAACCAAACTTGGCAGGAATGGTCTGTGGGAGGTCCCCTACAAATGGTCCTCATTTTGTTCCCGTCGGTTCAAAAGAATGGCTGCCAGAGGCAGTCTTTTGATTATGGTTGGTGGATTTTCAAAAATCTTTACCTCTCAAACCACAAGGCCAAATGATCCTCATTTAATGTTGATAGGGTTGCAAACATGTCTGCAATTGTGGCTTATAGTTACCTTAGAAATCACATTTTCATCTTCTCTGGAACTACTGAGCTAATGTGCACCAAACTTAGCAGGAGTGGTCTATTGGATGTCTGCTACAAACTATTCTCGTCCTTTTTTTCCCGTCGGATGAAAAACATTGC
The DNA here is from genome assembly GCA_031216915.1 of Pictodentalium vernedei. Lineage (NCBI taxonomy): Eukaryota > Metazoa > Mollusca > Scaphopoda > Dentaliida > Dentaliidae > Pictodentalium > Pictodentalium vernedei. The sequence continues at coordinate 246,776,737 of CM062288.1, read as the reverse complement.
ACCAGAGGCATTCTTTGATTCTGATTTGTGGATTTTCAAAATCTTCTCCTCTGAAACTACATGGCAAAATGTTTTGAAACTTCACATGATTGATGACTGGGACACACTCTACAAACAATCCTCATTTAATGTTGATCGAGTTGCAATCATGCTTGCAATAGAAACTCTATGGGAAATCACATATTTTTATACCACTACCAATGACCCAGACTAGCTGGTGCTAACTCAAATTAATTCAGTGCCGAATACAAATTTTGCCAAAATTTGCATTCAAAACCAAAAAAATTAAGTCCTAGATGGTCCTCTATACATTTGTGATCTGCACATGCGCAGTATCCAGGAAGGTACCGAACTTGGCACGAACCATCATTTTCTTTGTTTGGCCCTAAAGTCAGTAAAAATGAACTGACATCTGTGCTTTTAAATCTCCTTTTTTGAGGATGCCAGACACAAATCAGTGATAAAATTGGTGGATCCAAGGCTGTAAATGGATGATGGAAGTGAACAATGAATGGTATTTGGAAACATTCAGGGCTGTAAGTTTGTAATAATTATAAAAATTATTTCATGTTTCCCAATTTTGGGACATACGCCTGATGTCATCATTCTGGCTAATGATTTATCCACTGTTTGTTAAGTGTCCCTTCCCTATCCTTCCTTGAAGCCCTCCTGTTAAACTCCTAAGCTTTTTGGCTATTTTTTATTGAAATTTTTTATTAACTTTTTTGGGAGTTTAACATGTATTACAGAATGTTTATTCTGTTTATCCCCATGGTTACGTCCTCATCCTAGGGGTGTTAGGTCATTTTGGTCTTGCATCTTCTATCTAGCATTACATCTGAAAGCATTTAAATCGGTTACTGACTTTGGGCCTTTTTGTGTGCCTTATGTCTTGTTTCTGTTTTTTTTTTCTTTTGACGTTTACATTGGCAACGTCTTCAAATATATGTAGTATTTAGTATTTTATTACTGTAGGATTATTGTAGGATACATTGATTATGATTCCGGTAGTGTACCTCAAAAAATTTGGATTTTGTCCACACTTAGGCTCTACTGGGATGCCCTTAGGCTCATCATGTTCCCTTTGGAAAATTAGGCTTTTTCAAAAACTGTTCAAAAAATCTTTTGGTTTAATTTTTCGAATTTGGTTTTGCTTGCTATTATTCATGTATCTTTATCAAATATTTTATTGTGGAGTTTGTTGGAGAGCTATCGACTTTGTATTTTGATTGAATTATGAAAGCTTACTGCTCTAAATGCAAGGCAAGGAAGTCTTCGTCGGATTTACATGTTCATGCTTGTTGCCTTGCCTGTAGTCGATGCACTCCTACAGATTCTTGTCCTACATGTGTTAATTGGGATGACAAATGTTGGAGACGGGTATCACGGTATGTTGTTGGACGTGAGATTTCTATGCCGGAACTCGCACCGCAAGATAATTCAAGTTTTTCAGTTCCTTTTTCAGAGGAACAAGAATATGTTGATGGTATTGTGACACCCATCAAAAGTGTGATACCGCTGTCGCACTCTGGTGAGCAAATAGAGCGAGCTGCAAAAGTGCTCATGAATATTAAGCAAGGGATAAGGCCTCTAGTTAGTGTTCTTAATCCCTTGCAAGCAGCTAGCTCGACCAGTGAAGCGATTACTCCGTCCGTGGGAGCTGTGACACTGGGTAAGTCTGTTGCGTTTGAAGGGAGTGTAAATTTGAGCGAGCACCTTAAAATCAAAAGCTCTCCCATCTACGATGGAAATAGGGAGGAGGCCAGCAAGTTTCTTTTCGGGAGGCTCTGACAAGGCCGCGAGTGGGATAGGTCCCTCTCTAACCCAACAACATTTGGGGCCAAATGTTGTTTTGAGAAACTTGTACCAGCCGGAGCATACCTCCACACCTGCCACTTGGGACGCTCCATCCAGACTGCAGTCGGCCTTGGCAACAGTCCCCCCCCCCCCCCCCCCCCCCCCCCCCGATACAAAAGCACACACGAGTGCATCCCAGCTACCCGACTTTGGATATCCAGCCAGCTGCGCGAAGACGGAGCCAGTCTTCGCCTGTGAATTTGGACCATCTAGTAGCTAAGGAACTGAGGCTTCGATCATCGGGACGTTCGAAGAAGATATCCATCTCTGGAACTTCATCCCAGGAGCAGCAAGCGACAGAAAAACAGAAGACCGCTGCTCCTCAAGCCTCGGTAATGGACTGGCTGTCACAGATTGTGCAGCTGATCGCGAGCATCCCAGCAAGTGCAAGAGCAGCCTTCCGCAGACTCTGGCAGTGAGGTGTTGGACGGTGCTGGGTCAGTCCAGTCAACCGCACAGGCAGATGTGATGGACCAAACGTCACAACTGATTCAGTTGGATGGTAAAAGGGACAAGGAAAATGATTACCCTTCCCTTTCGGAACAGCATATGGTAATAATGGATTTTATCCATCCATCAATACTATCCTGAATTTGTTCCACCTGATCAGCAAGCTGCAACAACTAGAGAGAAACCGCTGTCGTCTTTAGACGCAGACTTCATGCGGAGGAAAGAGGGCATTCTTTTCCTTCCCGGTACAGTCTAGACAGGTGTCGCAGGCCTTCTGCCATGTTGACAATGCCATATTTAACCTCTAGTGCTAAGAGGAAAGGCGGTTTCTTATCGACATCTTCCCTAAATATCCCAATCCTTGGACCATGTTCATTTAAAACGGTTGGAGAAGATGTCCAGAGAGCTCCTCTGTGTTTAGATGAGCAGACCGGGGATTTAGATGTGTCCCTACCTGCTTCATTTGACATACGCTTGGACGTGATGGAATGTGCTATTTCATCAAATAGAGTGAATCTGGATGCGATGTCTTACACAGATCACCTTACCAGAACTAGGGCGCAACGTCTTAATGGGAAGGAATTTGAGGACGTTTATTCCCCGCTTAGAGTTCTTTCCAGGGCAGTCATTATGCCATGTCCAACTCCGCCCTGACAGCTGCAAATTTGGAGTTGATCAGACGTGATGCTGCCCTTGCATCGTCATCACTTATAGATGACAAGGTGAAAAACTCTCATACTCTGTATGAGGACAAGCTTTCGTTAGTCTACAAAGAAAAGCTTCCAGTGCACTACTTTTGAAGTCGGAGTCTCAATAACATGCTTCAGCAGACCGGGGTAAGCGAGGCCGTTCCGCATCTAAGTCATCTGTTTATCCCCATGGTTACGTCCTCATCCTAGGGGTGTTAGGTCATTTTGGTCTTGCATCTTCTATCTAGCATTACATCTGAAAGCATTTAAATCGGTTACTGACTTTGGGCCTTTTTGTGTTCCTTATGTCTTGTTTCTGGTTTTTTTTTCCTTTGACGTTGTTTACATTGGCAACGTCTTCAAATATATGTAGTATTTAGTATTTTATTACTGTAGGATTATTGTAGGATACATTGATTATGATTCCGGTAGTGTACCTCAAAAAATTTGGATTTTGTCCACACTTAGGCTCTATTGGGATGCCCTTGGGCTCATCATGTTCCCTTTGGGAAATTAGGCTTTTTCAAAAACTGTTCAAAAAATCTTTTGGTTTAATTTTTCGAATTTGGTTTTGCTTGCTATTATTCATGTATCTTTATCAAATATTTTATTGTGAAGTTTGTTGGAGTGCTATCGACTTCGTATTTTGATTGAATTATGAAAGCTTACTGCTCTAAATGCAAGGCAAGGAAGTCTTCCTCGGATTTACATGTGTGTTGCCTTGCCTGTAGTCGATGCACTCCTACAGATTCTTGTCCTACATGTGTTAATTGGGATGACAAATGTTGGAGACGGGTGTCACGGTATGTTGTTGGCCGTGAGATTTCTATGCCGGAACTCTCACCGCAAGATAATTCAAGTTTTTCAGTTCCTTTTTCAGAGGAACAAGAATATGTTGATGGTATTGTGACACCCATCAAAAGTGTGATACCGCTGTCGCGCTCTGGTGAGCAAATAGAGCGAGCTACAAAAGTGCTCATGAATATTAAGCAAGGGATAAGGCCTCTAGTTAGTGTTCTTAATCCCTTGCAAGCAGCTAGCTCAACCAGTGAAGCGATTACTCCGTCCGTGGGAGCTGTGACACTGGGTAAGTCTGTTGCGGTCGAAGGGAGTGTAAATTTGAGCGAGCACCTTAAAATCAAAAGCTCTCCCATCGACGATGGAAATAGGGAGGAGGTCTGTTTTGAGAAACTTGTACCAGCCGGAGCATACCTCCACACCTGCCACTTGGGACGCTCCGTCCAGACTGCAGTCGGCCTCGGCAACAGTCACGGCTCCCCCCCCCCCCCCCCCCCCCCCCCACGATACAAAAGCACACACGAGTGCATCCCAGCTACCCGACTTTGGATATCCAGCCAGCTGCGCGAAGACGGAGCCAGTCTTCGCCTGTGAAGTTGGACCATCTAGTAGCTAAGGATCTGAGGCTTCGATCATCGGGACGTTCGAAGAAGATATCCATCTCTGGAACTTCATCCCAGGAGCAGCAAGCGACAGAAAAACAGAAGACCGCTGCTCCTCAAGCCTCGGTAACGGACTGGCTGTCGCAGATTGTGCAGCTGATCGCGGGCATCCCAGCAAGTGCAAGAGCAGCCTTCCGCAGACTCTGGTAGTGAGGTGTTGGACGGTGCTGGGTCAGTTCAGTCAACCGCACAGGCAGATGTGATGGACCAAACGTCACAGCTGATTCAGTTGGATGGTGAAAGGGACAAGGAAAACGATTACCCTTCCCTTTCGGAACAGCATATGGTAATAATGGATTTTATCCATCCATCAATACTATCCTGAATTTGTTCCACCTGATCAGCAAGCTGCGACAACTAGAGAGAAACCGCTGTTGTCTTTAGACGCAGAGTTCATGCGGAGGAAAGAGGGCATTCTTTTCCTTCCTGGTACAGTCTAGACAGGTGTCGCAGGCCTTCGGCCATGTTGACAATGCCATATTTAACCTCTAGTGCTAAGAGGAAAGGCGGTTTCTTATCGACATCTTCCCTAAATATTCCAATCCTTGGACCATGTTCATTTAAAACGGTTGGAGAAGATGTCCAGAGAGCTCCTCTGTGTTTAGATGAGCAGACCGGGGATGTAGATATGTCCCTACCTGCTTCATTTGACAAACGCTTGGACATGATGGAATGTGCTATTTCATTAAATAGAGTGAATCTGGATGCGATGTCTTATGCAGATCACCTTACCAGAACTAGGGTGCAACGTCTTAATGGGAAGGAATTTGAGGACGTTTATTCCTCGCTTAGAGTTCTTTCCAGGGCAGTCATTATGCCATGTCCAACTCCGCCCTGACAGCTGCAAATTTGGAGTTGATCAGACGTGATGCTGCCCTTGCATCGTCATCACTTATAGATGACAAGGTGAAAAACTCTCATACTCTGTATGAGGACAAGCTTTCATAAGTCTACAAAGAAAAGCTTCCAGTGCACTACTTTTGAAGTCGGAGTCTCAATAACATGCTTCAGCAGACCGGGGTAAGCGAGGCCGTTCCGCATCTAAGTCATCTAAAGGAAACTCCTCGCGAGGGAACAAGAAACTCTCTTATAATTACTCAGTAGGTCATCAGTACATTGACTCAGGAAAGGGGCATAAGTCTGATCAGGATTATAGATCAGATGCCCCTACTCTGACTGGACGAGGTTCTTCACAGGGAGGACACGGTTTCTCCTCCTGTAAGCCTCATAAGCCATACAGGTGATGGTGAAGACCTCTATTGCTTGCCAGCTGGCAAAGGGTTATCAAACTTTGCGAGAAACTGGATAGCAGTCATGGAAGATCAGTGGGTGAGAAGTCTAGTCTCGGAAGAACTACGGCTATCATTCCGAGCAAAACCCCTACTTACAAGATGTCTGCATTGGACAAATCTTCTGGCGAATCCTTTCAAAAGAGAGTCTCTCCAAGCGGAGATACAGGCTCTTTTATTAAAGGAAGTTTCTAATTCTGTCAGACAACTTGACAGTAGTTGCTTACCTCAGGAACCAAGGTGGCACTTACTTGATTCTGTTATTTGAATTAATGGAGAAAATTCTCTTATTTGTTCTGAATCATCACATTCATTTCTCAGTCCGTCATATACTGGGTCATCTGAATGTACTAGCAGACTCGCTCTCTTGGAAAGGTCGCCTTTTGCCATTGGAGTGGACTCTCAACAAGCGAATATTCAGGCAGATTTGCTACCAGTGGGATCGTCCCATGATGGATCTTTTTGCAACACACCTAAACAATCAGTTACTGACGTTTGTGTCGCCATGCCCAGATCATTGAGCATACGCAGTAGAAGCTCTGTCAATCTCATGGGATGGGATGATGGTAGGATATGCATATCCTCCATCTCCGTTGATTCAGCAGATTCTGTTAAAGATCAAACAGTCTCACTGCCAAATCTTGCTAGTAGCACCTCTGTCATCACAGAAAACTTGTATCAATCTTATCAGGCGTCTGTTATGGGACATTCTCCGGAAGCTTCCTCAAAGGATCTTCTATTTCAGGGGAAGTCGCGCACACTGCATCACAACCCGGAAGGTCTCATCCTTCACGTATTTCCGTTGTGCAGTCCTTCTTGCACGGAAAACATTTTACAGAACGAGCAGTGGACGCAACTTCTAACTGTAGGAGGGCCTCCTCTTTGTTGAATTATGCAGCGAAGTGAAGGGTTTTCTTCTGTTGGTGTACAGACCAGTGTGTAGACATCTATGATCCGTCCATTCCACAGATTGCCAATTTCCTGGTCAACCTGTTTGATGAACTCAAACTGCAGCCTGTCACTATTAAGGGCTATAGGTCTATGCACTTACACCCATAATGGTAACTTGGCTATTGGATCAGATACTTCTTTATCCAAGCTAGTTAAAAATTTCTCTGTTAATAGACCTAGAACCCTCAGATTAATTCCTAAGTGGAATTTGACTTGGGTTCTGTTGAAGCTTTAAAAAACTCCTTTTGAGCCATTAGATGTTGTAGAGTTTAAATTCTTGACCTATAAAACAGTTTTTCTCTTGGCCTTTGCATCTGCTAGAAGAGTCAGTGAACTTCATGCATTATCTGTTGATGATTCTCATTACCGTAGTGTGGGTAATACCATTACCCTCACTACGGAAGTGGGATTTCTGTCTTCAGATCAACATTCTGTCAACAAGATTTCAGCGCACGAGGTTAGAGCACTGTCCACTTCTTGGGCTTATTCTAACAGTATAGCCCTTACTGATCTTATGAAGGCTACTTATTGGACACAGCCCTCTTCATTTACCAAGTTTTACCTGAGAAAATTAGAGCCCATCTCCGGTGACCTTAGATCTTTAGGTCCTCTTTCTGTTGCGCAGAATTTCATCCATTACTGTTTCATTCATAAGGTCTTCAGACAGCCTGCTAGAGCACTGAAGCCGTTCCACTGCAGTCTTCATTCTGAGGAATTTCATCTCAGAACAAGGGGAATGCAGAAGGGGGGGGGGTCCCTCATGATTATCTGGATTTAGAGCGAAAAGCAAGGGAATACCTCCTCCAGTGACAGTAGTCCTGCATGGTTGCTGGGTAGTTTTCATGTGTAGCTCGGTGTGAAGCAATAACTATGTCTCATTTATGTACTGTTTTTAATGTGTAGCTCACTGTGAAGCATTTGTATATGTTACGTGTCAAACGAGCGTTAATATACAATCCTCGGACACCTTTAAATGAGTATAAAGTGTCTCATTCTCTGGCCTAGCTTTATATATTGGTTTCCTTCACCAAATTAGCATAACGGGTTATGCTGGCATTAAATGGAGAAATTATGTAATTATGCAATTCTCAATTACATTGTTGGTGTTATGCCATTCTCTTTTCTCATAAAAGAGGACATATATAATTCCTATGTTTTCTCCTATTCTTCCGTAGGAGCTATCCTTTATTGAAGAAATTGAGAGATTGGATTTTCCTTTAAGTCCTCGGCCCTCCAGCCTTTTTACGATTCAGCTGGTCTGGGCCATTGGTTGTGGTATAAAAATATGATAAATTTTAAGTAATTTGTATATTTTTTATACTTACCAATGGCCCAGACGGGGATGGCCCTCCCATGAGTGGGCACTCATTCCTCCCCGCTGATTATAACATTTAGCAGGCACTGTAGAAAGAATTATGTTTGGCACCAATTTTGTTACCTTTCTGGATACTGCGCATACACAAATCACAAAAGTATGGAGGACCATCTAGGAATTCATTTTTTAGCTCAACTTGACAAAGTCAAGCTGACCTATTCCCATCACTTTTCGTCCGTCAGCGTACATACGTATGTAGCTACATAACGCCTGGGCGTACGTACATACGTACGTCCACAATTTCCTTTGGCACACCTCACAGGTTGCATTTATGATCAGATCGCTTTGAAACTTGGTATGCTTGTTTGGGGTGACCTCTAGATGGGAGCTATCAATTTTATTCAATTTCTGTCAAAAAATATTGCTGTGGCCAACGTTCATAGAACTTAGTTTAGTCAGACCTCAATATTTCCCTTTGGCACACCCTACAGGGCACATTATGATCGGATTGCTTTGAAACCTGGCATGCTTGTTTGGGGTGACCTCTAGATGGGATCTATTGATTTTCTTCCATTTCCACGGGGAGAGGAACTGCTCCATGAAAGAGACTCCTGTTCCGACTTTACGGACGGTTCGCTTGTGATTAAATCTCCAGTTCGTTACCGACTTTGGCCGTTTTTCATCGACAGATGAAGAAAATATGGTGTGTATTCTATAGATATAATGTTTCTTGAAGGGAAGGTCGTTTCTCCGGCAGGTAAAAAGGTACACCATGTCACGTTGTCATAAGCTATAGATCATTTTCTGAATTTTCACAGTAAAAATGTCCATGATAACTAGATTTTCACTGAAAAAAAAATTAAAGACTGGTGATACGCCGACATTTCAGAGACCACTTGAGGTTACCGAGGTGAACAGATTCTCCTAGCAGTACAAAAATACCTAGTTTTAATATTGTATGCAAATTTTGAATGAACAGTCGAAATGTAATCCTCTACAATGCTATCAAGTTGAAGCTCCAGTTCACTAAAAGTGAAGATCCAGTTTGCTCAACAAGAAAAATCATAGGCTCCAATTCACTTCACCGAAAATCATCCATTTATCTTGGCAGCATAATTGACAGTTTTAGCAACGATATTGTGAGCAATATTGTGCTGATTCGCCCAAGCACTACCACATTTTGTTTAAAATTGTCATATAAGCGACCAGGACTGCTGTGGGTAAGTTTTGCAATAATTTTGTGACATTAAACTACTGAGTGTAATTTTATATGTACATCATAATTCACAATGTCGCAATGTGCCTGCTCAAACAATCGTTTTCTCCACCCAATATTTATTACACTAGTCTTTGCTGGCCTGCTTACCACTTTTACAACAAGCCGTGTGATACAATACATGTTACGTTGCATGTTTTTGAGTTTGAGACGAAAATTCATCAACGTTTAAAGGTGGATAAATCCTCTTGTCAATCTCAAAATTAAGCAGCAAACATTTTATGAATATGGCCTCAGCGATACAGTTCACGTGATAGCCCTGCTAAAGTACTTTTGCAGAAACAAATTGGGGATTGGGCAGACAATTAGATTTTATGACCTTTTAGTTTCTATAGGATTTTATGGGATAAAATTTAGAGTCATATAATACAAGTTGCTATATATGTAGCTTTTATATATTATAATATATTGGATTTTTGTTTGGGCTACAGTATATATTAAGTGGGAACAGGCAAAGGGCATGTGAGATCCATTAAATCTTGGAAACTCTTGTGATACCGGTGACATCAATGTTCATTTAAAAACAAAGTGAACCGATCTGATCAGTAGTGAACTGGCGCGTTTTACATGAATGTTTAGAGCTCAAAATCTCGGTCGTCTGGATCCCCTGGGTTACTGTCGAACTTAAAATATGCTGAGAGGGATTATATCTTGCCGGATACCCCAGATTTTGTTGAAGAAAATATTTATATGGAAGAAAATGAGGCTTACAAAATTACTGTATAGACAATGGGATTTCTGTACAAAATTTTGCTTCTGTTAAAACACATGGCAACTTTACAATTTGTCCCCCTTGTTTCATCTTGTCCTTCAAATGGACAGTGGAGATATAGTTTTATATGAAACAAAACTTATTTGACTCAAATGATGTTAATATGTACCTGCAATCTTCCATTTTTCAACTTTCTGTCAAAAATTCATTCACTAGCGAACTGTAACAAATCTGTAAAGAACTGGTTAAAAAGTCGGAACAGGAGTCTCTTTCATGGAACAGTTCCTCCCCCGTGATTTCCGTCAAAAGATGTTGCCGCAGCCAATGTTCTTAGAACTTAGTTTAGTCAGACCTCAATATTTCCCTTTGGCACATCCTACAGGACACATTTATGATCGAATTGCTTTGAAACCTGGCAGGCTTGTTTGGGGTGACCTCTAGATGGGAGCTATCGATTTTCTTCCATTTCCGTCCTTTAAAAAACGATCTTTGAACTTAGTTTAGCCAGGCATCAATATACTCCTTTGGTACGCCGTACAGAGCGCATTTTTGATCAGATTGGTTTGAAACTTGGTATGCTTGTTTGCGGTGACCTCTAGATGGGAGCTTTCGATTTTCTTCCGTTTCCATCAAAAAATGTTGCCTCAGCCAATGTTCTTAGAACTTAGTTTAGTCAGACCTCAATATTTTCCTTTGGCACACCCTACAGGGCACATTTATGATCAGATTGCTTTGAAACCTGGCATGCTTGTTTGGGGTGACCTCTAGATGGGAGCTATCGATTTTCTTCCATTTCCGTCCTTTAAAAAACGATCTTTGAACTTAGTTTAGCCAGGCATCAATATACTCCTTTGGTACGCCGTACAGAGCGCATTTTTGATCAGATTGGTTTGAAACTTGGTATGCTTGTTTGGGGTTACCTCTAGATGGGAGCTGTCGATTTTTTCGATTTCCCTCAAAAAATGTTGACACTGGCAATGACCTTCGATGAACTTAGTGCAGTTATGCATCAATATTTCGCTTTTGGCACAGTGCACAGTTTTGACCAGTTCACTTTGAAACTTGGTATGCTTGTTTGGGGTGAGCTCTAGATGTGAGCTATCGATTTTCTTCCATTTTGGTCAAAAAATGTTGCCGCTGGCAACATTCTTAGAACTTAGTTTAGTCAGGGATCAACGTATTCCTTTGGCATGCCCTACAGGGCACATTTATCATCAGGATGGTTTGAAACTTGGTGTGTTTGTTTGGGGTTACCTCTAGATGGGAGCTGTAGATTTTCTTCCATTTCCGTCAAAAATAGTTGCTATTGGCAACAACCTCTGATGAATTTAGTAAAAACTTAGTGCCGTTAAGCATCAATATTTCCCTTTGACACACCCTGCAGGACACATTTATGATTGGATCGCTTGCAAACTTGGTGTGCTTGTGTGGGGTGACATCTATATGGGAGCTGTCGATTTTCTTTCATTTCTGTCAAAAAATGTTGCCGCTGACCTTTGAACTTAGTTTAGTCAGACCTCAATATTTCCCTTTAACACACCCTTCAGGGCACATTTATGATCGGATTACTTTGAAACTTGGTATGTGTGTTCGGGGTGACCTCTAGATGTGAGCTATTGCTTTTTTCATTTCCACAAAAAATTATTGTCGTTATCACCAGCCTTTGAACTTACTGAATTGTGCACAAACTTATCCCTTTTGCACTCTCTGCAGGGTATATTTATGAATTTCCATAAAAAAAAAACATTGCCACAAGCAATGACCTTCTACTTAGTGCGTTTGTGCATTAACATCTTCCTTTGGCATGCCTCAGAGGGCACATTCATCATCAGGTTGTTTTGAAACTTTGTATGCTTATGCAGGGTGGCAAAGATAGGAGCTATTGATTTTCTTTTCATTTCCATCAAAAACTGTTGCTGTTAGCAACAATCTTTGAATTTTTTGCATTTGGGCATCAACATTCTTCTTTGACATGGCCTACATGCCACATTTACAGTAGGAATGTTTTTTAACTTGATGTGCTCATTGGGCAAGACCTTTAGATAAGAGCTATTGATTAGCATTCATTTCTGTGAAAAAAGTTGCCATTTACAATAACCTCTGAACATACTGCATTTGTGTATCGACATTCTTCCTTTAGCCAGTCTTACAGTTTACATTTAAAAATGCATGGATTGCTCTGACATTGTGCACACACAATGTTGTTATGTTGAAATATCATCAAATAACATTGGTACCAATGATCTTCAATTTTGCCATTTCATCCATTTCATTTATAACTAACCAAGTTCAAGTTTGTCAAGTTGAGCTACAGTGTCATCGACACTTTCATTGTTCAACTCAGCATTCTCAGCCCCATAGGGAGGGAATGGGGGAAAATGCTCCAAAATATTTTTAAAATCTTCTTCTCATGAACCAGTGTGTACAATGACTTGATATTTGCTATGAAGCTTGCTTTTGAGGTGTAGAATCAAGTTTGTTCAAACAAAGTTCGTGAAGCAATATTAAATTTTGGCTTTGTAATGGAAGGGGTAAGATTTTTGGTCCCACCCAAAATTTCTATTTCAAGAACCGGTGGGCCAACTTCATCCAAATTTGGCATGTAGTTAAGTGGGTCCTAAGTAATTGATTGACGCCTAAAAAAAAAATTTCACAGCCCTGTGACAACCCCAGGGCCTAAAAACAGAAAAAAAATTCAAAAGCCCATATATCCCAATCCAGAAGGAACAGAGAACTGGTATTTGGTATGAAACATCATTAGGATGCCACCAGTTCAATCAGGGTGCCTGGTGGAGGGTATTGAAAATATGATGAGTCCGCATTTTTGCAGTAGTTTTGTCCTGGAGGTTTTTTCATTCACAGAAATTTTTGATTGACATATTGTTCTTAAATTAACAAAAATTCTGTTATGAACATTTTATCTTGTTATTCCATCTGTTCCAATCTGTCAATTCTGTTGGACTTTTGTTTGTTTTAGAAAGATTTTTATTTATGTTGAAAGAACAATTTCAATGCTGGAAAACATCTGATACCTGTATGCATGTCTTTAATTTAACCCTGTCAAGACTGCAGTGTGGGTTCTAAAGATTTTTAGCTCAACTTGACAAAGTCAAGCTGAGCTATTGCCATCACTTCTCGTCCGTCGACGTACGTACGTACGTACGTACGTACGTTAGTATGTTAGTACGTACGTCCACAATTTCCTTTGGCACACCTCACAGGTCGCATTTATGATCAGATTACTTTGAAACTTGGTATGCTTGTTTGGGGTGACCTCTAGATGGGAGCTATCGATTTTCTTCAATTTCCGTCAAAAAATGTTGCCGCGGCCAACGTTCTTAGAACTTAGTTTAGTCAAACCACAATATTTCCCTTTGGCACACCCTACAGGGCACATTTATGATTTGATTGCTTTGAAACCTGGTATGCTTATTTAGGGTGACCTCTAGATGGGAGCTATCGATTTTCTTCAATTTCTGGCAAAAAATGTTGCCACGGCCAACGTTCGTAGAACTTAGTTTAGTCACACCTCAATATTTCCCTTTGGCACACCCTACAGGGCACATTTATGATCAGATTGCTTTGAAACCTGGTATGCTTGTTTGGGGAGGGCTCTAGATGGGAGCTATCGATTTTCTTCAATTTCCGTCAAAAAATGTTGCCGCGGCCAACGTTCTTAGAACTTAGTTTAGTCAGAAGACTCAATATTTCCCTTTGGCACACCCTACAGGGTACATTTATGATCGTATTGCTTTGAAACCTGGCATGCTTGTTTGGGGTGGCCTCTAGATGGGAGCTATCGATTTTCTTTAATTTCCGTCAAAAAATGTTGCCGTGGCCAACGTTCTTAGAACTTAGTTTAGTCAAACCACAATATTTCCCTTTGGCACACCCTACAGGGCACATTTATGATTTGATTGCTTTGAAACCTGGTATGCTTATTTAGGGTGACCTCTAGATGGGAGCTATCGATTTTCTTCAATTTTCGGCAAAAAATGTTGCCGCGGCCAACATTCTTAGTTTAGTCAAACCACAATATTTCCCTTTGGCACACCCTACAGGGCACATTTATGATTTGATTGCTTTGAAACCTGGTATGCTTATTCAGGGTGACCTCTAGATGTGAGCTATCGATTTTCTTCAATTTCCGGCAAAAAATGTTGCCACGGCCAACGTTCGTAGAACTTAATTTAGTCAGACCTCAATATTTCCCTTTGGCACACCCTACAGGGCCCATTTATGATCAGATTGCTTTGAAACCTGGTATGCTTGTTTGGGGAGACCTCTAGATGGGAGCTATCGATTTTCTTCCATTGCTGTAAAAAAATGTTGCCCTGGCCAACGTTCTCAGAACTTAGTTTAGTCAGAAGACTCAATATTTCCCTTTGGCACACCCTACAGGGTACATTTATGATTGGATTGCTTTGAAACCTGGCATGCTTATTTGGGGTGACCTCTAGATGGGAGCTATCGATTTTCTTCAATTTCCGTCAAAAAATGTTGCCGCGGCCAACATTCTTAGAACTTAGTTTAGTCAAACCACAATATTTCCCTTTGGCACACCCTACAGGGCACATTTATGATTTGATTGCTTTGAAACCTGGTATGCTTATTTAGGGTGACCTCTAGATGGGAGCTATCGATTTTCTTCAATTTCCGGCAAAAAATGTTGCTACGGCCAACGTTCGTAGAACTTAGTTTAGTCAGACCTCAATATTTCCCTTTGGCACACCCTACAGGGCCCATTTATGATCAGATTGCTTTGAAACCTGGTATGCTTGTTTGGGGAGACCTCTAGATGGGAGCTATCGATTTTCTTCAATTTCTGTAAGAAAATGTTGCCGCGGCCAACGTTCTTAGAACTTAGTTTAGTCAGAAGACTCAATATTTCCCTTTGGCACACCGTACAGGTACATTTATGATTGGATTGCTTTGAAACCTGGCATGCTTGTTTGGGGTGACCTCTAGAAGGGAGCTATCGATTTTCTTCAATTTCCGTCAAAAAATGTTGCCGCGGCCAACATTTTTAGAACTCAGTTTAGTCAGACCACAATTTTTCCCTTTAGCACACCCTACAGGGCACATTTATGATCGAATTGCTTTGAAACCTGATATGCTTGTTTGGGGAGACCTCTAGAATGGAGCTATCGATTTTCTTCCTTTTCCGTCAAAAAATGTTGCCACGGCCAACGTTCTTAGAATTTAGTCTAGTCAGACCACAATATTTCCCTTTTGTACACCCTACAGGGCTTTGAAACCTGGCATGCTTGTTTGGGGAGGCCTCTAGATGGGAGCTATCGATTTTCTTCGGCTTCTGTCAAAAAATGTTTCCACTGGCAAAAAAAAATGACATTGGTACCAATGATCTTCAGTTTTGCCATTTCATTTTTAACTTACCACGTTCAAGTTTGTCAAGTTGAGCTACAGTGTCATTGACACTTTCATTATTGATGCCATGAACAAACAAAAAAAAACCTATCAATATTGTAGATGTATTTTTTCTGTTTTCTTGGAAAAAAATTGATCTGATTCCTGTCTGAATATCTTTAATTTAACCCTCTCATGACTTCAGTGTGTTTTTGTCCAAGGATTTTTTTCTCTCATGGTGGACTCTTTCTCTACTGATTTCATGTTGAATGAATCCTTTAAAGCTAGGCTGGAAAACATTTTTCTGATTCCTGTGTGCATGTCTTTAATTTAACCCTCTCAAGACTGCAGGTCTGTAGCAGGGAGTTCCAAAGATTTTTAGCTCATCTTGACAAAGTCAAGCTGAGCTAATCTCATCGCTCTCCATCTGTCGTCCGTCCGTCGTCCGTCAACACCATGTTTTGGTCTTCTCCTCGAAAGCCACTGGGCCAATGCAATTGAAAGTTTGTGTGAGTGATAGTCCCAAAGGGGCATTGCATTTTTGTTCAACATGCTCAGCCCCATAGGGAGGGAGTGGGGAAAAAATGCTCCAAAAATATTTTTGAAAATCTTCTCTTGAACCAGTGTGTGCAATGACTTGATATTTGCTATAGAGCTTCCTTTTGAGGTGTAGAATCAAGTTTGTTCAAACGAAGTTCATGAAGCAATATTTGGCTTTTTAATGGGAGGGGTAAGATTTTTTAGCCCCGCCCAAAATTTCAATTTTCTGAACCGATAGTGCGGTTTGAACCAAATTTGGTTTGTGGTATTATTGGGTCATAAGTACTTGACACATGCAAAAAAAAAAATTCCCACATCCCCATGGGAACCCTTTTTCAAATGCCCATATTTGCAAAACCATACGCAACAGAGAGCAGTTATTTGGTTTGAAGTATCCTTAGGACCAGTAGAAATGAATGGTAAAAAAAATTGCCATCTGTTATGTTAGGGTGTTCTGTAATGGGCATTGAAAAAATGCCGAGTCAGCATATTTACAGAAATTTAAAAAAATCTTTTCTCCAGAACCAATCATCAGAATCTCTTGATATTCGGCATACAGCATTCATAGGGGGGTCAGTTTGTTAAAATAAAGCCCATTGGTTCATATTTGGGCTCAATATAGGAGGCCAAATTTTTTTACATATGGTAATATGTGGAATATTCTTTAAAAATCTTCTTCTTCAGAACCACCAATCAGAATCTTTTAATGTTTGATATACATCATTGGTTTGATTGCCACATTCAAGATTGTTCAAACCAAGTCCCTAGGTTAATATTTGGGCTTCCTACAGAAGCCCAAATTTTAACTTTGTTCCATATGGGGGATAATTTTTAAAAATCTTCTTCAGATCCATCAGGCAGAATGCTTTCATATTTGGTATCCAATATCTCTAGGGGGGGTCAGATTCAAGTTTGTTCAAATCAGATCCCTAGGTATATATTTGGGCTCGTTATGGTAGCCCAAATTTTTACTTAGTGCGATATGAGGAAATTTCTTTAAAAATCATCTTCTTCAGATCCACCAGTCGGAATGCTTTCATATTTGGTATACAACATCTCAGGGGAGGGGGGGGGGGGGGGGGGAGAGGTGGGGTCAGATTCCAGTTTGTTCAATTCAAGAGCCTGGGTTAATATTTAGGCTCCTTATGAGAACCAGAAATTTAACTTAGTACAATATGAGGGAATTTCTTCAAAAATCTTCTTCTTCATATCCACTAGTCAGAATGCTCTCATATTTGGTATACAACATCTCTAGGGGGGTCAGATTCAAGTTTGTTCAAATTGAATCCATAGGGTAATATTTGGGCTCACTATGGTAGCCCAAATTTTAACTTAGTGCAATATGAAGAAATTTCTTTAAAATTTCTCTTCTACGGATCCATCAGTCAGAATGCTTTCATATTTGATACACAACATCTCTAGGGAGGTCAGATTCAACTGTATTTAAATCGAGAGCCTGGGTTAATATTTGGGCTCCATATGGGTTGCCAGAATTGGCCATTTTGCTGAAGATTTAAAAATTTTGTATTCAATACCCTCTAGAGGTGTGTAACTAAGATTAATCCACATAGGTTGTATCAAGGGGCTTCATAGGGGAGCTCTACATTTTACATTATGATCAACTGAAGAAAAGGCATGTTGCCCGGATTATTTTTGTCACTCCTGAGGGACTCCAGGATTGACAGTGTAGCCTTTGGAGATGGATTGCTTAATGTAGAGTCATTCTTGGGCTCTGTTTGTATTGTGTTCTGTTCAAGATGAGTGCTTCAGGCCCCATAGGGCCTCTTGTTTTTAGCTCAACTTTGGCGAAGCCAAATTTGAGGTATTGTCATGGCCGGTCGTCCGTCTCGCCGTCAACATGGCTCGGGCTAGAGGGCATATTTATGATCTGATCTTTACGAAACTTCTTGGGTACCTTTGTTATCACCGTGGGACGAGAACAAGTGTTTCTGGGTCCAGTCTGAAATTCAAGATGGCCACTGGAAGCCATTTTGTACAAAATTAGGTGCAATCAGATTTTTGCACAGAACTTCCATATGAAAGCGCTGATTTTAATAATTTTTTGTGTGAATGTTTAGTACCATGGGATACATCACATATAATACAGGTATTTTTCTCGTGCATAAATTATGCCAGTTTGACTAACTTTGATTTATTTAGTGTTACTTTTAGCACTGTAACTGCAAATGCCAATACGGCTCGGGCTAGAGGCCATATTTATGAACCGATCTTTACAAAACTTATTGGATATCTTTGTTATGACCGTGGGATGAGAATGAGTGTTGGGTCCTGTCAAGATGGCCACCAGCAGCCATTTTGTACAAGATTTTTTGCAATCAGTTTTTTGCTCAGAACTTCTATATGAAAACTCTGATTTGAATAAATTTTTGTGTGAATGTTTACTAACATGGATTGCATCAAGTATAATACTTATGTCCTATTCTTTAGACCATTGCAGTCACCTTGTAATTGATTTACTATGGTTGACATGGTCACAACAAAACTCCTTTTTCTCTTATTCATTATTGTTGACTTGGTCACAACAAATACTGGTTCCTGTCATATTCATTATTGTTGACCTGGTCACAGCAAATACTAATTCCTGTCATATTCAAAGTTGAGCTACAGTGTCATTGACACATTCATTGTAACTCCTGAGAGGCTCAAGGATTGACAGTGTAGCCTATGGAGATGGCTTGCTTAATGTAGACTCATTCTTGGACTCTGTTTATATTGTGTTCTGTTCAAGAGGAGCGCTTCAGGCCCCGTGGGGCCTCTTGTTTCACTATAGAATATGTAGTGGTTGCACTTGCAAGGGTATAGCAATATACTCTTAACCCTTTACCCAACAAATCGGCTACTTCCGCCCACATAAATATGCAGATTCAGCAGTTGAAGAAATATTATTTTTCGAAAAATATCAACAAAACCATATCATGTGACACCTCTTTGGAATGAGCTCGATGACTACCAGGCCATCACATGACCTAGATTCCTTTAGCAAAGTCTACAAGTTTTATTTATGAAGGGATTTCATTGTATCTTGGTAGGATGACTCGTTTTGGAATAATTTTACTGTAACTTGGTAACTTTGGCTGACTGTGGGCTCCTGCAAAAATTTGACATTCGATTCAAAATTCAATTTGAATGTCAATATTCGATTCAATTTGATTTAAAATCAGAAATTCAAATATTTTGGAATATATTTTGGCCATAACCGTGAATGTTTACAGATTGTAATTGATCACATTATTATACCCCACGCAACGAAGTTGCTGGGGTATAATGTTTTTGACTGGTCCGTCCGTCAGTCCATCAGTCCATCAGTCCGTTAGTCAGTCCTACTTGTTTTCCAGACTTTTTTTTATACACGCTTCCAGATATTGAGCTGATTTTTGGTATGTGAGTCTAACATGGTGGCCTACAGATCAAGTTTGCATTTTTTTCCAGTCCACTGATTTTTACCGAAATTACGGCCCTTGGACTCTGAAAAATTCATCAAAATTACAGTTTTCCGGACTTTTTTTCTACACGCTTCCAGATATTGAGCTGATTTTTGGTATGTGAGTCTAACATGGTGGCCTACAGATCAAGTTTACATTTTTTTCCGCTCCACTGATTTTTACCGAAATTACGGCCCTTGGACTCTGAAAAATTCATCAAAATTACAGTTTTCCGGACTTTTTTTCTACACGCTTCCAGATATTGAGCTGATTTTTGGTATGTTAGTCTAACATGGTGACCTACAGATGAAGTTTGCATTTTGTTCCGCTCCACTGATTTTTACCGAAATTACGGCCCTTGAACTTTGAAAAGTTCATCAAAATTACAGTTTTCCAGACTTTTTTTGTACTTGCTTCCAGATATTGAGCTGTTTTTGGGTACGTTAGTCTAACATGGTGGCCTACAGATCAAGTTTGCATTTTGTTCCGCTCCACTGATTTTTACCGAAATTACGGCCCTTGAACTTTGAAAAGTTCATCAAAATTACAGTTTTGCAGACTTTTTTCCTACACACTTCCAGATATTGAGATGATTTTTGGTATGGTAGTCTAACATGGTGGTCTACAGAACCAGTTTGCGTTTTGTTCTGCTCCACTGATTTTTACCGAAATTACGACCCTTGGACTCTGAAAAATTCATCAAAATTACAGTTATCCGGACTTTTTTTCTACACGCTTCCAGATATTGAGCTGATGTTTGGTATGTTAGTCTGACATGGTGGCCTACAGAACAAGTTTGGGTTTTGTTCCGCTCCACTGATTTTTACCAAAATTAGGGCCCCATAGACTTTGAAAAGTTCATCAAAATTACAGTTTTCCAGGCTTTTTCTCTGCTTGAATTCTTTCAATACCGTTGAAACTACAGAACACTGTTTTCTGCAGTATTCCTAGAATCTGTGTTTATTTTTAAAAAATGATTAGAGCTTGAAATATCGGGGCGCGTGGGGTATGTGAGCGTGCTCACTGAGGTTCTTTAATTTTATATTGAGTATTGTTCCAAGTACAAACATAACTGACTTGTAGCAGTAACAGTGTTTGTAATGAAGTAGTTACAACTGTACAACGGTTTTATAAAAGAATACCCCAGATTATTTTATAAACAGAAGAAGAGCAGGTTTTAATTTACAAGTGGATCGACTCCACTGAATTATTGTTTCATATTAGTTATTCCACATTTTAAAACACATGGCTTCATGGCTGAATGGAGTCAATCCGATTTGAAACAAGTTTTTTTTCAAGAAAACATGTGATAAAAGTGAGGTATCAGCCCTATCAGGCAAGTTCGTTTAAAAATGTTTATTGCTGCAGTTTCGAAGCTACAAAGTCAATAATTCGAATAGTTTCAATCAATAGCCAGTGTATTGGTTTATATATCACTTTCTAGTGTGGGAAGTGGTGAGGCGAAAACTGCACTCTACATACTTGTGTGTCTTTTACCCCTTTACCCAACGTAACGGCCAAAACCGGCCAGTGCTTTTCACAAAAATTGCCAATTAATTTTCATTATTTTTTTCATTTTTGTCTCATAAACATAGGTTATGACCCCTCTTTGGAACGAGCTCATCGAGCTCGTTCCAAAGAGGGGTTATAACGTATGTTTTTGAGACAAAGAAATGCGTTGTTCAAAAATTTTGTTTGCAGGTGTCGTCCGGTAAAGGGTTAATAATCAGGGTTATTATTTTTAAAAAAAAACTCTCCTTTTGATGACGTTCAAATAACTGTGATTCGATTCAAAGTTCGATTAAAATTTTTATTAATTTTCACCATTTCGATTTGATATTCAGTTCGTTCAAAATCGGCAATTTGGAGGTCCCTAGCTGACAGACATTAACTGTGAGGGCCACATTAACCCAGGCCTCAATTCTTTAGTACAGTCTACACCGCAAATTTTTCTTATTGAAAACATAGCATTTAGGGTACAGAAATTAACATATTCTTAATTATCACAATTCTTGTCTCATTTCATAATTCTTTCATAAACATTGAGCATTATCCTTTTCTTCAAACACTAAACACAATCAAGTTAACCTTCAGTGTCATTGACACTTTCATTGTGAATAGCATTGGCTGGTTTGGTCCATTAACTTATTTGTAGGTAAATGGCTTATCTTCACAAGTGATGGTTCTATAATAGTGGGGGGCCCTGTTAATTGAGTAGCCTCTCAGCCAGAGAAAAATATGCAAGTAACAGGAACTAGATTATTTTCCCCCTCTTCTAGTAATAAACTGAGCATATATTATATTTTATCCCATAAATGGCAGTTTATTTGAACAATAAAGGCCTTGGATAAATTTTTGCTTTAATTACCTAGTAGGGTGATAAATTTTCCACGTAGGTTTAACACGCGAAAAATTTATCACCCAAGTAGGGAGTTGGAATCGGACTATACTATGTTGACCTCTGGCATTCCATTTGAAAGGTCGGGATATCTTGACCTGATTTACGTGTATCAGAAATTTGTGGAAACGAAGTGACGATCATCACTTAAACGTAATTAAATGAGTTGTACCGGTATAAGATTATATGCAGCATGTAAGACGTTCATTGTGAGCAAACAATAAAGAATACTCATAATTAATTAACAAAAGTATTCAAAAATAAAATTTGATTTCGAAATACCTAAAGCCAGTAGTGACTGGTGTAGTGTTAATTTGGATTTTGGGGATGTACATATGCTCGATGGGGGCGGTACCTCGCATCAGTAAACAATTATTCTGTTTCAGGAGAGAAAGAAAGTGAACGATGTTCTTTAATTATGAGTAACCTTACCTCTCCTCCCAGCACAGCAACATGTAACACGAAGTACACTCTGAACAATTCCGAAACAACTGAATTCACACATTGTCAAAATAATTTGAACACACCTGTATCACATACCATGCTGTTGAACCCATGGCTTCCACGCACGAATCTCGGGTAACCACAATAAATATTTCCTCATTAGAACAAAATGGTGGCACAAGTGTTAATATTAACGACTTCAGTTTTCAGCATACTGACCTCTCGAATCCAAGCATATTATTGAATAGTTTATTTCACGGACGTATTAACACTTTAACTGGTAGAGTGCTGGAAGCCCATATTTGGGCTTTGATATGAAGAGCAGGTGTCCAGCTTAAAGGTGTCATATTCTGTGGATGTGCATCATGTTATCTTTGAAGTGAAATTACTTAGTCTGTATGGATTTGACGTGTTACATTTTATGGGAGAGTACCAAGAGGCACTCTCCCATAAATTGTAACAAGGCAAAGACTTATGAATAAATTTTGATAACCAAAAATAATTTAGCACTCTACCAGTTAAACATCAACATACAAAAATGAACTGACATTCGTGGTCTGCTTTGAAAGTGGCCCAATTGCTCTCACCCACTCAATGCTACATGAACGCATTGTAATGTAGCATAATTAACAGTTCAATTGTTGTTTTCTTTAAAAGGTTTGAAAGTATTATACAATGCCAGTACAAAAGAATATAGATTGCTCATTTAATAAAGGATTTTTGCAAGTTTAGCTGACGTTTGGTGGGGAATTATTTTCAGAGAGAAATGTATCACTGTGCCTTATTTATTTTTTACAATGTTCTCTTGTCGATCAAAATGGACCAATGCACTCCTCACTTCAAGCTATGTTTTGTAGCGAATAATAGCATGGTTTTGTCGCAACTTCTTCGTAAAAGAATTATGGGATAAACAAAATAAACGTATAGTGTTTTCAAAGTAAAAAATTTATTCTACCCGTAGGATTAAGAATCAAACAAATTCTTAATCCTACTCGTAGAATAAATTGAGCTCTGTCAAACAAGATATTATAGATTAAATGCCTATAAAGGATGTATTGAGACCAAAAATGCCCTGAAATGTGCGGATTTAATTCTGTGGGTGTTTGAGTAATTCTTCGACAGATTACAAGAATTTTATTTAATAGGTCTAAATTATATGCAATTAACAGGTCAAAATTTGTTCTGAAGGTATGGCAAATGGTTTGGTGTTTGTAAATTATATACAATTAACAGGGATATTCAATTGAAGTGTTTGTAAATTATATGCAATTAACCAGGATATTCAATTGAAAAATGTACAATTAAGTGGGACCCACTTTAATACTTTTACTTCCTCTTATTTCAGTTTCCCCAAATGCTGTAATAGTAAAGACTTTAGAAATGTTGCAATGCCTCAACTGATAGATGTAGCAGGGTTTTCATATGATGATACTCCTGAATGGGAGGAGCTTTTGCGCATTGTCTTGTTTGGCAGACTACCTGTAGGAGAGTCTTTAGCGTCAGCCCACAACTACTGTAAAAAATATGGTCTCCAGGGTCTGAAATCCAAGTACAGTACATATGAAGAAAAACTGAAGGTGGACAGGTTAATATTTGTGAGCTCCTACACAGAACCTGTGCCCAAAAATCTCATAAACCTGGTTATCAGGGCAGCAAGACCAATAGAGAGCAATGAGATGGGTTAGTATGACTATTACATCCAATTTAGAAAGGAGTGCTGAATTCATTTCTGTATGGCAGTTCAAAGTTGTTTTTATGCCGTACTGCAAGGAAAGAAGGAATATGGAGTTACCCATTTTCTAGATCTGGTCAGTATGCTGTATACACCATGCAGCAGCAGCTTTGTGTCAATACAAATTTACACTACTGAGGAGTCCTTTTATCTCAAAACAAGAACGTATTTCCCCTAAAACAGGTAAAAAGATCTAGACAAAACACAACACGAATCTGTATTGGTGGTAGCAACTACATGTGAGATCATTCGATTAGGCCACACAAAGTAGATATTCTGTTTCTCAGGCCATTATTTGTGAAATTGCATGCGGGCGAGCGTTTTTTTATTTTATTTTTTATTTCAGTAATTACTTCTTTGCCATCAAAAGTTCATGTTCTTGGTTCAAGTTTTAGGCCTCATAATCTACAGAATAGCATGGGTGGTGGTGTATTTCATCCCTTGAGTGCAAGAAGGCTTTGCAATGCTAAAGCATTGCAAAGCCTTCTTGCACTCAAGGGCAAATTCATCAGTTTTTTTAACTTGGGTAACATATCAGACATAAACCATTTAATTTTTATTTTTTTAAGTTTAAATTGGTTTTAAAAAGACAGCATGCGGCAGCCAAAAGGACCATGCGGGAGGGCCTGAGAAACAGATTTTTTATTTTTTTAGGCCTTAGAAAGTGAATGTTTTTTACATGTACTTATCGAAAACTGATTACACAGAAAAATATGCCAGAATTTTGTAAGCATGTTTCTTCTGATAGTTCAGTGGCTAGGGTGGCTCCTGTGTGCATTTTGGGGCCCAGAGTATTACTCTGCATTTTCCTATTATATATCATCTGAAGGTAAAAAAAATCAGGGTACACTTTTCCCACCCTGGCAATAAGGGAGAAAACTGCACTTAAAGTTATCTCCCCTTACTCAAAAACTTAAAAAATAATGTATTTTGAAAAATTAAAAAAATAATAATTACAGTTGAGATAACATTTTAATTTTTAGCTCAACTTTGGCGAAGCCAAAATTGAGGTATTGCCATGGCCTGTTGTCCGTCTGTTGCGCCGTACACACGGCTCGGGCTTGAGTCCATATTTATGAACCGATATTTACGAAACTTCTTGGGTACCTTTGTTATCAACGTGAGACGAGAACGAGTGTTTTGGGGTCCGGTCCGAAATTTAAGAGGGCCGCTGGCAGCCATTTTGTACCAAAATTAGGTGCAATCAGATTTTTGCGCAGAACTTCCATATGAAAGCTCCGATTTGAATAATTTTTAGCTCAACTTTGGCGAAGACAAATTTGAGCTTTTGTCATGGCCCGTCTGTCCGTCTGTCCATACGTCAACAATTGGATACGGCTCGGGCTAGAGGCCGTATTTATGAACTAATCTTTACGAAACTCCCTGGGTACCTTTCTTATGACCGTGGGACGAGAACGAGTGTATTTGGGTGCGGTCCGAAATTCAAGATGGCTGACAGCCGCCATTTTGTACCGATGATGCAGAAATCTGTTTTTTGTACAGAACTTCCATATGAAAGCTCTGATTTGAATTATTTTTTGTATGAATGTTTAGTACCATGGGATACATCACATATAATACGAGGTTTTTTCTTGTGTGTAAATTGGGCAAATTAGACTAATTTTGATGTTTTTTGGTGTTACTTTCAGCACTGTAAGTGCAAATGCCAATACGGCTCGGGCTAGAGGCCGTATTTATGAACCGATCTTTACGAAACTTCTTGGGTACCTTTGATATCACCGTGGGACGAGAACGAGTGTTTTTGGGTCCGGTCCGAAATTCAAGATGGCCGATGGCAGCCATTTTGTACAAAATTAGGTGCAATCAGATTTTTGACAGAACTTCCATATGAAAGCGCTGATTTGAATAATTTTTTGTGTGAATGTTTAGTACCATGGGATACATCACATATAATACAGGTTTTTTTCCCGTGCAGAAATTATGCAAATTAGATGAACTTTGATTTTTTCAGTGCTACTTACACACAGTAAGTACACATGTCAATACGGCGCGGGGTAGAGTCTGTATTTATGAACTGATCTTCACGAAATGTCTTGGGTACCTTTGTTATCCCCTTGGGATGAGAACGAGTGTTTCTGGGTGCGGTCTAAAATTCAAGATGGCTGCCAGTGGCCATTTTGTACTGAAATTAGGTCTAATCAGTTTTTTGTACACAACTTCTATACGGCTCCGACTAGAGGCCATATTTATGAACCAATCTTTACGAAACTTCTTGGGTACCTTTGTTATCACCGTGGGATGAGAGCGAGAGGCTGTATTTATGAACTGATCTTCACAAAACTTCTTGGGTACCTTTGTTTTCACCTTGGGACGAGAATGAGTGTTTCTGGGTGCGGTCCAAAATTCAAGATGGCTGCCAGTGGCCATTTTGTACCGAAATTAGGTCCAATCATTTTTTTTTCACAAGTTCTATACAGCTCGTATTTATGAACTGATCTTCACAAAACTTCTTTGTTTTCACCTTGGGACAGGAATGAGTGTGTTTTGGGGTGCCTTTGTTATCACTATGCTACAAGAACAAATATTTTGGGGTTCAATCAGACCCACTCTGGGACTCAAAGATTTTTAGCTCATCTTGACAAAGTCAAGCTGAGCTAATCTCATCGCTTGCCATCCGTCGTCCGTCAACACCATGTTTTGGTCTTCTCCTCCAAAGCCACTGGGCCAATTCAAGTGAAAGTTTGTGTGAGTGATGGTCCCAAAGGGGCATTTCATTTTTGTTCAACTCAGCATGCCCAGCCCCATAGGGAGGGAGTGGGGGAAAATGCTCCAAAATATTTTTAAAATCTTCTTCTCAAGAACCAGTGTGTACAATGACTTGATATTTGCTATGGAGCTTCCATATGAGGTGTAGAATCAAGTTTGTTCAAACGAAGTTCGTGAAGTAATATTTGGCTTTGTAATAGGAGGGGTAATATTTTTGGCCCCACCCAAAATTTCTATTTTCTGAACCGATGGTCCGGTATGAACCAAATTTGGTTTGTTGTAGTATTGGGTCATAAGTACTTGACCCATGCAAAAAAGAAAATTCCCATATCCCCATGGGAACCCTGGGAGCTAAAAATAGAAATATTTTCAAACGCCCATATTTCCCAAACCCCACGGAACAGAGAGCTTTTATTTGGTATGAAGTATCCTTATGACCAGTAGAATTGAATGGTAAAAAAAATTGCCATCGGTTATGTTAGGGTGTTCTGTAATGGGCATCGAAAAAATGCTGAGTCAGCATATTTGCAAAAATTTAAAAAAATCTTTTCTCCAGAACCAATCATCAGAATCTTTTGTGGTATACAGCATTCATAGGGGGGTCAGATAAAAGTTTGTTGAAATAAAGCTCATTGGTTCATATTTGGGCTCTCTACAGGAGCCCGAAGTTTTAACATAGGGTAATATGGGGAATATTCTTTAAAAATCTTCTTCTTCAGAACCACCAGTCAGAATCTTTTAATATTTGGTATACATCATTGTTATGAGGGTCAGATTCTAGATTGTTCAAACCAAGTCCCTAGGTTAATATTTGGGCTTCCTATGGAAGCCCAAATTTTATCTTTGTTCAATATGGTGGGTAATTTAAAAAAATCTTCTTCTTCAGATCCATCAGTCAGAATGCTTTGATATATGGTATGCAACATCTCTATGGGGGTCAAATTCAAGTTTGTTCAAATCAGATCCCTAGGTATATATTTGGGCTCACTATGGTAGCCCAAATTTTTACTTAGTGCAATATGAAAAAATTTCTTTAAAAACCTTCTTCTTCAGATCCACCAGTCGGAATGCTTTTATATTTGGTATACAACATCTCTAGGGGGGTCAGATTCCAGGTTGTTCAATTCGAGTGCCTAGGTTAATATTTGGGCTCCATATGGGAACATGAAATTTAACTTAGTACAATATGAGGGAATTTCTTCAAAAATCATCTTCTTCAGATTCACTTGTCAGAATGCTTTCACATTTGGTGTACAACATCTCTAGGGGGGTCAGATTCAAGTTTGTTCAAATCGGATCCACAGGTCAATATTTGGGCTCGCTATGGTAGCCCAAATTTGAACTTAGTGCAATTCGAAGAAATTTCTTTACAATTTCTCTTCTTCAGATCCAACGGTCAGAATGCTTTCATATTCGGTACACAACATCTCTAGGGAAGTCAGATTTAACTGTGTTCAAATCAAGAGCCTGGGTTAATATTTGGGCTCTCTTCGGGAGCCGGAATTGGCCATTTTGCTGAAGAATTAAAAAATTTGTATTCAGTACCCTCTAGAGGTACTAAGATTAATCCACATAGGTTGTATCAAGGGTCTTCATAGGGGAGCTCTACATTTTACTTATGATCAACTGAAGAAAAGGCATGATGCCTAGATTATTTTTGTCACTCCTGAGGGACTCAAGGATTGACAGTGTAGCCAATGGAGATGGCTTGCTTAATGTAGACTCATTCTTGGACTCTGTTTAAATTGTGTTCTGTACAAGATGAGCGCTTCAGGCCCCGTGGAGCCTCTTGTTTTCTACTTTATCATCTGACTGTCACCCACCTTTACAATACTTTACCTATACATTTGTTACAGGCAACGGTTAGTATTTATGTACAGACCGTTACAATACTTTATATGTACCTTTGTTATCAGGTCATTACCTAGATGTTTGTCATTGCTGTGTCACATACTATACATGTAGATGTCTTTGTCTTGACAAGTTGAGCTACATTGTCATTGACACTTTCATTAGCTCAACTTTGGCGAAGCCAAATTTGAAGTATTGTCATGGCCTGTCGACCATCTGGCCGTCCGACCATCTGTCCGTCTGTCCATTGGGCCGTACACACGGCTCGGGCTAGAGGCCGTATTTATGAACTGATATTTACGAAACTTCTTGGGAACCTTTGTTATCACCGTGAGATGAGAACAAGTGTTTTTGGGTCTGGTCCAAATCAAGACGGCCCCCTGGCAGCCATTTTGTACAAAATTAGGTGCAATCAGATTTTTGCGCAGAACTTCCATATGAAAGCTCTGATTTGAATATTTTTTGTACGAATGTTTAGTACCATGGGATACATCACATATAATATGGGTTTTTTTCTTGTGCATAAAGTATGCAAATTAGACTAACTTTGATTTATTTATTGTTACTTCCAGCACTGTAAGTGCAAATGCCAATACGGCTTGGGCTAGAGGCCGTATTTATGAACCGATCTTTACAAAACTTCTTGGGTGCCTTTGTTATCACCGTGGGACGAGAACGAGTGTTTTTGGGTCCGGTCCGAAATTCAAGACGGCCCCTGGCAGCCATTTTGTACAAAATTAGGTGCAATCAGATTTTTGCACAGAACTTCCATATGAAAGCCCTGATTTGAATAATTTTTTTGTGTGAATGTTTAGTACCATGGGATGCATCACATATAATACGGGTTTTTTTCTCGTGCAGAAATTATGCAAATTAGATGAACTTTGATTTTTTCAGTGTGACTTACACACAGTAAGTACACATGTCAATACGGCTCAGACTAGAGTCTGTATTTATGAACTGATCTTCACGAAATGCCTTGGGTACCTTTGTTATCACCTTGGGACGAGAACGAGTGTTTCTGGGTGTGGTCTAAAATTCAAGATGGCTGCTAGTGGCCATTTTGTACCGAAATTAGGTCTAATCAGTTTTTTGTACACAACTTCTATACAGCTCAGACTAGAGGCCATATTTATGAACCAATCTTTACGAAACTTCTTGGGTACCTTTGTTATCACCGTGGGATGAGAGCGAGTGTTTTTGGGTGTGGTCCGAAATTCAAGATGGCCACCAGCAGCCATTTTGTACCAAAATTAGTGCAATCAGTCTTTTGTATAGAACTTCTGTATGAAAGTTCTGATTTTAATAAATTTTTGTATGAATGTTTAGTAACATGGAATACATCACATATTGTAAGGGGGTTTTTTTTGTGCAGAAATTATGCAAATTAGATGAACTTTGATTTATTCAGTGCTACTTACACAATGTAAGCACACATGTCAATACGGCTCAGGGTAGAGGCTGTATTTATGAACCGATCTTCACAAAACTTCTTGGGTACCTTTGTTATCTCCTTGGGATGAGAATGAGTGTTTCTGGGTACGGTCCAAAATTCAAGATGGCTGCCAGTGGCCATTTTGTACCGAAATTAGGTCCAATCAGTTTTTTGTCACAAGTTCTATACAGCTCGTATTTATGAACTGATCTTCACAAAACTTCTTGAGTACTTTTGTTTTCACCTTGGGACAGGAACGAGTGTGTTTTGGGGTGCCTTTGTTATCACTGTGCTATGAGAACAAATATTTTGGGGTTCAGTCAGACCCACTCTGGGACTCAAAGATTTTTTCTAGTTCAGCATCTGACTGTCACCCACCTTTACAATACTTTACCTATACATTTGTTACAGGCAACGGTCAGTATTTATGTACAGACCGTTACAATACTTTATATGTACCTTTGTTATCAGGTCATTACCTAGATGTTTGTCATTGCTGTGTCACATACTATACATGTACATGTCTTTGTCTTGACAAGTTGAGCTACAGTGTCATTGACACTTTCATTATATGTATTTCCAGGTGAGTGATTACAGGCTCTGTATAGCCTCTAGTTTGTACACAACTTCTATATGGCTCAGGCTGGAGGCCATATTTATGAACCGATCTTCACGAAACTTCTTGGGTTCCTTTGTTATGACATCTTTGGTGTCCATTTCAGCCAGCCTTGGCTTATCCGTCCAGGAGTCTGCAGGGGTTTCTGCTTCTTTGGACATGGGATGTTGGCCTCAACCTTCCCTGACTTCAACTCGGCAAAGTCGGAAGGGTTGCCGCTGGGTCCTTCTGATTCGGTCTCCCAGCCATCGGACCAAGCAGGTCTTGATTTGGAATCAGGTGTCCATGGTGGGGTCACCTGGGACTCTGTTGTGCTTCCACCCGTGCATTCTGGCCCTCGGCCAGTTTAGCAGGCCTGTTACATTTTGTGCAGGCTGGACCTTCTGTACCTCAGAGGTCTGTGACAACTGTCCTGAGTTTTCACACTTCTGATCATCGAGTCATTTCATACCCCTATCCGCATCTGCCTGCAGATGCTTCTGCTCCCACCTGTCATTTGGTGTTGGGTGTTTTTGAGGATTATGACCCTTCACTGGTTAAGAGGGTCAATTTTGAAGCCAATTTGCCTGCTCCTTCTCACATTGGATCAGCAGATTTGGTCTGTGAGCTTAGGGATGCCCTCACCTTGTTCACGCAAGTTCCTTCCAAGAGCTTTCCTGTTGCTGCCAGCAAGGCTGCTAGTGGTTTTCATGTGCACTCTGCGATTGGAAGCAGGCTGGTGTTCCCAAGGTGGGCTATGGTATGCCCAAGGTGGGCTATGTGTCCGGTTCTGGGTCCGACATCCCTGATGTTGAGAGCCATCAATTTTCTGACTTGGGGACGTCTCTCGACTCTGTTTTTGAGTTCCAGAGCTTAAACTGTCAGACCAGCCAGAGGTTTCTTCAGCCAGGCCGTGATCATCGGTCGCATGCCCACAGCAACCTGTGGAGCAACCTGCTTCTGGGTGCATTCGACCATGCAAGTCGGTACAAGTGGTTGAGGCTTTTGCAGCATTGGACTCCAAGCTGAGTTCCAAGGCTATGAACACGTTGTTCTTTAGTAGGGCTGATACCTTTTTACCCCCTGTGTGTTATCATTCGTTCGATTCTGCTAGTCCATCAGTCTGCTAGATTTTACCAGTTCAAGGCCATGCTTTCCAGCCTCAACCTGGATCCTTGAGCCTTCACCCGACTGATGTTGCAAGTGCTAGCATTCCATCGCACACACATCCAGGGTGACTACTTAGGCTTATCTGGACGACATCCTCCAGAGACACTCCAATGCTGCTCTTCTGGAATCCAAGTTCAACACACTGTTGAACCTGCTTTCATCTCTAGGGTTCAGAGTCAACAAGGAGAACTCAGACCTGCTCCCTTCTCAGTCATTTTGTCATCTGGGGATGGACTTCCAGGCCCATCTGAATACGTGGTAGTTCCCTGGGTGAGAGCAGTGATTCTCTTGGCTTCCGCCCTGACTCTGATCCAGTCCACAGCTGCGACAGCCTGGAGTATTCTCTGGCTGCTCGGACTCTACAATTTCCTGATAGATCTCATTCCTTTAGGTCGGCTGCATGTCACTTTCTGCTTAGTCGTTGATGGAAGAATGTTGATCCTCTGGATCTGGTGCTCCAGTTGTCGTTACCTTCTTCCCTGGACGGATGATCAGTGGATTACGCGGGGTGTTCTATTGGATTTGCTCACATCCGATCGTGTCCTGATGACAGATGCCAGCGATCTCAGATGGGGTGTGACATTGGATTCTCTAGATCTTTCCATTCATGGTGTTTGGGACCAGGATCAGGCAGCTCTTCTCATTGGTCAGAAGGAACTTCTTGCTCTTCTTCTGAATTTCCGACAGTGAATCACCTTCCTTTCAAATTGTCAGGTCCTCCTGTTGTCCGATAATTTGACAGCGGTAGGGTACATTCGGAACAAGGGCAGCATGCACTCGGTTCCCATGTATGAATTGGCGTGGGATCTTCTATTGCTCGCTCGGTGTATCAACTCTTGTGTGGTGATTCGCAACATTCACAGTCGTCTGAACAATGGGCAGGGTCATTTCCACCGAGTGGATGCTTCACAGAGCAGTGTTCCAGTCGCTTTGCAATCTCTGGGGTCATCTCCACATCAATCTGTTTGCAACCTGTTGGAACCATCAGGTGGACATGTTTGTATCCCTGCCTCCAGATCCTCTGGCTTTTGCCATGAACGCCCGGTCACTCGATTGGAAAGACTAGTCGACTATGCCATCCCATCTGCCTGATTCTGCCTCAGGTTCTAGACAAGAAACGAACCTTCAGTTGTCGAATCATTCTGATCGCTCCTCTGTCGCCTAAGCAGGTGTGGATCAATCAACTCCATCCTCTGTTGGTGGTGGTCCCTGTACATCTCCCTCTACATCGCGACCTTCTCTGTCAAGGTCACCCAAGGAGGTTTTACATCGACCCGACATCATTATGCCTTCACGCATATCTTTTGTCTAGTCCTGTCTCCTCCGTAGAGGTTTTTCGAGATGAGCAGTGGAGTGCATTTCTTCTTCAAGGCGGCACTCAACTGGTTAGTGGAAGATCTTCTGTCGATGGTGTGCTGATCACTCTGTTGATTATGCCAACCCTTCAATTACACAGATTGTGGTGTTTCTGGTCTAACTGTTTGATTCTCGGGGCTCCATCTTGTTACCATCAAGGGGTACAGGTCTATGCTTTCGTATGTGGGAAAGCATCGTATCAGCATGAATCAGTACCTCTCCAAGGTCATTCAGCACTTTTCTTTGAAAAGTCCTAGAGTTTTGCGGCTGACCCCAAGATGGTATCTTTCTTGGGTGCTGCTTTTCTGGGGGGGGGGGGGGGGGGGGGGGAGGAGGAGTAGGGTGCCATTCAAAACATTATCCCAGGTGGATGGATATACATTTTTTCTCATACAAGAAAATCTCTGCCTCCTGTCTGTATCAGGGCTCTTCCTTCAGTTGATGGTAGACGCCTTTTCCTCTGACCATTTGTGCCTTTCGCATTTGCCATAACCAGACAGACACAGTTAATTAGAAAAGGCAGGAAGCGATTCTTTCTGTCCCTGATTCCTTGTCGACAGAAGATACCTCTTCAGTTCATCTCTAGATGGATTTGTCTTGCTATTAGAGCATCATGCACTCGTTTGGTGAGGAATGATTGTATTACCAATCGCATTTCTGCCCGCGAGGTACATGCTTTGTCTATCTCCTGGGCTTATTATGTTAACTCCGTCAAGTTATTGGATGTTATGCAAGCAGCCTTCTGGAGAAACGCTTCTACTTTCTGCTTCTTTTATCTGCATCAGTTTCAGGAGCAGTCTGAGGACCTTTTTTCTCCAGGACCTCTCTTCTACTCGGGCTGTTGTCACCCTTCACCATTAACCTTTTCTTTCAGAACCAGTTCAGTCCTTGTGTGTGTTTTCTTGCTGTTCTTTCTGTTTGTGTGTCACACAGGGCCATATGCCTCATCTCCCATTGTTTTATATTGATGTTTATATTGCGATGGCTCTATAGGCCTTGGGAACTGTCCACGGTTGCAGTGCAGTCGGGCTATGTGGGGGTTGTTAGCTCACCTGACTTTCAGTCGGGAGAGCTATAGTGGTCACCCACTGTCTGTCGTCAGTGAACATGGTGTTTGCATCTTCTCCTCCCAAACTGCTGAACCAATTTAATTGATATTGAGATAATAGTTTGTTATGACATCGCAATTTGATTTTGTTCAAATCAAATTGCCTTACCCCTTGGTAGGGCCACAACCAAAGAGTGTGCTGAAATCTTAAAAAATCTTCTTCTCATGAACCAGCAGTAGCAGAGACTTGATATTTGGTGTGCGGCTTCCTTTTGAGGTGTAGACTCAGATTTGTTCAAGAGATGTTTGTGGGGTTATATTTGCCGTCGTATTGGGAGGGGCAAGAATATTTCCCCCTCTTAAAATTTCTATTTTCCAAACCGAGAGGCAGATTTGGATCAAAATTGATATGCTGGCTTATTGAGTCATAAGTACTTAATTTATGCAAAAAAAAATTTTCCTGTCGCCCCATGGGAACAGCAGGAGCTGAAAATAGAAAAAAATTAAAACACCCATTATCTCCAAAACTACATGGCATTGAGAATTTTTATTTGGTGTGAAGCTTCCTTATGACCAACAGAATGGAATGATAAAAAAAAAATTGCTATCGGTTTTATCATGGGGTACTTTTCTGGGACTTTGAAAAAGTGCTGAGTCAGCATTTTTTAACACTGTGGGTAAAGGGAAAAACATATAAGACTACTTTTCTCCCAAACCACTGCTCCAAAAGCTTTCAAATTTCACATATAACATTTTGGAAGATTGTTTCGCATGTTTATTGATATCAGTTCCCTGGGTCCATATTTGGGCTCTCTATGGGAGCCCAAATGTTTAAATTAGTGCAGTATGAGGAATATTTTTTAAAAATCTTCTTCTTCAGATCTACCAATAAGAATCTTTTGATATTTGGTATGCAGCATCCTTAGGGGGGTGAGATTCCAGTTTGTTCAAGCCAAGTTGCTGGGTTCATATTTAGGCTGAAAATTTGGGGTCCCGTTCCGGACTTAGAAACTTTGGACCAAAATCCGGAAATTTTTTGTTTGTTTTTTTATGCATTTAGGTCAATTTTAAGACAAAATTTTTTTTTTTTTACTCTGAAAATTTTGGGGCCGGGTGGGATTTTGGACCGAAATCTGGTTTTTTATGCATTTTGGTCAATTTTAAGAAGAAAAAAAAATTTTAGGCTGAAAATATTTTGTTTGGGACTTTGAAAATTTCCAAACATGCATTTATCTCAATTTTGGGACATAAAAGTGCAGGAACTGAAAATAGAAGGGAAATCCTGTGTATTGTCTGGGCACAACTGTTTCATCTAGTTGGTATATGCTTTTCTTAGGAGGGGCGTATGCAGCTTATTCAAATCAAGTCCCTGGTTTGATATTTAGACTACCATGTCAGGTGAGCGCCCTCATGCCCCCTGGGGCCTCTTGTTTATGTGATTCCAGCCTTCTATTGTCTATTCAGCCTGTAGTAAACAATCGTGAGCAGGTGGATAAGAAATTTAAAATTTTTATACTGTACCAATGACCCAGACATAGCTGGTGCTAACTCTTAAAATATAGGGCCAAACACAAATTTTGCCCCCCAATCCCCAAAATTTGCATCTAAAACCAAAGAAAACATGTCCTGAAAGGCCCTCCACCCTTCACCTCTACTGCGCATGCGCAGTGTCAAGGACGTTCCGAAATTGGCGCCATTAATCATTCTAAGTTTGGCCCTTCATCAGTTAACATCTGACTGATCTTTGTGCTTGTAAATCTCAGTTTAAATGATGCCAGACACATAAATATTAGTGAAATGGTGATTCTAAGGAGGATAGAGAAGGAGGAGAGGAAAAATGTGTGACAGAATATTATCAGGGCTGTAACTTAACATTTTTTAATGAAATTATGTTAAGTTACCTATTTTCGAGGCAGCAGCCATTTTGTTGTCATTCTGATTATGTAGTTACACTGATTTTTCAGTGTTTTCCTCTCTCCCTGTCCTTTAAGTCCCCCCTTGCTATTCTCCCATGCTTTTGGCATAGTTTTTGTAATTATTATTACTAAATTTTCTTGGGAGTTTTAGCTGAACAACAGAATGAATTCTGTTCTTTTCCCCATGTTTACGTCTTCACCTACGGGTGGTTAGGCTTTGTGTTCTGCATCTACCATCTGATGTTCTGTAGTTTCTTCCTTGGAAGTCTCTGTTTTGCATCAGATAGTGTATTTTTGGTAACTGATTCCGGGCCTGGGTGCCTGGAGTCTTATTTTAGTGTTTTTACGTTCATTGTTTACATTTACAACAGCCCTCTGTGTGAGGGGGGGTTTTCTGGAAAATAATATCTTGATGTTATTTTAATCATAACTAGATACATTATTATTGTTCGTAAGTGTTGAATAAATTGTTTAAAATATTTTTAAAATTTTTGTCCACACTTAGGCTTGGGATCCATTGGGGCTCAACGTTACTTTTCAGAAACTTGGGCTATTCTGAAAAAATATTTTTTCAAAATATTTTGATTTCAATTATTTTTTCTATATTAATGGATCATATTATTATTATGTATTTTGATTACCCGTGGTTAGTGCGAGCACCAGGACTTGTTTTCTTTTCACATTGAAAGGATATCGATCAATTGTAATAAGAGGAAGTCTTCCTCTGACTTTTATAATCATTCTATATGTGGTCAGTGTACTCGCATTAACTCCTGTTCAGTATCGTATGATTTCGATGACAATATGGGAAGCGTATGTCACGGTATGTTATTGGGGAATTGGACACTCCGGTCCTTTCCCCGCAGGGTCACTCTACTTTATCAATTTCTATTTCAGACGATCAAGATTAGGGTGATGTATCTGTGATGTCTTCCAACAGTGTGCCTCCGTCGTCACAATTAATGAAGGGCTAGCGGAAAAGTGCTCATGTAAATACGCCAATTACCTAAGAGGACCCTAGTAGGTTCGACGGCCTTTGACGTCCGCTAGCTCGCCCGATGTAGCGTCCATTCACCGAATGGTTTGGCAGCCGGGTTCATCCGTTGCGGTCTAGAAGGAATTTTGGGGTGGTGCGAGCACTATAAATCAACCAAATGCACACCCAGTGACGGCGGATTGGAGGGAGAACGGAGGAAGCCTTTTAGTCCGGTTCATAGCTCGTTCTGGTCCATCCGGACGGCGAGCGAGAGAGGCCCCTCTCTCGTACAACAACATCTGGCCCCAGATGTTGTGGTACAAAATGTTTCGCATTCGGAGCATACGTCCGTCGCTCGGGACGCTCCGACATATAGTCAGTCCGGAGTAGACTGTCAATAAGGCTTCCTCATTCTCATGGTAGCGCACACGACCGCTCTTGGCTACGTGACCACGGATATCCAGTCAGCTTCGCCAGTCAGAGAATCATCGGCGACCAGGTCACACCATCCGGTAGCCAGGGACTCCGGACGTTCGCATAGGAAGTGTGCGGGAGTCAACGTACACGGAGCTTCCGGCGGCAATGCATCGTAAGTCCGCTACTGCACAGGCCTCGGGAACGGACATGCTTTCCTAAATAGCACAGTTTATCGCAGCATCCCAGCATCAACTGAATCTGTCGCATATTTTTTATCCGACGATGCTGGGTTGGGATGCTCCGCGGAAGCGGGTACGGACGTCCGAAAATTTCATCCGGTCCGACGGGATACCGAAAGGGATTTGGAGGATTTCGAGCTTTCCCTTTCGGAACATCATATGCTGTGTATGTCATCTGACTTGGTCTTCTACAGCTTCTTTCGTCGGACCAGATTGCTGCGATGCCAGATAAGAAACTGATAGCGTCAGTGGACTTAGAAATTTTTGGTTCGGTTCAGGGACATCGTCCCTCAGTTCCGACATAGTCCAATAATGTCACACAAACTTTCGAATTATTGAACGACGCTATATATATTATTATTATATGCTTGCTATTACCAAGCATTTCTGGTTTCTTGTTCGCAAAGTTACGGAGATGTCTTTTCAAAAGTGTGCCTCTGTCGTCATAGTTAATGAAGAGCTAGCGGCAATAAGTGCTCATGGAATAGTGACATTCGCTAGCTCACCCGGTGTAGCGTGCATTCATCGAATGGTTCGGCTGCCAGGTTCATCCGTTGTGGTCTAGGAAGGAGATTTGGGTGATGCGAGCACTTTAATTACTTTAGTACTCACCCAGTGACGGCAGATTGAGGACAGATCGGAGGAAGCCTGTTAGTCCGGTTCCTGGCTTGTCCAGGTTTGTCCGGGCTGTGAGCGAGAGAGGTCCCTCTCTCGTCCAACAACATAGGGGACCGCATGTTGTGGTTCTGATATTTTACATTCGGAGCATATGTCTGTCGGTCGGGACGCTCCGTTATATTGACAGTCCGAGAGACTGTCCATAATGCTTCCTCATCCTCACAGCAGGGCACACGACCGCACATTGGCTACGTGACCTCGAATATCCGATCAGTTTCGTCATTCAGTGATTCCACGGCGAATAGGTCGCGGCATCCGGTAGCCAAGGGACACGAGGCCTATACACTCCGTTCGCTCGTATATTGGTAGTATGCACAGGGTAACGATCACGGAGCTTCCAGCGGCAATGCATTGTAGGACCGCTTCTCCTCAGGCCTCAGAGACGGACGTGCTATCCGAGTTAGCACAGTTGTTTCGCAGCATCCCAGCAATTGACAGTTTCTTTGTCGAATCAGGAATTATCCGACGGCGCTGGGTCGGTGCGGTCCGCGGTTGCATCAGGTACGGACGACCGAACGCTTTATAGGGTCCGACAGGATGGTGAAAGGGATTCAAAAGATTTCCGAGTTTTCCCTTTCGTAATATCGGAAGCTGCCATTCATATCTTCTGGCATTATCTTCCAGTGATTGTTATTTCGGACTACATTGCTGCGATGTTGGATAAGAGACTTATAGCGTCATTGGACTCGGAATTTTCGATCGGTTCGGGGACATTGTCCCTGACTTACCGACGCAGTCCAATAATTTCATTACAACAGGTGTTTTATTTTTCGACGCTATATATGCATACAAGCCTGCTACCAAGCATGATAGTTTAGTTTCTTGTCCGCGTTGCTCTTTTCTGCCGTTTTATCATTTATACGAATAGTTTATTTTGGCAGTGCAGGGCATACCAAGAGTTCATATGCGTCTAGACGGTGTGGTTAAAGACTGGAAATATTCTTTTTCGCCGTCTATGTCTTTTCCAACTTCAGTGTTGGAAACGACAATGATGTCTAGTAGACTTAATTTAGACGCTTTATCATACGTGAGGCGTTATCATTACGTCTTCAAGAAAAGATTTACGGGATATTATTCTCAATGTAATTTCTTTTGAGGGCAGTAGTTTGTTCACGTATAACTCCGCCCTTCAGTGGCTGATTGGAGTTGGTTAGACGTGTCGCAGCCCTAGCTACATCCACGCGCGTGGATAGTAAGGTTAAGAACTCTCTTAGAGTCGCTTCGTTCTCGGAGAAGCTTCTCTTCGACGGCAACTTTTCAGCAATCCATGAATTGCTCGATTTACACGTTCTCTTGTCGATCTAGTGTTACAAGAGATTCAGACTGGGGCAAACATTCGGTGGTTGACTCAGATAGTGCCACTGCAGTTGCCGGACCCGAGTGTTGCTGTTATGACGGTTGCCAGTCAAAAAAGATTGGGATATAATACTGATCCCAACGGATCGTAGTGCCAGGGTCTTTGGGTTCCGCAGTCTCTTAGCAACCAATTATCTTCCGCGGAATAATGTTATTTAGGCTTGGTTTATGTCATTCCATGAACATTATTCAGAAACGCATGCCCAAATCCTGTCCGTTAATTCGACAGTAGTGGCGTATCTCCGGAACCAGGGAGGCACTCTTTCGTTTCCGTTATTCAATTTAATGAAAAGAATCCGTCTGTTGGTTATAGTACACCAAGTTCTGTTTTGGTCCGTCATATTCCGGGTCGTCTGATTGTTTTACCGGACTCCCATTCACTTAGGGGTTGCTTGTTGCTGTCAGAATGGACTCTCAACAAACAAGTATTCAATCAGATTTGCTATCTATGGGAGCGCCCAATGATGATTTATTTACGACACAGCTTGCTAATCAATTGCAGACGTATGTGTTGGCTTGTCCGGATCTCTGAGCTAATGTTGTTAATGCTCTAGTGATCTATAGGATGGAATGTTAGGATACGCGTATCCTCCGGCGCTGTTGTTTCAGCAGGTATTGCTAAGATAAACAACCACAATACATTTCTGTTGATAGCATCTCTATCTTCACAGAGACCATGGGTAATTTACTCTGTTGTCTACTGTGGGACTTAACGTGAAATCTTCCTCAATGTGAGGATCTTTTTTCACTGGGTAAATCGTGTCATCCTTATCACAACTCGCAAGGTCGCAACCTTCATGTATTCCATTGTGTGGTCCGTATTGCATTGTAAGCATTGTACTGGACGAGCTTTGGACGCGATTTCTTACTATAGGAGATCCTCTTCTTCGCTATTCTATGCGGCTAAAGTGGAGGCTCTTCCGTCGTTGGTGTAGGGATCATTATGTTCATATTGTTGATCCCTCCATAGTACTCATTGCAATTTTTTAGTATACTTGTTTCACAAGATCTACTGCAGCCTGTTATTATTAAGGTTATAGGTTTATGTTACCTCATACCTATGCACTCTAGGATAGTTTACAATTGAGTCTTATGTCTCTTTATCTAAGTCAGTTAGTAATTTTTTGATAAATAGACTTAGAATCTTTAGATTAAATTCCTATATGGAATTTAACTTCGGTTCTTATTTAGCTAAGTAATCATTTGAGCCTCTGGAAACTGTAGTTTTCAAATTCTGACCTTTTAGACAGTAATTCTGTTGGTTTCTCTTTTACTGAAGAGTCAGTGAGTTTCATGCACTATCAATGGATGATTTTCACTTTCATAGTTTCAGAATCACTACTTCCTTTACTATTTAGGTTGGATTTTTGCATAAGAGTTAGGCTCCTAATATCCGGAACCTATTGTTATTAAGGTCCTTCCGTCTTCGTACGGGCATAGGCCTTTACTCTTTCCGGTTAGAGTTAATGTATTTATAAACAGATATCTGTTTATTACTACGGGCGTAAGCTTCTTCTGTCTTTGATGCCTAGTAGAAGGACGTTACGCTCCATTCTATTGTTAATGGATTCTATTAACTATCGGTACTGCTTATGGTTTATCATTGACTCAGCAGTTGTGCTTAAGATTTCGGCTCATGAAGTAAGAGTTCTTCTACATCTTGGGCTTCCATTAATAGTGTCACTATCGAGTCCATTTCTGGAGGCCTCTATTGTTAGGTCTATTATCTACTGCTCAGAATGTCATTCACTTAACAGTTGCTACTATAGCTAGGTAGGCTGTCTGTTTCGGCAGTGTCTCCGTTCTGCTGCCCTCTTCGCTCTGGGCTATTTGAAAAAAAGGGGGGGGGGGAGGGTGTTCCCTTGGGTCTCCTGTTTTACTATGAAAATAAGGGAATACCTCCTCCGGAGTTAGTAATTCTGAGCTGTTATTGGGATGGTTGTTTAGTGAGAAGTTTATGTTTTAAAAATTCATTCAAGTCTTAGTTTTTAAAGTATAGCTTTTGAATATTGCATTTGTCAACAGACATGATTATGCAATCCTCAGACACTTTTTAGGAATATAAGAGTCTCTATTCTCTAGACTTACTTTATGTATTGGCTTACTTTAAAAATTATTAGTATAAGGATTATATTGGATATTAATAGAGTACATGGATGTATGAAGCTCAATTTTGGAAGGTGTTCTATCTTTCTAATTTATCATAAATAAGAAAGATACATGTAAGGCCTATTACTTCTTTTTCCCTACAGGGGATGACTCTATTTTATATTATTGATCGTATTCCATTTTGCTCTATGTCCTTGGCCCTCCAGCCTTTTTACTATTCA
Organism: Pictodentalium vernedei; assembly: GCA_031216915.1. Lineage (NCBI taxonomy): Eukaryota > Metazoa > Mollusca > Scaphopoda > Dentaliida > Dentaliidae > Pictodentalium > Pictodentalium vernedei. The sequence continues at coordinate 246,734,720 of CM062288.1, read as the reverse complement.
GCTATGTCTGGGTCATTGGTACAGTATAAAAATGTTAAAAAATTTATAGTAATTTCTATATTTTTTATACTTACCAATGACCCAGACGGGGATGGCCCTCCCAGGAGTTGGGAACTCTTGCCTCCCCGCTGAGTACATAGCGCTTACCAGGCACTGGTTATTAGAATGATTAATGGCGCCAATTTCGGAACGTCCTTGACACTGCGCATGCGCAGTAGAGGTGAAGGGTGGAGGGCCTTTCAGGACATGTTTTCTTTGGTTTTAGATGCAAATTTTGGGGATTGGGGGGCAAAATTTGTGTTTGGCCCTATATTTTAAGAGTTAGCACCAGCTATGTCTGGGTCATTGGTAAGTATAAAAAATATAGAAATTACTATAAATTTTTTAACTTTTATAGCAAATTTCCTTCCTTATTATATCTACTACAATTGTTTACCTGGAAGTCCTCCCATCTTCTTATTCGGGTAAGAATCCTTCCTCCATGTAGATCACATAACATCAGTGTTGGCGGATTCAAATAGAATGACATGTTGGTAAAACGTGGATTGGTGCAGAGAAAAGTGTCCCCTACTGCGTGTGCTCTGGTCGAACTCGACCCAGTTTTTGGTTTATTTTTTCTTTGTACCTTGCACTGCTTTTTCCTTCTCCAAATTGTTTGGGTAAGTACAAAAATAGAGGGTATACTTCCAAGTTAGGGACTTCCATTGTAGTGCAAGCCTGTTGTAAACAAATGTGGTAAGTATAATAAGAAAGGAAATTTTCCATAAAATTTTAATTTTTGTAACCTTTTACCCAAAGAAGATGATATCAAAGTTTCTTTATTAGCTCACCGAAGGGAGCTTAACTTATCACTTGCCGTCTGTCGTTCTTGTCGTCCGTCGTGAACTTTACGTTATTGGCTACTCCTCCCAAACTACTGGATCAAATTGAACCAAATTTGGTGTGCATGTTCCCTATCATATGTCAATTTAAACTTGTACAAATAAACGTACCGCACTCACAGGGGGCACCACAAGGGGCATAACTCTGATAGCACCCTTGAATTTCTTTCCAAAATTCAAAAAAATCTTCTTCTTCAGATCCACCAGGCAGAATTCTTTCCTATTTGGTATACATCATCTCTAGGGGGGGTCAGATTCAAGTTTGTTGAAATTGGCTCCCCTGGATTCATATTTGGGCTCACTATAGAAGCCTGAATTTGAACTTAGTGCATTTCAGGCGAATTTCTTGAAAAATCTTCTCCAGATCCAGCAGGTAGAATCTTTTAATATTTGGTATGCAACATTGTGGGCTGGATCTGATTCAAGTTTGTACAAATCGGCCCCCTGGGTTCATATTTGGGCTCAGTATAGGAGCCTGAATTTCAGGTTAGTGCATTTCAGGCAAATTTCTTGAAAAATCTTCTCCAGATCCAGCTGGCAGAATCTTTTGATGTTTGCTATGCAACATTGTGATTCAAGTTTGTTCAAATCAGCCCTCTAGATTCATATTTGGGCTCAGTATAGAAGCCCAAATTCGAACTTTGTGCATTTCAGGCAAATTTCTTAAAAAAGTTTCTTCTCCAGATCCAGCAGGCAGATATTTGGTATGCAACATTGTGGGGTGGATCTGATTCAAGTTTGTTCAAATCGGCCCCCTGGATTCATATTTGGGCTCACTATCGAAGCTTGAATTCGAACTTAGTGCATTCCAGGCAAATTTCTTAAAAAATCTTCTTCTCCAGCAGGCAGAATCTTTTGATATTTGGTTTGCAACATTGTGTGTGTGTGTGTGTGTGTGTGTGGGGGGGGGGGGGGGGGGAGGAAGGGGGGGGGGGGGGGATCTGATTCAAGTTTGTTCAAATCGGCCCCCTGGGTTCATATTTGGGATAGAGGTGGATCGTTGTTAAATTGTCGCATCGGTGTCGATGTTCAATTTTTTTTTAGTGCACAACATCGCGATTTCGATCTTGATGTCTGTGTTACAAAAAGGCTATTTTTGTTAATGTAAAATCAGCATGGCAATGTGTGATAAACAGGTTGATTGTACCAAATAACTGCACAAGTGTGGATATCAAAGTTTTATTGTGATATAAAAGTGATGTAACTCGTGTTTGTGTTATGAATACCATCTTACCTGTTGATACTTCATCAAACAAATTCTTGCAGGTGGGAATTCTATATACATTCTATATACATGGGCATAATAAAAGTATGTCACACTTCAAACAGCTGACTATTGTTGTTTGTGAGCACGTGCATCGCATCTTCAATCAGCATTCTCCGAGACAAAGAGAACCAAAATGGTTTACACAGTATACACACTTGTAATTTTGGAGCAGGAAAACTCGGCCCATTGCGAACTCGCCCCCAATAAGCGAAGGAAAACTCCACCTGCGAGAGAAGTCGGCCCGGCACATTAGAAGAACTCTGCCCATAATAGTGTAGAATATCTCGGCACATGAGATACGTCACCTCAAAACATCAGTATTTCGTTCACCATTGTCCTGGTGTTAGAGAAAAGTCTATTGTGTAACCCTTTAGCTTCTGTAGCGACAAATGTGACCAGTGTTGAACTAGAAAATCGCTATATCTTTTTTATATTTTCCTAATTTGGTTCAAAAACATCGGTTCTGGCCTCTCATTAAAACAACCGTCTTGCGCTTGTTCTAATGAGGGGTCATAGCCTATGTTATGGAAGAAAACAATGTCAGTTGTTAGTTAGGCCTACACGAGAATTATATTTTACATATGTTGCCCGCCTATAGCGTTACAAAAAGGTTTAATACATCTACAACACTAGACTCTAAAAAATCTTGTACTGGGCCGACTTTGTTTTAACCGAGTTCTCCTATGGCTAGGGGCCGACTTCTGACTAGTAGTGACTAGTGAGTGACTACACTGTTTTCTATGACACAGAGCCAACAACAATTCATTCATTTTCTTAACCCAAACTCAAGAGTAAATGCCTGTGTTCTAACCAGTTAACTCTCAAATTCACAATCGCCCAGACGGCCACTTGAAGCATAGAGGGCAAAATATGTCCTCCATGCCTTAAGTGACCTACTGACAGAGAACAGAGAGTGTGACTGGACTGTGTGTGCGTGTGCATGGCTGGCGGGGGGGGGGGGGGGGGGGGGCAACGAGAGGTTGGGGGTCCTGGGGGAATCACCAGCCCAAGCCATATGGAAGTGGAAATAAGATTTAGTGTTCCATTGACAACAGACCATACATGTAGCTCCATCTTGATAAAAACAAGAAAATGAAACGAATCATATGATAAAATATCAGTCTCAGATATTTTAATGCATCAAAATAAAAATCGAAAACGGGCAAAAAAGAACACTGGCGTGTAGCCGTGTACTGGTGAGCACTCTGACGGGACTCACACGATTGAAAATAAGTTTATAGTTTTACGAGACAGATAGTAGTCAATGTTTACTTATAAATCAATTTATCGTTTTTAATTTGTGGTTTAGAAAAACCAGACGTTCGACTTGCTTGGGTTTCAGAGCCGCCCTTCTGTTGGAAATAATGAGTCCAGACTTGCTAAATATCCACTCACTGGCTACACTTGTACCTGGGATGAAAAGGTATTGCCTTGCATTCGAGGCCACATAGGGAAATTCTTTAGCATTCTTTCCCCACCACTTAAATGGACACTGACTGGGGTCTGTTGGTTCAGCCATGAAAAATCTTTCGATTTCAATCATTGCGGTTTCCTTTATGTCAACGGGTTTTCCTAAGTTCTCATTGTCACGTTTTTTTAAATGCATCCCAGAAATTTAGAGTTTTACCCACATGGACATGCCTTTTATTCGAAATCTCTCCCTCTGGTGATTTAGCAGCACTTGTTACTGGCGTTTCGCAGTTGGAGTCAGACTGACTAGTTCCAGGGCATCCTGGATCACCTTGACCTTGTGTTTCATTTGTACTTGTACTTAGTTTGGAAATTATTTTGTTCAAAAGGAGGGCACTACACGTCTCTTTAGTGATGTTTACGAATCCATAATATTTAAATCTTGGGTTCACAGCTATTGACAGTGCAAATAATTCCTCATTTTCATAGTCCGGCCAACGTTTGTCAATATTGTGAATCACACTTGTGCCAAAATTATTCATTTCAATTTGTTTCATTTTTTCTTTTAGTTCATTAAGAATGGGTATTATCATAGATAACGTGGGGTATCTTGAGGCCGACATGATGACTGTCGCATCCACGAACGGTTTTAAAGCTGTGACATATGCCGTGGCCGTCTTCCATTCTGAAGCATTTAAATCTGATACTTTGTTAATGGTTGTTGCCAAAACGGCTTTCAGGGGGGATTTTTGTTCTACGAGGCATTCCATCATTTCAAAAGTACTGTTCCAGCGTGTCTCACACTCATTTTTCAATTTATGCTGATGGGCGTTAAGTGTTTTCTGCATTTCATGAAGGATGTCGTACGATTTCGGACTATGTGCCAAAATGGTTTACAATAGCTTTACTCTTCGAGATCAGAGACTTTACCCCAGGAAATTCCCTGAGAGCATCCTTAATCACTAATTGTAGTGTATGGGCAAATCAAATTATGTTTTGAAAATTATCAGGGAGGAGTTTGCACGCCTTCTGAATGTTAGAGGCATTGTCAGTGACAACGTATATTTTAACCTTGTAATCAGGCATCCACTGTTTGACAATACCAATCAGCTGATCTGATATATTCTCGCCAGTGTGGGCATCGGGAGTGAATACAGCTCCGAGGCAAAGATCCCTTATTTCAAAAATTAGTATTTAAGAAATGTGCAGTCACCACCATATCGGCTTGTTGGGATCTCGAAGTCCAGTGGTCGGTGGTCATGCCTAGAATGCCATCAACGTCTTCAAGCCTTTGAAATAGTTGTTTTTCGACAGACGAATAAAGCTCAGGGATCAAAACTGAGGACATTGTTGATCTACTGGGGATTTCGTATGCGGGTTGCAAAGTCTCAATTACATCCCTGAACCCCTCGTCCTCCACAACACTAATTGGTTGCATATCTTTAGCGACCATCATAGCTAGCTTTCTGTCAACTGTCCTTTTCCGTGAATCGTGTCTGTCCCACTTGCATTTACCCCCAAACATACAAGATATCTTTGGCTGTGTCGCTTTGCTGCAGGAATCGTCTCCATGTTCTTGAGACTGAAATGAAGACAAATCAGTCATTAAGACGTTGACAGCATGTCACAAGTTGACTCACAACAGACTCAAACTGATAAACTCTATAATTTTTTCAATAAAACCGTACCATTATGAGTATTCTTAGAACCGACTCATTGAGTCTGTTCTAATAATATCCATATTGATAATTTTATGGGGTTTTTTTCAGATTCAAGATTTTCCCACAAATGTTAAAAATTTCTTTTATAAAAGTTGTCGAACTTCTGTGGGGTAAAGGGTTAATTAGCGACGGCATAGCTGAAGCTGATTAACATATATATGTACTATATAAGACTATAAGTGCCACTGTTAAAACACTAATTATAGAAAGCTGTATATTTTTCCCAATTCTCATACAATGTATACCTTCCCGAAATCACCAAATTCCCCATTCAGCCCAAAACTTGTCTGTTGAAATCATGGGACGAGTTGACCCAGAGTATTGGCTAGGTGAACTGTTGAGTGTTGAATTGACCCGTACCGACAGATTGAAACTGAAAGCAGCTCAGGGGTCCAGGTCGTTTTGTTCCCGGGACGATTGGTCCCCTACTTAGTGTGATGTTTCGCCCCCGTGATAGAGTGGGATGTTTCGTCCCATCCCGGCCTTCCCGGGTAGACCGGGGATGAAACGTCCCATTCCAAATTCCAATACTACCAATAGCAAATTATTGAGAAGATATAGGATTGGATTTTTTTTTTATAAATGAGGCCAGCCTCTGCGCTACGAGTCTCTCCCCTACAACTACCCCATCCCCACGCCCAGCCAAAGCTGGAAAAACAAAACATTCTATCAAGACGCTCAAAAATATGAAAGGGGTTGCTTCCATGTGCGAGGGAATTTAGACTTTTGTGAACTTAAAATCAAAATTTTCTCATGCTGGCCCGATTCACTGTTGGGCAGGCTTGGCCTCCTTCAAACAATGTTGACAAGTAAACGAACCTTCCCTGCCTCTCCACCATCTCTCGGGCGCCTGTGTTACCCATCACATAGTCCATGATAAACAGTTGACAATGAGATCTAAAATGTGTGCCCCTCCCAATTTTGGAAAGGTTTGCTGACCACGTGTCAGCAACCTCCCCACCCCCCACCCCCAATATGAATTTCATTTCGGTGGACCTGTAACACAAAGATGTTTTTTTGATTTGTAAGAATCATATATTCATTAATTTGTTTCATGTCCACGTCCACGACTCCAGATTAACTCTTTACCTTACCTAGTGCTAACAAACACCAGATGAAATATATCACTGTTAGTTATTTATAATACCAAGTTACCCACTCGTTGCAAAAACTTGCAGTCTTGCATGGGGGACGAAACAACCCACCAACAGGGGGCGAATCGTCTCGGGACGAATCATCCAGGGGACGAATCAACCCAATCCCAGCTCAGGCTGGTAGAAACGAGACAACTGGTTCACGTTCATATAACAGACAGTTACTGAATGACTCATCTGTTGATGCTGACGAGGGATAAATATATTACTGAGCTCACAAATCATAAAAAAATACAACAAGTCAACAACGAGGTGCAATGTTTATTTATTTTCACAAAAATTCAGAAATTGAAATGCGTGTGAACGGTGTGATAAACTGGACTTGGCCGGACTTTTATTGGTGGAAGTGACTTCAAGTGAGAAGACAACGATTTCTGGCTTCTGCAATGTGAATGTAAAAATAGAACTACTCACCTCATGTTTTCTTTTCGTAATCGTCTGTTCAATTTCCATAAAATCTTCTTTGTGATTTGCTTTCATATGACCTCTTAAATTCGAAATATTTCCTCTGGGCGCTATCACAATCTTAGTGCAGATTTTGCATTTAGCTTTCTTGTCTTCTAGCCTTTCAAAATTTGCGGATCACGGACTTTTCCTTGCGTCGGATATGATTATGACATGGACTCGAGAGGCTGACGGGAGCATACACTGAAGTTGCTGAACAACATCAAACATGCGATTTTTCAAAGAATGTTCGATGCGGTTTTTCGATGTTACCTAAACACCGAAAATCGCGACGTTTACATCGACATCGATCCACCTCTAATTTGGGCTCAGTATAGGATCCCAAATTTGAACTTAGTGCATTTCAGGAAACTTTCTTTAAAAATCTTCTTCTCAAGATCCAGTAGGCAGAATCTTTTGATATTTTGTTATGCAGCATGCTTAGGGGGGTGAGATTCAAGTTTGTTCAAGCCAAGTCCCTAGGTCCATATTTGGGCTCACTGTGGGAGCTTGAATTGTAACTTAGTTCAAAATGAGGAATTTTCTTCAGATCCAGCAGTCGGAATGTTTTGATATGTGGTGTGTAGCATCCTTAGGGAGGGGTGAGATTCATGTTTGTTAAAGTCAAGTCCCTGGGTCCATATTTGGGCTCCCTGTGGGAGCCCGAATTATAACTTAGTCAATATGAGGAATTTTTCTTTAAAAATCTTCTTCTTCAGATTCAGCAGTCGGAATGTTTTGATATTTGGCATGCAGCATCCTTAGGGGGTGAGATTCAAGTTTGTTCAAGCCAAGTCCCTGGGTTCATATTTGGGCTCACTGTGGAAGTCCGAATGATAACTTAGTTCAAAATGAGGAATTTTCTTTAAAAATCTTCTTCTTTAGATCCAGCAGTCGGAATGTTTTAATATTTGGTATACAGCATCCTTAGGGGGGTAAGATTCAAGTTTGTTCAAGCCATGTCCCTAGGTCCATATTTGGGCTCACTGTGGGAGCTTGAATTGTAACTTAGTTCAAAATGAGGGATTTTCTTAAAAAATCTTCTTCTAAAGATCCAGCAGTCGGAATGTTTTCATATTTGGTGTGTAGCATTCTTAGGGGGGGTGAGATTCAAGTTTGTTCAAGCCAAGTCCCTGGGTTCATATTTGGGCTCACTGTGGTAGCCCAAATTATAACTTAGTTCAAAATGAGGAATTTTCTTTAAAAATCTTCTTCTTCAGATCCAGCAGATGAATGCTTTTGATATTTGGTATGTAACATCCTTAGGGGGATAAGATTCAAGTTTGTTCAAGCCATGTCCCTAGTTCCATAAAATTGGTCTCTCATGACTTCATTCCTTTGTAGTGTTGATGAACCATGTCTAACTGAATGTGACCCCAAATGCTTCTTTGGACCACTTTGGCCGGTGAGCGATTAAGGCTCATTGGAGCCTCTTGTTTTAATTATTTTTGAAAAAAAAATTTCATAAAATTTTAACAAAACTATATCATTTGAACACAAGCTGAATGTTATATTTTTCCACTATACCAATGGCCCAGACTAGCTGGTGCAACCTAATTTATTTCCAGGGCCAAACACAAATTTTGAATCCCCAACCCCCCAAAATTTGCCAAAAAACTTCAAAAAAGCGAAGACCAGTATGGTCCTCCATACTTTTGTTCATTGTGCAAACTTGTTGTCAGGGACAACAATAGGCTACCGCCATCTTGTCATTCTGTTGTTTGGCCCATGTCAGATCAACATGTATCCTGACTTCTGTGCTATAAAATCCTAAAATACAATGAAACCAGACACGATCAAGGAGTGGAAATGGTGGAATATTTGCAGCGGAAACTAGCCGAATAAGGACATTGAGTTTTGAATGATCAGGGCTGTAATTTTAATAGAAGTACAGGCTTGGCAATTTCAGGAGAGCGATTTTTTAGCTCTCCTTACTGCCCTCCTGAAAGAATTAAGGAGAGCGAAAAATTGCTCTCCTAAATATTTTGGTCTGGGATGATTGAGATTACATGTATTATGCTCACATTAAATTTTTGTTGTAAAGCAAAAATGTAATTTAACTTCCAAGTCACATAACATCACGTAATTTCATTTTGAAAGTGGTTTAGTGGTAAAAGGTAATGGCTGCAACCATACCCAAACACAGCTGCAATCATTTGAAGCAAAACGGGTCACAGTAATATTTTTTTTCTGTCAGTTTCAAGTTCAACAACTGACATCACAGTTTGAGGGGTGATTATTCAAGGAATATTGACACAAAAATATACTACCATTACTACTATCCTGTCACTTGAAGCACTTGCACCAGGATGTGACTGTAGATTCAAGCAGACCTGTTGTCCAAGAAAGTCATACGCCTACCACTACCACCTTCAACCCCCCTTGGGGGGGTTGAAGGTGGTAGCGGTAGGCGTATGACTTTCTTGGACATCAGGTCTGGGTACACACACAGGTCTTGTCAAGTGTGTGTTCGGTTGTTGAGTGAGACATCTAGATGTCTAAGAGATTTCGCTTTACCTTAGTAAAGTTAATAAAATCTCTGATGTAGTCTGTTGGTTTCAGTTTCAATGAGTTCGTTCAACTGGATACTTAAAATGCTGTGTAAAGCTAATTGCTCTCCTAAGCTGATTGAGGAGAGCGATTTTTTGCCCTCCTGCATTTTTCAGAATGCCAGGCCTGAAAGTACAAAATATTTTCTGTTCTCCCATTTTTGGGATATGCACCTGATTAGTTCATTCTTTGTTATCATTATTATGTGTTTGTTCAGTGTTCTTCCTTCTCCTCTTGAATCCCTTTATTAGATTTTTAAGAACAATTGGCTGTTTTTGGAATTTTTGTTAAATTAAAAATTCTTCTTAAAAATCTTAGGTGAATTTCCGAATGTGGTGTTTGCGTACCCCCTTTGTCGTGTCTCGGTTATTCTCGACCTAGTCGGATGTGTCTGTTTTTTGCCATTACCCTTCTCTATAGGGAATCTTCTGTGGAAGTTTCTCTATTGTTAAGGGTATTCTTGGATACTGGTGTCTGACATGGGCCTTCATTGTGCCTGTGTTTGACTTGTGTTACCGGCTCCTTTTCAGTTTAAATATTTGCTCTCCTTTGGGATAGCTATTCTCTACATCAATTAATGTTTTAGGATGATGTTTAGTTAATATGACGGTTCCACCTTTAATTTGCGAGTTTATCTGCTCTTGGGCTTCGTCAGAGCTCAGGGGCTCCAGGCTGTGGGTTCCCTTGAGTGTTAGTTTGGGCTTCAAAAAAAAAATTACCTTTTTTTGATGACTGTATTGCTGATTTAATTATTCTAGCTCATTCATCAGTTTGTTTGATATTATTGTTGTATTATATTAGACAACTTTGCCTCGGGCGTGTGTATATTATGAAGCCCTCATGTTCAAAATGTAAGAGGAAGAAGTCCTCTCTTGATTCTCATTCTACATGTTTGTCTTGCACTCGTTGCTCTAAAGAAGTTACCTGTGCAACATGCAGTTCTTGGGATTCCAAGCGCTGGAATTCCTTGTCTACGTATGTGTGTGTCGGCGAAGCACCGGTGTCGGGGCTTTCGCCTAAGGTTATTAATCACAATTCAGTTTCCATTTCAGAGGAACAAGAGCATGGTATTGGTAATGGTCTAACATCTAGTTCTGTGCTGCCATCGTCTTTTGATACAGAGCGTGTTGACTTACGAATACTCGGTACCTCGGACAAGCAGACAGTCAACTAGCTCGACCGGTGTAACGGAGTCTCTCGTCAGTGCTACCGTACCAGGCCAATCCGAAGCGGTCCAGGATAAGGAGGACGGAAGACAGTCCTCTGTACAGACAATGGCACGCAAGGGGAAGAAGCCAGTCAAGTTGAAAGGTGCATCAGTAGCGAAGCATACTTCTGTTTTGGGGTCAAAACAGAATGATTTGACTTTAACTGCCAGTTCCGCTGGTAGTCCGGTAGATAATGCTTCGGAGCCAGATTTTTCAGGTGTGCCTTTCTCTGCCAGTACTGCTGGCAGTACGCTTGACGTAAGAGCTTCTTCTTTGTCCGCATCCAGTACTCGGCACAGTCGACCACATGCTAGTCAGCAGGAACCAGAGGTGGAGATTCAACAGAGCCAGAATCTGGCTCTCTCTAAGGCTAACATTTCGAGGCAGACATCTTTTTCTAAAAGACGGACACAGGGCCCTGTGTCAGATCAGCTCCCCAAGTCGAAGCGGCGTAGAACGGGAGTTGACATAGCCTCAAATATGGAATTGCCGGAGCAAATTGCCCAGCTAATCACAGACTCCCAGCAGCAGATAGTGCGGCCGTCATCGATCTCCATGTCGGATTATTCGGACGGTGCTGAATCGGCAGAAAGGAGGGTTTCCTCAAATACTGAGTATGCCGATAATAGACCAGACCAGGAACCTCTAGATGGTGGTGTTGAGGGGCTCGATGAAGATTAGACCGACACTACATCTTTGGCAGAGCAACATATGGAATCTATGAGGTACCTACAGGATTTTTTGCCGGATTTAATTCCATCTGATCAGAGTTCTGCTCCTTCTAGAGCCAGGCCTCTGTCTTCCTTGGACAGGGAAGTTATCAGGTCGAAGGAGAGTATCCTTCTGTATCCTACGCAGTTGGGCCAAGCATTAGACACTTTTGAGTGTGTTAACGGTGCTATTGCAAGCCTGACTCAAGCTAGAAGAAGTTCTTCTCTTTCGGAAAGAAGGCTGGAGTTACCGTTCAGAGGCAATACCTTCTTAAATACGGTAGGCGAGCAAAAGATTCAGAGAGCTCCTCTGTGTTTGGACGACATGCAAGGGACTTAAGTATGTCTCTTCCACCATCGTGTAGCATCAGTTCATTTGTACTTGATACCTGCATTGAATCTAGTAGAAGCATTTCGGACGCTATGTCGTACGCAGACCACATTTGCAGGGCATTGGCGGGCAATCTAGATTCTGAGAGCCTACAGGAGTTGTTATCTCCTTTGAGAGTGCTCTCTCACGCCATTATGTACACAACATACCACTCTGCTCTTTCAGTAGCCAATTTAGAGCTGGTCAGGTGCGATGCCACCCTAAAATTCATGTCATTTATTGCTGACAGTGTTAAGAGCTCTGTAAGGGCCGCTCCAGTTTCGGGCTCTTCACTATTTAATGACCAGTTGAGGGCAGTATTCGAAGATGCCTCTAAAAAGGCTGCAAGTCAGCTTCTGTTGCACTCAGCTTTGCAACCTCAGCCTTCCACAAGTGGCGCTCCTCGGAGGGGTAGATTTTCTATCTCCAAGAGAGGCTCACCCATGGTGCTTCTGGAGCTAATCCTCGTTGTGGTGGCTCAAAGCAAGGGAGCGACTCAAAGAAGGGGATGACGCAGTCGGTTAATAATGACTCGTGTGACCCAACACTGACGTCACAGAGGGGTGCGAGGGCTTTGCGGGGTTTCTCCTCGTATAAGCCTTGTTAGTCCTGCAAATGAAAAGTCGACCTCTACTGTTCTCCGGTTGGCGGGAGACTTTCAAAATTCGCAGGCAACTGGATAAATATTACACAGGATTTTGGGGTTCGAGACGTAAAAAATGGACTACATCTTTCGTTCCGAAAAAAGCCTCCATTGACGCAAATTCTGCATTGTACGAGCCTTCCGCAAAATCTAACAAAGAGAGAGGCTTTTATTTCAGCAGTAGAGTCTCTTATTCAGAAGGAGGCAGTAGAGGTTGTAGAGAATCCCAATTCGAAGGGATTCTATAGTCATTTTTTTCTTGTGCCGAAGCCAGACAGTTCGCACTGACCAGTGATATATCTCAGCTGGATAAATAAGCTAATAATTGTTCCCAAATTTTATATGGAAACATTTCGGTCGGTGAGAAACAGCATCCGAGTGAACGATCACACGGCAAGCATAGACTTAAGGGACGCCTATTTTCACATCTTGATTCACCCGGCATTTCGGAAATATCTCCGTTTCGCGGTTTAAGGAAGGTATACCAGTTCAGAGCAATGTGTTTTGGCCTGAACCTTGCCCCGTGGGCATTCACTCGGGTGATGAATGCGGTGATGAACCACTTCAGAGCGCACTCGGCTTCGATGATGTCGGCATATCTGGACAACATTCTTCAAAGTTACGGGAATTTTCATGCTCTTCAAAGCGATGTTCAGAGTCTGCTATCACTGCTATGGCACCTAGGGTTTATAATCAATGTCAATAAGTCAGATTTAATGCAGATGAGGTCGTTTGTTCACCTAGGTATGAGTTTCGATACTCAACAATCGGGTCTGTTTGCCTGTAGTAAGAGCAAAATTAGTTTCTCTTTACGCCAAATACTGCATAATCGTGCAAGACATTACTGCAAGAGAGTTTATGTGGCTGTTAGGGCTTCGCGGCGCCGCTGCAGAATTAATTCCGCTAGGACATTTGCACACCCGTCCTCTTCAAATTTATCTTATTCAAAATTGGAGCGTGAAGCGTCAGTTGTTGGACAGTCCGATTGTTTTAACACAATCAATAAAGCTTCTTCTCCAAATTTGGGCGATACCAGATATTCAGATCCAGGATCCATCGTTCTTAATTATGACGGACACCAGTCAGGAGGGTTGGGGTGCCTCTCTGATTCCGGGTGATCAAGTGTGTTACGGTCTATGGGAGAGTCAGTTTTTAGAGTCCCATATAAACTACAAAGAAATGAGGGCAATTTGGTTAGCTCTAAATCATTGGCTCACTCAAGTAATAAACTCTTGTGTTCAAATTCTATCGGACAATTCAACAGCCTATATTCGGAATCAGGGAGGTACTCAATCCGTCCAGCTGATGAATCTCACCGAAAAGATTCTTCTTTTCTCTCAGGAGAATCAAATTCTGATATCGATTCGTCATATTCCAGGCTATCTCAATGTAATAGCACACTCTCTATCGAGAAAGGATCACGTGCAACCTTCAGAATGGATGATGAACAAATCTGTCTTCAATCAGATTTGCTTCCAGTGAGAATGTCCAATGATAGATCTTTTTGCCACAAGTCTGAACAATCAGTTACAGACTTTTGTGTCTCCATGCCGGATCCTCAGGCTTACGCAGTAGATTCTCTGTCCATTTCATGGAACGGGATAATAGGGTATGCTTACCCTCCAGCTCCCCTCATTCAACAGATCTTGCTCAAGATAAAACAGTCCTCTTGCAAGATTCTACTGGTAGCATGTCTGTCAGCACACAGACCATGGATAAATCTCAGGAAGCTTCTGTGTGACGTTCCATGGAAGTTACCGCCTCTCAGGGACATTCTGACGCAGGGGAAACTCCGCATGCTTCATCACAATACGGAAAGCCTCAACCTTTATGTTTTTCCGTTGTGCGGTCCTTCCTGCACGGAAAACATTTTTCCAGACGAGCAGTGGACGCAGTTTCGAACTGAAGGAGGACCTCCTCTTCATTAACTTATGAAGCGAAGTGGAAGTGGTGTGAAGCACAATCAATTGATTTCTTTAACCCAACTATTCCTCAAATAGCTAACTTTTTTATTTATCTTTTTGACGAAGTTAAGCTACAGCCAGTCACTATCAAGGGCTATAGGTCTATGCTTTCTGACACCTATGCACATCAAGGAAAATTAAACATTGGGTCAGGCGTATCTTTAAATAAATTATTGAAGAACTTCTCAGTTAACAGACCTTGTACCTTGAGACTAGTCCCTAAGTGGAATTTAGCTTGAGTTCTTTTGAAACTTCAAGAAGCACCCTTTGAGCCGTTAAATACTGTTGAGTTTAAATTTCTTACTTATAAAATGGCCTTCCTTTTAGCATTTGCGTCAGCAAGAAGAGTTAGTGAACGTCATGCTTTATCAGTGGAAGATTCTCATTATCGTAGTGTAGGTAATTCTATTACTCTCACTACAAAAGTGGGATTCTGAGCTAAGAATCATGTACCGGACAGTCGGCCTAATCCAATTTTTATAAAAGCATTACCATCTTCAGATGGTCAAAGACCTCTGTTGTGCCCAGTGAGAGCGCTTAGAATTTATAAACAGCGTTTGAGCTTTATTAGAAGAGGTAGGAAATGGTTATTTCTCTCTCTTATTCCTAATAGCAGTGATATTTCTGTTCACTCCATATCTAGATGGATTCAGTTGGCTATTCAGACAGCTTATAATGCTTTGTCTGCGAATCAGAAAACAGCTTATAAGAACTCAGCTCATGAAGTTAGAGCTTTAGCTGCTTCTTGGGCTTATGCTAGTAGTACTTCTTTAAAGGATTTGATGCAAGCAGCTTACTGGACTCAACAGACTACTTTCACCACTTTTTATCTTTGAGATTTAGAATCTATTTCGAACGATCTCAGATCTTTAGGACCGTTATCGATAGCTCAGAATGTTGTCCATTCAAGTTAGAAATTCCATTCGACATTCTGTTAGGTCCGCTCTAGCACTGTCACCAGTCTGCTTCCCTGTAGTTACTTTCAAAACAAGGGGAAGGGGTGGGGGGGGGGGGGGGATTGATGGTATTCCCTATTGGTTATCTGACTTTGTAGTGAAAAGCATGGGAGTATCTCCTCCAGTGATGGTGGCCTGGGGTCAGTGCTATGGTGGTTTTAATATGTAGCTCGATGTGAAGCAATATCTGTGTATTATATGCTTTTAATGTGTAGCTCGATGTGAAGCGTTATTGTAAAGGTCAGGTGTCGTGACGAGCTTTACCATTCAATACTCGGACACTTTTATTAATTTATAAAGAGTCTCATTTCTCTGAACTTCTTTATATTTTGGCTTCCTTATCAAATTAGCATAACGAGTTATGCTAGGTCTTAAATAGAGACATATATATATTTTCATTGCTCTGATTCATGGTAGTGACTTCTACTTGTTCTCATTTTGTTTAGTTGTCAGGGATAAGTTCAAGTCAATATCACTAACCTCCTGTTCTCCTGTGGGAGTTCTTGTTTTCTTCAGTAGGAGCAATGAATATCAAGTACTAGGCCCACCTGCCTGTTTACTATTCTCAGCTAGTCTGGGCCATTGGTATAGTGGAAAAATATGAAAAATTCATACCAATTTTAATATTTTTAATACTTACCAATGGCCCAGATGGGGATGGCCCTCCCTTGAGTGTACACTCTTTCCTCCCCTCTGAGTTATATTAGTGTACTTATTAACATTTAACATGCACAATAATAAAGAATGACAAGATGGTGGTAGCCTATTGTTGTCCTTGACAACAAGTTTGCGCAAAAGTATGGAGGACCATACTGGTCTTCTTTTTTTTGGAGTTTTTTTGGCAAATTTTGGGGGGTTGAGGATTCAAAATTTGTGTTTGGCCCTGGAAATAAATTAGGTTACACCAGCTAGTCTGGGCCATTGGTAAGTATTAAAAATATTAAAATTGGTATAAATTTTTCATTTTTTTATTTCGATTATTTGGGGAATTTTTTTTTTTTAAATTTAGAATTTTTTTTTTACAAAATTTCTTCAGGACGACCTGTGTTGTGTTCTTGGGCAAGGCACTTTATCCCAGTTGCCTACATGAGGGCACAATAACGCCGTGTACTAAGGTGTACTGCACGTTGATGGTGCACATGTCTTCAACCACTGTAACCCTACATTGAACAGAGTTAGAATGTTGAGGAGCTGACAGTTGCTCTCATAGATGCTCAGTGGTTCTCTCCGGGTACTCAGGCTTCTCCACCCGTAAAACTGTCATGGTCACGATTATCCATTGTACATAAGTATGTGACCTTAAACACCAATAAATAAATAAATTTACAAAATTTCAACGAAACCATATGATGCAACCCTGTCTTTGGAATAAGCTCGATCATATGGAATTGTTGAAAATTTTGGAATTTTTTTTTCTCTGCTTAATATATAAATTATGTGGGCGAATGTGGCTGATTCATTAGGTAAATTGTGCTGAAAAACTGAGTTAATAACATTATTTGTACAAAGAAATAGAATTACAATAATATTACGAGCTCTGAGGATTAAGTTTTAAACCTTTACCTAAAAGATAATACTTGTAAAAAAATGTTGTGAATAACCCAAAATTTTCATTTTATTCTCCGAAGGACAAAAGATCTTGACCCTCATTCAGACCTTTAGAACAGTCTAATTTGGGTACAACAGCAAATATGGATGTGGCCTGCATGGTTAGAGAAAAAGCGCTGGTATTTTCTTCTTGGCGTCTGTTTTAGGTTTTAGGTCCCCCATCATTTTAAAATGCTGGCTTACAACCCCTTTTTATAGGTGCTCACCATTATCACTGGTTCCCTCCCACCACCCTTTCATGTATGTTTACTCGACTGACTCAAGAAGGCTTCTTAGTTTCCCAGCGTCGAGCCAAAAGTCTATTTGAATGTAAATTATGCATGGTGTTTACTGAGAAATGCCACAAACGTGAATATAATAGATCTCAAACTTTAAGTGCATGATCATATGGAATTCGCCACAGAGAAGCTATCGCCGTTGACAGTGTCGTATATGACACTGTTGACGCCGATTGCTTTTCTGTGGCAAACTCTGTGGGTTTTTAAAAAAATTATTTATCTGTTGCATTGTTTGATTCGAAGGTAAGCTCTAAGCTATATTGCGAGCATCAGGGAAACCTGGCCAAACTATATATTTCCAAAACACTGCAAAACTTTGGAAAAAGTTTCAAACTCCGCATAATTTGTGCGCAATTATCTTTTTTGGGCACAGCGTTTACCATCATTAGTTGGGGAGAATTTAAAAGGCCTGCCCTCATTGGAAAGATCTCATGGAGCACACTCTAATGAGAGGGTCATAAGCTGTGTGTATGTTTTTTGGCCAGTTGAAAAATAAATAGATTTTAATGACAGATTTTTGTGAATAATGCAGGATGTTTTGGGCTGTTACATCAGTTAAAGGGTTAAACAGGATGTAATAATTTGTTTTTAAATGTTTTTTCTTTGTAGTTCTTCCAATTTTTGGAGTCCTAACAAAAGCAGATCAGGCTGAAAATATTTCTGCTGAAAAAGTGAAAGAAAGAGAGACAGAGTTTGTCAATGCTTTAGGTCTGGGCGGAGCAAAAACAAGATTTCTTCGTTGTAGAAATTACTGTGATGATCTGGATGAAAAGCTGGGATTTCGGCGTGATGAAAAAGTTCATCCTCAATTGGACATCCCGATACTGAGATTCATGAAGCAGGTTTGTGACCCAGTGCTCTCAGTGGAAAATGAAGAAGCAACATATACGAAAGGACAAGATAAAGTGCAAACATCAGCTGAAGTCATCAGCGACTCACAAATTTTGAGAGGAATACAGAAATGGATTTTGTTGGGTATTGAAGTAATTTTAGTAACTTTTTTGTTTTACATTTGCTTTGGCACACCAATTGATCCTTCAAATATAAGGTCTCTTTGTCTTGCCCACAATGATCATCCCCAAAATTATCCTGGTCAATCCCTGGCTAAGTTGTGTAAGGAAACTAATGATGGAAAGAATGTCCAGATGTCTTTTTGGTTTCCTCTTATCCTGTATATTATTCTTAGAGTGGCGTCGATCAAATTTTCTGACAAAATACCAAAATTCTATTTAGAGCAGCACAAAGATGGTGTTAAATTAAAGACAAAATAGAAACGATAATGTGCCGAGTTTTTTTGTTTTTGATAAAATGGTAAATTATTGATATTGAAAAAATATTTGAAAGGGATATTACTCTGTGATAGGGATACTAACAGTAAAGTTTGAGTGATTTGGTATTCTGTCCATCTCATGGTGAAAATCCACCCAAACACATGATTCTTATGGATTAATATCACAAGCAACATAAAAAATTCAGTCAGTGGACCACTTGGTAGGACACAGAGGGCCATTACTGGATATTTGTTTGATTATTCAAGGCCATTGGAATCGATTCTTGGAATGACTCTGAGGGTATGTTACTCTCTACATTTGGATGCTACTTGTAAAACAAATTTGACCTTATGATTTTGGAGGCAAAAGTTGAAAAAAAGAAAATTGGAGTGGAGAAATTTGTGAATGGAGCTGGCCACATATGATTGTTACATTCGGTGAAGGGTTAAGAATCATCCAATGAAGGACTTTCTTTGCTATTCATAATCCTTTGTTCATTTACTATACAAGTGTACTGATCTAGTGGAGAGGTTATTTCTCTTATTTGCTTTCATCAACCAATGCTAATCCTGCCTGTGTGGAATTAGTACGTGGAGGAGTCTGACAGTTGAACCCCATTGCTCGGTGGTACTCTTTGGGTACTCCAGCTTCTTCTACCTGTGAAACTGTCTGGCACAAGGTGACCCTGGCTGTTGAAAGTGTCGTTAAACTTCAATATATAAATAAATAAATTTTCTTTGCTTTCTAGTTGGGATGTCATGTTATTTAGCCTATTGTGTACCTTCATCATGTGAAGAGTGGATTGTCGTTAAATTATTCTTGGAGTGGGGTTTCAACCTGCAAAACATCAGCCTGGTAATGAAGTGTAGATGATGCTTATTAAGAACAGTTTCTTGTTTCTCAGGCAATATTCTCTCAGTATTATGATAGGAGATAGGGAGGCTCTTTATTTTATGTTTTTTGTTAACAAAACAGTCCTAAAAATAGTTGGAATTAGAAATTTAACTCCTTGCACTATTATGCAGAAAAACAATTGTTTTCAGCAGTGAACATTTCCCATAATGCTGTTGTAAATTTAACGAACTATATCTTGTTTCACAGTGCTCAGCGAGCTCTGTCAAACAAAATATTGTTGGTTACATTTTTATTCTACAAGTGCCAAATAGTATTGGTGAAGAGATTTCTAGGTGAAAAAAGGGAGTGGTGAGGCAGACTTTGAATGATGAGGGAGGTACCTGAGAAACAAGTATTTTTTTAATAGCCTCAGCAAACTTTTAACAAACAAACCTCCAAACTTGGAAATCTATTTGCTGAAACAATGCTTGTGCTTCTTGTTCATTTTTACAGAATTTGAGATTTATTTGGAGGTTGGAAACTCCACTCTTGACAGTTTTTATATGCCTCTTTTGAAAAAATGGTTGTATTATGGTATACCATTGTCCATCCATCCACACATCGTACAATAACTCAAAAAAGCTTTGAGCAATTTTTGTGATTTTTTGGTGGAAAGTATATGTTGATGGAAGGAAGCTCCCTTTCGATTTGTGTCGCTGTCCAATTTGTCATTCCAGAGTTATGGGATTTTATTCATCAAAATATAGGCAATTTTCCACATGTCGGACAATAACTTGAAAATGCTTTGAGCAATTTTCATGATTTTTTGGTGGCAAGTATGTATTGATGGAAGGAATCTCCCTTTCTATTTGTGTCGCTGTCCGATATGTCATTCCAGAGTTATGGGACTTTATTCGTCAAAATATAAGCAATTTTCCTCATGTCAAACAATAACTTGAAAATGCTTAGAGCAATTTTCATGATTTTTGGGTGGCAAGTATATGTTGATAGAAGGAATATCCCTTTCAATTTGTGTCACTGTCCAATTTGTCATACCAGAGTTATGGGACTTTATTCGTCAAAATATAGGCAATTTTCCACATGTCGGACTTTGAGCAATTTTCATGATTTTTTGGTGGCAAATATATGTTACCTGACGAGTACACTTGTATACTCATATTGTGTGCTTCCCTCTTGTAATTAATAACGGGCGTATCATGCGCTCATGGCGCAGCTGTTTAAGTTGTAATTTACTCTTTTAGTACCTAACCCGGTTGGAGCATGGGACTCATTGGTGAGTGCATTGGACTATTCATCAAAAGGTCAACAGTTTGATCATGATCTGCGGTGAGTCCTTTAGCAAGACTCTTCGATTCTGACTGCACATGTGTGGCACAGGGATGCTGTGTACTAAGACGTACTTACATCTAGATTAAGCATTTACCTTCGACCAAGGATAACCCTACTTCTGGTAGGTTATTAACTGGAAGAGTGCAAAATTATTTTTCAGTGGTCATTTATAACGAGAATATTTTTTTTCTAATATACCAAGCAAGAGGAGCCTCAGTTTAGCAATATACTGTTAAAAATTGTTTTTTTTTACAATTTATTGGAGAGTGCCAGTTGGTGCTCTCTGATAAATTGTCACAAAACTAATCTATACTCTTTTTTTTTTTTTCTTCTGCTGTGCGACAACAAATTGGTGTATACAAAGTGAAGTCACTAAAATGGCTTTCAGCACTTTTCAATAGAGCCATGATAGTGGTTTTTAGTACTCAACCAGTTATCATAGAGAGTCTGACAGTTGGTTTGTGGTTCTCTGACTTCCTTTACCTGTAAAGCTATTCATAACAATGTGACCCTGGTTAATGAAAGTGTTCTTAAACCCCTCGGAACAAACAAGGATACAATACTTGCTGTATACTCAGCAATATACAGAAATTGTGTCAAGCCTTTACACCATATAAGGGCCATATGCAGCCAGTACTATTCACAGAAATCACTATTTAAATTTTAATATTATTGCTCTTCCAAAATATAGTTTATGACCCCTCATTACCATGAGCTTGTTCCAGCAAGGGGTCCTAAGCTATCTGTTTGAGGTAAAAGTGAAAATTTCTTCATAAAAAAAAAATTATTCAATTGTTGCCAGCTGGCTATGTTTGTCAAGTAAATGGTTATGTATATGCATTTATCAATCTGGTACAAGTACTGAATATCAATGAATTTGAGAACTTAGCAAGTTACCCCCGTTCATTCATGACGGATGAAACTGTTCTAGTTTCCATGGCAGTGATGCTTTTGTGGGGGTACACAGATACCCTACCTTTTTTCTGAGAGAGAACACCATTACGTCACAGTTGCAAGACCTCGAACTGCTTGAGCTTGACGAATATCCAACACACTGTGCCAGTATCAAGATGAAGAAGTGTTTGCTGTGTTCAACATAAGGATTACTTCTATGTCTTGCCATTTAAGTTACTCGCTTATCAAACTATAATATGATTTATATATAGAGGTCGGATAAATACACAAAGTGGCATCCTTGGTAAGTTGCACATGAGTTTATTTTGGTTTCTCACCATGTTTCACCATACAACGAAAGGAGGGTAAACCGTCATGATTATCTGGCTATCAAAGTAACGAAATTCACTATGAAACATCTGACTCTTCAGTAATAAATTTCAAAATTTTCCTGGGGAGACCCCCCTGGAAAGTAGTCGTTGATTGCTGAAATGATGGATCCCCATTCCCCTACTTCTTAATTTCAGAAAGCATCACTGCTCTGTGGGAACCCAGAGAAGTTGAGTAGTGTTTGTTTACTGTGACAAAGGACTCCATTATGCTACTAAATTTGGCATTGAATGGATTTATTGATTGTTGAAAGAGCGTTTTTTGCTTATACAGTAAAACCTGTCTTGAGAGACCACTGTCTTGAGAGACCACCTGTCTTGAGAGACCACATCAGCCAGGCACCGACTGGTTTTACTCTATAATGGACCTGCTATGGGAGACCACCTGTCTTGAGAGACCACTGTGACCTGGTACCAACTTGTATTTTTATGCCATAATGGACCTGTCTTGAGAGACCGCCCCTTTGAAGACTGAAACCATGACAAAAACTTTTTACCTATTCTGGAATTGGAAAATCCATTGTGGTTATACTAACATAATTAAAAGTATTAAAAGCTCTTAATTGGCTTTAAATTGCTAATTCATTACAGATTGAGATGTTTTTATAAGACCCCCTGTGAAAAGATTAGGATTAGGATTATTGCTGAATAAACAATTTCATACATACCTGAAATGTGACAGATAGGAATAAAAATAAATTTGTGTTGAAAATCTTTTTGTAACAAATTGAAATGGACTGTTATAAAAATTATAAAAATAAATTAGTGTTGAAAATCTTCAATGAAGATTTTCAACACTAATTTATTTTTATAATTTTTATAACAGTCCATTTCAATTTGTTACAAAAACTTCATAAAAAAGAACAACTACAAAGTAATTACAAAAATCCATTCTTCTCCATTTCTGAATTTTGTGGTTGGTTATTCACTGACTTGAGAAAACCTTGAACCTGTTATGAGAGACCACCTGTCTTGAGAGACCACTTTTGTGTGGCCCAATGGGCGGTCTCTCAAGACAGGTTCTACTGCATACTGGTTTTGGTCTCAGCGCATTCAATACAGGCTTTTAATCTATTATATCTTGTTTGACAGAGCTCCATGAGCTCTGTTAAGTAAGATATAATATAATAAATACTTATTTCATCACCAGAACACAGGAATATAACCAAATCCTGTTAATTGAATATATACTTCTGTTAATTGAATAATTTTCACTGGCAAAGCAGCTATTCAATTAACATGGTTCCACAGTATTTGTGTTTTAGTCATGCTATAACCACAAATGCTGAAAATGACCTTAAACATAAATAAATATTAATTATAAAAATAGTTCCAGACTTTGAGTTGCTTGCCATATAATCGACAACAAAACTTCAATCAGTGTACCAGTGGGTAGAACCCAGTAGGCCATTACCAATCTGTTGGTCCCAGGTTCTGCCCTTCCCCAACAAGTAAAGAAGTAGGTTGACTTCCACCTTATGGGTGCCCAAGTACCAAATCATCATGCTCATACTGTATATTCCATTTGCAGTGAATTTATATTTTTTCCCTCATAAATGCTTTTATTGTTAATGTTGTATAATATGGCTTCCCTGGACTGGTCACTTTCCACGTGATGGGCAATATTTTCAGGGATTCAATATTATTAGATTGCAAACACTAATTATAGGAATGAGCATCAAAAATTGAATTAATGAAGCACCGGGTACAACCCGGTGCTTCATTAATTAAAATTTTGCTGCTGATGATTTTTTATTACCTGGTAAACACATGCATGGTCACCACTGCCCACACATTGATTATGACTTGTCACAGCGACTGTATTGTATCAGGATGTTGGAATGATATTTTAAGTTATTTTATTAATTTCTTATTCAATTATTGTTAACAGTTCAGTCAAACCCTGTTAATTGAATAGCCACATTGCTTGTAAACAATCTTCAAAATAATAGGAATATTCAATGAAACAGAATTTGGCCATTTTGCTGCATTACAGTGTAGCCCAGGCCACTTAATTTGAGATCTTTTAAATGGTAGAGTGCTAAATTATTTTGGTCGCTAAAATTTCTTTGTACATCTTTGCCTCGTTACAATTTATGTGAGAGTGCCAGTAGGCACTCTCACATAAATTGTAACAAGGCAAATCCTTACAGATAAAATAGTATCATTACCAAGCTAACATGAAGCACATCCACAGAATATGAAGCCTTTAAATTGCGGTACCTGCATTTCAGAATAAAGCCCAAATATGGGCTTCCAGCACTCTACCAGTTAATTAATTAACCCAATTAATTGAATATAACTTCCAAGCATAAACCCATTTACCCTACCTTCCCTACAAATTTTAACTGTTAAAAGCATATAGGTTAAAGAGTAAACAACTCCTGTTAATTAAATAAATAATACTGCCCTCCACGAGCTCTGTCAAGCAAGTTATAATGAAATAAATGCTCAGTTTATCAGTAGATGCAGGAAAATGACCACTTCTCTGTTAATTGAATAATCCTGATAACTGAATAACTTTCACTGGGAAAATGGCTATTCTGTTAACAGGTTCCAATGTGTTGTGATAAATTATGTATATATTATATTATATTCATTTAACAGGATCATTCCGTTAAGCAATATATAATTAACTGAGATGCATCATAGCTTCAGATATTTGGAGTAAAGCTTTAGTTACCTGGTAATTTAAACTTATTTTATGTCAATCACACGCATTTATCGAAGACAGCAAATAATTACACATTTTAGTTTATTATGTGTCTTCACAAGCCTTTGATTGTAACGGCATTGACCAAATGGTGACTGACTGCCAGTGGCATAAATCATCCATGATGGTGGTTTACTTAAAACCCACCTGGCAGAATTTGGTGATATACCACACTGAAATATTATGTCATGGTCTTAGGGTCCATGTTTGGACTAATGTAGTAAAAGAATTTTATACAAATTTTTCATTTCAGCTGATAAAAGTAAGCACTTAAACTGACAATATTGGTGCATTTTCAACTCAGATTATTTCAGAACTAAGATGATGAGCATGTATACTTGTACTGGCACATTTTGTATCTGTCTATCAGAACCAAGGATTGATTTAAAACAAAGAATTTATTAACAGTGGCCCAAGAATTTGTTCTGAAAATTTTTTTTCAAAGCTCCAGATAACTAGTGGATAGGCGTAAAATGTTTTGATTTGAGCAAAGAAATTTTGGTTTGTACAAATGCACTTTTAAATTAAAAAAAAACAAAACAGATCGGTAAACTATCATATGTGCAAAGAGTCAAAGTGATTTTTAAAAAAAACACATCTGTGATTGTTTTAAGCAGAAAGGTCAAAAAATTATTTCCGACTGCCGAATTTGCATAGTATCAACATAGTCCATCAAAGGCAATATCAACACCCCAACAAACTTTATTGTAACTTCAGGCCGCGCATAAACCAATGAAACAAGGCAACATAGTATGCTGCTTGTTCATATTTTTTTACCCAGTTATGCAGATGACTAAATAACAAAATTTCAACATTCTTATTTTTTCGACAATGCAACTAGGAATTTAAGCAACTCAATCTTTTGCTAGAGACCTCATTGAGCATTGGCAAACAAGATTGAATAGGTTACATTCCTAATTGTATTATGGGTAAAATTTTATTTTTGAAATTTTAGTACAGTGGAGCCCACTTAACTGAATATCTCTTAACTGAATAACCCTGTTAATTGAATATTATTTCCCAACACAAAACCATTTACCATACCTCCAGTACAAATTTGACCTGTTATTTGAATATAGTTTATTGAGTAAACTCCTGTTAACTAAATAAAAAATCTTGCAACCTGTTGAGAAATTACCCTGACTGTCCCCAATTTTCCTTTGTTTCTAAACCTATTTGGCCTCAGTACATCCAATACAGGCATTTAATCTATTATATCTTGTTTAACAGAGCTCGTGGATCTCTGTCAATCAAGATATAATAGAACAAATGCTAAGTTTATCTCTGGAATAAAGGAAAGTGACACAATCCCTGTTAGTTGAATACTCCTGTTAACTGAATAATTTTCATTGGCAGAGTGGCTATTCAATTAACATGGTTCCAAATAGGCCAAAATAGGTCTATAAATAAAGGAAAACTGGGGAGAGTCAGGGTAATTTCTCGATAGGTTACACAATTTTTTATTCAATTAGCCCTTTACCCAACGAATCGCCTGCATCCACCCCCATAATATGCAGATTCAGCAGCTGAAAAAATATTATTTTTTTAAAAGTGTCAACAAAACCATATCATGTGACCCCTCTTTGGAACGAGCTTGCTCCAATGAGGGGTCACATGATATGGTTTTGTTGACATTTTTTCGAAAAAAGTTAAAAAACGATATTTAAATTAATAAATTTTGATATAATCTGCGTTGGGTAAAGGGTAAACAGGAGTTTTTAACCTATATTCAATTAACAGGTCAAATTTGTACTGGAGGTATGGTAAATGGTTTTGTGTTGTGAAATTTTATGCAATTGTTGTGCAGTATATTTTAGCTCACAACACCACTACCGGTATGCCCCCACATGCGCAATCAAGATTAAGCCTCTTGCCCAAGGACACAATGCAGCTACCGCTGGTCAGTGGCGGCGCCAGAAATTTTTTTGTTGGGGGGGGGGCAGACTCCCATGAAGGGGGGCAAATACGTAAAGGATCATATCATTACTTTGTTATGAGGTAGTCCAGACTTGGACCCAAAGTCCGTAATATACTTTTTTGGTTTGGTACGTCCTGTGGTCGTACCAAACCAAAAAATTATATTACGGACTTAAGGGTCCAAGTTTCGACTAAATGTAATGGTAATTAGCGGTCCTCCTTTAAAAAAAATCCCGGATCCGCGTCTGGTGGGTCTGTGCGTGAGAGAGAGAGAGAGACTCATAATGCCCGTCTGTCATAATGCGAAATCCATGAATTTTTTTAGACAAGGGATATGGATAGACATGCCTTTGTTGGCTCATAACTTAATTATAACTTATAATTATCTGCATCCGAGTCTTTAAATCTCTACTGCCTGGATGTGTTCATCAGCTAGCCTGAGGCTTTGGGCTAAGTGTGTATGGGAAATTATTGGGAATAAAAAAAGAGAGGGGTGTGTGTGTGTGTGTGAGAGAGAGTGACTGAATGTGTTTGTGTGTGAGGGTGGATGGAAATGCATGCGAGATGGTTGGGAGGGGGGCAAAGCCTTTGTTGGGGGGGGGGCAAATGCCCCCCCCCCCCCCCCTGTAGCGCAGCCACTACCGCTGGTCAGGATTGAACCAGGGACCTTTGAGTTTGAAGTCCAATGGTCTAACCACTGATCCACGTCATGCATGATTACTGAAATTCTAAGTGAAATATTTGGTAAGGCTGAAGAATAGTGGGCTAACATAGTGCAGTTTATGTAAAAAAAAATAATACCTGTCTCCACAATTTTTCTGTGTTTTTTTCCACTCCACATCATATTTTAAGAAACTTGCAAAGTACAAATTTTCTGTCAGTTTTTGCCCACAGTGTAGATTAAAGTATTAAGTACCCCAAAATTCTCGGAAATAAATCTGTTATCCTTGTGTTTTCCAGGGTGTATGGGAATTTACACCGGTTTGGGAACTCATACACCCTTCGGCTTCACATCAGGGTGTATGAGTTCCCAAAGCGGTGTAAATTCCCACACACCCTGGAAAACACAAGGACAACTGATAATCTGCCTGAGACCAAAGGTCGAAGGCTAATGTGAAGTTACTGAGGGCTGATATCACGGCTGATATGAAACTAACCAAGTGATAACCTCTTTATTCATTAAACCAAAACAAATAATGACAGAATGTTCTCAGATCTGTTACAGTTTTTCTGACAGTGTTATTGTTTCTCATTCTTTTCATAAAGTCTTAACCCTTTACCCAACGAATCGGCCGCATCCGCAAATATGCAAATTCAGCAGTTGGAAAAATATTATTTTTCAAAAAATTTCAACAAAACCATATCATGTGACCCCTCGTTGGAACGAGCTCGTCGAGCTCATTCCAACGAGGGGTCACATGATATGGTATTGTTAAAATTTGAAAAATTTGAAAAAATGATATTTAAAATAATTAATTTTGATATCGTCTGTGTTGGGTAAAGGGTTAAGTTTTCTCTTCTAATTCAGCTGTCAGAACTGGGGAAGCCGTGATATTTGGATAGCTGAGCTATTTCTTCTCTCACTTTGGGTAAATCTCCAGTTACTACTTACTTTGCCTTGAATATTGTGTACTGCTCTTTTCTTTTTTCTATTCATTCACTTTATCCTTACTCACAGCCATCATTATTAATTCCCTATCATACAAAAACAATCAGTAGTCCATTTTGCCTGGTAACACCAATTATACCGATTGATCGGTTGCTTATTTATTTCACGGTATTCATTTTACAGAAAGTACACAGAAATAGTAAAACAGTTTTAGTACTGATTGGTTGCTTTTGACAGACACCATGAACTATTTCACTGTAGTAAACAAAATGGCTGCATCTGTTAATGCATCAAGGGGGACAACTCTAGCATGGTTCATTTCAGCCGAGATCAGGGTCTTATCAGCCAAGTTCAATAATGGGCAATTCTGGGAAAGAAAATCCTAATAAATAATTTTGGATAAAATGTAGAAATTTTCACCAATCAATGTGTAATGTTGTATTTACTTGTCATTATCATTAAGTAAGAATCCACCAAAGTGCTTGCCCACAACAAGGGCTCAAGATTTCATATAATTCACACTTATATAACATTATAAAATGCTTAGTCCTTGTTAATGTATATTGTTTTCCTTATACAGTGGAGCCCACCTAACTGAATGTTGCATAACCAAATAAGTCTGTTAATTGAATAAAATTCCCAAACACAAATCCATATTCCATACCTTCAGTATATATGTGACATGTTAACCCTTTACCTAACGAATCGCCCATATCCGCCCGCGTAATATGCAAATTCAGCAGTTGAATACATATTATTTATCAAAAAATTTCAACAAAGCCATATCATGTGACCCCTCGTTGGAATGAGCTCATCGAGCTCGTTCCAACGAGACGTCACATGATATGGTTTTGTTGAACTTTTTTTGAAAAATTTTAAAAAATGATATTTAAAATAATAACTTGATATCATCTGCGTTTGGGTAAAGGGTTAATATAATAATAACATAAGTTTGGAGGGCATTAGGTTTATTAACATCCCAAGAGGAATGAATAACAGTCCAAGGGTTTATAACTGACCCAAGACGAAGTCGAGGGCAGTTAATAAGTGAGAGGGCTGCTTTTCCATCCTCAAGGGCTGTTAATAAACCGGGTCGTCCGACATGTTGAAAAATCACGTTATTACTATTATTACCTCGACCAGAAGTGGGCGGCAGGCTGTTAATAAAATTTTGTTTTCATTTCATTAACACCTGCTGCTCACAACTTCCAGTTTCATGATGTCATGAATTACTGAGTTTTACTGCCCCACTAAACTCCATTAATATACTAGAAAACACCTGCTAAATCAGTAATAATTGTATATAAACTATAAAGTAAACTGTTAATTGCATATATAATCTTGTAATTTGTTGAGAAATTATCTCAACAATAAATGAATGCCCCCTTACTTATATATTTATTTGGCCTCAGTACATCCAATAAAGGCATTAATCTATTGTATCTTGTTTGACAGTGCACCATGAGCTCTGTCAAACAACGTATAATAGAATAAATAGTTTATCTATAGAATATAAGAAAGTGACAAAATCTCTGTAATTGAATACCACTGTTAAATGAATAATTTTCACTAGCGAAGTAGCTATTCAGTTCAATGGGATTCCACTGTATTCACTTTTTATTGCTGTTAATAGTTGTAGTTTGTCAATCTATGTATAGAACATTTTTTTAGTCATGGGGCTTGTAACATTTCTAGAGAAATAAATCTTAACAACGAAAAGTGTATGATTTCTGTTTATTCGAACCTTTTCTCCAACAAGTTGACAAATCAGTGCGATATAATAATAATAATAATAATAATAGTTTTATAGCCTGAGATCTACACATGGTGGGAGCCCTGTGACTCAAGCCAGAAAATAAGCAGACTGACATCTGCAAAATGAGGTCCCCAGAAGGTGAATTTAGTGATGCTACCCTGCTCTGCAGGGTAACATCACCAAATTTACCCTCTGTGAACCTCAACATGAATCAGTGTCTCAAACCTAAACAGAAAGAGGTACCCAGAGGATAAATTGGCCCACTGTATAGGTTAGCAGCAGCCAATTCACCCTCGGGAGACCTCATTCTGCAAATGTCAGACTGCTTACTTTCAGGCCTGCTGTGACTACAAAAAAGCCTTATGGAAAAAAAAGAAAAAAAAAGATTAGAGTTTCAGGTTTGTTGCCATGAGTTGGTCGGGGCAGGGTCAAGCCACAAGCACCAGACATGCTGACATTTGTTTGGGGGAGGGGGATGGGGTCAGGTCGGGTTGCCTTGAATGTTGCATATCCATATCTCCTCCGATTATAAATGTGCCCTTCAGGGTGTGCCAAAGGGAAATATTGATGCCTCACTAAATCAAGTTCAAAGGCCGTTGCTAACGGCAACGTTTTTTATGGAAATGGAAGAAATTCGACAGCTCCAATCTAGAGGTTACCCCAAACAACCACAAATGTGCCCTGTATGGTGTGCCAAAAGGAAATATTGATGCCTAACTAAACTAAATTCAAAGCCCGTTGCCAGCGGCAACGTTTTCTGGCAGATATTGAATAAAGACACTACCTCCCCTTTAAGGGCCACTCAAAACAAGTACACCAAGTTTCAAAGCGATCCGATCATAAATGCGACCTGTGCGGCGTGCCAAAGGAAATTGCGGACGTACGTACGTAACCCGACGGACTAGAAGTGACGGCAATAGCTCAGCTTGACTTCATCAAGTTGAGCTAAAAACACACAATGTCGTAAAGAGGAAGAAAAAAGAAGAAAATAAAAATTAAATATTAGGCCTACAAAAGTTAAAAATCTGTTTCTCATGCCCTCCCGCATGGTCCTTTTGGCTGCCGCATGCTCTCTTTTTATAACCAATGCAAACTTAAAAGAATAAAAATAGTTTACCCAAGTTAATAAAATTTATAAATTTGTCACTTGAGTGCAAGAAGGCTTTGCAATGCTGAAGCATTGTAAAGCCTTCTTGCACTCGAGGGACGAAATACATCACCAGTCATGCTATTCTGTAGATTATAAGGCCTTAAACATAAAGCAAACCAAGAACATGAGCTTTTGGTGGCAAAGAAATAATTACAAAAATAAAAAATAAAATAAAACAACGACCCGATTGCCCGCAATTTTACCAAAAAATGGCCCGACAAACAGAAAATCTACTTTATGGGGCCTTAACTATTGAAAATACTACTGAAATAAACTCTTGCTCGAGCTAAACAGTGATTGTGAGGCATCGAGAGATGGAAAAGAGAAAAAAATGAATGACTAGGTTAGTCAAAAAAGTTAAATATCGCCCCAAATAGCGTAAATATACACCCCCACCCGAACCCTTTATTACACGCCTGTTCTATGTAATGTTTTACCCATTCGTCTTGTTGAAATGTTTTACCCATTCGTCTTGTTGGGATATCTTATCCATTCGTCTTGTTGGGATGTTTTACTCATTCGTCTTCCTAGGATATTTTATTCATTCGTCTTTTTGGGATATTTTACGCATTCATCTTGTTGGAATATTTTACCCATTCGTCTTGTTGGGATGTTTTACTCATCCGTCTTGCTGAAATGTTTTACCCATTCGTCTTGTTGGAATATTTTACTCATTCGTCTTGTTGGAATATTTTACTCATTCGTCTTGTTGGAATGTTTTACCCATTCGTCTTGTTGGGATGTTTTACTCATTCGTCTTGTTGGAATGTTTTACCCATATTTTAACCTAAACTTGACTTCACCAGCTCTGACGTGGGGATGGTAGTCATTGACGTGGAGCTGGCGATGGCAACCGAGGAATACTAATTACACAAGGATTCATTTCAGCAGATATTATGAAATAACAAGATGGCCTCGATCGCAATGCTAGTTGGGGATGCCCTTGTTAACGCAGTTGCCTTCTTTGGCAGCAACTGCCTCTTCTCCAAGTTTCGGGATAACGATGCTGGTGCAGAACGTGTGCGACATGACAAAGCCGCAGAAAAGCTTCAGGCCGCCCAGACAGCATGGTCGCGTAAGCGAACAGAACGCTGCGATTGGATCAACGAAGAACTACGTCGCAAAGGCCATGCCTTGCGCACATTCCTGGATGTCGATGCTACGATTCGCGAGTATGCAACGGTAACTGGGAACAGTTTAAACCGTCTTGGCCCAGAACCGCAACTAGAAGACTTTTACACACCATCAGCTGGGCAAAAGGACTGTGAGATCGCCTTCATCATACTAGGGCTGGGTGTGGTCGGGCTTGTTAGCTACAAACTCGCCCAGTGATTTTTTAGTGTGGCGGAAGTTGGTCTTTTCCTTCGGAACAGAAGGCCGCCTAGCTGTGCTGAAAAGTAATCCTTAAAGCCCATGAGAGTTGCACAGCAACTACAGATCGGCGGTGCGGTGGGCTCTGGTCTCAGCCGTCCCCATTGTTCCCGTTCCCGTTCCTAAGAAACAACAGCGGGCGCAGGGGGTCCTTGTATCTCTGTCTGGCGAGCTCTTGGCGTATCAGCACATCATCTCGTTTTTTGTGCCCTGCGGGCTCTCTCGGCGAGATGTCTTGCAGATATCAAGACGGAGGTGGTTGAATTTCTCTTCCTCCGCGAGTACACGACTGAATTCATCCTAGGACATCTGGCCATGGGCAACAGCCTTTGAATACAGATCTGCGATGCTCGAAAGCTTGGCCTCCGCTAAGGTGGCGAGGTGTTGTGATTTTTTGTCTTCTTTGTGAGCCTTCGGCTTACAAACTTCCCGAAAACACCTGCCAATCCACAGCCTCTAGTGCTATAACCACAGGAATTGCGACTACGTTTGGCAACAACCCGATTCCACCAACGCCGATCCCTACACCGGCCGCGGATAGAAGTGTTTCGATGCCATCTGCGATATTGACCCCTCGTTGGTATTGCTTGCCGAGAGAACGCCTGCAGTCTCGTTCGACCATGAGACGTGCTCTTACATCTCCGATCTCCTGGATGAAGAAAGTATTCGCGTCGCTAATATTGAGTTCTGGATATAAGCCCATTCTTATTGGTATTATACATCATTTTCTGATACCTTTAAATGGTCGTCCGTCAGTGTCTGTCTGGTAAACCGCAGGCGCTTGAGCTTAGCCGCATGAGCTTAGCCGGGCCAAGATGTAGGGTATTGAATGTGTCGATTGGAAACCTAGCATCTGTGACCTTGTACTCGACACCACTTAACAAGAGCAACACATCTTTGCCACGGATAATGACTACAAGTTCTTTGCAATTATACCGCCGACCCCATTTAAGTCAAGCCCATGTTGCACTGTTAATTGTGGTGGTACCTTTATAGGAGTAAGACGATCAAACTCCTAAAAGAGCTTCATCGTCGCACCTCCTTTTACCCCACCCAACAGATACCCGGCATTGCTTTCGTGAACATAAATAACACTTTTCGGGGTATAAGAAGCCAACACACGGGCACTGTTCTGGAGTTTACAGAGCCTGTGGCCGCGGCCCAGTTGGATGTGAGGTTGGATGACCTGAAGTCAAGTTCCCACCCACCGCGAATAGGGTGCCTGTACAGAGACCACCGACTGGAAATATTCTGGACACGTTCGTAGCTCCTCCAGGTTCAAATCACGCAGCTCGGTGACCTGTTTAGAGTGTAACTCTAAACAGGTCAATCGCACGTCCCCGGCAGTTCCCCCTGCTGTTGTCCAGCCGGTCGACACTGAACTGCTGTGTATCTTTGGGCTGGTAGGCCCACAGCAACTTGATGTTGCATGTCCCACAGTGGATCTGTTGGTCCTCCTTGAGCCGCAGGATGTAGTCGACATGAGATTGAATCCCAGGAGTCCTTTGACCTGCTCCTGGCGCTTGTGGGCGACAAGCTTCCTCACGATGTTTTTGCTCCGTGGACTGCCTGACCTCAGTACCCTCATCTGGTGGACAGGTCACCCGTTCGAGCTGCTGCATATACTCCACGCGGCAAGGTAGGCGAGGTTGGACAATCGTAGGAAGTCGTCTATGATCCAAACCTTCTGTGGGTCGTGGATAGTGAGACCCTGGCTTGAGTGGACTATGAGGGCACACCCGAGGCGCCAATCATCGGTCTTGATAGCCTGTTCAGCGGCCTCAATGGTGACGTCACCGATGTCATTGAGGACGAGCTCTTCTTCGCGTTCTGTGCCCAGGGTGGAAACCATAATGTTTTGTTTTCGGCTGTCCTTGGGGTGGCATACCAGCGGAACCGGGGTGTCTGGAAAATACTCCTTGTGTCTTTGGAGCAACAGCTCTTGTGTCCGGTCGCGATCCTTCTGCCGGCTAGCGAGGATCAGGTCACCTGGCCTCCATTGCTCCATGAAACGCTCCCATCCGACACTGGACCTTGTCAGCCTGGATGCGGGCGTGCCTCTTCAGGGCCTTGCGCGTATCTTACCTGCGATTGGTGGTGGCTGGCCTTGATCACCACAGCAGATAACCTGGACCCCACTCTGGTCCAGCCAGTCCAAGAACATTTCTAGGATGGGCCGGGGCACAGTGCAGACCTCATCTCAGATAATGACGCGAAGGATGAACTTTTGGCCCATGCGATCTGGCGTCCACTCTTTTTGTCCACTTCACCGGAAGAAGCTATGGTAGGTCTATGCCTTGACTCCCCTACCTCGCATCTCTTTGGAAAGGCGGTGAGTTGGGGTAAAGACAAGTGGGTCTCGCGCCCTGAAGAGCTCGATCGCTCTCGTTGTCTTGCCGCTACTACCTCCACCGTTGAGGAAACTCAGTCGATGGTGGGTCAGTGGGTCATTGTATCTCGGAGCAGTGCTGGGAGGGAGGTTTTTCGTGGCGCTACAATACTCTGGCTTGGGGAGGTAGTCGGCGTGTTGCTGTGGCATGTGTAGCTGCTCATTCTTGTCACTCCACTGAGCTGGCAGGGCATTACACTTTTCGGGAGGCTGTAGTGTGGGTTCGTCATGATAGTGGTGGCACCTTGTGCAATAGCCCTCAGAGTGGACTTCTCGTGGCACATAGGCTTGGACACCGTTGAGTTTGTAGAGTATTGTTTTCTTGACATATACGCTGTCTGTCGCCAGCCGAACCGACTCTTCTTAGTCGAAACGCTGTAACATACTGAGGAGGTTAATATGGGCGTATGCTAACATAGACGCCCTTAGGTGGGTGTACTGGGGCTGGCTGCCATCATAGTAAGTTAGCACAATGATCTAGGGGGCACCGTTCTGGGGCCCCGACAAAAGTGCCACTTTGGCGAGTATCTCTCACAAAATAATCTAGTTCACCATGATCCGTGACCAGGCGACGAGTAAATCGTTTACCACCGGCTTTTGCGCCTTGGGCGAACTTCCCTATGATGCTCCAGCACTGATCTCTATCTTCGGGAAGCCATGCTGCATTCTTTCAGAAAGCGATGATGGCTTCTCCTACATCTAATCCGGTTAGGATGCCGGAATCCATGAGAAATGACAGGACCGTCGGAGCCCAGCCCTGCTCCTCAAAATGCCCCCCGAATCATGCAGGGATGACAGGGTGGACACTTGGGTCGAAAGCCCACTTGCGTATTTGGGCGAAACTGGCACCTATGTCTTTGGGCAAAGCACCATTGATTGCTACACGGGTCATGTTGGCTTTTGGATGACCGAAACGTTCGATGTAGGGCTGAGCCTCACCCAGACCTTGGAAGCTCGAGGGATAGCATGCCTTCATGTCAATGCTTATGATGTCATTGACGTGATACCGTTCTGCGTTCCAGGGGCCACCGTGGCCATGTTCGACACAAACCTTTTGGATGTCATCCAGGAAAGATGCTGGGGTCAGCTTCCAGTCATTCCTGTCCTTTGCGACGATGCTGGCTGCGTGGTTCACTCCGAAGACCCTGTCGGCAAGAGATTCAGCTCCTTGATAGGCACAGGCCTTCTGGAGGGTTTGGTGGGCCTCTTGAGTCCTAAAGGCACGGCCGTCTTGTAGGACGAACTGGTCGACGCTGAGCTGTCTATCCTGGCCATCTCCGAGTAGCCAGACAGCGATTGGCTCATTCTGGCTTCCCAGACGTCACCCTCGTATATCTGGACCTGCCTGGTCTGGGGGAAGTGCAGGTCTTTGGACCAGGCAGTACATTTCCATAACTTTTGTTGCCTCGTCTTTGGTACTTGCCGCTGTTGTAAATGTCCTCACCAACAATGTCTCTAAGAATGATCGCACGCCGGAGAATACTCTCCAGCTTTGTCACGTCCTCAATCGTTGCACCGGTTACATGAACCTTCCCTTTCCACTCCTGTATTTCCGGCGTCTGACTAGGGTTAGGCCCTCTCTTCTGAGAGCATCCTCGAAATGCTCCAGCACTCTCTGCGCGACACAGTTGAGATCGCCGTCACGTATTGGGGCTAAGTTGGCAGGGTCTGGGTTTCTGAGAGGGTAGAGCCCGTAAACGACCGCGGTAACAGGGTAAGCATTCTGGTAGAACACCTGGTCGATCCCGGTCAGCGCCCCTGGCTTAGTTTCTTGAGAGATCTCAGCGATGCCCGCCCCTTCTTCCTCTCGGCACGAACAGGATCGAACTTATCTTCGACGACCCAGTCTCCTTCGCCATGGTCGCGCAGAAACTTGATTTTCAGGGTGAACGCTCCCTCTGGAAAGGCTGCTTGCAGTCGTGCTGTCCCCTCGTCCGTCATGCAGGCATTCAGGGCCAGTCGGCCGGCCCTTGCATGCATACCATCAGCAATCTCAACGTCGCCCATGTCAAGGGGGTCCTCTACCTCTACCCTCTATGTAGAGAAGACCGCGGCGGCGCCATCAACTTCAAACTCGACTTTGGCGTCGTTCACAAGATCGACCCATGGTTCATCATCTGGCAGCCTCACCGGGCGAGGGACTTCGATATCCAAGTCGAATTGTCGCCTTTGTTTGGCTGGGTCAAACTCCTCAACAATTGCCTTCCTTTTTCTCTCACGCGCCTTTCGAGGTTATAAAGGGGGTGGTGGTGGTGGGGGGGGGGGGGGGTCGTGCAGCATCTGGAAGTTTAGGCTGCAGCAATCGCTTCTTTATTGCTTCTGGAATGGGTTCATCCAGGATGTTTTGAACAACATCTTGGAGCGGCTCCGGTGTTTACATTTCAGCCAACAGCTGATTGATGTATTCTTCCATACTTGCCATGCTGAATCACTATGCCTGCTGCCACCACATCTCTAAATGGAAATTTCTATGGCCGCCAGCCGGGTAAATTCCTTTGCCGTGGCTCTCTGCTCTTGGTGCATTAATTTCATATGTTCTTTCTTATAACCACACCTCAGGCAGAGCGATAATTGGTTCGTTACCCCCTTGCCACAAACACGGCAAGATTTTGCACACGACCCATTTGACAGTTTGACCAGATGTACCCCACAGTACTCCCCCATACAGCGACAGCCACAGAGCTCCGTAGAGCTCACAATAAGCCACTGACATGTGTTTTTACCTATCCGCATTGTGCGGAACTTATATCTGATCGGGTATATCCATTATCACGGATATGTCTAATAGGCTTCACCATCGGAAGGGGGCTTATGTCTATGAGAAGCTTGGGCCGGCGAGTTTGTGGGCCGTCCCTTATGGCTCTCTGCGGTGGCCCGTTCTTTGTCTTGTTTGGATGAGGTAGCCTCACCCGCGCGACAGAAGATTGCATGACATTGCGTATGACGTTTGTAAGGTTATAGTGTGAGAAATAATCTTCCGATATACAGTAGCCAACGTAAGTATTTTTTTTTTAAGTTTGTTTAGCCCTCGGGGGACAAAGATTTGTTTCACACATAATTTGTAAATAATGAAATGCGAATTACCAGGCTAACTATAAATAAATTCATGGGCTTTTATCCAGTAAATAACCTTTGTTACGAGACAAAAGGTGGCATTTGGGGTGACGCAATTTGACTGTTGAGCGAATACAAGAATGATATTGCAAAAGAACACAATGACACCCTGAACTGGCCTGCAGTTCACTGGTACCTAATTCTGCCTCAAGCTTCGACTTGCAAAGAGAGCGGTAACAATAAAACTTGTAAACATTTCAAGAAACATTGTTCACATTGATTTGTTTTTTTTTTCCAGTGTTCACAGTTGAACTCTTTATCGGATATAATAAGTAATTAGTTATTAAAGTTCTCGTGAGTTTGTGCCATAACAACACAGATTTAACCCTTTGCCAAACGTAATGGTCAAAACCGGCCAACGCTGTTCGCAAAAATCGCCATTTAATTTTCAGTATTTATTCATTTTTTGTCTCAAAAACAGAGATTAGCTCGTTCCAACGAGGGGTCATAACCTATGTTTTTGAGACAAACAATTAGTTATTCAAGAATTTTGTTTGCAAGTGTCGTCTGCTTTTCATGTTAGGTGAAGCAGGGGGAGGCCACCAAAAATTTGCAAGACGTGACGTGGGGGTGGGTGGGTCTCTTGAGTGCGCCAAAAATGTGCATTTCCAACTTGTGCAATTTTTTGAATTTTTTAAAAATATATCAATATATCAGCTAATATATACCATCATTTGTGTTTCAAACCTTAAAGACGATGTTGTACATCACACTCTTAACATAAATACAACATCAGGAGGCTTTATATGTGAGAATATTGGGCTTAAACTGGGAAAATGTCACACGTTAGTAGGGGGTGGGTGTCTTGTTCGAAATGTAGAAAATGTGCAGACAATATTTTGGGAACAATTCAAATGAAAATTTCTTCCCGTATATGTACATCTGCTCTGGCCAAGCCTGATAATGAACAGCTTGTCATTTGTACTTTGGGGCCCACAGCAGCCCACAGAGGTTTAAATTGGTGGTACCAGTTTAAGAACATTATGAAAACTCCCTAAAGACAGCTGTGCCTACTAAGTTTATAAGCTTATTTTGGATTTTAATGGGAGAGTGGGGGTGGGTGTCTGAGAACGGTAGTAGAAAATTTGCACGTAGTGGGTGGGTGGGTGTAAAAAGGAGCCGAATAAAAAATAGGACGTCGCGTCTTGCAAATTTTTAGTGCCCCCCCCCCCCTGGGTAAAGGGTTAAAAAATTGTCGAAACACGTAGCTTTGCGACGGGAGCTTGGTTTTATGGGGGATGGTTGGCATTCCAAGCATAAAATGTGGTACGAACGTGATAGTTTTAAATCAAATGTGGAACCGGACTTGGTTCGATGAGGTTATAAAGGCCCGAAATAGATTTGGAGAAATTGTGTATCTGAACTTCCCGATGATTCTCTCGCACAGTCGGTGACGCAAACTGAATATTTGGGACTCTGATCAGGCAAGTAGCGAAGGGGGGGGGGGGGGGGGGGGTCTCAATGCCACGTACGTCACCCCATAACCATCATAATTTTCAATAAGTGGAAATTCGAAGGTATAATTTTCCAATAGTTCGAAATTCAAAGAAATCAATTTCCTTCGTGTATTCAACTTTTCATCTTTTTCCAACCAGTCGATTTCAATTTTCATCCCGCGATTACATTTTTCGATCAAATTCACCAACATTTTCAATCAGCTGACAAAATTTTCAGAAATTCCGACTCCGGTTTTTCGAATTCATCGTTCTGTTTCCCTTACTGTAAGGGAAACAGAACGAGGCCTTGCAAGATCTTTACAAAGTCAGTCAGTTGCAAGGACTAGATATTGCATGAATAGCTGTCAGTCTATAGCTCATGTGCAGCATGGTCAGTAGAAGGGAAAACTCATGAACCTACCTGGGAAAATGCATTTTTCTTTTGGATAAAATTACTGTATCCAAGTCAGAGAGAGGTCTCAGAATCCAATATCTCAGGATTTAAAAAATTTGAAATATTTCTCTAATTTTCTGATGTCTCAGACTTAGAAGGGGATGATCCATAGGGGAAAAACACCCGGGAGCAAGAGAGGGTCATGTAGGACTGTAATGGAAACTGAAGAGAAGAGGTCAGAGCCAAGAGTTTAGGCAATTTATCGAATAAAGAAAAACCAGATGTTAAGAAATACGTTGGTGGAGGGGGGGGGGGGGGGGGGGGCTGCCGTTACAATTTTGATCAGGGTCACTGGAGCTTTAGGAGGAAATTCTAGAAATATGTTGATCGAGAGTGCGAACTATGTAACCTGAGAGCATTGGGGACCTAGGTACATATTCTTTTTGAATGTTTAAAATATCAATCCAAAGCAAGTAATGGAATGAAATTTTGCAGAGAGTAAAACGAGGTAACTGAATTGGAGGATAGTGGACATTTAGAAAAATGTATAAACCTGCAGTGCTTTAAGAGTAAGTACGCCTGTAGCCTGAAAAAGACCTTTATTGAAGACCTTTTTATGAACTTCTGCTATGTGAAACTTGCGTTGGGCTACTGTCTTTTGGAGTGCACAGCTTTGGAAGCCCAGCCCCCCCCC
Source organism: Pictodentalium vernedei (assembly GCA_031216915.1). Lineage (NCBI taxonomy): Eukaryota > Metazoa > Mollusca > Scaphopoda > Dentaliida > Dentaliidae > Pictodentalium > Pictodentalium vernedei. The sequence goes on along the minus strand of CM062288.1, from coordinate 246,694,275 downwards.
CTCCACCCCCACCTCCCACCCACGGTTACACCACTGAATAACATTTTTATCGTATCGATATGGAATTTATTTGTCAATGTTATAGGAGATGATAGCTAATATCCAGAGGCGGACTGGCCGCATGGTTCACCAGGAAAATGTCCCGGTGCTCCGCCCCTATTGGAGGCCCTTGCACCCCCCCCCCCCCCCCCCCTCATCCCTAATCGATACAGTCCAACACTTATCGGTACATGGAATTTCGTGAAAATAGCCAAAAGACAAACGGATCTGATTACAAAAAGTACCGGTATATCTAAATGCTCTCCATGTGAACTGCCATTATTGGCAGTCTATGTGGAGAGCATTTCGATACTACAGCCATATAATCTACCATTGATCGCACAGATGCAAGAAAACAGCAATTCTTTAAATTCCGAAAATCAAAATTTTCTCCCATTGGTCCGAACTATGGTCGGCCCGATGGATCTGGGCCACTTTGTTGCAACCATTTTGCTAATGAGCGAGCAGTCTAGCTCTAAAATAGTCTATTGCCTATGTGTATATTCAGTCGGATGGAGGGGGCGCGGTGGCTCAGCAGGTGGAGGTGCAGGCTGCAAGCCGAGAGGTGCTCGGTTCGATCCCACCTGCGGCAACCGCGTTGTGTCCTTGGGCAAGACACTTCACTCCCATTGTCCATATGGGGGCACGGTGCCGCTGTGTACTAAGGCGTACTGCACGTCGATGGTGCTCTTTTCTTCAACCAATGCTAACCCTGCTTGTGTGGAGTTAGTTTGTTGGGGAACCTGACAGTTGCTCGCCGTTGCACGATGGTCCTCTCCGGGTGCTCCGGCTTCCGCCACCAGTAAAACTCTTCGACAAGAGGTGACCCTGACAGTCGAAAATGTCGTTAAACCCAAATAAATCGGATGGAATAATTCAATTCGTTGAAAAAGCGAACCCATTTGACAGAATCTTTGATGACTTTACCATAATGAATGAAAACTCTTCACAGCAGTGGTTTTATGTTTACTCTCCGTAGTTCCACACATTGTGTTAATTTATTACACGTCTGTTCTATGATATCCCCATCTACAGCAACACTAAACCATGCGGAAAATGAAAATCTGTTGAGGAAATCGTTGATGGACTATTTTTAAATAGAAGCGAAATTTCACTGGCGTTTTCTAAAAATCATGCACCGCAATGACAATTTGAATCGCAAGAGATAGTTAAAAATAGTAACACGGGTTCCCCTCGCAAATTTGGTTGACGATAAAATGTGTTCTTTTTGTTGATAGTCCGTCCACTGAGTTCCAATGTGTTCTATGTGCCTACTGGCACATAGAACACATTGGGACTCAGGGGACGAGTTGTCAAATGAATCGAGTGTCCTTCAATAATTACTTTTATAGAGGCGGGGGGTGTGGGGGGGGGGGGGGCTGGCTCAGTAGGTAGAGGTGCAGGCTGCAAGCCGAGAGGTCCTCGGTTCGAATCCCACCTGCGGCAACCGCGTTGTGTCCTTGGGCAAGACATTTCACCCCCATTGCCCATGTGGGGGCACGATGACGCCGTGTACTAAGGCGCACTGCACGTCGATGGTACGCATGTCTTCAACCAATCTAATCCTGCCTGTGCTGCAGTGCGGAGTTACGATGTTGGGGAGCTGGCAGCTGCTCGTCGTTGCTCGGTGCTTCTCTCCAGGTACTCCGGCTTCCTCCACCCGTAAAACTGTCACGGTCATGATTAGCCATTGTGCATAAATATGTGACCTTAAACATCAATAAATAAATAAAAAAATTTTATAGAGGCGAAGGCGTGTAATAAACACAGAACGACATACGCGTGTGAATGGGTTGATCGATATGGCACTTGTGTCATATCAATTAACCCATTCACATACGTGTGTCGTTCTTTGTATATCTTGATGTTTTCAAGATGAATTAAATATTTATTGTTTGTAATAATATTACTGGAGTACGGAAGAATAGTCATTCTTCTGTAAGCAAGATCACATCGTTAAAGAAAAAAGTCATTAGTACTTTATATTATACATCATGTTTACTAATTCTTCTTATTTGTTATGTTTGTATTGTGCAACTGCCATTATGGTGTAATACATTAAACTATTAAACTATCTTTTCAGTAAAACGATTTCACATTGTCTTGGCGGTCGTCGTGCGCAAATTCCACGAAAAGTAGGTCAAGAAGCAACTTATAGCAGTGTCGAACTCTGAACAGAATCGTACTAGTGGCTTGAGAGCTTGATTTTGTATTTCATTACACTTCATGAAGTAACGGTGGTTACCCTAAAATTTACGTTTGAAGTTATCAGCAGTTTGATTGTTTCCAGTACATTTGTCTTAACAAAAGATTTTTCAGCAGCGTATGCTATGTATAAGTAATGCAATTGTTTAAGGCTCCTATGGTAATAACAGATTTGATATGTCTTTGATTAATAATAAACAATTAATGTTTTTTTAATGATTTTTTAATTAGAATAAGCAGACTTTATCTTGTATGATCACTTATTTGCATTGAGTGGTTTTTGAATGTACCTATCAATATGTTTACAAAACACTCTTAAACAGGATGTATTTTAGCTCACCAATTGCTTATTTGGGTCACATCTGTTTACTTTAAATTAGATAGAATCATCTAGATACTTACTGAGGTGACTTAATTCAGCCAATCAAAAGTTAATGGAACAATAGAACATTGGATAAATTTTTTCAATCTGGAACTATCTATTTGAAGACCTTTTAGTCGCTTTCAACAGACATCTGGCATTCGTTCATCTCTCATTGAGAAATAACTGACTGTTATTATTGTTCATACATTCAACATAGATCAAGAAAATCTAAGTTCTCTCCAGATTTACATCTGGGCTCGATTAAACTAGGGTACATAAATAACTACAACTGTCTAGATTTCAACCTATCTTCTGATGGCAAATTACATGATGCTCATTATAAGTTGACCCTCAAAGCCCTAGAGGCACTCTAAATGCCCCCCCCCCCCCCCCCCCCCATTACAAGTATATTTAAAACTATTTGACAAATTGACTAAACCCATTTTACTCTATGGTAGTGAAATATGGGTTTTGGAAGTGACTGATAAAGCTGAAAGAAACTCTCCCTGTGAAAATGTGCACGTCAGATTTTGCAAACTGGTACTTGAAGTGGGCCAACATGCATCTAATTATGCGGTACGTGCGGAATTAGAAAGATATCCGGACACCACTGACGCTACTATACGCCAAGTCAAATACTTACATAAACTAAACTCAGTGGCTTCTCAAACTTTACTGGGCAATGCATACATGGATGCGAATAACTATGAACTCTTAAATCACTCGAAATAAAAATGCAGACTCTTTCACAACTAGACACTGATAACGTTAATATCAGTCATAAACACCAGAACAGACACATGCTGGAAGAGCTTCGGAGTAGACACGAAACTAATTTCTTCTCAAGCATTTACGATGGCGACGGCAGAAACGAAAGCGAAAACAAATTACGGACATACAGAACATTTAAAGACGATTACATTATGGAGCCATACCTGATACATGCCACTTCTCGGAAAGCTAGAAACGTCTTCACTTGACTCAGAATCAGTAACCACAGTCTATTAACCCTTTACCTAACGTAACGGCCAAAACCGGCCAGCGCTATTCTCAAAAATCGCCACTTAATTTTCATTATTTTTTTCATTTTTTGTCTCAAAAACATAGGTTATGACCCCTCGTTGGAACGAGCTCGTCGAGCTCGTTCCAACGCGGGGTCATAACCTATGTTTTTGAGACAAAAAAATGAAAAAAATTAGTTAGTGAAGAATTATTTTTGCAAGTGTCGTCTGCTTTTCAGGTTAGGTAAAGGGTTAATCGAGAAATGGACGCACTCGTAGCCTCCTATTCCGGTTAAAGAGAGACTTTGTAAGGTTTGTGGTTCGGGGCAATTGAGGACGAGTTTCACTTTCTTATGGAGTGTATCGCGCATGACAAAATGAGAAAAAATCTCCTAAAAGAAACAAATAAGGAGACTGAAAACTTTTAATATATGGACATAAAAGGAAAATTTAACCTGATAATGCGAAACAATATCCCCCAGCTATGTAATCCCATCTGTAACATGATCCGGTGTTTTTTTTTCAACATAGGGGAGATGAACTCACAGAAATAAAATAATTGTTCTTTATGTTGATATATATAGTTTATTTTTGTGTACTTTTAACATCTTTTTCTCTTTTTTTTTTTCTTTTTTTTTTTTCTTTTTTTTTTTTTTGGAATATTTCATTCTGCCATTGTTATTGTTTTGTTTTCGCGATCTACCTCTCGGTAGGTGTTAATTGCTTGAATAAATCTTAGAAGATTATTATTACAGGACAGATAATTATTCAAGATAACAAGTGTGTTTAATATATATTCTACGGAATATTATTTTGTGATCTGAGCATCTTTTGTCTTAGAAAAGTGTTTCAAAAATTTGAAGAGAATTTGTACAGTTAGGCGCCAAACATCAGCTAGACAAAGTTCCAATTAACTGCTTGAAAATAGGCGATAGCGCAGTTAGCTCAAGTAAAACTGCCCAAAACCTCGGTTTCTCTTTTAATGATTGCTTTGATCTGCATAACCAAATCACAAAAGTGAGCAAAAGCTGCTTCCTCCAAATAAGAAACATCAACAAAATCAGAAAGCTACTTGACCAAAACACTCTGAAAACTGTTATACAGTCTTTGGTCCTGTCCCGTTTGGATTATTGCAACTCTCTCTATTTCGGCCTTCCTCTGAAATCAATGTACCTGCTTCAACGAATTCAAAACACAGCAGCTAAGATCATTACCGGTGCGAAAAAATATGACCACATTACACCAATCCTGAAATCTCTGCATTGGCTGCCAGTTGAGTCTCGCATTAAGTATAAGGTATTGGCGGTGACACACAACATCTTACATAGCGACAAAGCACCGATCTACCTCAAGCAGGTCATCAAAGTACACACACCGTCGAGAAATCTCAGATCAGCTTCTGAGAGTCTCCTTGTCGTACCGCGAATTCGATCAACGGCAGGGAAGAGATCGTTCACTTTCGCAGCTCCCTCACTCTGGAACGCCCTCCCTCAGAACCTTAGAACCCTTAGAAAAACCCTAAATGCAGATCACTTCAAGAAAGCTCTGAAAACCCATCTCTTTCAAGCAGCCTTCGGCCGCTGATTATACCATTGTTACCGTCACCCATGTTTTCAGCGCTTTTGAGCAGCGTTTCGGGGGGAAAAGCGCTATATAAATAAATTATTATTATTATTATTATTATTATTATTATTATTATTATTATTATTATTATTATTATTATTATTATTATTTATTCTTCTTGTGTGAACCACGATTTATTCTTGTAAAAAAATCAGGATTCATCTGGATAATTTCGAACAACCAGAGGAGCAAATCCATGTTGGATATTAATGTCCATTTTAATTTCACTAATGCTTTATTGGAATTTGGAGAGTAATGCATTTTTGAGTGAACATTTCACAACAGTTTATTGGATACTGTTTCTGCAGACACATTCTTCTTGGACATTACAATACCAGCTGGAAAGTGCCTTCATCACTTGATGACTGGATTCTATTGAACTCTGTTTTGGACTAACAGATAAGTATTTCTGTGTAAACCAAATAGTGTAAACGCTTCTGAACCATTTTTCTTTCAAATTATTTTTTTTTATTAAATTTCAGAAAAGCTAAATTGGAGTTATTGTTGTTGATTCTCAGCCTTCTTTCTGTTATTATTGTTAGTACACGCCGTAACAGCAATTGCTGAGAAAAATTGCGGAAAGACCGTATGAATTGTTCCGCGCTTTGCAAAACGTTAATATATTTTGTTTTCAATCGAATTATATGAAGTACGTATTATCGCCAGTTGTACTGACTGGGATATTTAACCCTTCACCTAACGAATCGACCGCATCCACCCGCGTAATTTGTAAATTGAGTAGTTGAAAAAACTCAATTTTTCAAAATATTTTAACAAAACCATATCATGTGACCCCTCATTGGAACGAGCTCATTGAGCTCGTTCCAATGAGGGGTCACATGATATGGTTTTGTTGAAATTTTTTTTTAAATTTAAAAAATGATATATAAATTAATAAATTTTGAAATCGTCTGCGTTGGGTAAAGGGTTAAGTCATTATTCAATCAGATGAGATTGGTCATTATAGCAGGCGCGTGGCCAGGATTCTATAATAAGGGTTGCTCTACCAATTTTGGGAGCCAAACATGATATTTGGAAGTCCGTTGGGGGGGGGGGGGGCATTACTCCCTCTTGCCACTTCCATTCAGAGACGTGTGAGGAGGGGTAACGACTGGGGGTTCTAGTTAGGACTATCTCACTCCCCACTGACCCTACGCCCCAAGAAAGCTTCCAAAACGTTTTAAGGGCGAATCTGAAGCCTCGCTAGCGTGTGTAGCCCTACACTGGGAACATTTTGGGGCTCTATGTTGTATTAAATTTGCATTAGACCAATGTTTGGTGTGAGGCAATTCCCCACTTTCCCTGTGCCACACTGTATTATAGGTGTTAATAGAGTCCGCGTATGTTATTTTAGCTGATCGAATTTATGAACAGGGATTTTCTCTTTTGAGGCAATATTTTTATTTCTCATTTGATAAAAAATTAACTTGGTTAAACCTGTTTTAATAAGCTTCAGTGCAAAGCAAATCGTCTTCACGTGATTCCGTGTGACAGAATAACTGCATGGTGAATTTATAAGAATAACAAAGGAAATGCAAGCACGAGGCTTTTGTAATTTAAGCTTAATCGGCACAATTGATGACATGCTGTTTTCCGACCAAAAACATGTCAAATGTATTTTTTTTGTTTCTGGTGGTGTATTTTTTTCACTGGCTGTAGGTCAGCTTGGAATTCGTTATTGGGTTAGAACTCATACGACCTCATTTGGGATATTCTCTTTTGGGGGTTAACCCTTTACCCTACGCCGACGATTTCAAAATTTATTATTTTAAATATCATTTTTTAAATTTATTCAAAAAATTTCAACAAAACCATATCATGTGACCCCTTTTTGGAACGAATCCGACGAGCTCGTTGCTAAGAGGGGTCACATGATATGGTTTTGTTGAAATTTTTCGAAAAATAATTTTTTTTCAGCTGCTGAATTTGCATACTACGCGGGCGGATGCAGGCGATTCGTTGTTTAAAGGGTTAATAATAATAATATTTTTAAATCCTAGAATCCACACACGGCACTCAATGTATGTATTCATTTATTTATTGGTATTTAACCCTTTACCCAACGTAACGGCCAAAACCGGCCAGCGCTATTCTCAAAATTCGCCAATTAATTTTCATTATTTTTTAATTTTTTGTCTCAAAAACATAGGTTATGACCCCTCGTTGGAACGAGCTCGTCGAGCTCGTTCCAACGAGGGGTCATAACCTATGTTTTTGAGACAAAAAATTAAAAAAACTAGTTATTCAAGAATTTTTATTGCAAGTATCGTCTGCTTTTCATGTTAGGTAAGGGTTAAGGTCACATATTTATGCACAATGGCTAATCATGACCGTGACAGTTTTACGGGTGGAGGAAGCCGGAGTACCCGGAGAGAACCACCGAGCAACTGTCAGCTCCCCAAAATACTAACTCCACACAATCAGGGTTAGCATTGGTTGAAGACAAGTGCACCATCGACGTGCAGTACGTCTTAGTACACAACGCCACCGTGCCCCCACGAGGGCAATGGAGATGAAGTGTCTTGCCCAAGGACACAACGCGGTTGCCGCAGGTGGGATTTGAACCGAGGACCTCTCTGCTTGCAGCCTGCTCCGCTTCCAACTGAGCCACCGCGACGGTACTGAATGCATGTACAATAATTGCACACATACATATACACACATACACGTACATTTTCTCACAGATACATTCATACATGGATCACTATTATCATTTATTGGTGCCCATCGCCACATCAGCAACCAAGGCTATATCGTGGTGATAAGCGATATAACCTAAAAGAAAAATGGTATTGAGTTAAGGGCCTATATAAGTAATGAAATTTTGTTTATTTTGAATATTCTCACCTCTGATATTCCTTCAATTCAAATTAAATATACACAAACTGTACATCAAAATGGAGGCTGGGATGTATAGAACACGAAACACATGTGTAATCAACCCATAGAGTCGACTGTAGGCACCACTGGTTCCTGGAAGTCTGCTGTCGTATTCGCACCAGAACTGATAATTTAATAATATTTCACGAAAACAACTTGTGGCCAAATGTGCTTCACATATCCAAGAACAAAGCTAGGGGATAAAAATTCTTCAAAACACGGCGACAGAGCTGCATTGGGGAAAATTCCAAAGCCTTTGCTTTTGTTTACGTATGAGTATACTTTCGATTTCCGGTCGACGTCATCGGACAGAAAAAGCATGTAAAAACAACGCCGTCTAAAATCAAATAATGAAAAAGATCGCCTTCATACAGTATACTGATATTAGATTGAGACTGCACAGTTGCCATATTCAATGCAAGGTATCATGATACCTGTTGAAATTTCTTAGAATAACGATTTTGTTTTTCGATGGAAATTCGTGGTAACGAGTGATTTGCGCATGTCTGTCGAGCATGGAAACCATCTTCAATAAAAAATGCAGACAGTGTTGTCCTTTTCCAAAATGCAGTCCTATCGCTGTATTCGAAAGTGGTTTGAATGCCTAGCTTTGTTCTTGGATATATGAAGCACATTTGGCCATACGTTGTACTGATGAAATATTATTTTATTATCGGTTCTGGTGCGAATACGGTAGCAGACTTCCAGGAACCAGCGGTGCCTACAGTCAACTCTATGAGTTAATTACATATGTGTTTCGTGTTCTATACATCCCAACCTTCATTTTGATGTATAATTTGTGTATATTTAATCTGAATTTAAGGAATATGAGAGGTGAGAATTTCAATATAAACAAAATTCCATTACTTATATAGGCCCTTAAAATAAAATAAAAACAAACGACAACTTTACCAAAACAAGTATGTGAGTGTGACTTGACGAGGCAATCCTCACTGACTCATTCACACTCACGCACCTGGTAATGTCAGTTTATGACCAAAACTAAAAGACCACTGAAGGAAATGCCTTTCGAAAAAGGTAGGTTTTAGTACCAGACTTGAATGATTCAAGTGATTTACTATTTTTATGTCGATTGGAAGAGAATTCTAAAGCCTTGGGCCAGCAACCGCAAAGGCCCTATCACCATCATTGGTAAATTTAGATGCGGGCTGTACCAGACTGAGTTGACCTGGTGACCTAAGAGACCTCGGTGGTTTGTGGATGATGTGCAGATCCCGAGATACACTTAAACACCAAATGAACAATTTTAAAATGAATTCTGTGCTTAAAAGGTAGCCAGTGTAACTCAGAGAGTACTGGTGTTATATGCCAGTACTTTTGAGTTATGGTTATGACCCGTGCAGCACAATTTTGTTTGTGTTGTAGCTTTTCAACAATAGATGTGTTAGAGACAATCAGACGAGAGTTGCAGTAGTCGAGGCGACTGGTAACAAAGGCGCGGACAAGGTCTTGTGACGTCTGCATATCAATGAAGGGTCGAATTTTGTTAATATTTCTAAGATGAAAAATTGCACCGCGAGAGACATGTTTGATATGTTCATCAGCGACCAATTTTCATCCATGACATAACCTAAGTTTCGAACACCGCTACTGGGTTTTATCTCCAATATTGAGGGGCAGTTTGGATATTTTTGAAAGTTGATGAGGGTAGAACTATATATATTACTTCTGTCTTGACATCGTTGAATTTAAGAAAGTTTTCAGTCATCCGTCAAAAGCGGAGCTTAAATCCAACAAAACAAGACATGTTAGGTTGTGCCTGTCCGTGGATAGGAGGATATCATTTTGAACCCTTAGAAGCGCCGTTTCTGTTCTGCAATTAGACCTGTGTGCAGATTGGTTAACTTCGGCTATGTCATGGGCTGCCAAATGAGAATTCAGCTGAGAAGCCACCGCACGCTCAATAATCTTTGATAGGAATTGAAGATTAGAGACCGGTCGGTAGTTTTTCAGCACCTCTGGGTCAAGTGTTGGCTTTTTGAGAAGAGGGTTTACTAAAGCGTGTTTAATGCTTGTCGGAAAGACACCAAAGTGAAGGGAGGCATTGACCAGTTTCAAGATCGTTGTAGTTAACTCCGAAAGAGATGCTTTTAACAACCAACTTGGAATATTATCTTGCATGCATTGCTTAGATGGTGCCTTGGATATATTAACCTCTGGATACCTGTTGTAGCCAAAGGTCTGAATTGGGACAACTGTGCAACAGCTTTAACACAGGTGCATGGCATGTCTGCCATATGTCGAAGATCAGATTGTGAGCTTGTATCGAGCGAAGCTCTGATAGTCTAAATTTTTTCCGAAAAGAAAGAAGAAAATCTATTCGCAAGGTCTTTGGATGCCGAATGCTCTGGGAGTACGGTTGTCTTTTGACGACACAGAAGCTTCTCAAGAACGACAGACAGCGCATTAGGAGATTAACATTAGCTGACAATAAGTCCGAAAGATATTTCTGTTTCGCGGATTTGACCTGTTTGTTAATAGTGTGATATGCGCCAAATGTTTGTGTTATTGGAGTTAACCATCTAGTAGACTGTACAGCTGCAATGGGGCCAATACTATAAAACTTTTACAATTGTATTTTCTAGAATTGTATTTTCTCCTTATGACTTTAAATGGGTTTAAAATGAATCATTAGCATTTTCAAAGATCTGGCAATTTGCCACTTGGCAAATTGCCATCTTTTAAAATGCTAATGATTCATTTTAATCATTTATATTAATAGGTAGAAAATACAATTCTAGAAAATACAATTGTAAAAGTTTTATATAGTATTGGCCCCAGGCCTTCCATCGTACTAAACGACCGGAAAAAATGGGTCACCTTAACTTGTTTCAGGGTATGTTTTCTCCGATTTGTAGCACAGAGAGAGGCTTACTCGCGTTTGCGCAAAGGTGGAAATTACCATCCCAGAACACTGCATCTTTTTTTTCACTTTAGCTCCCTCCATTGAACCGATCACACACTGTGATCAGGGTGCCCTTTCCAACAGTGTGTTAGGCCCCTATATCGCCTCATTTCTTTGACAAGCTCAAAACAATTTGTTTTTTTTCATCATAATAAAGATGATCGGAGTTCTAGAAGAGTTAACAAATTAAAACTAAAGGTTAGAATAGTTGCAGTAAACTCTCTTGCTATTTGTGTAAATCTAGTAGTGTAGGCGAACGAAAAACCGGTTACCTTACTTTTTAGGAGAACAAAACTATTTGTCATAACTCACTATCCAACCCAATTTTATTAGTTTCCGTGAGACAGATAGACTGGTAGAGGGAGTGAGAGAGTGAGAGAGAGACACACACACACGCAGAGAGAGAAAAATTTGGCCAACGTTATCTTCACCAATATTTTACACCATAATGCCAGCACCAGATTATCGTGGGTGGTGGGGTCCAGCGCGACTCAAATGCAGTCACCTGCCACTTGTATTTCTCTTTTGGATTCACGTCATTGCAATATTATTGGAAATTAGCAGGAAGGTAGGTGGGAGGGGGGGGGGGGGGTGGTGGCACAGCCGTTTTTACTCTTACAGTAATAACTCTTAAAACCCCTCACCTCACACGACTAGCAGACGAAAGAAAACAAAATATTTAGTTTCAACTGATTTTTTTCCAAAGCATAAAAAGTACAATTATACAATATATCTTATCTCAAACTAGGAAAACCAGCCAATCATTGATTCACGTACATGATGCCTCGCAATAAGAGGTATCTATCGGAATGAAATGGCTGTAAACAAGGTAACCTCGGGCCCGTCCATTATTCGCAATCTCTCTCAATACCTGGAGTCGCTTCCCTCAAATAATACAAGAATACCCTCCATCGCGCCCATCCTACACAAGCGAGACACCTTTGCATGAAACTATGACCTCAAAAAAAAACACGGCTAGTTCTTCTCTGATTCGACATCTACAATTCACCCAAGATGTAAACTTCACTGCATCAGCATATTGCCTCCTTACCGTGTTTACATTATATATGATTGTAAGTTCCGTGTAAGGAGACAGCTCACATAAGCTTCAGCTTCTTGCTGAATCCTCTTTCTAATTCTTTATTGTTGTTCTTTGCGTATTTAGATTTGCCCACAATATAGTTTGTCAGCATAATGTACCATAGTTTTGGAAATAAAACATTTTTTAAACTAATTATCCAGTACAGTGTGAGCACACGGCCGATACGGGAAAGGATTAAGCACCAATATATGTAGACAGAAATTTAGACTTGGCTGTTTACAGTTAGAGATTTGAAGCGTCTGTTATTTATTTATTTATTTATTTATTTATTTATTTATTTATTTATTATGGTTTAAAGACACATTAACAGCCGAGGTCATATCGTGTCGGTAACAGTTTTACGGGTGGAGGAAGCCGAGTACCCGGAGAGAACCACCGATCAACGCCGAGCAGCTACCAGCTTTCCAACATCGTAACTCCGCACTGCAGCACAGGCAGGGTTAGATTGGTTGAAGACAAGCGCACCATCGACGTACAGTACGCCTTAGTACACGGTGTCATCGTGATCCCATGTGGACAGTCGGGGTTAAATGCCTTGCACAAGGACACAACGCGGGACTCCGAATCGATCGCTCAGACGGTCATCCATCCAAGGACTAACCGGACTCGACGTTGCTTAACCTCGGCGATCTGACTATTACTGGTTAACACTCGATTGTATTCACTCCAACGGGACAAATCATGGGTGCATGGGGATTCTTTTTCATGATACGGATCGTACCGGACCGCCATTGGTGATCCGAGCCAAAAAATAGCTGCCCGATACGATACGGTGCCAGTGGTGTAGTCGGGGGGAGGGGGGCACATTCAGTCATGCCCCCCCCCCCATGTTCACCCATATAGGGAACATCAGCAAGAAATTTTAATATCTGGCGATTTACTTGATTCTGAGTCCGTTTGTGTCCATAATTTATATGTTGTGAAACGCATCAATAATTAGGCCATATTGTGGCCTAATTATTGATTGCCTTTCACAACTTGTTAGTCCACATTGTGGCCTAATTATTGATGCCTGTCAGAACTTCTAAATTAAGGACCCAAACGCACTGAAATTCAAGGACATTGTGGAAGGGGGGGAGGGGGGAGGTATTGTCTCAAATTTCAATTGTTTTCCCTCCAATGAGAGGGGGACACCCACTCTTGTGCTCGTCCACATCTTGCTGTTGTAAGGCTCGAATGATGCAGCGAATCATATTCTGTATGCCCTAGATATTACTCTTCCCCCCCCCCCCCCCCCACACCTAATTTTGATATCCTGGCTACGCGTCTGTAACGGTACCGGGTTTCCATTCTGGTTCTTTCCCAGTACAAGGCGGCCCCACTACACTGTTTTCGTTTTTCAACCAATATTGAGAATTTTGACGCCTCCGTGTAGGTATTCGATGGTGAGGGTTTTAAGTGGATATCACATGTTTGATAAACTACCAGCAGCAAAATGAAGAATTCTATAAGGCATTATGCCTTTGTAACAAGCGAATTTTATATCTTCTCGCGCTGACATTGAGTGCGACAAGACGCCATCTGCACTGCTAAAGCTTTGAAGATGGCGCATTGTTCCACTCAAGGGACGATTTATTGTATCATTTATGCTTTCATTCATTCAGTGCGCGGTGGCTTAGTGGTTACGGCATTGAACTTCAACCCGAGAGGTCCGCAGTTTGATCCCCGTGAGGGGTAACTGAGTTGTGTCTTTGGGCAAGACACTTAATCCCGGTTGCCCACGTGGGGGGTACAGTGGCGTTGTGTACTGAAGCGTACTCCACGTTGATGGTGCACCTGCCTTCAAACAATGCTAACCCTGCTTGTGTGGAGTCAGTGTGTTGGGGAGTCTGACAGTTGTTCGCCGTTGTTTGTTGGTTCTCTTCGGGTACTTCGGCTTCCTCCACCCCGTAAAAGTGTCCGACACGAGGTGACCCTGGCTGTCGAAAGTGTCGTTAAACTTCAATAAATAAATGCTTTCATTCGTAATGGTCAGGCGTCTCCTATCTGGAACGACTTGGATCTTAGACTGTGAGGGAAGCGTGTTCTCAGAACTAATCTGGGAGAGGCAGCGGAAGCTCGATAAAAGTGGAGGGGGCACAACTTTTCAAGGCCAACTTAGTTCGGCCAAGTGGGAGAAAAGCTACAACCGTACAGGGGGCACAACTTTTCAAGGCCAACTTAGTTCGGCCAAGTGGGAGAAAAGCTACAACCGTACATCAGTAAATGTACAGTGACATAGAATAGCCTTTCGTTTAGATGAGCATGCCGCGCTGTGGCCACTGTCGTGTCGAGTTCTTCTACTTCAATCATCTTCCAACCCGAAGGCTAGCCTTCGGGTTGGAAGATGGGGCAAGTAGAAGAAGCGGACCGAAAGCGACCGATTCTTTTGCCAACTGTTGCTTGGCTTTGCAAATAATATATTACAGGAATGCCTGTATGTGACACGTCTGTGTGCGCCCATTTTATATCATTGTGTAACCGCGAAATATATCTGTGGAAAAAAGTGGAGGGCACGTGTCAATGTGCCCCCCCCCCCCCCCCCCACCCTGGTTCCGCCGCCCTCTGCTGTGTACGTCGTGATGAGGGTAGTAATTATATTGTGGTTAAGTGTCACAATCCACTTGCACTAAATGATGGATCTCGCTAGTGTACATATACTGTTATTACATTTTGGCTGGGTTTGCAGTGATTGGAAAGTAAGGAACAGCAATTGAAAACATTCATTGTTTTACCTCAGAAACATAGCCTATAACAGACCTCTTTGGAACGAACTCTACTAGCTTTGTCAATGATAGGTCTGAATTACGCTGGTTTCATGTAGCCGCTACATTAGATAAGGGATGGCAGATCCATTTCCAAGTATGTCAAACTCTGTGGCTTTAGAGGAAGTCCTGCAGACAAAAGGGAATTTTCTTTACAGTTTGTTTGTTTGTTTGATTGTTGAGATTTAAAGGCACTTTTAACAGCACGGGTCATATTGCTCGGACATACACAGAACGACACGAGTGGAAATGAGTTAATCGATATAGCACGAGTACCGGCGGGGAAGGATAAAACGAGAGGCCTTCTGTTTTTATTTCATGCCTTCGCGTCCATAAAAACAGTTATAAAAAGGACGTTCAGCAATTCATTTGACAACTATCAACAAAAGCAACCAAATTTCCGTGTTACAATTTCGTCCCTTGAGTCCCAATGTGTTCTATGTGCTTACTGGCACGTCGAACACATTGGAACTCAGGGGACGATTTTTAGCCGTCATTAGCGATTCAAATTGTAATTGCGATGCACGATTTGTAGAAAATGCCAGTGAAATTTCGCTTCTTTATAAAAATAGTCCGTCAACGATTTCCGTTCCGTACGGTACCGCACATATGTGCGGAACAGATTTTTATTTTCCGCATAGTTTAGTGTTGCTGTGGATGGGGATTTCAAAGAACAGGTGTGGACATAAGGAGTTGGGGAGACCTTTCGAGCAAAGGCGAGTAACTGTCAGACTCCAGTTTACTATGGTGAGCAATGGCTGAAGGCATGAGTGCCTATAACATGTTGTATGCATCAGCTCATTGTTCCACCTTGATCTCACTTGGATAATAATTAAGTGTTTGTCCAAAGGCACAACGCAGATCACGCGACTAAGGGTCGAAAGACTACGACATTCCGATTTAACCCTTTGAACCCTAGCGGCCGTTTTTCCGGCAAGCAACATGATACGTCATAACATCATTAAATAGGATGGCTGTTCAGTATATGTGTGGGGTAGACCAATCAATATTTTCAACGTGCAGCCCCGAGGCTGCACGTTGAAAATATTGATTGGTCTACCCCCAAAAATGAATATGGACTCTTCTAATTGCTGCCATTGAACTGGCATGGAAGATACCACTAGAGTTCAAAGGGTTAAAAATAATGCACCATGGTATAGTGGTATCTAGTTAATGAAGACGTGACTGGAAATCTCTGCAAAGTATTGGATAGAAGTAGTATAGCAGGAGGTTTTCTCGGGGCTTTGGTGGAGCCGTCAGTGTAAAATTCCGCAAGAAATTTGGGAGTGGGGGGGGGGGGGGGACATTCCATGAACATATGGTGACTTTTAACTTTCGATATGTGAGACCAAACGCCCATACCTTTCCCCATTTTTTTTCCATTTTCGACAGTTTTTTTCAATCAATTTCTGATTCCCCCCCCCCCCTCCTCCCACCCTCATTTTGATGGATATTCACAGTCCTACTCTATTCACTACAGTTTACAAATGTTGACTTGGGTGGTCTCTATATGTAGATCATTTTCTCCAATATTATTTGTCCACAGTCTTCACAGCAAGTTGATCATCATGCTGTATCGAAAAACGTTTACAAAATATAGGGAGTTTTCTGGGAGTTTGTGGAAAATTAATTACTCATATCTTCACAGTACTGGGGACTTTCAGTATGGACCATGGGGCAAGGTTAATCAAATGATGACAGTTGATCAGATGTTCAAAAACGATTTTATTTTCATAAATAATAACTTCAAGAATTGAACATATATAGATTTGTCCGCTTGTATCCATGTTAAACCATCATGGACTATGAGATACCAAAAATATACCAATGTATTAATCAGGTTGCTCAGGTAGTGTACCAGTAAATATTTTGACCGTATGTTTATGCTAAAATATATTAAACAAACCGAACATATGATTATAAAATGAATTAATGCTTCTATTTTCGGGTATTCTGGGGTTGAATGACTTCTCTTTTATTTCGTGTATTTGATTGAGTATACCTTTTCATTCTTTAAAGTTTTTTTAAGCTTGCAAATTTTTCTTGGAATTTTTTTATTTTATTTCAAAAATTGGCTGTGAAAACGAGTGGAGTGACAGGAAACAGTTCTGAGAACAAATCTATTATTATTGTACTACCAATGACTTTCAATACTTCGGATTACTATTCACTGACACGTTTTTCAGTTCATGCCAGCGCATTGCCATGTCTCAAATCAGGAGTGTCAGTTGAGAATGATCTGTCTGAAAGTGCACTGATATACTAGTATACAGTGGAGCCCACTTAACTGGATATCTCTTTACTGAATTACCCTGTTAATTGAATATAATTTCCCAACACAAACCCATTTACCATACCTCCAGTACAAATTTGACCTGTTAATTGAATACAGGTTACAGAGTAAACTACTGCTAATTGAATAAAAAATCTTGTAACCTCTTGAGAAATTACCCTGACTCTCCCCAGTTTTCCTTTGTTATTAAACATATTCGGCCTCAGTATATCCAATGCAGGCATTTAATCTATTATATCTTGTTTGACAGGAGCTCTGTCAAGAATAGTTTTCATTGGCAAAGTGGCTATTCAATGAACAGGGTTCCACTCTATATATATACCAATGGTATGTCTTGATAGTAAATCTTTTCTGTTTTCACCCTGAGGTTCTATTGGAGGTATATAGGATGTCGCTACAACTAACACTGTTGAGTAAAAAAGCTAAAAAAAAAGGTTGAAGCTGGTTGCAAAAAGTGACTAATGACTCACTGAATGATTGCTGCAAATCTATAGAAGTGACAAAATGAACATTTATATGGACGTACCGGTCGTAAAAACCTATAAAATTATTGAAAGAATGAAAGGAATAAAAATTTAGACCATGGAAAAAAATTGATTTCTGCCCATTACGACCGCCCATCCACCCTCATCAAACGTTCCTGAAAATTTTTGTTAACCCCCAGTCAGTCCAGTAGAAGAAGCTCGACATACCGTGACCCGAGCAACGTCATGTTGGATATTACACTGGATATCAACAAGGATCAACGTCCCTCTGACGTCATGTGCCTACAATAATGTCACAGCGTCTTTAGCGACGTCAACCGTTAGGCGGGAAAAAACATTCAATAAAACTCAACTTTCCCATCAGTCATCCATCACATACCCATTTTATATACCCAAAGCTCTGTCAATATAGGCCTATACATGACAATACATGACAATACATGCCATGCTCATGTATACACAACTACAGTGCAGCTTACTGTCGTCTATATGCAATACCTATTCCACTTGCCGGATCCGTTTGGATGGAGCGTAAAATAGGTCTCATGTCAGCTCACCAAATCCCCGGTTTCTATGGGAATTTAACCCTTTACCTAACCTGAAAAGCAGACGACACTTGCAAAAATAATTCTTGAATAACTAATTTTTTTCATTTTTTGTCTCAAAAACATAGGTTATGACCCCTCGTTGGAACGAGCTCGTTCCAACGAGGGGTCATAACCTATGTTTTTGAGACAAAAAATGAAAAAAATAATGAAAATTAATTGGCGATTTTTGAGAATAGCGCTGGCCGGTTTTGGCCGTTACGTTAGGTAAAGGGTTAACACTTGGCTCCACCAAAGCTCTGGGAAATGGGGGCTGAAAATCTCCTACTATACTACTGTCGTGTACAGGCTATTTGCTCTAAAAAAAAACATTAACTCGTCCCACTGGAATTTCATAGAAGTTTATTTATTTATTTAATTTGGGGGTTTAACGACACTTTTGACATCAGAGTCACCTCGAACAGGACAGTTATACGGGCGGTGGAAGCCGGAGTGCCCGGAGTGCCCGGAGAGATCCAACAAGTCCCGACGAGCAACTGTCAAACTCCCCAACGTACTAACTCCGCGCAAGCAGGGTTAGCATTGGTTGAAGGCGGGTGCACCATCGACTCACAGTGTTCCTCATTATACAGCGCCACCATGCGCCCACGTGGGTAATCGCGATTATGTGCCTTGCCCAAAGACACAACGCAGTCACAACTGGCCGGGATCGAATCGTTGACCGTTCGAGTTGAAGTCCAATGCCCTAGCCAGTGAGCCACTGCGCTCCCGGGTAGACTATTAACTTTATACCTAACGATAGGAATGTACGAGTACGACACCTAGAATATTTTTATTTAAAAACACTTCAGTTTATGATCCCCCCCCCCCCCCCACGGTCCCCATCTCTTTGGTATCTGCGCGTTGGACACGCGGATTCGTTCTAGTGAGGGCACATAATTCATATTTTGTGAAGTACAAATTGAAGAAGAAAGAAAATAGAAATTATTGGCGATTTTTATTATCTTCTTTTACGGTCACGATTAGCCTTTGTGCATAAGTAATTGACTTTAAACACCAATAAATAAATAAATTATCTTCTTTTTATGACGCTGGATAGATTTTGGAGACTGTCGGACAATGGGTCGATCTGAAGGTCTGGGTCCAAGCTCGTGGTTCTTTGAGCGAGATAGAAAAAAAACGTGTCTACTCTCGTCTTGAATGAATAATATGAGATCGAAAAATTGCCAATAAAATAAATCCCTCTGGTCATTGAACTGGCTTTATGAGCAATCACGTGCAAAGAATGAACTAATAGCCCCAAAACAAAACAACCTCAAACAGAGCTACTTTATTGTTATTGTCTTCTGTCGGTTCCAAGCAGTGGATTACAGAGCCAATAACTGTATGTGTGACGCCACACCATTGTGCTTTCGTCTTTCGCTTGTATAAAACGTTTGAGTCGCTGACGATATTTCCAAATTATGAAATTATTCTGAAACATGCGTACAGAAAACTTGTGTTTGATCATCAACCTTTGCATTGTTTTCGTATCTTGGATCAATCCTGTTTCATCTCGTCGTAAGTATATTAAGCCCATATTTGTAAAATTTCATGCGGGCGAGCGGTTTTTTATTTTATTTTTCATTACTGAAACTATTTATTTGCCATTAAAAGATAACCCTTTACCCAACGTAACGGCCAAAACCGGCCAGCGCTATTCTCAAAAATCTCCAATTTATTGTCTTTATTTTTTCATTTTTTGTCTCAAAAACATAGGTTATGACCCCTCGTTGGAACGAGCTCGTCAAGCTCGTTCCAACGAGGGGTCATAACCTATGTTTTTGAGACAAAAAATGAAAAAAAATAGTTATTCAAGAATTTTTTTTGCAAGTGTCGTCTGCTTTTCATGTTAGGTAAAGGGTTAATGTTCTTGGTTTATGTTTTTGGCCTCATAATCTACGGAATCGCATGGGTGAATGGTGGTGTATTTCGTCTCTTGAGAGCAAGAAGGTTTTGCAATGCTAAGCATTACACAGCCTTCTTGCACTCAAGGGACAAACTTATCAATTTTTTAACTTGGGTAAAATATCAGGCATAAACCATTTATTTTTTTATTTTTAAGTTTACGTTGGTTATAAAAAGAGAGCATGCGGCAGCCAAAAGGACCATGCAGGAGGGCCTGAGAAACAGATTTTTATTTTTTACGCTTAATAAGAATACAAATAATAATAATGGTGAGCTTTGCAGTACCCGTGGTTCTAACACTGGGTCCGTCCATGAAAATCATACCCCAACAATGAGCTCGTTCCAATGAGGGGTCACATAATATGGTTTTGTTGAAATATTTTGAAAAAATTTCAACTGCTCAATTTGCATATTACGCGGACGGATGCGGGCGATTCGTTAGGTAAAGGGTTAAAGCACATTGTGATGCTCCTAATTTGAACCTTGCTGTTCAAAAAATAGGCCTACAACAATATTATAAACTGAATTTACAGTCCAAAAGCAGTGACGGATCTAGGATTCTGGCTTGTGTGGGCGGGGCGCAACATTTCAATTATAGGCCATGATGAAAGCATCACCCGATGTGTTTCGTGTTCTTTTCATCTCAACTTTGATTTTGATGTATAATTTGTGTATATTTAATTTGAATTTAAGGAATGTCAGAGGTGGAGTTTCAAAACAAACAAAATTCTCTTCCTTATATAGCACCTTAAATTTTCCACAATTTTTTCAACAAAATGAAGGTTGAGATGAAAAGAACACGAAACACATATGCCCTTTGTTATCAACTCAGATTTGACAATAGGCACCACTGGTCCCGGAAGTCTGCTACCGCATTCGTACCAGAACTATTAATACAGTAAAATTTCACGAGAACAACTTGTGGCCAAATGCGATATACATATCGAAGAACAAAGCCAGGGCATCAAAATTCTTCAAAACACAACGATAGAGCTGCACGGGGGTAAATACCAAAACTGTCGGTTTTGTTTACATTGTAAATTACTAACGATTTCCGGTCAACGTCATCGGACGGAAAAATCACCGATATACAATGCCGTCAAAATCAAATAATGAGAAAGATACAGCATACTATTATTACATAGAGACTGCAAAGTTGCCATATTCTATGTAAGGTATCATGACACCTGTTGAATTTTCCATGAATTACGATTTTGTTTTTCGATGGAAATTCGTGGCATCGAGTGATTTGCTCATGATGTCCGTTGAACATGGAATTCATCTACAATAAAATGCAGTGTTGTCATTTTCCAAAATTCAGTCCTATCGCAACATTCTAGAGTGTTTTGGATGCCTAGCTTTGTTCTTGGATATGTGAAGCACATTTGGCCACAAGTTGTTTTCCGGAAATATTATTTTATTATCAGTTCGGGTACGAATACGGTAGCAGACCTCCTGGAAACACTGGTGCCTGCTGTCAAGTCTACGAGTTGATTACATATATTTTTCGTGTTCTATACCACCAACATTCACCTTGGTGTATAATTTGTTGTGATATTTAGCTTGAATTTAACCCTTTACCTAACCTGAAAAGCAGACGACACTTGCAAATAAAATTTTTGAATAACTAATTGTTTTCATTTTTTGTCTCAAAAACATGTGTTATGACCCCTCGTTGGAACGAGCTCGTCGAGCTCGTTCCAACGAGGGGTCATAACACATGTTTTTGAGACAAAAAATGAAATACTAATGAAAATTAATTGGCGATTTTTGAGAATAGCGTTTGCCGGTTATGGCCGTTACTTTGGGTAAAGGGAATATCAGAGGGAAATTTCAAATTGAACACATTTCTCTTACCTTTTTTGCACCTTAAACATGGGAAACCAATGTACAACAGCTCAATTGACACCTGCGTTTGAGTTTAATTGTATTATTTATTTATTTATTTATTTATTTATTTATTTATATATTTATTAAGGTTTAACGACACTTTAACAGCCAAGGCCATATCGTGTTGATGATAGTTTTACGGGTGGAGGAAGCCGGGGTAATCCACCGAGCAACGACGACCAGCTGCCAGCTCCGCAGCATCGTAACTCCGCACTGCAGACCAGGCAGGGTTAGATTTGTTGAAGACGTGCAGTACGCCTTGGTACGCGGCGTCATCGTGTCTCCATGTGGATAACAGGGTTAAGTGCCTTGCCCAAGGACACAACGCGAGAGTCCCAGTCGATCGCCCAGACAGTCACTTGTTGCGTGTTGGTTGCTGGAAGTAAACGCGTGCAGTGTTTAATTTGTGCGCGACACCACATGTTGGATGCAGATTCTGTTTCCATTATTTAATCCGATTAGCAGTTCTCATGTCACAAACACGGTATTTTCAATTTGCCCCCTTGGGTTTTTCGTCTTTTTGTCAATGTCTTTTTCTTAGTAACAGCTGTTATAGCCTATGCTCAAGAATTATAACTAAAGAAACGCAAAGATATTTCCATGCAGGATTGTCATTCCTGACACTGACCAATTGAGCGTTTATACTTTGTCGCTAGTATTCTGAGAAGACCGTTGTAATCATTCATAACTTACGCCATGTCGTTGGAAGAACGCCGAGTTTGAGATGACGACTGTTGGGCCAGATACTGACTTGAAACTGATTTACCGCATGGATTTGGCAGAATTGTATTAAGTCTTCAGGAGTGTCATTTATCTCCAACCCTTGCGATATGTGATGTTTGTGGGATATTCCCAAATAAATGAAAATAAATGAAATATTGCCATCAACAGTGCTGGCTGTTTTTTAATGCTATCGAAAAACAATTGAAAGTAAGCCCATTTCAAAATTGAATAATAGTGTTTAATAAATGAGATGATATTCCCAGCAAAATAAATGTGTTCTGTTTAACGAAATTAAAACACGCGTTTAAAATCTAAACTCGGGTGTTTATAAAAAAAAAAAACATGGTGTTTTTTTACGACTGACACTCTTGTGATGCAATATATTATGTAATGTGACGTTGTGTCCTTGAGGAAGGCACTTAATCCCGATTGCCCATGTACGGGTGCGGTGGCGCTGTGTACTAAGGCGTACTGCACGTCCATAGTGGACTTGTCTTCAACGAATGCTAACCTTGCTTGTGTGGAGTTAGTACGTTGGGGAGACTGAAAGTTGCTCGTCGTTGCTCGTTGGTTCTCCCCAGGTACTCCGGCTTCCTACATCCGTAAAACTGTCCGTCACGAGGTGACCATGGCTGACGAAAGTGTCCTTAATTTCCAATAAATAAATAAATAAATCACGAGATCACATTTCTTCTCTGACAATTCTCCAAACGCCTGATAAAATTAATGGTTTCATGGGTCAACGATAAATAATTAATAGGTTTTTGCATGGAATATCAGTTTCTTTAGACTCCCACAGAGCGAATTCGTTGAACCTAAGCTGTCCGTCGAAATCAACCGAATCAATATCTTGACCTTCAAACGGGTTTGGAAAAAGGGAGAAAAATAATATACCCGTGCTTCAATCGACAAGAAATTGTATTCAAGAAAGAAGCATGGCTTTAACCCTTTATCCAACGTAACGGCAAAAACCGCCCAGCGCTTTTACAAAAATCGCCAATTCATTTTCATTATTTTTTTTTATCTCAAAAATATAGGTTATAACCCCCCCATTGGAACGAGCTCGTCGAGCTCGTTCCAATGATGGGTCATAACCTATGTTTTTGTTTGCAAGTGTCGTCTGTTTTTCATGTTAGGTAAAGGGTTAAACTTCAACTCTGTAACCTTTTCATTTGAACTGTGATTTTGCAGACGTGTATTATTCCAGGTCAGTTCATAGAAATAAACTGAAAAAGTTTGTAACTATTCATGACAGATCCTGTGGGAACTCCTGGAGGCGAAGCAGTGCTTGTATACTGTGGTAAACAAGCTTTGTTTATTTGTTGGTGTTTATGGTCACATATTTCTGCACAATGGCTTATCCTGACGGCAACATGGATATAAAGTTAAGTTTTGTCAATCGTTTATACCCATGTTGCCAATTTTAGAGGACTTTCACCCCAAGCATTAATGCTTGAGTCCCATTTTACCAGTACAACAGGGCTTGTTTGGTATGTTTACCACAGTGAATAAGCACTGCTCCACTTGTCGGAGTTCCCGCGTGATTGAGGACAAGCTTTGTTTTACTGGTAAAAGAGGACCCGGTAGCAATGTCTGGAGTGGATGTCCTCTAAAATGGACATGTATATAAACGATTGCCTGTAATCACTGGACTTGAACTGACTTGAAATTTATATTGTGGTCACGGTTTTTCTAATGCAGAAATGTGTGGCCTTAAACACAAATACCTGGATAAATAAATCACGATGGAGGGAATCAGGAGCGGTAGGGTTTGGAAAGTGGAATATGAGCTCTACCGTTTTTCTCGTAGTTTTAGTGCATCTTTTCGCTTGACCTTCTGTCATCAAAACTAGAGGCGGTGGGGAACCTTGAACTCCTTTCGCCACCCATCCATCCCCCATATACAAACATTTTTATTCAGACATGCTGCATGTTTACGCTTTTTAAGTTTAAAAACTTGAAAGTGTGCAATTGTGTCAATATCTTACTCCAACAGGTATCAAAGAATTTCATTGGTTTTCAGATGACACATGCAGACTGCATAGGCCCATAAACTATATAGGCTTGTCAAAATCTCTATATGGCTTACAGTCGAGAATAATCTCCTCTTTGTTCATTGATTTTTCAAAATGTCGGCGGACGGTGCC
Organism: Pictodentalium vernedei; assembly: GCA_031216915.1. NCBI lineage: Eukaryota > Metazoa > Mollusca > Scaphopoda > Dentaliida > Dentaliidae > Pictodentalium > Pictodentalium vernedei. Next base: position 246,669,361 of record CM062288.1, on the reverse strand, counting down.
ATTTCACGTTAAACAAGAAAGAATCATTTATTGATTGCAGGTGTCCGTTCTGTGTATTCCCAGTGAGAACGCCGAGAAGTGAAGTCGTGCTTGTTTATTGCGGTAAACAAGTTATGTTTTACTGGTAAAAAGGAACCCAAAACCAACGCCTGGGGTGGATATCTTCTAAAGTGGACAGCATAGGCATAAACGATTGCCTAAGCTTGACTTCATTCCTATATTGCACGATATAGCCAATGATGCTGAATGTCAGTGAACTTAAATACCAATAAATAAATAAATAGTTCCGTAAAAACGCAGAAAGACCTAAAAACGTTAAAAATCTGTTTCTCTGGCCCTCCCACGTGGTCTTTTTGACTGCCGCATGCTCTCTTTTTTTATAAGCAATGCAAATTTAAAACATAAAAATTAAATAGTTTATGTCTGATATTTAACCAAGTTAATACAATTGATAAATTCGTCCATTGGGTGCAACAAGGTTTTGCAATGTTTTAGCATTGCAAAGCCTTCTTGCGCTCAAGGGACGAAATACACAGCCGTCCATGCTATTCTGTAGATTATGAGGCCTAAAAAATAAAACAAAGAACATGAACTTTTGGTGGCAAAGAAATAATTACAAAAATACAAAATAAAATAAAATAAAAAGCTGCCCTCCCACGTGCAATTTTACAACAACAAAAAATGGCCAGAGAAACAGAAGATCTACTTTGTGGGGCCTGAGATATATTTGCTACACTGTTCGCTAGTGTACTGATATGGTATATACTATGTACGTTAATTCCATTCTTACCTTACTTTGGAGTTCTAAGCGCAAGAGACCACCACACCACCACCGGGGAGAGGTAGTGCCTTTGGTAAGAGGATTCCCTCTCACACCGTCCCTCACCCGGTGGTTAGTTCTTCGGAGAAGAGAAAGATGAAGAATCCATCCACCAGACGCAGGGATGCCCGGCGCTGGGAGGCATGGCTTGCGAAGAAAAGAGCAGGAACAGAGAAACAGGAGGTGGTGAGGGAGACTCCCATTGAATCACCACCACCTTCTCTTCCCATGCCAACCCCAACCTCTCCTACGGGATTTCAATGACGTTAGGTGGAGGCGTGGTGGGATTATTATGATCCCATGGAGGTGGGATGGGGAAATCTCACCCGAGGGGCAAGATTTTTGAACCAGGCCCGAGGCTTGCCGAGGCTCTGGTGCAGATATCTCTCCCTGAGGGTGAGATTTCCCCATTCCCATCTTCAGACTCAACGAGGATGATTTTTTTTTCCCACACACGAGGATTACGTCATTATAGATAATTGGCGGTCACGTGCTGACATACCCAATTTATCACGTAGACTTTTCGAAAAACGAACAATTTCATCCGAAAGATCGTACAAAAGTTAGGTATATACCATAGGTATACATTAAAAAACTGATTTGTAACACTGTCCGTTAAGGGGTTAATGATGAATTTGCGCGTGTCAAACTCTGATGTAAAGTGCATTGTGAGATTATTGATCCATCGATAAATTCGCGCAGTGATATTATTAAATCTGCAGAGAAACATGGGGTTGAAACAAATCAAGTTTAATATTTGAATAATAATTAAATATTGAGTCTATATCAACAAGGAACAGATAAATAAATAAACGAACACAATTTTAGAAGCGTTTTTTGTGCAGACGATGATGAAATAGTTTCGGCGACCTAATAAAATATGCAAATTAATATGTCATGTGGGATGGGTGGGATAGAAATATCCCACCCTGTTGTCTCACCCGGGACACGCGTATGTTTCACGTATAGTGGGGGGGGGGGGGGGCATCCTCGAGTGGAGTGGTGTGGGTGAATTTCACGTTCGGGGGAAGATATTTGACCCAGCCTCTCGGCTATAAAATTTACCAATTCAAATGTCATCGTCGGGTGAAGAGTATTTGATTCAGACACTCGGCAAGCATCATGTCTGGGTCAAATACCCTCCCCCCTCGAGGGGGAGATTTACCCAGCCCACCCCTCACCCCTCACTGCTTGGGGAGTATAATACACTACTGCGTCACCCGACTTTCAACCTGAATATGAAACTATATTCAGCCCTAGTTCTCTAATAGCTAGAGCAACAGAATTTTCTCCAATCGTCCGCGTCCGGGACGACCCGCGTTGTGTTTTTGGGCAAGGCACTTTATCTCGATTGCCTACATGGGGGCACGATGACGCCATGTACTAAGGTACACGCTAAAAATTAAAGTGTTAAAAACTACACTTGAAGTGATGTATTTAAGACTTACTAAGTGCTGAACTAGCACTTTGTTCAAGTGTAGATATCCCAGAACTTGACAGGTGTTACAGTAATACCACTTGACAAGTGTAATGTCGCGACACTTAAAAGGAAACAACGCAGAGGACGCGGATCAGGCTCGAACTCTCGAGCCTGATCCGCGTCATCTGCGTTGTGTCCTTTTAATTATGTACTCACCAAGCGCAAATCAAATTATGGACGATTCTGGAAGAACCACCAATGCTAGACACATGGGAAGTGCCATCCATTCAAGTTTCAGATGTCTGATGATTTTTGTAATGTCTAAGTGCTTAAAGCATTGCACTTTGAGTGTTAAAATCAAACCCTAAGAGTTAGAATGGGTTTAACACCTTGAAAGTGTCAGTTTTAACACTTTAGTTTTTAGTGTGTATACTGCATGTCGATGGTGCACATGTCTTCAACCGCTGTAACCCTGTTTGAACGGAGCTTGAACAGAGTTAGAATGTTGAGGAGCTGACAGTTGTTTGTCGATCGGTGGTTCTCTCCGGGTACTCCGGCTTCCTTCACCCGTAAAACTGCCACGGTCACGATTAGCCATTGTGTATAAGTATGTGACTTAAACACCAATAAATAAATCAATTTTCCCCAATCACTCCGTTTTTCTCTTGTTTGACTATGAATTCAACCAATTATATCTTGTTTGACAGAGCTCACTGAGCTCTGTCAAACAAGGTATATTAGGTTAAAATACAAAAACTGAATTATGGGAAATATTTGCTGTTGAAAACTTTGTCATTTTGACATGAATGCAGCGGGTTAAAATAAACATAAAAATGTGTGGCTCGCGGATATTTGTGCATCTAAAATTATAATTTTTGGCGTGGCTTGGAAGGACCCTGGAAGCCGCTTCGAATGTTTAGTGTTTTAATCGATGCCTCTCTTCCCCAACCCCACCGCATACAAATACCTCTTAACGCATTCATTAAAATCTGAGAATCAATGAAATTGTATTTTTGTGGATCCATTTTTCATTATTTTTTTCACCAGGTCTGGAACGTCTTCGATATTTCTTTTCTTTTTTCTTTTCACAGTGTGCAATGTACTACGGAATGGGTAACACAGAAGACGTATTGAGTAGAACAACGAACTGTTTTCTGTGTGGACATAACCCTACCGTATTCAAGTATAACATACCGATATATACATATTGAAAACACAGTTTACGCTTATTATATATTGGTCCTGTGATTTAAAACTGAATAAATCCTGAAAACATCAAATGGACACGTTTGAAACCTGGATTGATTTTTTAGTTTTGGGAAAACATTCCCATCTGGCTCCTTCGGGCTCACTCTCCGAGAAAGAAGGTCAGGGAAGTGGCGACAGTGGGTGGGGGGTGGGTGGTGTTACCACCCCCCCCCCCCCCAATCCTGGCCAAAATTTCCTACAGTTGGAAATTCGGATGGCAAGTCATGAGTAGTTGGAAATTCTATCTATCTGGATTTTAGAGCTTCTTTGGTGATGCTGTCTCATTTACTTCCCAAAATTCCAGCTCGGTTTCAAATCGGCAAAAATTCCAACTGTTACTATTTACAACGACGGTGTACTCAACATCGAGCTTCATGCATGATGTCAATCGGTACGAGATTTCTATTGTACGTTTACTTATCGTAATAAAAAAAAATCCTCGAAATGCACTTCAAGAAAACTGCATCATGTAAAATCGTTATCCGAGTTAATTCCATCATTCACAGTTACAAAATGATGAAAGTTCGAAAATTATTCATTTCTGCATAAGATCTGATTTAATGTTGGGACAGTGTGAATTGTTCAAAGTTCTAGGCTTGAGCATTTGTTTAGCACATATTCAACTCTCAGAAGAATACCAAATAATAACAATTCTATCATAAATGTGTTGGCATTTCAGACACTAGAATCAATTTTATGCCCCTTTCAGAGCTTCATTTTCTAACTTTTTCTCTGTAGTGAATTTCCATCTTTGGGAAGGGACCTGGAGGGGGTTTCCCCCTCCCGGTCCATCCCTCTAGTTGAAAATTCACTACCCTTCACCCCCAATCGGAAGCCTCCAGCCACGCCCATGAAGAAGGCCAGCAACTTATGGTTCTTCTGGGGTCATCCATCTATTTTAGTTTAACCCTTTCAACCTGATGTGCGTAACATATTGCGTAAAGAAAAAACTAGTAGTGGTCGAGCCGACGATAGAAAGAGCAAGAAATCTGAAGCGAGGTTCGGTAATAATTTAATCCAACAACCCAAGAGAGCTGTTGAATTAAATTATCTCTGAACATCTCAACAAATCAGAATGGTTTCGCCCTTTTCGTCGTTGACAGTATTGACTGAATGATACCTCCCAGGGCGAAAGTGTTAAAAGGGTTAAATTGTATATTCTGATGTAGTATACTTTTAATACGGGACTATCTACAACAGAGCTAGGCTGGCCGTATGGTCCACCGGGAAAATTCTCCTGGGCACTCTATTGGGTTCCCCTGGGGCACAAAAAAATTGATGCAACCCAATATCCGCTGGTACGTGAAAATAACCAAAAGGCGAAATGGATCTGATTGCTCAGACTGCCGATATATCGACATGTTCTTTAAGTGGACAGCCAATACAATCCACACAGAGGATATTTCGATTTATCATATGACTCGTCCGTTTTGTTCACTTTAAAACATTTGATATTTTGTTTTCATATTAATCAGTAATAAATAAAGCCTTCCGTCAATTTCATTGGTCAATTTCAAAACTAGACTATTTGATTGGATGAACAAAATACAACTGGGCCATATTTTCATAATTTGCATAATTAGAGTTGGGAGCTTTCATTGGTCAATTTCAAAACTGGACAATTTGATTGGCTAAACCAAATACAACTGGGTGGCATTTGCATAATTTCAGTAGGAGGAATTTACGTTATCTGTCCTATTTAGGGTGAGTTTTATTGTATTTATCTTTTACTTACAAGAAAAACGCCATTCATTTTTTTTTTTTTTTATATATTTTCACTTTTTGCTTCCAAAACATAGGTTATGACCCCTCATTGGAACGAGCTCGACGAGCTCGTTCCAATGAGGGGTCATAACCTATGTTTTGGAAGCAAAAAATGAAAATTTTTAGTTATACGAAGATGTTTTTTTTCCAAGTGCCGTCTGCAACTCAAGTTAGATGATGGGTTAGAAAGTCATACTAAGTGGCTAATTTGTGCGTGTGTGTGTCATATGATACATAGAATATGGAATGAGTGTTTTTCTCATATAATATTTATGAAACTCGTCCGAATTTTCCGTTTGGACTCGTCAGAGGCTCTCCAAAACGGAAACTTCTTAGACTCGTTTCATGAATATATGAGAAAACACTCATTTCTTATCCTCAAAATATCAGCAGTCTAGTGTCTCTACTCGCTCAGATGAAAGGAAACCGCGTTGCTTCAGATTCAAAAATCTAAATTTTCTCCGATTATTCCAAACTATGGTCTTCCGGATGGATCCTTCCTCGGTGGAATAATTTTTGTCGAATGATCGATGAAGATGATACAAAAATGCGATCGAAATATCCTCTATGTGGACTGCCATTGATAGCTCAGATGCAAGGAAGCCACCATTCGTTCAGCTCACAAAATCAAAATTTTTCTCCGGATCTGGAGTCCCCTTGGTGCATTCCCTGATAACTTTTCTTGATCCAGTCCGCACCTTATCTCCAATGGTGTAGGTTCTACCCTTGATTGATATGCTTGCCATACCCAGACCATGAAGGATAACGATTGTTTTATTCCCCAAGAATCCAAGTGATGCCAGTGATTATTCAAGCACTAATAAAGAAGAGAAATAGGTTTACTTTACATGCCAGCTAATACCGGAACTGAGCACGGTAAAACTTGCTTGTGGTAGTGGTCTCTAATATGGAGTATACCGACTTTCTGTGGCGTAGATATGGGGTGGAGGTCCACCCCACCAAAAATTGTCAAGAGCGTACTTCTGTTACTTCACTGTACATTTTGGTGGTTTTATTGGTGAATTGATTGCTTGCTTCAATTGCTTTTCTCTTTTTCAATTTTTCTCTGAAAATCATAGCTTGTGACGCTTTAATGTGCGGTTTTAGCCGTTAATCTAGTTAAATGGTTAAAAGTAACTTAGCACAGTCCGTGAAGTCATGTCGTGAAGCAAATCGGGCAGGGACAGCAATGCTTGTCTAAGTTCCACTTTTGGAGCCTTCGATTTCAGAATGGTAACCATGGTCCTGTACTTCCCGATTTTACCGTTATCTATCTAAACATGTATAGAGTTTCTGACTATTTTCTAGGGTGAGAACATAACTTGTTAAACCCTTTACCCAACGTACCGATCAGCGCTATTCACAAAAATCGCCATTAATTTTCATTATTTTTTTGTATTTTTTGTCTCAAAAACATAGGTTGGCCCCTCGTTGGAACGAGCTCGACGAGCTCGTTCCAATGAGGGGTCATAACCTATGTTTTTGAGACAAAAAATGAAAAAAATTGATTATTCAAGAATTTTTTTTTTGCAAGTGTCGTCTGCCTTTCATGTTAGGCATAGGGTTAAAATAACATTGAATGCCAGTCGGCTGTGTTCATTATCAAGTTTATTTGTCACTGTTCTTGTATCAAGTTTAACCCTCTGCACACTGATGTCAAAATGGTCAAGTTTTCAGCAGCAAAAATTTCCCATAATTCAGTTTGATATTAAACCAAATTTACCTTGTTTGACAGAGCTCGCTGAGCTCTGTCAAACCAGATATAATTGGTTAAATTTATAGTTGAACAAGAGAAAAACGGAGTGATTGGAGAAAATTGATTTTTTTATTGGTGTTTAAGTCACATACTTATACACAATGGCTAATCGTTACCGTTGAGTTTTACGGGTGGAGGAAGCCGGAGTACCCGGAGAGAACCACCGAGCAACGACGAGCAGCTGCCAGCTCACCAACATCGTAACTCCGCACAGCAGCACAGGCAGGGTTAGATTGGTTGAAGACATGCGCATCATCGACGTGCAGTACGGCTTAGTACACGGCGTCATCGTGCCCCCATGTGGACAATCGGGGTGAAGTGCCTTGCCCAAGGGCACAGCGCGGGAGTCCGAATCAATCGCTCAGACGGTCACCCATCCAAGGACTAACCGGGCTCGACGTTGCTTACCTTCGGTGATCTGACGAGAACCGGTTACCACAATGCCATTGCGCCCCTGTCGTTTGGCGTATAATAAATTATGAAAATCATTGGTTGTGAACGTGTATATAGACTAATATAGTAATCAAATTGTTGAATCGTTGATTATTCTTCTCTTGTCAATGAAGAAGTCCGGAGTGACCTAACAACCCAATGAAGCTTTGCGCCTCCCCTCACAGTCAATGCGCATTAGGTCGTTCCAGTTGATAGCAACTGATTTGAAGCGTTACGCTGCACGCTGTCTCGTGAATGAACAATTGCAATCTGCAGGAGTGAGCTAGTGGTTATAGGAACGGTCAGTCCATGAGACATAACTTCCCCAGCAATTTAGAAGCCCAGGCCCACTGTCATATTCAGCGTCTATTATTTCATGACCCTCCACCAATAAATAAATAAATAATGCGTGTCTATCAAGTTATGTGGAATTACATTTAATAACAAAACTCATTTCTTAAATTATAAATCATTCATCAACTATTATGTGCTAAGGGTTCTTGTATGCATATATATGGCGAGATAGTGTCCAACCTCTGGCTACTGAATGTGTCACTAAACCGTAATAAACAAACAAACTAATTATCTAATCTAATACTATCACTCATATAATATTGTTACTATAATATTATGAATACTCGGCGTGAATCCTCCGGCTTCCTCACAATCCAAATGACTCAGAATCCTGTTGCCCAAATAGCAGCATTGACCGGAATTACATAAGTACTCTACATTATCTAAGTTTCATATTGCATAGCTGTCCTGTCCTATTTCCTTTGCCCTTCAGCAAGATCAAATGGTTTCGCGCACGGAATGCGTGCAGGGACGATGAGGGGGTAAGCCCTTTCGACCCTCTTTAACTGTAGAATGAATTTTTGAATTATGACTGGGCGCGTTAACCCTTTACCTAACGTAACGGCCAAAACCGGCCATCGCTATTCTCAAAATCGCCAATTAATTTTCATTATTTTTTCATTTTTTGTCTCTAAAACATAGGTTATGACCCCTCATTGGAACGAGCTCGTTCCAATGAGAGGTCATAACCTATGTTTTTGAGACAAAAAATGAAAATAATTGTTATTCAAGAATTTTTTTTTTCAAGTGTCGTCTGCTTTTCATGTTAGGTAAAGGGTTAAAGGAGGAAAGTGTGGAGGTACTTAGTGGCGTCTGTGCTTCCTTCTGTTCTTCTTTGGCGGTGTGGCTTAGTTGGTGATGCCTCCATTGGCGGGGTTGATGGAGGAGTGCTGGAGGACTGAATCGGTTGGTAGGGTCGAGTCCTAGCTGATGCTGATGTTTCGATTAGCGACGGTTTGATCGATGCTATCTTTGCAAGTAGGCATCTTCTCGTGCCGTCGTGAGTTGTTCCTTTGCGCTCCTGGATACTCCAGGTGGTAGCAAGGGAATCCTTCACTTTGACCAGTGTCTCTTGTTTTACTAATGACAGCTCCATAGGTCCAGTTATTAACACCTCGGGGTCCAAGGTGAGAATGTGACATGAACATCTGCCCTTCAGCAGATCAAAGGGTTTCTCGCGCCGAAGGCGTGCAGGGACAATATGGGCCAGGCCCCTTTCGGCGTCTTTAACTGTTTGTGTCTTGTCTGGCAGTCGTAAAGGAGGAGGTATAGGTAATCAGCGGTACTTGCGTCTTTTGTGTTTCTTTTTAGAGGAGGTGGTCTAGATGGAGAGACCGTGGCAGTCGGCGTTGTTGGTGGACTGCCTGATGGTGACTGACTTGGAACGTACGGTCTAGTCCTGGCCGAGTCTGGAGTTGCCATGAGAAGTGACTGAGGCTCCTGTTGCGGTTGAGCCTCTCTGTTTAGCAGCCTCTTCGATCTTCTTGAGGAACTGTTCGTATTGCTTGTCCATTTTCTTTCTGTGTCGATCTCGATTTTCCTTGTTATCCTGTAACATTCTCTCCAGCTATTTGTCCGAATCCGAGTCCTGGCATTTAGGTTCAGACGGAGGAGGCGAGTGGAGAATCAGTCTCTACACACTCTTCCACATCCGAGATCTCCGGCTGGGGAGCCGGCAATAGGATGGGACTGCCCGTGGGTGTTGGAGGGTAAGTGGCGGCCGCCTCTGGCTCTTTCTTTTCCTTGCCGTTCTTTCTTTTTCTCAAAAAAATGGCTCCAAGCGTTGGGCATCCCTCCGCTTGGTGGACGATCTGTTTCTTCTGGGTTTTTTCTTCTCTTACACTTTTCAGTGCCTCCAGACCTCCTTGGGTGAGGACTAGTGTGACAGGGAGTCCTCTCACTAAAGTTACTACTACCTCTATCCTTGGGGGAGGGGGGGGGGGTGTTCTCATTTGTAGTGGTGAATTTCAAGGTCAGATTGACGCTCTCGCCCTTCTCCTGGATAGTCTAGGTGATGGGACAAGAGCCTGGTGTGGTGTTCTGTAGTCTTGCCGGTAAATCCAATGCTGCCATGTTGTCTTAATTCGGGTGTTAACACTCTGAAGTCAGAGGAGCGAATGAGATGAACCGTGATGTGTGACGAACATCTGTCCTTCAACAGATGCATATGAAATGGCTTCGCGCGCCAAGGTAGAATGTAGTGTTTGCCAACATTTCCAGGCGCATCAGAGGAAAGGGGTCGGATACTCAGCAGGTGTCCGGAATTATGGTGTTATTGGGAGTTGTAGTTCATCTTTTTGGTGTTTTGATCTAAAACCTCGGGTGAGGACCAGTGCGAGCGGGAGTCCTCTCAACAAAAGTACTACCTCTCCACGAGGGTGCAGTGATGGTATGTTCAGGCAAGTATAATCTACCACTTATAGGATTGTCATGGTGGGCCATCATTGGCAAGTATAGTCTGCCTCAAGCAATCGATCTTTGGCGGAGTTGGCTTCTTTTGTTGGGTTCTGTTTTGGGACTGCGTCGGATCGTGGAGAAACAAAGGCCCCTTTCGGGGACCACCCAGAGAAAGGACCGAACTTTCCTGGTTCGAGGGCAGGCGTGCATGGTAACCTATTTGGCTGGGGTAGAATGCGCGCTACTGGCGGTTACTAAAAGGGGCAATAATGGGACGCGGGATCAACGCTCTGAGGTGGATGACCACTTCTAGGGATGTAGTGAAGGATGTTCTACGTCCGTAGCAGAATTAGTAGTTTATATATAGCAGAGTAAGAGTGCTAACGCAGTAAGGGGCCATTTTGGCAGAGTGGATTGTTTTAGGTTAAAATGGATGAAAGCAGACTATGACGCTTTTATGCCACACCCGAGGGTGTTTCCTGATTCTTGCCCCCGCTGATTGATTCCTATTTGACTTTATTTGGGTCATCTTTATCGCGGTAGGGGTCGAGATTAGGATTAAGGGAGGAGAGCAGGCCAAAAAATCACGAGCCACACCCGATGGTGTTATTCCTGCTTTTTACCTTCCCGGTTTGATTCCAAATTTTAGTTTGTATGGGACGTTTTCATTAGATAGGTTGAGATCAAGATAAGATTAAAGGAGGAGAGCAGGCCAAACGATCATGAGCCACACTCGAGGGTGATATTCTTGTTCTTAACCTCCCCGGTTTGATTCCTACTTGAATTAATATGGGACGTTTTAATTGGATACGTTGAGATCAAGCTTAAGATTAAGGGAGGGAAGCATGCCAAACAATCATGAGTCACACCCGAGGGTGTTATTCCTGCTCTTTATCTCCCCGGTTAATTTCCTACTTTTAGTTAGACAGGTTCAGATCAAGTTCAAGATTAACAGAAGGAAGCAGGGCAGACGCCCATGTGCCACACCCGAGGGTGTTATTCTTGCTTTATCCCCATCTGGTTTGGTTCTTAATTACGGGGTGATTATTTTCTGTCATTTTTAACTTTTTGCCGCCTGGCGCAAATGTCTTGTAGTTGGGATATTAGGTCACTTTCGGTGAGGCGGTCTCGGTTTTTCGCAGCTAGGGAGGGGAGGCGGTCTTCTACTGTCGGAATGCCGGCTCTGTCGTAGAGTAGTTTGATGGTGGGGGGGGGGGTATCCCAGGGGGCACGGAGGGCGACCCTGAGCGCGTGGTTCTGAACTTTCTGGAGTTTTCCCATATTGGTTTTATTTTGATCGGTGAGGACAAGTGCCCCATATTCGAGGACAGGGCGCTTGAAAGTTTTGTACAACTCAAGTAGAATTGTCTGAGTGTGCTCCCTGGGACGTACCTATTAGCATTTTTATCAGGTTAATGCCTCTAGTGGCTGTAGTGGAGATATCGTTGGTGTGTTTGTTAAAGGATGGGTTTTGGTCAATGGTTATGCCAAAGAATTTCGCTTCGGTGCATCCTGGGAGGACTTTAGAGGTTTAAGTCAAAATCGCGATCTTTTTTCTTCCGGGTGAAAGCGATTCTCTGGTTTTTCTTGACGTTCAGCTTGATTCTCCATTTGGCACACCATTGCTCCAGGTCGTCTAGGGCGCGTTGAAAAAGTTTTTGAACTAGATTGGCGGTGTTATTATAGTCCCATTGTCCCTTATCGTCCGCAAATTGTGATATTTGAACGCGATTATCGGAGATTTTGAGGTCATTGACGTAGATGATATATAGGAGGGGGCTGAGAACAGACCCTTGGGGGTGCCTGCCCCGAGGGCACACTCCCGGACATTTCGTTGTTGGCTCTGATTTTTATTTCGCGGTCGTTAAGGAAGGAGGGGAATTATCTAAGCAATTTCATGGAGAGATTCATTCTGGATAATTCCAGGCGCATTCCGTTGTGCCAAACTGATTCGAACACCTTTACTACGGCTGGTAGGATTGCCGTGCATATTTGCTGGTTAGTCGATCGCAGTTTTCATTTGTTCAGCGAGGCGGTAGACGTGTTCAGTACCTTCTTTACAGTTCATATTGGCTCTTGGCCATCTATTGGAGAAATCAGTTTCTTCAAGGTGTCCCCCGTCCACTGGTAAGGATTCTTTCGAATGCCTTGCCAATGCAACTGAGGAGACTGATATGGCGGTAGTTGGCCGGATTGGAGAGGTCTTTGTCTGGTTTGGGTATCATGACCCCGCTGGCTGATTTCCAACGTGGGCGAGGCATGCACGGAATAGGCTCTTGAGTCTAATAATTAGGGAGTTTGGGCTTTGTTTCAGAATTTTGTAGCTAACCTCGTCCTCGCTGGGCGAGGAAGAGTTTTTGCACTTTTTTATGATACTGATGATTTCGTCATTAGTGATGGGAATGACGAGGTCATCGTCGCCCCCTACTTCAGGGTCGGTATCAAATTTAGGGTCACGGTAGATATCGGGGTGTTCATTGATGAAGTTGACAGCGGCGTTTATGATGACGTCGTCGTTACTGGGGCCTTCATATGGGCGGTGAGTTTTCCTGAGGAGATTGGCGAAAGTGTCAGCTTTGTCGGTACGCGCGAAGGAGCCATCCTCCTTTTTAAGTGGTTTGGCTGCTGCTTTATTGCCTCGATTTTTCGACCAGTTAGAATTTGGAAAGCGTTCCAGAATGGCAATAGCGGACTGCTACTGATGTAGGTCGCGGAGTTGTCATGTATAACCACGTGTAGGTTGAGTTTTTTGGTAACTGCGAGTAGGGCTTCATCGTTGGGGCCAGTGTTCTGACAACAGAAATATTGATGTTTGCGCTTCAGAGTAATGTGAAGCGACTTATAAGAACTCAACTTTGTTTGGCCATGAAAAACATCTCTAAGCATAATTCGGTGCTAATTTCCAAAAAGGCTAGTTAGGGCTTGTCTCGACAATGGTATACAGCTGATTTAACAAACTCAGTCTCGGAAGAGTATCTACGCAACGTCTGTCTGACAGGTCATTGAACAAACACAGCTTTCTAGATTGGCGCTTACAAATTAACTGATTACCTCATATTTGAATTAACTGGAATTAACCGCTATTAAAAAAAAATAATTGTTGTGTGTCCGAATGTGATATCTAGCCTTGTGATACATGCCTCCTCCCATTTAGAGGTAAGTTGGTGGAATGGTTTAAAGCACTGAACATTTAGCAGCTCGGTTACTTAGCACTTATATTTTAGTTCAGACAAGGTATAATTTAGTCTGTTATTCTAAAATATCATTCGAAAGAATAATGCGATATCGTTCCCCTTACTCCGTGGAAGGGCAACCGCAGTTATGGTGGTGAATTATTCGTGCCGAAGGATGCGGGGGGGGGGGGGGGGGGGGGGGTTAAAAAATATCTGTATCTGGGCCGGTCCTTTAAAATTTCATAAACTCCGTATTCCGCCGATCTCCAGTTAAAGGACATTATCACAACGTTACCCTTGTTTAATGTACCCAATACTGGGTGAACCAGAGGAGCTTATCTCATTTTGGTCAACCAAATCGAATTGGAAATAAAATTTGGTCTCCAATTTCGAACTGAATCAAGATAGAAAGGCATGTCGTGCATCCTGGTGTTAAACCTTTACCCCACATATAACGGACAAAACCGACCAGCGTCATTCACAAAAATCCCCATTCAATTTTCATTTTTTGCGTCAAAAACATAGCTTATGACCTCTCTTTGGAACGAGCTCAATCGAATGAGGGATCATAACCTATGTTTTTGATGCAAAAATAAAAAAAATTAGTTATTCAAGAATGTTGTTGGCAAGTGTCGTCTGTCTTTCGTGTTAAGTAAAGGATTTATTCATTTATTTTTTCGACAGCCAGGGTCACCTCGTGTCAGACAGTCTTATGGGTGGAGGAAGCCAGGTTGCCCGGAGAGAACCACCGAGCAACGGCAAGCAACTGTCAGACTCCCCAACATACTAACTCCTCACAAGCAGGGTTAGCACTGGTTGAAGGCAGGTGCACCGTCGACGCCTTAGTACACAGCGCCCCCGTGCTCCCACGTGGGCAATCGGGATTAAGTGCCTCGCCCAAGGACACAACGCAGTTACTCCTATCGAACCGTGGCCCTCACGGTTTGAAGTTCAATGCCGTCACTGAGCCACCGCCCGCCTAGGTAAAGAATTATCAGTACATTTAACCCTTTACCCAACGTAGACGATATCAAAATTTATTATTTGAAATATCAATTTTTTCAAATTTTTCAAAAAATTTCAACAAAACCATATCATGTGACCCCTCGTTGGAACGAGCTCGTTCCAACGAGGGGTCACATGACATGGTTTTGTTGAAATTTTTTGAAAAATAATATTTTTTCAACTGCTGAATTTGCATATTACGCAGACGGTGCGGGCGATTCGTTGGGTAAAGGGTTAATCAATGTCCAGTACACTGCAAAAAAATATAGGTTCTCTTTAGAACCAAAACTGGTTATAATCTTGTCCCTGAGATGGAACCAGTTCTTTTTAAACAGTATTTAGTTCAAATCAAATAAATTTACCAAGATTAGCATTCAATTTGAACAGAATATTACATGAACTGAAGAGGATTCAGCAGTAAACTTGGAGCTTATTCAACGCAGTCGCCAAACATTTTAAAACAAAGGAGATATGAACAGTTGCATATCGAACCAGTTTTGGTTTTGTATAGAACCAAAAACTGGTTCGATATGCCACCTGTTCATATCTCCTTTGCGTAATAATGATTTGAGACAACCTCGTATAAGCTCTTAACTTACGGCTGAAACCCCCTCAATTTATGTTTAATTCTGTTAATATAATGTTAATCTTTATAAATTTATTTGATTTGAAACAAATACTGTTTAAACAGAACTGGTTCCATCTCTGGGACAAGATTAGAACCAGTTTTGGTTCTAAAGAGAACCTTTATTTTTTGTTTTGCAGTGTACCATAATTGACTAGAAGACGTGTTTTTGACTGCATGCTGGCAGATCATAAAATGCATATCTGTTTCTAGACCCACTGGTGTCAAAATACCAACATTTCAAGAACCATCTTTTCCGAAAAATTCTACTGATTCAGTCTTGTCTGACGGGGCTCATTGGGCTCTGTCAAACAGTACTGTATCCAGTGTTCACGCTGGCCCGAATTTTTTTCGTACCAAATAGGATTTTTGTTCTGTGCCAAGTGAATTTAGTTAGTGCCAAATGGAGTTTGATTGTAAAACAGAACAAATTAAATTCCTTTCAGTGCAACAAGGCGCCATCTACAATGCTAAAGCATTGCCGTTGACGCCTTGTTACACTCAGAGTTCGATAATTTAATTTCCTATTACCTGGCTTTTTAAAGTATACATCTGGAACTTAATTAAGCACCCCCCTGAAATGTTTCAAGACAGCGAAGTTGTTGTTACTGATTATTATGCTTTAATGGTTGCTGTGTCTTGCAGTACATTTTATCTAGTGAAACATGATGTTTCTGAATGATAGCGTACCCCAAACACATCCCCTCGTCCACGTGAAGCATGCTTCACGCGAATGTCACAAAAACGCTATCATCCACAAGCAATATCTGGGTGTAAAACAAGAAAATTTGTCACTTCTTTTATCAATAAATGTTTACATGGCAAGGAGGAGACTGTCAGAGGCACTAAGATGGCAAATCGTTGTCGTGCATGCAACAGGCATGTCATTCAAAGTTATTGGAAGGCAACTTGGCTATAGTCATTCTGTCATCAGCAGACTTGTCCGAAAACAACAAACCAACGAAGTCAAGGATCGACCAAGGCATGGACGATCCCAAAAGACCTCTCTTCGGAAAATCCGGGTCTGGCATGCCTCATTAGGTGTGAACCCTTTGCTTCAAGTGGGGGTTTGAAACGCCTTTGACTTCCCAACAGACGTCTGTGCAACAGAACTCTCCGACACCGTCTCAAAGCACGGGGTATGAGGTCCAGAAGGGTCATCAAGCATCCAGCTCTGTCCTGTCGCCATCAAAGACAACGTTTGGAGTGGTATATGGCACGACAACATTTGAATCTCTGGACGTGGAAGAGAGTCCATTGGTCAGAAGAGAGTAGGTTCCTGCTTCACGTCACAGATGGTCACATGAGAGTGCGGAGGCATAGAAATACTGCAGGAACATCAGTCCTACTGTTCCTTATGGTGGAGGATCAATAATGATCTAGGGATGCCTCTCTCATGATTGTTAACTTGATACAGTGACTGTACGTGGGAATCTCAATGGTCATCAGTACATCCGGGACATTCTCAAGCCGGTTGTCGTGCCTCATTTTGACAACCACCCGTTGTCTACTCGCCTTGTATCCATGGACAACAATGCAAGACCACATCGTCCCCATGCGGTGAGAGCATTTCTTCAGAACAATGCTATTACATCATTACCTTGGCCTGTAATGAGTCCCGATTTGAATCCATTAGAACACATCTAGGACTTTCTTGGATGGCGTGTGCAAGCAAGGGACCCGGCTGTACAGAAAATGGCCGATTTGAAAGCTGCATGGGGAGTGGCAGCAGTTGCTCCTGGGCCGTATCAGAAGGCTCACTGGTAGCATTAGAAGGAGGGTTCAGTTCATCCGGGCACGTGGTGGATCCACTCGTTACTGACGTCAGACCCTGCTATTGTGTTCAGGAGATCACAAGTTACATGAACCGTTCCAGCACCATACTTGTTGAGAGAACATTTTTCCATCAAAACATTAGTGACAGATATGTGTAGTCAGTGCCATTAAATACTCCATATTTTCATCATTGTGTTGTCTTTCATTTGTCAATAGACCTTTCTTTCCACAAACAATCACTTTTGGCAATCTGAAAGATAGCATGAAAATAATGACAGTATTTATTAACGCCACGTTAATAAATACTTCGAAAAAAAAACGATGAATGATAAAAAGACAGACAATAAAATGTCCGAGGAGCGTTTCGTGATGCGATATCCGATATATATGATTTTACATGAGAAAATTTCTTATCCCTTTACCTAACATGAAAAGCAGACGATACTTGCAAAAGAAATTCTTGAATAACTATTTTTTTTTCATTTTTTGTCTCAAAAACATAGGTTATGACCCCTCATTGGAACGAGCTCAACGAGCTCGTTCCAAAGAGGGGTCATAACCTATGTTTTTGAGACAAAAAATGAATTAAATAATGAAAATTAATTGGCGATTTTTGTGAATAGCGCTGGCCGGTTTTGGCCGTTACGTTGGGTAAAGGGTTAAATGAAAGGTGGGAAAAACAAAGCTTAGAGATACTTGATTAAAATCTGTATATTTATTTACTGGGGTCTAAAGACATCTTAGACAGCAAAAGTCACCTCGTGTCAGAATATCACTGAAAATGATAAATTTTCAACTGTCATGCCTAATGACTACCTTTATGTATGCAGAATCAGCTGTAGCATCGTCTTTCAACGTATTGAAGAGAGAAAGAGAGCCCCTGGTAAATAGTCTCGTTATTTTTTATTTGCATTTAAATGTCCAACATTTTATTTTATATTTTGCATCTCTTATGTATGGGATTTGGCATTAGCCTCACGTGTTGTTGTTGTCGTCTTATCTTAAATTATCTTACCTTAACTTAGCTTATGACCCCTCATTTCAACGAGCATGCAAACTTGTTTCAACGAAGGCTCGTAGTCTCATTGAGGCATAAAGTGAAAATGTCATGTCATTCAAAAGTTGTTTTGCCGTAAATTCCACCAAACTCACTGCATCGATAACCGTTGCCCCTATATTAGGGGAAAATTGCAGAATTCGTGGGAATCTAATTTTGTGTGCATTTCTGTTCAATTTCATAAAAAAAATAATTTAACCCTGAGTATAAGTATAATGATCCCGAATGGAATGGTTTAACGCGCCGAAGGCGCGTAGGGGCGGTATGGGGAACAAGCCCCTTTCGACCCTTAGTGACTGTAAATGACTAATTTCCACATGTCTACTCGTGTTGAAGGAGGAACAGGTTCAGGTACTCGGCAGGTGTCACCGGTTGTGGCGTGATGGTCTCTTTGACTGATGTCGGTGAACCCTTGGGTGAGGACCAGTGTGAGAGGTTGGATCCTCTCACAAAGGTACTACCTCTCCCCGAGGGTGCAGTCGATCTGGATTTTCAGGCAAGTATAGTCTGCCACTTCGGAGATGATATTGAGTGATGGCCATCACTGACAAGTATAATCTGCTTCAGGTTGGCTCTGTTTGGTAGGACGTCTTTGAAGGAAACAACAACGACCCCTTTCGGGGACCACCAGAAAGAAGACCCAAACTTCCTTGGTTCGGGGGCAGGCCTGCATTGTAATCCTATTGGGTTGGGAGAAGAGATGCGCAATGCGCTTACAAAACGGGGCAGATGCGGGACGCAGGACCAACGCTCGCCTCCCTTGAAGTGGTCGACCACTTTTAGGGATGGAGTGGAGGATGTTCAGGAACCATGGAGGTTACCGTTTCTATAACGGTTAGACTGTCCATAGCGGTTATTGGGGTGCTGGTCAGAAAGCATCTTCTGTGTACCTGCTTAAAAGAAGAAGGCAGAATTAGTATTCATTAGAATATGTAAAAATAAAAAAAAAGATAAAAGTAGCACATTATGTTTTAATTTGTGATCTTTAGCTGAATCGGCGAAGGAAGCTCTTTCTGGTAGAAAGCCACAGTTAAGCTGTTAATCTGCCTGTTAGCTCACCTTCTTAGGCTGAGAGTAAGTTTGTAGCGGGAGGGTAACAGGTTTAGACACTAAACCACACCCGAGGCTGTTTCTGTTATGCCCTTCGCTGGTTTCGACCATATTTAGATTAGTTTGAGTTTATTTTGGATCACGATCAAAAACGGCAAATCCCACCTCCGGCCGGGGAAGCCCAGCCCACACAGAACGCTCGCGCCTGGTATCGCGAGCGTCCTGTGCGAGCTGAGTCTCCCCGGCCGGAAATGAGATTTACAGCATCTAATCGTGATGTAATTTTAGTTGAGTCGGTGAAGGCAGCCCTTTTTGGTAGAAGGCCACAGTTAAGCTGTTACTCTGCCTGTTAGCTCACCTTCTCGTTCCCTAGTTTTTTCGAGCGGTCTTAGTTTTGATTGCAATTTTGGGGCTTTTGTCGGCTTTCGCAAATGGCTTCAAGTTCGGAGATTAGTTCACTGTCGGCTAACCGGTCATGATTTTTCGCGGCCAAGGTGGCTAGGCGGTCTTTAATGGTGGGAATATCGGCCCTGTCGTGGAGTGTTTTGATGGGTGTGTCCCATGGGGCGCGGAGGGCAACTCTAAGCGCGTGAATTTGGACCTTCTGGAATTTTCCCATATTAGTTCGAGGTCAGTAAGTATGATTGCATCGTACTCGAGTACTGGGCGCACAAAGGCTTTGTATAGTTTGAGTAGGGTGGACTGGTTGGCTCCCCATGAAGTTCCCTTCAGCATTTTCAGTAAGTTAATGCGTTTGGTGGCTTTTTTCGCCATGTCGTCGGTGTGTTTGTTAAAGGACAATTTTTGATCAATGGTGATGCCCAGGAATTTCGCCTCTTTGCATTCTGGGAGGGTGTTATCCATAAGTTTTAGGTCAAAATCACGTTTTTTTGTCTTGCGAGTAAAGGTGATTCGTTGGGTTTTATTGGCGTTCAGCTTAATTCTCCATTTGGCACACCATTGTTCTAGGCCATCGAGAGCGCGTTGCAGGGGTTTTGGAGCGGATTGGCCGTATTATTAGAATCCCAGAGGCCCTTATCATCCGCGAATTGAGAGACTTGAACACGATCCTCGGAGAAATTAAGGTCATTTACATGGAAGATGTACAGGAGGGGACTTAGGACGGATCCTTGGGGGTGCCTGCTTCAAGGGGGACACTGTCAGACATTTCATTGTTCACTCTGACTTTAATTTCGCGATCATTTAAGAAAGAGGATACTAATCTGAACAATTTCATGGGGAGTCTCATTTTTTATAGTTTGTAGCGCATTCCATTGTGCCAGACTGAGTCGAATGCTTTTTCAACGTCTAGCAGGACTGCCGCGCCTATTTGTTGATTGTTGATGGCGGTTTTCATTTGGGTCACTAGTGGTATACATGCTCGATGCCTTCTTTACGGTTTCTATAGGCTCTTTGCCATTTATTGAAAAAATCGATGTCTTCAAGGTGCCCCCTGAACCGATTGGTTCGTTCGAATGTCTTACCAATGAAGCTGAGAAGGCTGATTGGGCGGTAGCTGGCTAGGTCGGAGGGGTCCTTGTCAGGTTTTGGTATCATGACACCGATGGCTTTTTTCCAACACTTGGGAAAGTAGCCATGGGTGAGACAAGCGTTGAACAGTTTGTTTAGTTTTTCGATTAGGGAATTTGGGCTTTGTTTAAGGATTTTGTAGCTTACTTCGTCTTCGCCGGGTGAGGAGGAATTTTAGCATTTTTTATGACGTTACTGATTTCGTTGTTGGTGATGGGGTGACAAGGTCATCATCGTCCTCCTCTTCTGGCTCGTTGTCGAATTTGGGGTCACGGTAGATTTAGGGTGTTCGTTGATGAAGTCGTCAATTGCGTTTATGACGGCGTCATCATTACCCGCGCCTTGATACGGGCGATGCGTTTTTCTTTGGAGGTCGGCAAAAGTGTCGGCCTTGGCTTTGTCGGTGCACGTAAAGGAACCGTCTTCCTTTTTAAGAGGTTTGGCAGCGGCTTTGCCGCCCTTGTTTTTTGTTGCCCCGTTAAGATTTTGAAAGAGTCCCAGAATTTTTTAGCATCTTGGACCCCATTTAGATTGGCTGTTACCTTTTCCCAGTTGGCTTGTTTTTCAGCTTTGAGGGCTTCCTTGACTTCGCCATGAAGGCGGTTATATGTTTTTTGAGGTCAGCTTTCTTACCGGGGTCAGTTTCGGTTTTAAGAGCGCGAAGAGCTTTCCGTTTAGTTTTGATTAGTGACAGTGTGTCGCCCGAGATGGTATTTCTCCAGGGGCGCACTTCTTCTTTGGGGCATATTTCGTTTAGGGTTGAGTTAATGATCTGTTCTATGCCCTCGTATTGGGTTTCGAGTTCTGCTGCGTTGGATGGGGGAGGTTCCAGTTGATTTTTCTAAAATTTTTGCGGAGGGTGGGGGGAGGCATGTACCGGTGGGTGATCACTGCTTAAGTCATCATCGCCGACCCAGTGGTCATCGATGTGGTTTATTAGGGAGTCACTGGCGATAATTAGGTCGAGGATATCAGATGGAAATAGTGGGTTGCTACTGATATAGGTTGCTGAGTTGTCGTTCATAACGACATTAAGGTTATATTTTTTTGTTATTTCGAGGAGGGCTTCACCGTTGGGGCTGGTTTTGTTGCAGCCGAAGTACAGGTGTTTGGCATTGAAGTCGACGAGGAAAATGCAGTGATTGTATTTCCTCGTGAAGAATTCAAAGACAGTGTCAGAAACAGTTTTACTTGGGTCGTTATAATAACAAACAATCGCGATGTTTTTATTGTCGACTGTGATTTCAATTGCAATCACCTCGGCACTGAGGTGATTAGTTCTTATGGTTTTAGTTTTGATGTTCTGCTTTATTAGAAGAGCAACGCCGCCACCTTGGGTGGTTAGTCGGTTTCTCCTAATAGTGCTGAACCCACTTATTGAGAAAATTTTGCTGGGTTGAAGCCTACTTTCACAGATGCAGACAACGTCTGTACCTTCGAAGTATCGGTCATTTGAAGCTTCTTATTGTTAACGCTTCTAGCGTTCCACACGGCTATTTGTAATTTATTCATGATGGGCGTTGAGTTATTGCGGTCTTTTAGTTATTCATGGAGGGTGGCTTTAGTTGATGTTGATGGCGTCTTTATTAAGAGTTTCTGATATTTGGGTTTTGAATAACTTAGAGGCTGAACGGCTGACATCCTGGCAGATGTCAGACAGGTTGGTGTTGACATGTTTATTTAGGACGGAGTAGAGTGCTCCCGCGACGAGGGAGCATATTGTATGGGGTGAAGAGGCGTTGTCGTTTTTTTTTAAGTTGAGGTTTTTCAGTTCTATGTTTGTTTTAACGTTTTTGAAGTGGGGGCAGCCCCGGTAGTTGTTGATGTGGGGACCTTTACAGTTAGGGCATGAGGGGGATTTTGACTTGCATGCCTTGGTGAGATGGTTTTCTCCGCATTTCATGCAGGTCAAGGCCCCCCTGCATTTGTTGGCAACATGTCCAAACTTTTGGCATTTGTGGCATTGCACAGGATGGGGAGTGGATCGTTACTCCTCCGCCATATGCTTTCTTCCGTTAATGGTAACCCCATTGGTTAGTATTCTTTTTTTGATTTCGGGGTCAGGGCACGTAACTTTCACCTTCCATGTGCTGTTCCCAGTGGCTCTAGACGTAAAACGCCCCCACTTGCAGTTTTGTACACCCCCAGTGATGGCTTCAGCGGGAGTGTCAGGGTAAACCCTTGTAACGACAACCACTACATTTGAATTTTGTGCGGGAGGGGGTGGGTTACTAACTTTCTTGCCTGCAGGAGGTGAGGGGGGCACTCTCCCTTGTCCCTTAGGTCTAGCTATTTTTGTTAGTGGCAGGTCTACTGTTTTTTTTTTAACGGCAGCGGAAAAGTCTAGCTCCATTAACCCTTTACCCAACGTAACGGCCGAAACCGGCCAGCGCTATTCTAAAAAATCACCAATTAATTTTCAAAATATTTTCATTTTTTGTCTCAAAAACATAGGTTATGACCTCTCGTTGGAACGAGCTCGTTGAGCTCGTTCCAACGAGGGGTCATAACCTATGTTTTTGAGACAAAAAATGAAAAAAAATAGTTATTCAAGAATTTTTTTTGCAAGTGTCGTCTGCTTTTCATGTTAGGTAAAGGGTTAAGGGCGTTGGCGTAGGTTTGGCATTGGCGTCTGTGTGGTATTCGACAACCTTAGCTGATTTGGTTGATTAGGTTGACTTTGCTGGTTTACTTGGCTTGGTGCCCTGTCTGTGGTTTTTGTCACGCTATTTTTGTTGGTTTGGCCTGCTGATGGCCCTCCTGACGAGACAGAGCCAGAAGGGCACGGACGAGGAATGAAGCTTCTAGACCTTTTGACTTTTCTTTTCGTCATTGTCTCGAAGCCTTCCTCGCTCGTACACTCCTGCAGCTCTGCGTCAGAGTCATTAACCTCTTGCTTTCTTTTTTTGAAAGTATTACCATCAGAGTCTTGATTGGAGACTGGTGGACCACTAGGATTTGGAGTCCCCTGGGTATTAAAGAGCTGTGGAAGCGGGACGTCCGGGTTAAAACTTTTAGTGTTAAGAGGATCCCTTGGATCCTTGCTGGGAGAGGGAGCTTTGTTTATGGTGGTTTTACCAGCAGCCCGAGCGACCTCGGCATAAGATCTTGGAATTTTGCCCTGTTCACATGGCGAGGTCGCCGGGGTTGCTGGGCAACCAGACTCGATCTCAATGATATCCTTTGGAATGGCATGTACTTCTGCCACCACTTGGATCCCCCTTGGAGGAGAGCCAGGGGTGGGTGGGGTAGGTAGGGTAGTAGATAGTGTGTGTCTTTCCTGATCAGATCTTGAGCTACTACTATCCTGAGCTTCCACTGAAACCCTTGCTGGCTCAGGGCCAGGGGTTGTTTCCACTGAAACCCTTGCTGGCCCAGAGCCAGGGGTTGGTGGAGTTGGAGTTGAAGGAGAGGATTGTAAGGTTGGTTCACCCCTCAACCGAGCAATAGTCTCATCCTTTTCCTTGATTGTTTTGTTGAGGTCAGCTAACTGGACTTGTAGACTAGCTACCTGTCCAGTTAGATTGGCAATGGTTTTAGCTAGAGAGTCAACATCACTTACCTTAATCTCCGTTCCCATAGTTCCTCTCCTGGCCGCTCTTTCGCGCTCCCTCCTATTTCTTCTTTCCTCTTTCCGTTCTTCCCTTCTTTTTTTCTGGATGTTACCCACAGTTTTGCTGGATGCTGACATTTTTGGATAAGATGAAGATTAATTTTTGGTGAAGTGAAGAAAGTAAATAAGGTTTAAACTCTTTTAATTCTCCAGATATGATTGTAATCACTTTCTGGAGGTGTGCAATTGTTTAGGTGCGAATTGACTGACTGACTGACTGACTGACTCAATGATGATGAGGAGACGGTGGTTGACTGACTGACTGACTCCTAATGGACCTTAACCCTGAGGTGAGAGGGTTGGAAATTTTATACAATTTTGCCACAAA
Organism: Pictodentalium vernedei; assembly: GCA_031216915.1. Classification (NCBI taxonomy): domain Eukaryota; kingdom Metazoa; phylum Mollusca; class Scaphopoda; order Dentaliida; family Dentaliidae; genus Pictodentalium; species Pictodentalium vernedei. The sequence continues at coordinate 246,645,013 of CM062288.1, read as the reverse complement.
ACGATTATCTTCATCCCGTGGCTTTGCAGTTGTTTTTTTTGGCAAGGCTTGGCTCTCTACGTTGGCTTATAGCTGTGACTCTTTCCAAAATTAAAAAGTTCGGGAACGGGGGTTCATCATTTCAGCAATCATCGACGATTTGCCGGGAAAATTCTAAAATTTCTTACAAAAGAATCGCACTCTCGTTGATTTTTTACTGTGAATTTCGTTATACTCGTAGAGCCATGTAATCAGTACGATTCATCTTTCCTCCGATTTATGAGAAAAACGTGGAAATGCCGCTCGTGTCAGACACAAACATGATCGAGTTACAAACCAAAACAAACGCGCGTGCTACCTACCCAGGATGCGATATTCGTAAGTCATGTTTTGTATTTATATCCCACCTGTTTGTATATTGTATTTGAGTTTGGAAAGCGAGTAACTTTCCCATATTTACAAGGGGTTTGATGCAGCTAACAAGACGAAGGAGTGCTCGCTGTGTTAAACACAGCGAGCACTCCTTCGTCTTGCTAGCTGCAAAGTGTGTTGGATATTCGTCACGATATTCGTCAAGATCAAGTCATTCTAGATATTGCAATTGTGCCCCCCCCCCCCCCCCCCCCCCGAAAAACTTAACGTAACGGCGTTCCCCGTCGCGTTCTTCTGGAAAGCATCACAGCTATATATAGGCTATGTTCACCATAGGAGGAGGGTGAGATCTCGGATAAATGTTATGTGCCTACAATTTAGATTGGACACATATCTCTCATGCTGAAATGTAAGAAATTTTCAAATGAATTTTGATTTCGAGGCAAGCAACATTATGCCTGTTTTACTAATCTTAGTAGACCATTTGCGATGACGCCCATAAATGAAATTGAATATAATTAGAAGGGATGAAACTCTGTCGATTTTATCATGCACGAGGGAGATCATTGAGGCATGTGGTGCATGATATAATCGATCGAATTCTTAATCACTGCCCAAACCCCACACACCGAACACATTATAACCCGATTTATTAGGCAATTAGAGTTTATATACCTTCTCCGGCAGACTTCATTCATGTAGCCCCCGGCAGCTTGTACTGACAAATAAGACCTTGTACTTCCAAGGTGGGGAGGTGTGGCAGCAGTGCGGTCCCATAACCCCAATAGGTTGCGGGACGGTACTGTTGACAACACACCTTGATTCTCTTTAATCTTAGGATTGCGGTCGTAATGTCAGTATGCGGAATGATCGACATACAGCGCTGGAGGGGTTGCATATAATGTATATACTGACTACCCCGGACATGCAGTGTATTATATTTTTGTTATCGACACCTAGATTTACACCATGTAAATGGTTAAAAGTGAATAAATAAATGAAATGAAATAGGCAGCGAAGACTTGCGTAAAAACAACATTACTACCAAGGTATTTACACCGTGACTTCGAGTTTACACACAGTTTGAATGCTGGGGCACTTTTTCTGCTGCAGTAAAAAGTTATCAAAGTGGGTGGAAGCGTGGTGGCTCAGTGGTAGACTGTTGGACTTATGTGCTAGAGGTTCCGAGTTCGATCCCCGTCCGGGACGACTCGCGTTGTGTCCTTGGGCGAGGCGCTTTGTCTCGGTTGCCTGGGGGCACGATGACGTCGTGTACTGAGGCGTATTGCACGTCGATGGTGCACGTGTCTTCACCGCTGTAACCCTGCTTGAGCGGAGATTGAACAGAGTTAGAATGTTGAGGAGTTAACAGTTGCTCGTCGATGCTCGATGGTTCTCTCTGGGTACTCCGGCTTCCTCCACCGTGAAACTGTCACGGTCACGATTAGCCACTGGGTATAAGTATATGACGTTAAACACCAATAAATAAATATCAAAGTTGGTATTAGGCCATGTTCGGTTAACTGGTATTCCGGAGTCCCCAAAACTGCACCGGGAAGCAAAAAAATAGCGTTTTCAGACAGCCAACATTACAAAAACAAAAATGTTTCTTTAATAGGGCTGAACGACAACTGGCATTACAAGTCCCCGATGTCCCAAATGAGTCTAATCTAAAATCCTGGTCTGGAACTGTCATCTTCTATTTGTGTTAGGTGAGGGGTTAAAAATTGACCAGTTTAGTACGTTCAGGCATAGCATCTCGGGCCGCTTTAACGAGGGCTCTCAATCCCTCTTGAGGCCAACACATGCCTCAATTCTCATTCTGGTCCAGGCTTCAGCCTCGGGCGTTCTTGGAGTTGGGGCAAAGTTTGGTACCGGTCCTTCTAGAAGTGCTTTGGGTTAACGGATTTTTTAGTGTTTGATTGAAAAACATTTCATTTTGTGTTCCTCTGTCGTTAATTCGTGATATAGCCATCTCAGCCCGATAGAGATATTTTTACCTTTATGTGTAATCACATAGAAATCTAGTTATTGCTATTCAATTTGTCCGCAGTTATGTTGTGGTATTGATCCTATCTATCTCCCCACGCAGGAACGATTTTTTATGGTGGACATAACTTTATTCTCTTAAATTCGTTGGAACGAACTAAAAACCCGGTGCATTATTTATTGCAACATAATTCAAGACAAGTTGTGACCTGACTGAGTTCCACACTGTTCTAAATCACTTCCCAGGCGGTTATTATCTACACGATTCGTTAGTGGTCTTATCAGGCCCAAAGCTAGTGGAATTAAGCCCCATCTCCCTCCCTCCCCGACCACGTCTTCTGCAATTGTTGTTGTGAACTGTTGGTCGCTCGAGGCCAACAGGAAATTGGACTAAAATTTTGTTAGGTTTGAAGTTCGAACAGACGGTCAATGACCCGGAAACGCTGTCGAAAAATGTTAACCCTCGTCCCACCATGTCAACATATTTTGAGATCCTATTTTCGTACCTTGACCTAATGCGGTATATACAGCGAAAGCTAACTCCATACTATGCGAGGGCCAAAACGCAATTATTAGACCACGAACAAACTGTGTAGCGAGTATATTTCGGGGCTGCATGTTGAAAATATTTATTGGTCTACCCCCACACATTCATTCTGCAGCTATCCCATAATAGTCACCTGGATTGGCTGTAATCCACGCCTAGGCAGCGATGTTCACGCATGCGTTTACCAGATTATAAAAAAAACATCATCAGTAAAATTTTAATTAATGAAAACGAAGGGGTTGTACCCGGTGCTTCATTGATTAAATTGCTGATGATTATTCCTATAATTAGTGCTTCTTGGAATCTAATATTATTGCGTCCATGGAAATATTGACCATCCGTGGCAAGTGACCAGTCCACGGTAGCTGTACTGCCCTTAATGAAATTGTGACGTATAGGTATATCATGTTCCTGGGTGGAAAAGCGACCTCTCGTGTTCAAAGGGTTAATTCTTTCCATTGACATGAACAACAAATGCTACCTAATTTGTATCAGTTTATTTACCTTATCCCTTATTACTGAACTTACAAAAAAGAACGGGTACGAAATGGTCGATCTCGGGTACGAAACCTCCAGATATTTGGTTACGAAACGACCAAAGATTTGGGAACGACTCGTCCAAGGGGGTACGAAACGTCTAGAGAACGAAACGTCCAGTGCACGAGATGTCCAGATACCATTTCATTGCGTTGTTTTTGTGAGGTTATTTGAATGTTTTCTTGAGTAATGAGATGTGGTAATTGTATAAAATACTTACCGTATTTACTAATATATACATAATTATATACAAATGGATTAAAACTTAATTATACTTTTCCGGGACTGAATAAATAGGTCCTGCAGCACTTGGAATACTAGACAAAATAACCGATCGACAAAAACTGCACAGAACGTCTGATTCTTTTAGCCCGTCCGTCCGATTTTTTTGGACGGAACGTCCGACGAAATTGGACAAAATGTCCGATTCCTAATTATTCTCCGCCGACGAGGTCGGCGGCGGCGGCGGAGGCGGAGGGGGGGGGGGGATATTGAAATGGTGTCCGTCCGTCAGTCCGTCCTTCCGTCACAAACTTTGTTCTGCTAACTCCTCCTAGTTTTCAGAGGATTTTTACGAAACTTGGCCTGAAGTATCAGCATCAAGTATAGATGTGCATGTGGTTAGGAATTTGCGATGCGACTGATTTTTGCAAGGTCCTTGAAAATAGCAAAATGTCCATCACAACTTTAGGCTTGTCCCCCTTACCTCCTCCTACATTTTATTATTGGATTTTTACGAAACTTGGTCTGAAGTATCAGTATCAAGTGAAGATGTGCATGCGGTCAGGAATTTTCGATGCGACGAATTTTGTGAGGTTACGGCCCTTGGAAATAGCAAAAAATTTTAATCTCAAAGGCTTAACTCTTACGTACATATTTTATTGGATTTTTACGAAATTTGGTCTGAAGTATTAGTATCAAATGTGGACGTGCATGTGGTCAGGAATTTTCGATGCGACAAATTTTGCGTGGTTACGGCCCTTGGAAATAGCAAACTTTCCCTCACAAAGGCTTGTGCGTAATACTTTTTGCCGGTAAAAAGGACGACATCTGGTAAAAAGGACGGTAAGTGTATAAAGACTACGTTTTAAAGTACTAAATGTACCTCTGAATGTGTGAAAAGTGATTATTTAAGGAAGCTTACACAATAATAAATATATAGAAGGAAGATTAAGTATTGTTTTTTTTAATGTAGACTATTTTCAAGACAAAAATATATCATTTCGCCATCGATACTGATCGACACGCCATTTAATTTTGTGCAGGGAAAACAACGGATTCGCTAAGGTGCACGACGGGTGAATATTATCACATATACTTGTTCAATGGAAGTGTAACTAATTCGTGTGCGTAACACTTAGACGTTTCTTTCACTTCGGGGAGATTTAACAGAAAGGTTTTGGGAGAGAAACCATTTATAATTTGAAAATAGTCTACATTAAAAGAAACAATACTTAATCTTCATTATATATATTTATTACTGCGTTCGCTTCATTAAATTGTCACTGGGTAATCTATTTACTTGCATCACATAGATTACCCAGGCTTGCCCTCTTAACTCCTCCTGCATTTTTCACTGGATTTTTACGAAACTTGGTGTGCAGTATGAGTATGATGTGTACATCTCATACATCTCCACAATTATTCTATTCATTATGACGAAATACTGTGATATTTTTTAAAGAACAGACGATACTTAACCCTTTACCCAACGTAACGGTCAAAACCGGCCAGCGCTATTCACAAAAATCGCCAGTTAATTTTCATTATTTAATTCATTTTTTTGTCTCAAAAAAATAGGTTATTACCCCTCTTTGGAACGAGCTCGTCGAGCTCGTTCCAATCAGGGGTCATAACCTATGTTTTTGAGACAAAAAATGAAAACAAATAGTTATTCAAGAATTGTTTTTGCAAGTGTCGTCTGCTTTTCATGTTAGGTAAAGAGTTAAGGCAGTCTTTTTTACCATTGAAAATACCAGTGCATAACACCACTCGCTAGAAAACTCTATACATGGGCTTTAATGCTATGAATTAATGTTACGTTATTTTCAATGGTAAAAAAACAAGACTTCATTTGTCTCATATATCTCCATAATTATTCTATTTTGTGATCCTCATTACGACGAAATAGCGGGATATAAAAAAATAGGCTACAAGTCAAGTAAACAACAAACGATGGCGCTACGGTTTTACATACATCTTTCTTATATCATCGGTATTTTCCATTTTCCTCTGTTGATATTGCTTCTTTTTTTATTACTTTCCAAAGGGTGATTTACTGAGATTTCCCGGATTGCTTATAAACGACAACTTAACTAGTGAATTATGCAATCAACAATTGGGTCATGTATCCGTGCGCGCAAACGAAGACGCTTTGCCTTGGGTGTTTTGGGGGGGACACACTAAAAAGTGTAGTCCGTGTCCGTGTCCGTGACGGAGAAAAAGTGTAGTCGGGAATTAAATTATCATTTTCTCATTTATTTGTTGGTTGTTTTCTATGGAATTTGGAAAGTATACTCAGGGGACTATACGAAATATATATGCCAAAAGAGAAGTTTGTACGATGTTATTTTACGATGTTAGAAGACATTTTATCTTTCAAACACACTAAAAAGTGTAGCTGACTCGGCGCCGTGTTAGTTTATTAATTGGCTTTCGCTGTGTTGACACAGCGATGCGGGCTGATTATCCTGGTTCTTTTTATGATCATAAGGAGATTAATGGGGTGTAGATTTGATTGATAGATTTTCTTTCATTGCTTTTTTCTATTTGCAATGTACAAGAGTAAGAGTATAATAAGATTATTTCCCAGAAGCTTATGTTAAATGTTCGTGGTGGGTAGTTACACGTTCACGCCACCCCCCCCCTCTCTCTCTCTCTCTCTCTCCCAATCTCACTCTGTTTCAAAAATTGGTTGCGATGAATGAAAGAATGAATGAATGAAAAGTTTTAGAACACCGATGGCGCGCAGGAGCGATGTGGGATTTCAAAATCCTTTGCGACCCGGTTAACTTTATTTTATTTTACTTGCATCACACAGACCTAGGTTTTCTATTGCCTCACGTGAGGAATGAAGGGGTGAGAGCGCGGTTACTGTTTTCTGTAGTATAAATTGGGACTGATAGATTGTCAATAATCAATGCCTAAACGCCATGGAGACTCCAAGAAAGAAAGAGACAGATAGGGCTCCCATTGGTTTGGGCTTGTAGCTGGTAGAAGTTTGAATCCCGCCACACTAGGGCGAGCCAACTGTTGTGAAATGACAAACTGAAGGGAAGAGAAGAGAAGAAAGGAAAACCAAACAGCAACGTCGGTTTGGTAGCGGTCCCGGTATATTGAATACGGTATAGCGGTTACAAAAAAGGGCGAAAAAAGCTCCGCCAGTAGGCCTATAGTTTTGAATAACCGGGAGTCATCCACCAAGCCTTCAGGGAGATAGGAAGTCGTGTGCGATATATGGGGTATCTGGTTAGCCTTCTGGGATTTCAAATACCCCCTCCCCCATGCTATGACATTATTTTTATGCTGTTATCAGTTTAGGTTGTATCCAGTGGCCCTTGAGCTGAAATTTCACTTCACGTGCTTTCTTTGTAGAGAATTGCACAAAATCGCCTGGTGGAAAATCTACCCGCCCACCCCCACCCCACACACACACACATTTAGTTGTAATCCACCCACCACGGTCGGATGTTACAGTAACGTTATTCACATGTTAAACTGTACACAATGTAATAAGAGTTTTTAACACTCGATGAGAATGTTTTCTTTTTAAAAAAAAAATAAAAAAAATATTTAGCACTTGGGAAAGTTTCAGCTCATGGACCATCGGTTCACACCTTATGGACCATACGCTGAAACTTTGCTAGTTGACCATGTGCTTCTCCTACATTTTCCCGAAATTTGTTAATAATCGCCATACTTGACACTATTTGATGTCAAATGTTGGAAATATAAATAAGCAGCTGAAAAAAAAATCTTGTGCTTATTTTGGGTGGTTTTATAACATGATCGACACCTTTTATCTACTGTCCCGTCGCAGGCGAATCTAACCACAAAACACTCGGAACGACGTTCCAAGTAAATTTGCATTTGCTTTCCGTATAGATGTTTGTTATTTGTTCATGTTTGTGCTGTATCTCTATATCTTTGTGCTATGCTATATCTATTATGTCCTGTATTTATCCAATAAAATACTGAAAATTAAATTAATCGTTGTTTCTTTCATCCACACCCCACTAATCACCTCATAATCATAAAAAGAACCAGGAAAATCAGTCCGCCTCGCTGTGTCAAAACAGCGTAAGCCAGTTAATTAGCTAACACGGCGCCGAGTCAGCTACACTTTTCAGTGTGTTTGAAAGAGAAAATGTCTTCTAACATCGTAAAATAACATCATACAAACTTCTCTTTTGGCATATATATTTCGTGTAGTTCCCTGAGTATACTTTCCAAATTTCATAGAAAACAACCAACAAATAAATGAGAAAATGATAATTTAATTCCCGACTAGACACTTTTTCTCCGACATGGACACGGATACGGACTACACTTTTTGGTGCGTCCCGGCTTGTAATGGGACCTCATTGTTTTTTTTTTTTGTTTTTGTTTTTTTAAACCCTTTACCTAACATTGAAGAAGACGACACTTGCAAAAAAAAAAAAAAAATTCTTGAATATTTATTATTTTCGTTTTTTGTCTCAAAAACATGGGTTATGAGCCCGTTCCAATGAGGGGTCATAACCTATGTTTTAGAGACAAAAAATAATGAAAATTAATTGGCGTTTTTTTTAGAATAGCGCTGGCCAGTTTTGGCCGTTACGTTAGGTAAAGGGTTAAATAAGATAATTATCGTTAATAATGAAAAGTAATAAACAAAGTAATCGCTTGACTGAATTGGTTACGTGAAATAATTCATTCGAGGCGAGGGACTATATTATAAAACACTCGTGCTCATTCGCGAACTCGTGTTTGTACAACGTCCCTCACCTCTCATGAATTATTTCAAGTAACCAGTCCAGTCAAACGATTACTCTCTATAGAATCTTAATTAAATAATGTGGTATTTTTTTTCTCCCTTGACCCCCCCCCCCCCCACCCCCTCCAAAAAAAACAAAAAACAAAACAAACAAAAAAAATCTATTTGCCACTCAGCCGACAGACGTCACCTTACGTATTGTCCACGTCCATTGACCCAATCTCTTCCTCTCCACCACCCCTACAGAAACAAAATCGGACGTTTCGTCAAAAAAGCGAAGTTTTATAAAAAAAAGTGGACGTTTTGTCAAAAAAAATCGGACATTTCGTCAAGAAAATCGGACTTTCGTCCTGAAAATCGAACGTTTTGTCTCGGACGTGTTTGTTCATCGGACGTTTTGTCCATCCCCCAACATGTGTAATGCTGAATTATCTGGGGCGAAAATCACTTGTAATCGCTTGTTTTGACACGTGTCCTCGTTGGAGCTGGGTACGTTATCATTACTTACAAGCATAGAAATCGGCCCTAAAAAGACTTTTTATATCCGATTTCTATGCTTACAAGTGTTAAGTTTGAATTACTCGAGATTTTACCGATCCGACAAGGGTAGACAACCGTTTTGGATCGTCTGCTGCTGAAACTGAAACTGAAAGTGTGAAGAGTTTGATGAATTTCAAACAGAATTTTGTTTTAAATCTGAAAAAAAAACGTATTTAGAAAACGTTTAAGTGTCTGTCAAGAATAGCGAGTCAATCTCTCATTTAGCCTTTATCATTGACATTATTCTGATGTTCATACCACACGCCTTTTGTGAATGACTGTTAGGACCTACCATTACAACATTTACAGTCAACTCGACAGTATCGAGTCGTCGGCAGTATCGATTCAAAACTTCCTGACTGCCATGTTACGTTTAAAAAACGGAAATATTTTTATTTTTTCTTTCTGCTTTACTGATAGAAAATATATATTTTCCAGATATCATGAAAAAGAAATATGCTTTCGCAATATATGAAGTCTGTGTGGCGGTGTTTTTGAATTTTGTTATACTGGAACCGACCGCGACGAAAATGTAACTTACCCACTTGCTTTTTTAATTTTACTTCAAGAAAAAGAAACTGCTCAAATAGCGCCGAAGCTAAGTTGTTTAAATTGTTACCACACTATTATTCTCTAACTAATAAAAACTTTGAGAGTAAATTCCTTACAATTCTAATGCAAATAGTAAAGTTGATGGAGGTCATGTACTCGGCATTATCCAACCAGTACAGACTGCAGTGCCTCACGTGATATTATTCCCCATGAAAGATATTTTTTTAGAAACTCGGTGTAAATATTGGCCTGTCAAGATTCAGCACGTGTTAAAATGGTCAGAAGGTGTTGTTTTATCTCACAATTGCATGTCTTATACAAATTACAATAAGTTACTAATTTTACTATAATTTACCCATTTTAGTTAACAAATCAATCGTTTTATTGCAATTTTCACACGTGTGTCATTGATGTTCGCACTGATTTCCAAATAGCGTGGGGACCTATATATATGGAATTACACCCAAACCGTCCTCTGGCCAAACCGTCCTCTGCAATTTGACCCAAACCGTCTGCTACATTTTGACCCAAACTGTCTGCTAATACACCCAAACCGTCCTCCAGTGAAAATAAGTAGAAAATGAAAAAAAATTGAATGTTTCTATAAATTTTTTTAACATGTTGAATAAACTTTGAAACTATTATTGTGAGAACGTGTTTTTTTAGTTTACATTTGATTATATTTTAGTGGAAGTTCTTTGATTTTTGATTGTGAAAACACAAGTTGTGTTCAGTTAATCAATGGTCACTCACTGTTTGTTACTTTAATTATTACTAATTATAGTAAATACAAAGATTGTACCGGTGTTGTTGTTTTAGGCAATGTCTTCTTCTGGCCTTAGACAATAACTGATAACTAAACAGTGAAATGGCAACTAACTCCACCACTGAATCCACTTTGGGAGTGGATTTAACATTGATGTTGTTTGGTTTTCAAAAAGAGATAGCCAGATTGAACGACATTATTGAGGGTCTGCACTCGGATCTTAGGGCCCAAAAAGAACAGTTCGAGAAAGAAAAATTGGAGCTAATAAAACTGTTGGAGGAATCAAAAAGGGAAAATAAGTCGGCAAATGGAAAAAAGGGAAAAAGTAGACATAAATCAGGTTTACAAAAAGATATATTTGTAAACAGAATCCCCCCCCCCCCCCCACCCCCGTAAAGAAATAATGCCTGTCACAAATCGTGTTTGTACACTATTATTATTATTATCACAAATATTGTTTTGTTATCGTGTATTCGTGTCATGTAATCATTATTATGTTTTGTGAAAAAAAAAAAACGTTTGAAACGTAGTTGAAAATGAAAAAAATAAATAAAATCAATAAATAAACAACCAGTTTCATGTTATTATTCTACCACTCCTCTCTCTAATTCGCTGTTTCCCTGGAGGACGGTTCGGGTCAAATTGCTCAGAGGACGGTTTGGTCGCTATGGAGAACGGTTCAGGTTAGATTGGAGGACGGTTTGGGTCAAATTGCTAGAGGACGGTTCGTCCAGAGGACGGTTTGGGTGTATTCGTATATATGCACGAGTATCTAATTCACTTTCGGCCTTGTATGATTTCGGCAATGAGAGTGGGATCAACCGAGGTGTTTCGGCCAAAGCATTCTGGTCTCTATTTGCGTCAGGTGGGAGGTGGTGGGGTGGGGGTATGAAGTGTGTCTTAACTAGACATCGGTGAAGGCCCAAATTGAACATTTTTGCCCAAAACATGTATGGGGAGACGAGAAAGAAATGGGAGTTTCTGAATTTCGTTGAAAAACATGGCCGTCAGTGGCCATCTTGGATTTGGCATATAAATTGTCAACAATTCAATTAGTTCAGCCTACTGGCCACACCCCTCCCCAATCTTTTTCACTGAGAAACATGAGTAAATGAAGTGGCATTGCCATTACTGGATCTTTCTATTTAGTTCAGTCCCTTCTTGAACAATTTGAGCTGCAGTGTCATTGACACTTTCGGTTTTTTTCCCCATGTGTCGATAATTCCAACACTTGACATCATTTCCTGGGAAGCCCTTCCCAAGAAATATGTCAAGTCTTGGAATTATCATCAAAGGTAAATTTTATTTATTTATTGGTGCTTATAGTGTCAAATCAACATCTAAGACTGTATCGTGACAATACAACGGATACAACAAGTTAAAATACAAGACTTAACCAATTGTTTATACCCATTGCCAACATCAGAGGACTTCCTGCACAGGCACTGATTACCGGATCCTATTTTACCAGTAAAGCAGGACTTGTTTACCACAGGGAACAGGTACTACTCCACTTTCCATTGTTCCTACGGGGATAACAAAGCTAAACTGTGAGGTAAAGTTTCTAGTGGTTACCCTACAACTTATTTCAACTGGTACTGCATCCATCAACTCGACAACTGAACTCATCCCCTGAACTCAGCTCAACAATTCAACTCATCATCACCATCATTATCATCATCACCATCACACCATCAACTCATCATCATCAATCATCATCATCAACTCAGTACCATCATCTCATCATCATCATCATTGCCATCATCATCATAATCTCTCTATGAGAAGCAGTTTGCTTTGAATGCTTTCTATTTAATACATATCTCATTTCTTGGAGTGTGTTGTTTGTTTTATTATACCCAACATTACAAATCATATTTTCGCCCTTCCAGATATGCCTGTTGCACATCAACTTCTGCCCCCCACCTCCCCCCCCTCCTCCCTTTCAGAAATTTCCACCACTGCCTTTCACATGCTTTACTGCCTTGAGTAAAAGAAAACCCCCGCCCCCCCCCCCTCCCCAGGTTCGACGAACAGTCAGCTCCTTGACATTTCAATTCTGTTCAAGCTCCGCTAAAGCTGTGTTACAGCGGTTGAAGACATGTGCTCCACTGACATGCAGTATGCCTTAGTACACGGCGTCATCATGCCCTCATGTAGGCAACCGGGATAAGGTGCCTTACCCAAGGACACAACGTGGGTCGTCCCGGACAGGGATCGAACTCGGGACCTCTAGCATAGAAGTCCAACAGTCAACCGCTGAGCCACTGCGCTCCACCCTAAGGCCATTAAAAAATCTGAGAGTGACGGTACGTGCATGATTTTATACAACTCAAAATGACGTGGAACGGCTAAAAATTCGGTTCTGGGAAATTCAGCTCCATATGGCAACAGTGTCGGATCCTCTACCAATTTACCAGTCCACCCATGCACACACCCCCCCCCCCCCCTCCACCGCAGTAGCGATAAAAAGTTGTGATTTTAGTCAGAAAATCTCGATGTGTATCGGTCATTTATTTGGGCCACCGGCCCATCGGGAAACCTCCTGGTCGCCCGAACGGCCAAATACACCTCTGCTTATTTGTAAAGTCGACATTGAATACCAACGGCTCGGTTTACCATGAAAGGAAAAAACACGAACATGATAATCATTAATCGATGCCGTATGCTTTGTGAATTTCCTGTCAGCTTTGTGCAAAGGTAAGTTTTTTAACCCGATTGAAAATGGCGGCACCCGTTTTCTCTCGGTTCAGGTCTAACTTGACACATCGCTGGGAATGTATAATAATCACTCTGAGATAAATTCTAATTCGTATCTGTTCTTGCAGAAATGTGTCTTAGAGAGTTTGACAACTACAAATTACCCAATTTAGTGATACAACACACATTTGAATTCAATGAATTGGCGCAAAATGTGTGATTCTTTACTACCTGCATTGACTCTTTACTGCCGCTATTATGCGACTGATAAAATGATTTTGTACACGGACATGTAAGCGTTATTTTTCGTCGCACAGTCGCGGTAAGCAATACCTAGTTCTACATGATACATTGCCAAGACAAACATATCGATTCTTGGTTTAACGGCGGAGATGGCAGAAAATTTTTAAAAAAATGACTCGATACTGCCGAGTAGACTGTACTCATTAGAATAGAGTTCTTTCTCTACTTGTAGTAGTACATTACTGTTACCATTCCATTGTGGTTAGATCTTATTATCTTAAAGGTGAAGACTGAAGAAAACACGACCTGAGTGACATCTATTTAATTTATGACAAATTACTGTTGTGATTGCTCAGAGACATAGATTTTATTGTTTTGTTTGTTTGTTTAGGGAGTTTAATGACACTTTCAACAACTAGAGCAGGGTCATATTGCTGCGCCGTTGGACAGTTTTACGGATGGCGGAAGCCTGGAGAACTTTGAGAGAATCTAACAGCGGAGACAATTGTCAGACTCTTCAATTCCAACTTACTAACCCAGCACAATCCGAGTTAACCCTTTAGGCTGGACTTAACACGAAAGCAGACAACACTTGCAAACAAAATTCTTGAATAACTAAATATTTTCAATTTTTGTCTCAAAAACATAGCATATTACCCCTTCAGTGCTTCATTGGAACAAGCTTGTTCAAGTGAGGGGTCATTAGCTATGTTTTTGAATTTTGAGACAAAAAATGAAAAAATAATGAAAATTGAATGGTGATTTTTGTAAATAGAGGTGGCCAGATTTTTCCGTTATGCTTGGTAAAGGGTTAAAGTAGCTGAAGACAAGTGCACCATAGATGTGCAATATGCCTCATTGCACAGCACCAACATGTCCCAATCACATTTCTGAACAGTCACCACTTCAAATGAATTGATATGGTATTTTATGTTGCCTTTTTTTGTTTAAGTTTTTTAGTTTTGTTCAAGTTTGTTGAGTGCCAGAAGCCCCTATCAGGGCTTTCAGAAAAATGAGGTATCGGTGCAAAAGCCAACATTTTTCTTGCTCAAATTTATATTACAGTCAACTGCAAATAATATTTTGTTTATATATATTTGTTTTTTGACAAATTATTGGAGAGAGAACAGGCACTCTTCAATAATTTGTAATAAAACAAATTCTGAATAACAAATTCAGACCACCAAAAATAATTTAGCCCTCAACCAGTTAATAAAACTAACCGCAATACTGGAAAATAAGTTGGCTTTTAGATAAAATTAACTAGCGTTTCTCTCCCACCCCTCAGTGGATATCTAGTCTGTACTATTATATGGGTCTGTACTTTTATTCAATTTTGATAAATGTCCCACCCTATACTTTTGTTCCCACCTGTACTTTTATTTGGAGCACAAGAGTAAAGGGTACTCTGTTCAGTGCATTAAAAAAAGATGCCAATATATTAAAAACATAACCACTACATATTGTACTTCTTCAAACAAGATATAAAAAACTGTTCAAAGAACAGCAGTTTGGTTGGTGATAACATAAAAGTTTACAGTAGTGCAACATGGTATATTTTTTCCGACTCTGTTTTTACATGCAACATGACACAAATGTTGTGCGAGAGTGATTATGATAATGATAATCAGGCATGATTATTTGAAAATCACAGCCACAACAGTCCTCCTTAGGTTGCTCTTGGCAAGCCATATTGACTTATGTTATGGGCAATTTTATATTTAACCCAAATTAAGGCGAGCTATTTGCTCGTTTCATACCTTTAGGAGAGCAATTATAGCTCCCTTAATTTAGTTTTGAAGGAGCCATAGGGAGCAGGAGCAGTGGCTCTCCAAAACAATGTCAAGATAAGCTATTGGCATCACGCATGCCCGAAACCCCAAAACATTTAGCACAGTCTACAGGTTGTATTTAATATGGAGGGATTTCATTGTTAATTGGTAGGCTGACTCTGTATGGTGTATAGATGAGAGCTTCCCCATCTGGGCACAATCTGTGAACTGTGATGGCTACCTGTGCTCAAAACCTGAAAACCTTCACAGACTACTGGTCTTATTTATGGAGGGATGTCATTGTAACTTGGTAGGATGACTCCATATTATGTCTAGATAAGAATGTCCCCTTTTTGGTCACGATTGGTCAACTGTGACAGCTACAGGGGCCCGAAACCTGAAAACCTTTAGCACAGTCTACACGTCATATTTATGAAGGTCGTTCATTGTAACTGGGTAGGATGACTCCAGATAATGTCTCGATTAGAACATCCCCTTTTGGTCATGATCGTTCAGCCGTGATGGCTGCTGGAGCCCAAAACCTTTAGCACAGACTACAGGTTGTATTTATGAAGGGCTTTCGTTAATTGATAGGATGACTCACTTTGGAAAAATTTCACTGTAACTTAGTAACTTTGGTTGACATACATTAACTGTGAGGGCCACATTAACCCACCCCTCCATTCTTTAGTACAGTCTACACCTCAAATTATTTTTATTGAAAACATAGCATACAGGGAAAAGAAATTAACATATTCTCAGTGATCACAATTCTTGTCGTATTTCATAATCCTTTCATGAACATTAAACATTATCCTTTTCATCAAACACAACACACAGTCAAGTTAAGCTACAGTGTCATTGACACTTTCATTTTTGTAATTCGAGATGGTGTAAAGCCTTTAATTTGAGCCGTTGTGACAAAGACTAGAGTCAATGGCCAATGAGCCAAAAGTCTATTCAGCAGTTTTGTTTGTTTCAGTTCAAACATATGTCATATTTCTTTAAAAATCAAAGCTCAAATTTCAGGTGCTGGTATTACAAAGTTTTGCAAATGCAAACTGTGAAAAGAAATGGCTAATTCTTTCCCTATGGAATGGTTTCTAAACAGCCTTTGGTAAAAAATATATGTGTGTTTCCCTTTCCTTACCTACCCTATTTTTAGAGCCAGACCCTAAACTTTTTATTGAGTCTCAATTGAAAAAACTTTCAACACCGAAAATATTGGTTTTTAGCCAATTTTTATGCTTTCACAACAGTGTCATTTTGTTTATATTTGCTTCCCATTCAAATATTTTTTGTGGATAGGGGACATACAGCCTTCCTTGAACACAAGTTTGGTAAAGAATAAAAAACACCTACCTACCTACCCTGTTTTTTTTTCTGGCAGGATCTTTAATTTAAAAACAGTCCTATAGTCCCCAAAATTATTTCCAGTATATTTTTTTATAAGAAGCAATATGTTTTTGGGCCATGATTCAGGTTTGCACGCAAGATGTTTTTCACAGCAGCTAATTTCTAAATAAATGCAGTTCCAGCAGTATCGAGCTGGGTTGGAAAGAAATTTAAAAAGGGAAGAAAGTTAATACCAGTATGTTTTCTTCCCAACCTATAAAAAATCACGCTGCTGTGTCATAATAAGAGAGTAAAAATCACTCGAGGTCTGTTAGAAAATTTACTGTCCACTTTGGTGAGCACAGGACCCTAATGTGTGGTGTGCAGTCTGTAGAGGGTTGTGTGCGAATTCATCAGTTTCATGGTATTGATTTGTATCATGCATTTTGGGTATCAGTGTTGATGAAAACCTGTAACAATATTAATTGGTGACAATATTCTCAGTGGCCTTTCAAGCATTTACTTTGCATTTTAATGTATATTTTGGGATGATATCTTTGACTTATTTCCCATGTGTAACAGTTAGGGCTCAGCATGCTTAATCAAGAAGTCGACTAACCATCACAAGACATGTAATTGACTTCAATTTCCAAAGGTTGACTTTAATCATTCTTTGTCACCTCTGGAAACAACAATAAGGAAAGTGTTTTATGGGTTTCATCACTTATTTTCAAATAAGTTATAACAGTTGAATTCCTCGAATTTGAGGTGCATGCATAGAGCACCATGCCTAAGTGTTAAGAGAGCAGAAAGTTTAATCTTACACACATATTTTTCTGTGCACCTAACTGCCATGATGTTTAATTCCTTTGTCAGTTATGCATACTGAATGAAGTGACATCAAATCTTAGATCGCAAATCCTCACTGAAGAGAATGTGACATTATTTTGTCAGTTGACACTTGACAGTGATTACATAATAATCATGCAAAATTATTGAACCACACAGACCGGTAACCCAGCCAACCCTATTTTAAGCTTAAGCAACCCTATAAAAAGTTTCATTACCTTGATGTGGAGATAAAATGCATCTACAATTATCGATACAGATGATCAAGCTCATGGGAATCAAATGGGATGTGTCTGTTGGGGATACTCCATACAGGATGGTTTGTGCACAAGTCAGTTTGAGGCTTTTGGAGAAAATTGGAGGAGGCCAAGAGGCTATGGGTGTCAAAAATGTGTGGTTTACACACTGCTTAAATCAGAATTATTAATTTTACATTGAACCTCTGCACTACTATTATGTACTGTGACAATGTGTTTTTGATATGCCTTTTAGTCAGAATAATCCACAAACAAATTTAAAAAAAAATAAATCTTTTGTCCCCTATTTTGTCTTCACTGGTAGAATTGGACACATCCCACCCCCAAATTCCCACCCCTCTATCCTCATTTATGATAAGTTTCTGCATAGTTTATTTGCTTTTGTACATAATAGATCAATTCCAATTTACATCTTAATCCAGTTTTATTAAACAACCTCATGTTGTTAGATTTGGGTATGTCTTACTTAACCCTTTACCCAACGTAACGGCCAAAACCGGCCAGCGCTATTCTCAAAAATCGTCAATTAATTTTCAAAATATTTTCATTTTTTGTCTCAAAAACATAGGTTATGACCCCTCGTTGGAACGAGCTCGTCGAGCTCGTTCCAATGAGGGGTCATAACCTATGTTTTTGAGACAAAAAATGAAAAAAATTAGTTATTCAAGAATTTTTTTTGCAAGTGTCGTCTGCTTTTCATGTTAGGTAAAGGGTTAATTGAATAAAAGATTGACGTCCACTTGTTGCCCTTGCCACTGATCTCTTGAAGTTAAACAGCTTATTGTCTCTTTCAGCACTTTAAGTTTATTTGTCCTAATGCATATAGAAATCCAGTGTGCAAACTGCAGAAATGACTCTAACCAGCTGACCATTCACATGGTTTGGGGATGACTAAACAGACATTCTTCCACTGCATAAAAATTCTTGGGAAACTGCTTCTTTATTATTAGCAAGTAATCAAATATTGCATGGAATTGAAATATATATAGCCTCTCAAGGCAAAAATCTAAAAATCTATTGGACACAAGAAAGGCAGGTTAAGTTTCTTAGACTTTACCATTCAAGATGCAATATTTTGTTAACCAGTCATCTGTTCGCATAGATTTAAATTTGCGTAACCTCCAATCGAATGGAACATCGTCAAATTTTGCGCACTGAAATCACAAATATGACCTGAACTGCACCAAATTACTTGTTTTAGAGTGGGGTTTGTAAATGAGATGCATGTCTATCACACCCCTCCCCAGTCTAAGGAGCCTCATAACTAGTATTAAGGGCAAAATAATACCTCAATACATTCTAAATAATACCTCAATACATTGTCTCCTAACAAGTATTAGGGCAAAATAATATGAAGAAACAAAAACATTTTTAGCTCAACTTTGCCGTAGTCAAATTTGTTAGCTCAACTTTGACATTGTAAAATATAAGGTTATGTCATGGCCTGTTGTCTGTCTGTCTGTTTGTCAACAATTCAGTACGGCTTGGGCTAGAGGCCGTATTTATGAACCGATCATTACGAAACTTCTTGGGGACCTTTGTTATCGCATTGGGATGAGAACAAGTGTTCTTGGGTGCGGTCCAAAATTAAAGATGGCTGCCGGCAGCCATTTTATACTGAAATTAGGTGTAATCAGTTTTTTGTACAGAACTTCTAGGACTACGTTTGTTATCATCATGGGATGGTAACAAGTTCTTTTGGGCTTGGCTAAAAATTCAAAATGCCTGTTGGCAGTCATATTTATGGAAATTGTGTTTATTACATTTTTTGTACAGAACCTGTAAAGAAGATTTTTTTATGTCAGTAATGTTTGCTATAAATTTATTGGGTGCCTTTGTTATCACTGTTGTATGAGAACAAATATTTTGGGGTTCAGTCAGACCCAATATGGGACTCAAAAAAGGAGATAATTAAAAATCTTTTCCAAAAACACCAGACAAAATAATGTTTCTTGAATTCAGCATCCCTAGAATGTGTATATATTCAAATGTGTTGAAACCAAGTTCCTGTGTTAATATTTATTGTTGTTTGGGGAGGGTAAACATTATCAGCACAACCCGATTTTCTATTTCCAAAGAGAAAAATAAAACCTCCTCACCCATGGAAACCCTATGAGCTAAAGATAAAAATTCAAATCCCTATATTTTAAGGACTGGACAAATAATTATTAATTAGTATGAATCAACTTAGAAGGGTTTGAATCAAACAGGCCAAAACAATTGCTAACATTTGGCTTATTTTGTACCATACAAGGATCCCAATTGTAACATTAACCCCATGGAGATTTCTTTTCTAGTTTAGCATCTAAATGTCTCCCACATTTATAATACTTTACCTATACATTTGTTACAGACTACGGTCAGCATTTATGTGCAGACCATTACAATACTTTATATGTACCTTTGTTATCAGGTCATTATCTAGATGTGTGTCATTGCTGTGTCACATACTATACATGCACATTTTTTTACACAAGTTGAGCTACAGTGTCATTGACACTTTCATTCTTTTTGTTGTTTCTCAGAGTACGATTAAAGTTGACTTTCAATCAATTATTTTTCTTCAAAAGTCGATCATGAAATTTCATAAATCTTGCCACTCTAGTAATAGTGCCACACAAAATAGAATCTCTCAGGCTTGTTATTAAATCATTATCCCAGTCATATGATTGTATGCCACTAGCCTCATAGATTATGGTTCTAGGAACATGTGACAGAGAAAATTAAAAACATCAATTTATTTTTTCAGATGTAGAAAGAGTATATCCAAATGAAGGCAGTTTGAATGGTGAGACAAGGATAACCATTGAAGGAACAGGTATATAGTAAATGCATCCTTTTTTGTTTAAAATATACACAAATAGGTCTGTTGAGAAGTTGACTACTTATCAGAACCACCCCTGATTAACCCTTTACCCAACACAGACGATATCAAAATTTATTATTTTAAATTTCATTTTTTTAAATTTTTCAAAAAATTTCAACAAAACCATATCATGTGACCCCTCGTTGGAACGAGCTCATCGAGCTTGTTCCAACGTGGGGTCACATGATATGGTTTTGTTGAATTTTTTTTAAAAATCATATTTTTTCAACTGCTGAATTTCCATATTACGCGGGCGGATGCGGGCGATTCGTTAGGTAAAGGGTTAACAACAGTTTCAAAGTCATTGATTATGGCCTTTCATCACTCCTTTGCTGATGAATTATTAGTTACTCTCTTCCCCATCGTGATTTTAAGAAGTGTCAGAGACTGTAGAATATCAAAACTCATTGTAATTGATATGGGAAAGAAGTATAAAGATACAACACATGACAACAGGCCTGGCATTCTAGAAAATATGGGAGTACAAATAATTGCCCTTCCCACATTTTGCTGAGGAGTGCAGTTGCCTTCTTAAATCTCAATGCAACTATGATTAGACTCTTGACCATCTCATGTCCATGGTAGCTACCACTACACATAAACGTATCTGATACAGAATGAATTTGGCCGTTAAAAGAGTCATTAAACATCAGTAAATAAACAAGAATATGACAATACAAAAGCATTAGTTTCATAACATTCAGTTAGAGCTGTCCGGATATGCTACCAGAGAGTTTTCTACCCCTTCTGAGGAAGGTTCTTGTTGTTAGAGGACCAGAACTGGAATTTTTATCATCCTTAGCAGGCTTCTAAATTCCACCAAATTCACAGTGGTAACTAATATCTCAAAATTGCAGAAATGTTTCCAATTTAGAGGGCATTACAGATTGATTTGTTTCTTTTTTTTCCTAATGTGTTTTTCAATTTCACGAGAATCAGTTTAAAGGCTAGAGGTTTGGAAAGAGTTTTGTTTCACATTTGCTGTCTTACATCTTGTTGCTTTGTGTTTGTTTCTAAGCAAGTCTTGGTTGCCTTTATAGGCAGCCAAGACCCGGGCCACCGAGAAAGAGGACGAGCCCAGGGGCAATGTGTAGAGTGTGTATTATGGGCCCTGTGAGCGCCAAAGGTCAAAATGCTAATGGGAGGGTCTGGGGGTCCTCCCCCGGAATTTCTTTTTTTTTAACTAGTGCTATGAGAAGCATTCTCCTGGATTTTCTTTTAAATATCTACTCAATTATTTCTTACAATTTGGGTAATTTATTGGCTGTATTTCTCTGTGTGTGGTGCATTTTTTTCTCCAAAGATAATCGTGATCACCACGATGCTGGAAAGACCAGTGGAAAACGAATAAATTGGAACAAGTATTTTCTTTTATATAGATGGAACCTGGTTAGTAATGCAACCACGTACTCAACTACATACTCTTACCATCTCCACCAGCTTCAGAGGCTTGTACCAAAACCCTTCCCATATTTTTCAGCTCAGACTTACACCTTTTTAAACCCCCCCAAAATCCTGGGCCCAGTTGGGGACCTGGACCTCAGAGCAATTGCCTCTCTTACCCTGCACTCTCGGCATTAGTGGCCAAGACTAGCTAGAAACAACTGCCAAGGTAAAATGAAGTAGTATTACATGCTGTAGTTAGCATTGTCTGCAGACTCCCGTAGCTTCCATTTCTGAACAGAAAGGCTCCAGGGCCCATGCCACTGGGAAAATTTGCATCATAAGGGCTCCAGGTGGGAATTTGTTTTGGAGGGTATAAACATACAAAGACTAAAAAGTTTTACATTTGAATTGTGCAGAGAACATTAATACCCAAGCAACTGCACGTATACTACAAGAAAGTTTTAAAATAGTCACATCGACTCACATGGAATCATGTTCTCACAGTCTCTATTAAACTGTTCACATATTATTAGCGAAAAACTTGTCATTAGCCTTTGAATTAAGAGACTAACCAAGGGTTTTCTGAGGCCTTATGACTACCCAGTTCAGGGCACCAATTGTTCATTAAATTTCTGTTTGTGTTGGAACTGAGATTGGGAAAACTGGGAAAATCATTCCCAAATGTCAGTCGGAAGGGTCCCATAAATGGCTTTTATAGATACCCAAAACCTGCTGAAATAAATAAAAGAAAAAGGTTGATATTCTGGTAAAACAAATCTGTCTCAAGTGTGCTGGATCTGAGAGATGCAAGAGCCTAAAGCAAAGGAAATTTGTCTAAATAAAGCTCAAACAACACGGGAAAAAAACAATTTTCACCTAGCTTTCGGCCTGATGAAGAGAAGTTTGAGAGATCAAATGGTTATTGGATGCAAAAGGCACGCAGGGACAGAGTTGGGAAAGCTTCTTTAGACCGTCTTTAACTGTATGTGATTTTGTCTTGTCTGGCTGTGGTAGAGAGAGTATTGGTACTCAGTGGCGCTTATGTCTCTTTTGCTTCTTTTTAAGGGGAGGTGGTCTGGATGGAGAGATCATGGCAGTCATTGTTGGTGGACTGCCTGATGACTGACTTCGTTGGTATGGTCTAGTCCCTGCTGAATCTGGTGTTGTTTTGAGTGGTGGCTGTGGTTGTTGTTGGAATTGTGCCTCTGCCTGTTTTGTTGCCTCTTCGATTTGCTTGGATAGTTGTTCAAACTGTAGCCTCATTATTTTTCTGTGCTGTGCTGCCTCTTCTTAATGTTTCTCTTTGTCCTGTTTATATTGCTCCAGCCATTGATCCAGGTCCTGGCTTTTTGGTTCTGAAGGGAGAGGTGAGTGAGCATCAGGAAGTGGTGAGAGGGCGACTTCCAATTCCATCTCAGTCTCCACAGACCGTTCCACATCCGACAATTCTGGCTAGGTAGCTGCCAGTAGGATGGGTTTGTCTGTGGGAGTGAGAGTGGAAGTGATGGCCACCTCTGGCTCTTTCCCTTCCTCACTGATGTCTCTCTTCTCTAAAGAAGCCTCCAGGCATTGAGCATTTCTCCTCTTGGTTGACAGGCTCTTTTTTCTTTGCTTCCTTCTCTTTTCAGGGCCTTCAGCCCCCCTTGGGTGAGGACCAGTGTGAGAGGGGGGGTCCTCTCATCAAAGGTGCTACCTCTACCTGTGGGGGTGCCAGGGTGGTGTTGTGGTGTGTTTAGTAATAAACTCCAAAGCCAGATAGACACTTGCCCCCTTCTCCTGGACAGTCCAGGTGATGGGACAAGAGATGCCCAGAGCTGAGATGGTCTTACGTCTTGCCTGTAACTTGTAAGTCCAGTTCTCCCATAATGGCTTAATCAAGTTGTTCACGCTCAGAGGTGTGAAATGTGGAATGGATAAAAGTTATAACATATTGCAAAACTGTTTTGAACATTTTGGTCTTGGTGAGATTCCTGTACAAAATCATCCAATTGGCACTGTTCAACTGGAAGACAGGTTATTTATTTCCTTCAAAATTCTTTTCAGCAGGCGAAAAATAGTATCAGAATCACTCAATGCATCCAAATTTTGTGAATTTTCCTGGGGGTGACCCCCCCAGACAGGCCTGAAAATAAGCAGTCTGACATTTGCAGAATGAGGTGACCAGAGGGTGAATTTGATGATGCTATCCCATACAGTGGGCAAATTTATCCTCTGGATACCCCTTTCTGTTCAGTTTTGAGACCCTGATTCAGATTGAGGTTCACAGAGGGTAAATTTAGTGTTCCTACCCTACAGGATAGCATCACTAAATATTCACCCTCTGGGGACCTCATTTTGCAGATGACAATCTGCTTATTTTCTGGCTTGCCTCCAGACCTCCACCTATAGGAAGAATACACCCTCTCCTATATCCCCCTCTCCCCCCCCTCCCCCCCCCCCCCCCCCCCCCCCACACACACACACACACACACACACACTCTGGCCTTTGACTTTTGGGATATGCCTTTGGCATATTGTGTTATGACTTCGAAATTTGGTAAAACAAAAAACAAAACATAAAAACCTCCTGTTAAACAAAACATTTGAAATCCTGGGTTCGCCACTGCATTTTTTGGAGGGTTCATAAGGTATGTTTTTGAGGCAGACATTGCAAAAATAATAAAAAAAATTTTTTATTTCTATTGTTTCCAATTGCTGGATGAATTTTTTGATTAAATGCTTAAATATATTTGATTCTTTTAAAACAGGTTTTGCTGACAATCAGTTCAACTTTGGGGCAGGAAATGAACATTTAGGAAGTCAAGTGAATTTAGTTTCAGCAACTAAATCGCTGGTGTGTAGGATCCACCCAGATGGATGCCATGAGACCCAAATCACATGTTATTCACCAAAGTAAGTTTTTAATTTGTTTTATATAGTTTCCAAGGGTGGCCATACTACAAGTGGATACCAGATTTTGTAGGAATGAGAAAGAGAATAGCTTCATAAAAAAATGTCTTGGTAGAACCAAGCTCCATTAGGTCTATGTTATAACCTTACTTACTTCCTGATAAATGTTAATTTAGTGCTGTCATTGATGTTTTCAAGGCAGAATGCTTATTTACTAATTATATATCTCAAACTGGAGCATGAAAAGAATATCTGTATATCATTAAGAGTAACGAGACATCACACTTACTAGTAATCAATGGTAGTCAGTTTGCAAACTCCATGAAAAATGGGTAAATAAACATTCTTTTACAGCATAGAATTCCATATGGTGACTGGTGGCCTGAGAGTTTTCTGTCTCATGTATCTTTGATACACCTCACCAGTCACTATGAAATAATTTTAAATATAAGCTACCACATACTTGATCTTGTTTTACAAAACACAAAGAGCTCTGTGAAATAAAGCATGACAGGTTATGTTCCTATTCCACTAAACTGAAATGTGTCTTCAAACTGAATGAAGTCAGTTAGGAAATGAACTTATCTGTGAATATTCCAGTGTATGTGAAAATTTTCACCGATTTAAAAACTGATACCAGCTTTCAAACCAGTGTAAATCTTCATACACCCTGGGATGCACACACATCTATTATCAAGAATCTTCTTTGCTTTTTGGGGGAGGGACATATATACCAGAAACTGCTTTTCTTAGTGGTAACATACCTACCATAGATGTGAATTTTCAAGTATCAGACCCTGGAGTTCCTTTATTTTTTGTGTGAAATCAACAAAACACTGAAACGAATCTGATGTAAAATAAGAGAATTACAATGTTTTATTTTTAAAGATGAGCATGATGCCACATGGGTATCTGAGACATGTACCTCTGTGCAAAATTGTTACTTTTGTCAGTCCATATGCTGCTCAGGAGTACTCAATAATTTCATCCTTAAAATGATTCCTGTGTACTGAATAAAGCCAAAAAGAGTGAAAAAAACATAAACAGAGACTTTCAGGTAACTTGTAATCAACAAATCGCTGACTTCACTTCTTGGGCATAGTTTCAAAGTAAACATCTGATTACCAGCTTTCTTTTCAACTGGTAGAGTGCTGGAAGCAATATGGGCTTTATTCTGTAGTGGTGGTACCACAATTTGAGAGCGTCATATTCTGTGGATGTGCTCCATATTATCTTTGAACTGAAATTACTTTGTATGGATTTGCTATGTTACAGGTCAATTGCAACAAAGCAAAGACTTATGATTATTATTTATTGGTGTTTAAGGTCACATATTTCTGTACAATGGCTAATCATGACCACAACAGTTTTACGGATGGAGGAAGCCAGAGTACCCAAAGAGAACCATTGAGCAACGGTGAGCAACTGTCAGCTCCCCAACATAATAACTCCACACAAGCAGGGTTAGCATTGGGTGAAGACAGGTGCACCATCGACGTGCAGTACACCTTAGTACACGATGCCACCCTGCCCCCATGTGGGCAGTGGGGATGAACTGTCCTGCCTAAGGACACTACACGTTTGCCGCAAGTGGGATTCAAATCGAGGACCTCTCAGCATTCAGTCTGCACCTCTACCAACTGAATCACCACACCCCCAAGCAAAGACTTGCGAATAAATTTTGACAACCCAAAATAATTCACTCTACCAGTTAAAAAATAATACATAAGGAATGCCAGATTTATTTATTTATTGGTGTTTAAGGTCACATACTTATGCACAATGGCTAATCGAGGGCATGACAGTTTTATGGGTGGAGGAACCGGAGTACCTGGATAGAACCACCGAGCATCAACGAGCAACTGTCGGCTCCTCAACATTCCAACTCTGTTCAAGCTCTGCTCAAGCAGGGTTACATCAGTTGAATACATGTGCACCATCGACATGCAGTACGCCTTAGTACATGGCATCATCGTGCCCCCATGTAGGCAACTGGGATAAAGTGCCTTGCCCAAGGACACAATGCGGGTCGTCCTGGACGGGGATCAAACTCGAGACCTCTAGCATAGAAGTCCAACAGTCTACCACTGAGCCACCGTGCTCCCAGGAATGCCAGATAAATTTCACCTGGGTGAGTGATCGCTTGAATGAAACTGGTCATGGTTATTTTGGAACTCCTCACTCTTTTATGGAATTTATGTGGTCCCCCTTAATTCTGCAGGATGTTGTACATTGGAATATTTTGATTTCTTCATTATCACTGCCTTTATTCTTAATTCCACATTCGCAGAGAGTTTATTCTAGTAACTTATAATGTCCAAAGAAACATTTGCATTTCCATTGTACTTTTTATCCCCTCCCACAAAGAGAATATATACTCATTATGAATGAGTATATCCTCTTTGTGGGAGAGCTCCATTCATTCATCCATCTGCCCCTCCATTCTGTTTGTGTTTCTAATGCAAGTTCATTGAGACAAAAAAATAAAGGGAAAGCATCTCATGTTGAAAGAAGTTCAAAGTTCTGTTCCTTTTTGATCTTTGAAATTCTGAAACAGCAACCCTTTTTACTACGCAGTGATTTTTTATTATGAATTGTAATATTTTCTCAGTTTGGCTAAATTTAAAAGACCTGTTCAAAGTTTAAGATATATTTACTTGAACGCAGGAGAAATATACCTTAACTGAATACCCATCTGTACATGAGGGGGATTAATGATAAAATCTTATATATTCAGTTTTCCAGTGTGACTTTGTCCACAATTTTCAAGATTAATGGTTTGGACCTTTTTAGCTTACTTGTCTGAAAGTCAGGATGAGCTATAGTAATCACTCACCGTCTGTCGTCCATGAACATGGTGTTTGCATCTGTCCCTCCAAAACCGCTGAACCAATTTTAGTTAAATTTGAGGTGATTGCTTGTTCTGATATCGCATTTTGTTTTTTATCAAATCAGCTTGCCCAGTCCTAACTTTGATATGTGGTGTTATTGAGTCATAAGTACCTGACTCCGGCAAAACAAATTTCCTGTGTCGCCATGGGAACCCCAGAAGCTAAAATAGAAATATTTTCAAATTTCCATATTTCCAAAACCACAGAGAACTGCTATTTGGTATGAAGCATCCTTAGGACCAGTAGATTTGATTTGAATAGTAAAAAAATTGCCATCGGTTGTGTCAAGGTGTTCTGTATGGGGGCATCGGGAAAATTCTGAGTCAACATATTTGCAAAAATTGAAATTCTTTTTCTTCTTCAGAACCACTGATCAAAATCTTTTGGTATTTGGTATACAGCACCCATTGGGGGGAGGGGGGGGGGGGCAGATACAAGTTTGTTGAAATGAAGCCCCCTTGGTTCATATTTGAGTTCAATACAGGAACCCAAATTTTTAACTTAGGCCTAAAAAAAATATACATTTGTTTCAGCTAACCTGACCAACCCTTTTTCAAACTGCCGAGTCTAAGTATTTTTTTGAAATCACAGAAAAGTGAAAAAAACAGTGGCATTTTTGCCACTTTCTAAATCACGCCACTTATATTGATCATCAAAAAATTAAGATTTTATTAAAAAAAAGAAACCGTATTTTATATAAAAGCCTATCAAGCCATGGACCTTCTTCATAATATAATATTGTGCAGTCCTCTTATTCTGACTTGTGCATTTGCATGCCCCTCTTTATCACAAGGTCAAGAAGTGTTGAAATTAGCACACTTCAGCACTTGAAATACATTGCCTTTTTAAGTGATTGTGGTAATGGACTGGTTAAGTAATAGGCCGGGAGCCAGTAAGGGCTACCATGGGCCCCCCTCTAGACATTTTTTCACAGTAACTAAGTTGTTCGGGAGGGTCACCCGATATCCTGGCCAACCGAATTAACAAGTCTGTTCATTTGCATGGAGGCATCGGATGATTTCCCAGAAAAAACAAGAGTCAGGAAACTATCTAGGTCTAATGGAATCACTTGTGAAGTATTTACATATTCAGCAGTCGGAGGCCATCTCAAATCATCAGACTGACTGAAAGCACTTAGAATAGAGTTACGCAGAAACAAGGCTGATTCGGTCAAAATGTTTTTTCTTCCAAGCACAAATGCACTCTTAACTGCTGTTTCCAGTTTCATTTTCGCATTGTACACCAGCTGTGATGTGAACTTTCCTTTTATTTCTAGTCTGCAGAATGCTATCTCTTCATTAAAACTATTTTCTAGTTTGCACTTCAATTTTCTACTCTGATACTCGGGGTTATTGAACTCTGTGTCCTTTAGAGCTCTTCTGCAAGTGTTAAGCAAGTCAGTCAACTTCAGAACTTTTTTCTCATGCACTATTTCTTCTGCAA
This sequence comes from Pictodentalium vernedei, assembly GCA_031216915.1. Lineage (NCBI taxonomy): Eukaryota > Metazoa > Mollusca > Scaphopoda > Dentaliida > Dentaliidae > Pictodentalium > Pictodentalium vernedei. Next base: position 246,616,125 of record CM062288.1, on the reverse strand, counting down.
CTTTCATTTTCACCTCATTAATGCACTCTCATGTGCATCCTCAAGTCTTTGTTGATATACTTTTGCTTCTGTGTCTGAACTTTTCCAACTCTTAGGACCTATCACATACTTTCTCCGACAGCTAGAGTGAAAATGTGCCTCTGAGGCAAATAAATCATGACCTCTGGTCCTGATCAACAGTTTTTCATCATTTTTCATCTCTGCACAATCAACAACAGTTTTCCATGCATCAGAATGAAACTTTTGAGTATTTTCTGTTGTCCAACATCCAGACCTTTTAACACCCACTGCACCTAATTTGTTACAAAATATGCAGTCTTTGGGAAAAATTGTTATTTGATCGCCTGATGCATTTCTGACTCTCCTTGTTGAGTCAACTGATGTCCCTGCAGTGGGTTCAGAATCCTTCAACCTGCCAATATTTTTAGTGAAGTGCTGATAGCAATCGCAATGGTAACCATGGTTCTCCCCTAAGCTAGTTGGAATTAATTCACATGTTGATTCCATTCTCTGCTTGGAACCAGGAGGTTGAGATAGGCGTAGATCATGTATTCCATGCAGATGTTTAAGTCTCTCTGTTGGATCCCTTGTTTCCAGTAAAAATGTGGATGTGTCACACTTTGATCGATTATAGTGGAGAATGCATACTTGTTTCTTCTTTGAATCTGATGCACAAACTTCTGTTCTATCCTTCCTTTTTCTTGATTTTCTCCTTTCCTTATCCATCATGAATCAATCAATTTTAGATACCTACAAAAGAAGAAACAGATGTAAATCACAGTGTCATGACAAATTTTGTCACAAAATTTAGCCATTTTATTACTTTCTCATTATATTAATCAGTATACAGATAAGATGATCGTCCCCAAATAATCAGGAAGAAAGGGCCAAGCATTTTAGCTACAGTTTGGTGCCATCTGGTTTATTTTATCTAATAAAATGACAGAAAAAATAATAAAATTAATGAATACATGTCCTGTCATTCTAGGATCACTATATACTGTACAACCAGGTTATACTAGGAAATATGCAAATTAGTTGAAAACATATCATCCACAGTAAAGTGGTTCATCCGTAAGATATTTATCTGATATTTTTAAGCTATTCAGTTGCTTCAGGAGACCCAGGTGGTGCGGCAAAACTCCTTTAAAGTTAAATAATGTCAATTTTTTTAAACATTTTTTCCAATTTTCACAGTATAATTAATATTCATGAGAATGCAAATCAGTTGATTGCCTTGATAATATTCTCCTTTGATGGACACATGTCTCAGCTTCATTTTGGTACCATTCATGTCAGTTTTTCTGAAATTTACAGAGATATGATGAGATCATTGGATATACATGTTTTTATACTTGGATGTATGGGGTTATCATGGAAACAGTGAAAATACATGTAGTTCAAAAGAGTTTTTTGGGGGGAACATTGGCAATTATCATTCGGTTGACCCTCCCGAACAACTTAGTAACTGTAAAAAAATGTCGGGGTGGGGGGGGGGGGGGGGGGGGGGAAGGGCCGTGGTAGCCCTTACTGGCTCCAGGCCTATAACATCATATTTGTCTTGGCTAAGAAAGCACAAATGACTTGCTTTTGTTTATTTGAAGACAATAAAGTTCCCTGCGCTGGTCTTGTTTGAAACATTTTTGAGCACACTATTTTGAAGGCATCATGGTGTCGTGTTGTCAGCATATGCAAACAGCCAATCACTTAAAGCACAAGTGTCAATTTACGGGGAATGCCTTGGCATTTCACAAGGAAAATTTCCAGGTTTTAAATAGCAGGGATGCCGTTGGTCAAAATATACAATGTGATTAACTACCCATGCTTACTGGAATACAGTCCATGTGTCTTGTTTCAAATTGGAGGTAAACAATATTCAATCACTTGCTTATTAATGGTCACAGTTGAGACAAAAAACTTGAACAATTGATGAAAAAAGTAATACAGAAATGTTTCATGGTTTGAAAGGGCAGACAGGGCAGTAAAAAGGGAAAAGACCCAAATTTAAACCAACATTAATCCACACTAGTGAAGTAAAATCACTTCTTGTAAACCGTGATATTAAAGCAAGTTGAAATTTTATATACTGTCTTACCTTTAATTCGCGAGTATTGGTGTCGGTATTGACAATTTTACCAATTATAGTTGGTATACCGTAAAACCACACAGCACTACAAAGAGGCCTATTTTATGTTGAAAAAGTTATAAACTGAGTTAAGGGAAATGCATTCTGGAAAAAAAAAAAATAAATAAAAAGTTTTTCCGACCTAACGACCCTATTTTTTTCAACCCGTTAGCAGAAACAAACATATATATTTTTTAGGCCTCAGGGTGGGGAATAATAATCTTTAAAGATCTTCTTCAGAACCACCAGTCGGAATCCTTTAATGTTTGGTATACATCCTTATTATGCGAGTCAGATTCAAGATTGTGCAAACCAAGTCCCTTGGTTAATATTTGGACTTCCTATGGGAGGCCAAAATTTGGGGGCCAAATTTTAACTTAGTGCTCTGTGAGGGAATTACTTTAAAAATCTTCTGATTCACCAGTTAGAATCCTTTTATATTTGATATATAACATCTCTAGGTGGGTCAGATTCTAGTTTGTTCAAATCGGGTCACTGGGTTAATGTTTGGTGTTTCTATTTTTCAAATCAAATCTCCGGGTTAATATTTGGTCTTCCTATGGACCCCAAATTTTAACTAAGTGCAATATGAGGGAATTTCTTTAAAAATCTTCTTCCGATTCGCCAGTTAGAATCCTTGTATATTTGGTATACAACATCTCTATGGGGGTCAGATACAAGTTGTTCAAATCGAATTTCAGGGTTAATATTTGGGCTCCTTATGGTTGTCTGACTTTTAATTTTGTGCAATATGAGAACATTTCTTTAAAAATGTTCTTCTTCAGATCCACCAGTCACAATCCTTTCATATATGGTATACAACATCTCTAGGGGGGTCAGATTCCAGTTTGTTCAAACCGTGTGCCTTGGTTAATGTTTGTTCCCTATGGGAGCCCAGATCTTAACTTAGTGCCATGTGAGGAAATTTCTTTAAAAATCTTTTTCTTAACTACACTGGTCAGAATCCTTTCATATTTGGTATACAACATCTGTATAGGGGTTGGGAGGAGGGGGAGGTGTCAGCTTCAAGTTTGTTTAAATCTGGTCCCTGGGTTAATATTTAGGCTCACTATGGTAGACTGAATTTTAACATAGCACAATATGTGGAAATTTCTTAAAAAATCTTCTTCAGATTAGGTATACAACATCTCTAGAGGGTGGGGGGGGGGGGATTCAAATTGAGTTCCTGGTATAATATTTGGTCTCTCTAAGGGAACCCAAATTTTAACTTAGTCCAATATAGGGCTGGTCGGTTTAACCAAACCGAAACTGGAGTCCATATGATGAATAGTCTTCTAAAAATATGCTTATTGAGATTCAATCAGAATCTTTCAATATTTGGTATACAGCATCCTTTGAGGGTTCAGATTCAATTTGTTCGAATAAAGTCCCTGGGTTGATATTCGTGTTTCCTATGGAAGAAGGGGTGGGGAGTTGGGCAAATTTTAACATAGTGCAACATTGGTAATATTCTCAAACTCTTCTCCAGAACTACCAGTCAGAATCTTATGATATTTGCTATACAACATGCATCAAGTTTGTTCCAGTGAAGTCCCTAGGTTGATATTTGGACTCCCTAGTTTCGAATTACTGAAAATCTGGGCTTTATTTCTGTAGTAGCATCCCAATGCTAGAAAAAAATCATCTGGCGTGGAAAGCAGAGTTTTAATAATTAAATAACTTCATTCCTCTGTTGTGTTAACTAGCCATAGATGGTAATTATTACTAGTTAAATGCTTCTTCAAACAACTTTGTTCAGGTGAGCTCCTCAGCCCCATGAGCCTCTTGTTTAAAATGAAATCAAGTGGGTGGTAGGGAGCAAGAGCGCTCACCTACCTCAAAACCTCAGGCATGTTTACTGTGTTCTCTATATTTAGATGAACGTAATTTTCAGAAAATTATCAGCAATGTTTTCGTTGAAGTAGGATATATACTTGTATCTCATTTACAGGTTTTTGAAAGAGGATGACTATTTTGTGAGAGTAACAGTTGACAGTCAGCCAATCAATGTCTCTGACCACTGTTCCACAGATTTCAACAAATGCAAATTCAGAGTATGTATAATGTAGTTTCTTTATAGCTCAACTTGACATCAAGTTTGAGCTATTGGGATGGGTTGTGATCTGTTGTCCATGCGTACGTCCATGCGTCCATAAGTCTGTCCATCCCCAATTCCTTTTGCACATTCTACAGGCTGCAGCAGTCACCTGATCAGATCAAAAATTTTATATGTGGCTTTGGGGCAATGTCTAGATGGGAGCTATTGATTTTTTTTAATTTTGTTGAAAAACATGGCTTCCAGTGACCATCTTGGATTTGGATATAAATTGTCCAACAATTCCATTAGCTCACTCTACAGGCCACATCTCTCACCCAATCTTTTTTAAATTTCATATGTAGCTTTGGTGCGATGTCTAGATAGGAGCTATTCATTTTTTCTTAATTTTGTTGAAAAACATGGCTGCCAGCAGCCATATTCGATTTGAATATAAATTGTCCAACAATTCCTTCAGCACATCCTGCAGGCCACGGCTCTCACCTTATCAGTCCCAAATTCCATACATGGCTTTGGGGCAATGTCTAGATGTGAGCTATTGATTTTTAGCTGCGACTAGCAGCTCTATAAGTGGCAATGTCAGTCTGTCGGTCTTTCTGTCGGTCGATCTGTTTGTGACCAATAAGTTTCAAAACTCAATAACTTTTGAAATACTTGATGGAATGACTTTATATTTGGCATGTAAGTGTATCTTATTGATGTCTAGCCACTGTTCAATGCATGTGTTGTTCCAAATATTTTTCTTGGAGTTATGGCCCTTGATGAACTTAGAATTTTGTGTCAGTCTGTGACCAACGTGTTTCAAAACTCAATAACTTTTGAAATACTTGATGGGATGACTTTATATTTGGCATGTAAGTGTATCTTATTGATGTCTAGCCACTGTTCAATGCATGTGTTGTTCCAAATATTTTTCTTGGAGTTATGGCCCTTGATGAACTTAGAATTTTGTGACCAATGCATTTCTAACACCACCCGTCGCAGCTACAGCCTGTCGCAATTTTTAAAAAAATTTCTTTCAGAAACATGGCTGCCTGTGACCATCTTGGATTTGGATATAAATTCTCCAACAATTCCTTAGCACACCCTACAGGTCGCAGCTCTCAACCAAATAGTCCCAAATTTCATATGTAGCTTTGTGGCAATGTCCAAATGGGCACTATCAAATTTTTCAAAATTTTGTTGAAAAACATGACCATCAGTAGCCATCTAAGATGTGGCATATAAATTGTCAACAATTCCATCAGCACACCTTACAGGCTGCAGCTTTCACCAGAACAGTCCAAAATTTCATATAAAGCTTTGGGGCAATGTCTAGATGGGAGCTATCAAATTTTTCCAAATTTCATTGAAAAACTTGGCCGCCAGTGGCCATCTTAGATGTGGCATATAAATTGTCAACAATTCCATTAGCACACCCTACAGCAGTTCGAGAAATGAACAAAATTGAAGGATGCAGTTTTAAGCTCCCGTGAAATCAGAGACGGGAGTAAATTGCACCCGTAAAATGTTAGTACATGAATTCTGAGGGATTACAGTCACGAAACACCAGAAACTTTGAATGTATAAGGTCCTTCTGAACTATGAAAGTTACCGGTACTTCCCATTGGTCACAGGATGTAGCTTTCTAAAACAATATACATTTATATGCTCTTGAAGTATATTAGAGTTTTATAATATTTTTCGAAAAGTTCTTGTTTTAGCTCCCGTAAAATAGAAAACACGGGTGCTGACGGGAGCAATTGCACTTGCACCCATCTCATTTCCAGGACTGACCCTACAGTCCACATCTCTCACCCAATCCATTTCAAATTTCATATGTAGCTTTGGTGTGATGTCTAGATGGGAGCTATTGAATTTTTCTGAATTTTGTTGAAAAACGTGGCTGCCAGCAGCCATCTTGGATCTAGATATAAATTGTCAACAATTCCATTAGCACACTCTACAGGTCGTATCTCTCACCTGATCTTTTTTGGATTTCATATATAGCTTTGGTATAATATCTAGATGGGAGCTATTAAATTTTTCTGAATTTCATTCAAAAATATGGTCGTCAGCAGCCATCTTGGATTGTCATATGAATTATCAACAATTCCATTAGCACATGTTGCATGCCGCATCTCTCATCCAATCTTTTTCAAATTTCATATGTAGTTTTGGTGTGATGTCTAGATGGGATCTATCAAATTTTTCTGAATTTGTTGAAAAACATGTCATGATGTCTTTTCTGCAGAAACTTGAGTGAATGACAAGGCATTACTGGATCTTTCTATTTAGTTCAGTCCCTTCTTGGGCAAGTTGAGCTGCAGTGTCATTGACACTTTCAATTCTTTCTGTAATCTTTTTCTAAATTCAAAAGTTTTAAGCTGCACATAATGATAAAAATAAGCCTGGATTGAAACCAGCTAAATTCCCCCACCTCCATTCCTTAGCCTTGCAATTCTGCAATGGGTAATTGCCCTTGCTCCCCGTGGGAACCCCGGGAAGTAAGCAGCACTTGTTTACTGCGGTAAACCAGTTCCGCTTTACTAGTAAAATAGGACCCAGTCACCAATGCTTGGGGTGAAAGTCCTCTAAAATGGGCAACATGTTGATCAACGATTGACTATCCTTGACTTCATCGCCATGTTGTGTCACGATTAGCCATTGTGCATAAATATGTGACGTTAACCACCAACAAACAAACATTGCCCTTGTACTTCTGTATGATGCTTGATGTGAAAACAAGGAAACTGATATTTGCCCACCTGAAAATTCTGCAGTAGACTAACGGAATCTAAATTTCAGTGAAATCATATATATATATACATATATATTAATCTTTTAGGTCTGGGATAGTTTTCTTTTCCGGGGCATTGCGAGTAACATAACTTAATGGCTTCATGTCTGGAGATACGTGCTTCATATTATCATACCCCCGACCTCCGGTGGAGGTTTCGGTGGGCATGAAGTCAAGGTCTACAATCGTACCTTTGTACTTCCGTAACAATATTTTGCAATGTAACACATTCACCGGTTTGGGATTTTTATGTCTTTGGTATGGTGAGAGACAAGCACGGGGTGAAAGGATATCCACATGCTGTGGTTTTTATCCACACATTCACATCAGAGTTATGGCACTTGGTGGACTGAGAAAAGTGTCCAAAGGAACTTTTTGCATTATAACTTGCGTACCGGTTGTTGGATTTTGATGTTCTTTGGTATGGTGAGAGAACAGGATGGTGGAAAAGATATCCATATGCAGTGTGTTTTGTCCACGCATCCTTACCAAAGTTATGATCCATGTTAGATTTAGAAAAGTGTCAATATGTACAGTTTGCATTGTAACTCAAGTAACACTTGCCATATTTTGATGTACTTGTGAGAGACAGGCATGGAGGAAAGAATATCCACGTATTGTGGGTTTTGAGTGTGCATTATTACCAGAGTTGGGACCCTCATTAGATTTAAAACAGTGTCCATACAAGCATTTTGCATCATAACTCAAGTACTGAATGTCGGAATTTGATGTCCTTTGGTATGGTGAGAGACCGGCATGGGGGAAAGGATAGACATATTGTGGGTTTTGTTCATGTATTCTTACCAGAGTTATGGCCTTACTAGTCATACTTAGAAAAGCACCTGTACAACCATTTTTGCATTATAACTCAAGTACTAGTTTTCAGATTTTGATTTCCTTTGATATGGTGAGACACCCGAATGGGGAAAAGGATATCCACATATTGCGGAGTTTGTCCACACATATTTACCAGAGTTATGTCGCTTGTTTTATATTATTATAGATACATGTATTTCTTATCAACCTACCTACAATTGTTTACTACAGGCTTGCACTACAGTGGAAGTCCCTAACTCGGAAAATATACTCTCTATTTTGGTCTTTCCCAAGCATTTTGGAAAAGAAGAGTGCTGCAAAAGCACCAAGAAAAAATAACCCAAAACTGGGTCGAGTGCAACCGGCGCAGACCCAGTAGGGGACGCTCTCTTCCAAGTACAACTCCACGACTTCCGTTGCCAGTGCGCATATGTGTCGCTAATGACTCATTCTTTTTTTCGTCCGCCATATGACGAGACGTTCTTCTCAGCACTAGTATCAGTGTTCATCCTGCTCGTTGATTGTGTGTCTCCTGCATCAAGTTGGATCCAAGTATCCTTTTCTTATCAGGAACTGTTTTTTATTTATATTCTCTATACAATCATTATCCATAATGTATTATTTTTTCTTTATCTGAGTCGCGTGCGATTTCCGTGAGCCATGCGGTTTCGGACTTTAATTTGTCACATTTATAGTAAATGTTAAAATTGTTCATTTTGTTAATTGTGTTAGAGTTAGGTGTCAGCGGGATGCCTTTTTTACAGATTCTCTTCTCTCCTTTGAGAGTGGTCCTTCCGTTGTTTGGTTCCTGGTCCTGTCACTTTTCTCTCTTCTTTGGGGGTGTTCTTCTGTTTTCTTCTGAATTCACCTTCTCTGCTTCTCTCACTTCTATCATGCCCAGGACTATTCCTTGTGGGCAATGTTTGCTTCCTAAGCATGTGGACGATTTGCATGCTTCATGCTCCTCTTGGAATGAATGTTCGGCCGATCGACCCTGTGGTCTCTTTTGATCGTGGTCATCCACCTTCTGGGTGTCCGTGAACCGTGTTGTGCATTCTCGTGGCCGTACCTCCCGCTCCCGCGGGAAATGGGAACGCGGTCATTTGGGGGCTCCCGAACCGACCATGTCCGGTGAGAGTTATTCCTCCTCCGTGGGGGATGTGCAGTCTGTTCCTGTAGTGGATACTGCGGGAGCCGTTGAGTTGTCTGGTGAAGAGGTGCCAGGTTCCGGGACTGCGGTCACCCTCCAGTCGACATCTGAGGCTGTCACTAGGGTTGTGACTCCTCCTTCGGAGCCGAGCAGGGGTGCTCTCTCCACAATTCCACCAACCTCAACGATTCCCGACGTGTCTAGTATTACTACTGGTCCCTCTGCTACGTCTTCGGTTTCAGCCGGCCTTGGCTTATCCCTGCAGGGGACTGTAGGGATGTCTGGTAGTGTGGACGTAGGATATCGGCCTCAGTCTTCCCTGGCTTCAACTCTGCGAAGTTGGAAGGGGCTGCCGGCCGAACCCTCTACTGTGGTCTCTGCGCTGTCGAGCACCACAGTTTTGTCATTGGATTCGAATATTCATAGTGGGGACACTATGAACTCCGTGGCGTTTCTGTCCCCTCATTCTGGTCACTTGGCCAGTTTTGAGAGACCAATGTCTTCTGTGCAGCCTGGACCTTCTGCCCCGCAGAGGTCCACGGCAACTCTCCTGAGTTCCCGCTATGTTGATCCTCGGGGTGTGTCGTACCCCTATACACGTCTGCCTTCAGATGTTTCGGCTGCCGCCCGTCTCCCCGCTTCGGGTGTTCTGGAGGATCGTGACCCTTCGTTGGTAAAGAGGGTCAGATGTGAAGCCACTTTGCCGGTTCGTCCCCATGTCGAACCGGCCGGCACGGGCAGTGAGCTTAGGGAGGCCCTCTCCTTACTCACTCAGGTTCTTCCAAGAACCTTCCCGTTGCTTCCAGTGAGGCAGCGAGTGGTTTCCAGGCGCCCCCTATGGGGCCGCCTCCCGGGATTGGAAACAGGCCTCTTTCTGATCCCCCTGGTGTTCCTACACCATGAGAGGCGTTGGCTGGTTTGCCCACGATGGTCTATGTGTCTTCCGACTCAGGGGAGGAGTCAGACATCCTTGATGTCGAGAGCCAGCAGTCTTCTGACTTGGGGGCAGCTTTTGACTTTGTGTTTGGGTTCCTTCCGAATCTCAAACCATCAAACCAGCCAACAGTGTCAGCCAGGCCGCGATCATCAGTTGCGCGCCTACAGCCTGTGGAGCAACCTGCATCTGGGCATCTTCGACCATGCCAGTCGGTACAGGTGGTTGAAGCATTTTCAGCATTGGACACTAAGCTGAGTTCCAAGGCTATGAAGGCTCCGTTCTTCACCAGGGTTGACACCTTTTTGCCTCCAGTGCTTTATCATTCCTACGATTCCGCCAATCTGTCAGTCTGCCAGACTTTGATGGTTTTGGATCCGGACTCCAATTCCCTCGGGCTTTCCAAGCCCAAGTCTGCCGTCATTCCTATGACGACTCTGGAGTCCACGTTGGGCTTATCGAGAGAGATGCTGGGTATGCTTTCGCTCTCAGATCACGTCGTCTCTGCCTTAGCTGCTTATCTGCCTCCAGGTAAGTTTGACGATGAACATGCTCCTTTGCGTGTGCTGTCCAAGGCGCTTATGCATCTTACTCACACGTATGCCTGTAACACGGCTAATTTGGAACTAGTTTGAAGGGACTCTGTGCTGGACACAGGCCGATCCCTTCCTGAGGAGCAGCACGCTGCTCTTTGATCTGCTTCTTTGGCAGGTCCGCAAATGTTCCATGGTTCCGTGTTGACGGTCCGGGATGACGTCCTACCTCATTCCAAAAATCAGCTGCTGTTTTGTCAGCTTGATCAGGCTTCTGAGGGAGGCAGGGGCCATTCAAAGCCTAACAAGTACCCTTCTGCTTCCTCTGCGAAGCAAAGGGCTGATCCTTCTGCCACCGCTTCTACTTCTTACTCACGGGGTAAGGGTAAGCATCGGCAGGCTAGAGGAAAGTCTCAGGATTCTTCATACAGTAGAGGAGGTGGTTTCTCCTCTCACAGGCCTCGTCGGGGCTCGAAATGAAGGTCCTCACCTCGATTCGTCCCAGGTTGGAGGAAGGATAGCAGAGTTCGCAGACCGTTGGGCCACCATCACATCCGATCCTTGGGTGTTATATGTTGTTCGGTCTGGGCTGCGAATATCCTTCCGGAGACACCCCACTCTGTCCAGAGTGCCTCTTCCAACCACTGTTCCTTCAGAAGTTTTACGTCGGGAACTTTTGTCCATGGAGGTAGACAGTCTCCTGGCAAAGGGGGCGATCGAGGTCGTCAAGAACATTCAATCAGTCACTGGGGTTTTATTCCCACCTGTTCTTGGTGCCGAAGAAGGACGGCCGACTCCGATCGGTTATCGTTCTGAGTATCCTGAACCAGTCTATCATTGCTCCCAAGTTCAGCATGGAGACTTTCAGGTCGGTCCGCCATTCAATTCACCAGGGAGATTTTGTTGCCAGCATCGACCTGCAAGACGCCTACTTTCACGTTCCGTTGCATCGGGCATCACGGAAGTATCTCAGGTTCGCTTTTCTGGGTCGAGTTTACCAGTTCAAGGCCATGCCTTTCGGCCTCAACCTGGCTTCTTTGGCCTTCACCAGACTGATGTCGCATGTGATAGCTTTCCATCGGTCCAGGGTGACTACTTTGGCATATCTAGACGATATCCTAGATATCCGTTTGAACCTTTATCCCAGGTGGATATGTGTTTCCTCACATATAAGACAGCTTTTCTGATGGCTTTTGCTTCTGCCAGACGGGTTAGTGAGCTTCACGCCCTCTCGGTTGACCCGGCCTTTTTCAGGAGCTCTCCCAACAGTGTTACTTTTACCACTGATACCAGAGAGTACTCCTCCTCCTAACTGTGTCTGGGCTCTTCCTACTGTTGAGGGTAATCGCCCTTTACTCTGTCCGATTCATGCTATTCGCATTTATCTCAATCGGACATAATTCATACGAAAAGGCAGGAAACGTTTTTTTCTGTCTCTTATTCCTGGTCGACAGAAGATCTCTCCTTGATCCATTTTTCAATGGATGTGTCTTGCCATTTGTATGGCTTATGCTCGTTTAGCAGCTGGCGATTGTATTACCAATCGTATTTCTGCCCATGAGGTGCGTGCATTGTCTACCTCTTGGGCTTATTCTAACTCCATCAAGTTGTCGGATGTTATGCAGGCAGCCTACTGGAGAAATGCCTCTACTTTCTCCACCTTCTATCTGCGTCAGTTGCAGGAGCAGTCGGAGGACCTTTTTGCATTGGGCCCTCTTTCTTCTGCTCAGGCTGTTGTCTGCCCTAGCCATTAGGCTTCTTCAAGGTCAGTTCCAGCTTTGTGCTGTTACTGCCCTTTTCTGTCTGTGTGTCACACATACCCATATGCCTCATCTCTCATTGTCTTTTACTAATGATTGTGATGCTATGGTTGATAAGCCTCGGGACCTCTTCCTCTGTTCACGGTTCCAGTGCAGTTGGGTTATGTGTGGGTTGGTTATGCGATTCCCTCCAGCCTATTGTCTATTCAGCCTGTAGTAAACAATTGTAGGTAGGTTGATAAGAAATTTAAATTTTATAGTAAATTTCCTTTCTTATTATACCTACCACAATTGTTGACATGGAGGCTCTCCCGTCTTCCTGTATGGGTAAGAATCCTTCCTCCCCCCTGATCACATAACTCTAAGGTTAGCGGATTCAAAAAGAATGAATCATTAGCGACGCATATGCGCACTGGCAACGGAAGTCGTGGAGTTGTACTTGGAAGAGAGCGTCCCCTACTGGGTCTGCGCCGGTTGCACTCGATCCAGTTTTGGCTTATTTTTTCTTGGTGCTTTTGCACCACTTTTCTTTCCCAAATTGCTTGGGAAAGACCAAAATAGAGAGTATATTTTCCGAGTTAGGGACTTCCACTGTAGTGCAAGCCTGTAGTAAACAATTGTGGTAGGTATAATAAGAAAGAAAATTTACTATAAAATTTAAATTTCCTTACAAACCTAATTTTTTTATCAAACAATATTGAATATGTTACATTTGCAGTTGCATTACTGAATAGAAAAAATATGCTTCATGAAATTACAGTATTTTAACATTAGTGTGCAGAAGGTTAAACACTTTTTGTCCACTGTAGTTCATTTAGTGAAATACATATGGTGAAGGATTTAGAAACTGGGAAGTGGGATGATGGACAAAGGGGGAATGTTATCCCAAGTTTCTGAAAAACGTAGTGGGGCCTGAGCTTGCCCAGACTACATACTACCCTGCACTGTTTCTTGCTTTGTTGATCAGATGTCTACCAACTGTAAAGTTTTAACGTTTCACATATGTATTAGCTGAAATAGATTAAAATTATCAGCAGATAACAATGTATATATTTGCATTTATGCCAACTGAGATACATAATCACTGTAACGCGAATGCATTTGTTTACATAATTTGTGAGCAAGTTCATCCTAAATATTGGTGTTCGTTGATGAAATTTCTGTGGGTGCAGTATCATTGTAAGAGGTGTCACTTGTGACCATTTTGTGAAGAAGGTTAATTTCCTCAGTGACGTAGATTGATAAGTTTCTCCCAGTGGTTGAGCAAGATGATATAATTTCAAACAAATTAACATGTACTGCAAAATAATTTGTGAATAAGTTCATCCTAGATGCGGGTGATTGTTGACAAAATCTCTCTGGGTGAAAAATACTTATAACCAAAGGTTTCACTCATAACCAGTTTGTGAATAAGGTTCATTTCCTCAGTGGCATAGAAATATAAGTTTCTCACAGTGGTTGAGCAGAATTATACAATTTTCAACAAATTAACTTGTGCTGCAAGTGGCATGTGGCAGCAAGTTGCATTTGCTCTTTTTTTTTGTCTGAAATTGGCCATTGTCTTATTAAGCCCCCAACCTCCAAAGAAGGATTCAGGGGTATCTAGTAATGACCTCCATTCATCTGCCTGTCTGTCCATACAAACATTTTGGATTGTAATTTCAAAGCCATCGGTCAGAGTTGGATCTCCTTTGGTAAGCTGAGAGACCGGGATGGGAGAGCAGATATCAGGGCTGTCATTTTCAGGTGGACGAACACCCCAGCTGTAATGGCGTGCCTTAAGACAAATTTCTGCAGATGGTAAACATCTGCCTAACCCTGATTTCTGTGGGCCATTATTAATGCAATCAAAGGCACCTCAAAATAGGTCATCTCAAATGACAATCTTTGCAGATAGAAGGAGGCAACAAAGCACAATTCCTCCTGGACTGAGGGTAATTGAGTAGTGTGAAAGAATAACTGAAAAAAAACTGAAAAAGAAATAATTCTGTAAAAAACGAACTACTAGAGTCAAAATTAGGGGAGATATTGGTGAAAACATTGGAGTGAGTAATTAAGAAAAGTGATTCAAATATCACGACTTGCTTCCACAACAGTTAACAAAGTCACAAGAAATTTGATTTTTGTTGTGTATCCTCTATTTCACTGACATTGGAAGTGGGAACTATAGACATTTTTGAAAATTTGGAGGGATGTCTGATTACAAAAATAAACACAATTGCATATTATCTCAAAACCATGGTAAGAGCTTAGTGACTCCTCAAAAAATAAGGAAATGTTGATTTTTGTTAAAATGTAGATTTTCTTATCAAATTGAGCATCTTGATAAAGCCCCCAAATCTGACAGTACAAGGCAGATCCCACCAGTGGTGGAAATCCTCAGGCGGGGTGGGGGGGGGGGGGGGGTGAAATTCTAGTGAAGAGCATGGTGCAGTGGATTCCGACAATTAGGGGTGCTGTACTTGTTAATAAAGAAAGGAGAGGAATTCAAAAAAAATTATATTTTTATACTAAAACCAATGGCCCAGACTTAGCTTGTGCAACCTCAATATTATTAAGGGCCAAACACAAATTTTGAACACCCCAAATTTGCATACAATACCAAAAATTAAAAGTCCTATCTGGCCCTCCATACGTTTAGTACTTGCGCATGTGCAGTTCCCAGGAAGTGACCGGAATTGGCGACTACATCATTCTTCTGTTTGGCCCAAAGTCAGTGACAACTGAACTGACATCTGTGCTTTAAATTCTCATTTTTGAAGATTCCAGACACAAATCAATGATGGATTTCATGGAATCAACAGTGTAACAGGATGCTGGAAGTGAATAACGGTGGTTTCGGATGTTTAGGGCTGTAACTTTATAATTTTTATGTAAATTATTCATGTTACCCAATTTCGTGATATGCTTCTGAACGTCGTCATTATATGACTCCACTGTTGTTTTGTTACTATTACTTCCCTTACCTCTCCTGAACCATCCTGTTATACTCCCAAGCTCTTTTGGCTTTTTTATTGAAGAATTTTTTATTAAATTCTTGGGAGTTTAACTTGTAAACAGAATAGGTATTCTGTTTATCCCCTATGTTTACGTCCTGTCTATTTTGGTTCAGGACTTTTTTGTACTCTTCTACCAGGTGCATTGTTTTTCTATTAGGATACATAGTATATCTTATTCCAGTAGTTTAGCTTTAATTAGTTAGTGGTTGTCCACACTTAGGCTGTATCGGGTCTCATGAGGTTCCCTTGGGGCACTTGGGCTTCATTCAAAATTTTTAAAAAAATTTTATTCAAACATTTTTTGTTTTGTCTATGTGATTTTTATTTTTGGGAGTGCAGCGGACTTATGTTTTTGGCTTCATTATTATTGTTGACATTATAATAATTGGTACTCAGTGTAAGTCCAAGAAGCCTTGGAATATAGGCTTGTTGATTGCCGATAGTCGTGGCACTCCTTCAATACATGTACTATGGGATGCGAACATTGGAAACGGGTGTTGACCTGTGTGGTGGGCGGTGAAGTTCTGATGGGAGTCTAATACTAGTCTTTCAGTCTCCTTTTCAGAGGAACAAGAATGTGGTGATGGTACTTCGACACCTGTCTGTTATGTGCTGCTGTCGTTGCACTCTGATGAGCTCGCTCTGATGAGTAAAATAGAGCTAGCTGCCAAAGTGCTCATGATATAAATGTACAGGATTAAAGCCGGAGTAGCTTAATTCTCTGCTTGCAGCTAACTCGACCGGTGCAGTGGTTGGCCCTTTTAAGGCCCCTTTAAGGGAGCTGAGACGCCAGGTAGGTCTGTTGTGATCGAGTAGTATAATGTGGGTAGAGCGAGCACCTTATAATATAAAGCTCACCCAGTGATGATGGCAATAAGGAGAAGAAGCCTTTAAGTTTCTTTACGGGATGATCGCCGAGATCTGGGGTCAGATCGCGAGTTGGAGAACCCTCTCTGTCCCGTTTGCAGTTGGGGTCGACTGTGTCCATTGCGAGAAACTATAATGAATCGGAACATGTGCCGGATGTTCATTCCACAATGCAGTCAGAGTCGGTTGTGGTTATTGCTTCTCCTTCTTCTTACATGGAAGCTCACGCAAAGGGGATTCTCAGTGAGATCTGGAGCCAGATCGCGAGTTGGAGAGCATTCTCCGTCCCTTTAGCAGTTGGGGTCGACTGTTTGTCCGATGTTAGAAACTTTTATGAGTCAGAGCAATGCTCCTACCATACTTCAGCCGGGGTCGCTGTTGTTACGGCTTCCTCTACTTCCATGAAAAAGCCTGTTAAGAGGTAGAAGCCTACAAGTCTCTAAATGGAATGCTCGGCGAGGTCTGGAGCCAGACTGTGAGCTGGAGATCCCTCTCCGTTCTGTCAGCAGTCGGGTCTGACAGTTTTTGCTTCAAGAAACTTTAGTGAGTTGGGACGCCTGTTCATGCTTGCGGTTCGGGCCACTCCTTCCACACTGCAGCCTGGGCTGGTTGCAGTATGGCTTCTTCCTCTGCTTCATCGATGAAGCACATTAGACCGCAGACTGCTATCCGACTTCGCATGTTCATGCTGTTCCATGGAGCTGTTCCCAGTCTTCACCACCGAAGTCGGGTTAACCTATAGCTAGTCATTCAAGACATTTTTATACGTGACATGCATGGAAGATCTGGGGACAGATCTCCGTCCCGTGAGCAGCATAGGGTGAAGAAGTGGATAATCGCTTCTCTACAAGCCTCATTCACAGACATGTTGCTGCAGATTGTGCAACATATTGCAGCATCCCAGTAGTCGCAGGTTCTGCCGTCAACAGTCAACAGTTGTGAGCTGTCAGACGGTGCTGGGTTGGACCAGTCATCTGTACATACAGATGGTGTTGACCATGTTTCAGATGGAACATTCAGATAGTGAGAGGGCTATGGAGGTTGATTCTCCAGCCCTTACAGAAGACTATGAATTTGCATTCATAAGCTCTTCGAATCTTGTTCCATCTGAACAAAAGTCTGCGTTTGCTAGGCAAAAAAACCAGCTTAAGGTACCAGACGAAGGAAAGACGAAGATCTTCCTCCCCAGATCTTTCGGCTCAGGTGTTGAAGGTGCCTTCCTTGGCTTAGCAATAGTATAAGAAAGGCAGTGATCTATTCCTTACTATTAGAAGATCAATAGTTTATAGATAGGCTGAGACAGCTGTCTTGTTGGGAATGGAGCCATTAGAAGGAATAAGTACATCTTTCCATTCTCGCTGTATTCCTAGACATCAGAGGCATTTAGTGCTATTGTGGATGCCATAGTAGCCTTATGTACAGTTAGAGCGGTCTTTTCTTATACATTAGTGGCTAACATTGTAAGTCTCCGTTTAGTGAGCTGTCTAAGGCCGCAGGGTTACACACAGATATGTTTTCACCGATATATGACTTTTAGGCTGTGTTAGCTATGCTGAGACTGCTAGCTTTTAGGAATAAGGCCGTAAGAAAGGAAAGAATTTTGTTTTCCTTCTCAGTGTAATATTCCTAGGCATCACAGGCAGTTAGTCCTGTTGTTGTCGCCTTAGTTTGGTTTATGTGAATTAAGAGCGATCTGTGTCTATATATCATTAGCAGCTAATGTTATAGTGGCCTTATATATTGTTTCTTATTCATTGTGGCTAACGTTGTAAGTCTCTGTTTAGTGAGCTTTCCAAGGCAGCAGGTGAAACAGATAATTGTTTTCATGGTGATGAAGACTAATAAACTGCATTAGCTACCTGAGACTACTGTCTCTTTGGAATTTCAGTCATTAGAGCGGTCCTTATTCCTTACCTTGAGCGACTAATGTTGTAAGACTCCGTTTAATGAGCTTTGAAGGCCGCAGATATCTGTCTTCACGGGATGAAGCCTTATTAGCTACACTATCTAATAGGAGACTGCTGTCTCTTTGGAATTAGGGCTGTTGAAAGGAAAGAGTATGTTGTTTCCTTCTCGGTGTTGTATTCTTAGGCGTCGGGGGCTTTTAGTCCATTTGTTGATGCCTTATAAGAATCAAGTGCGGCCCTTTTTTCCCTTAACTTGAGCAACTAATATTGTAAGTCTCCATCTAGTGAGCAGTCTAAAGTCGCTAAAATTTGCACTGAGATACCTGTCTTCACGGAGATGAAGTCTTCTAAGCTCCATTAGCTGGGCTGTGACCACTGTCTTTTGGAAATAGAACCGCTAAAAGAAAAGAGTGCTTTTTTCCTTCTCGGTGTTTTCTTAAGTGTCATAGACTTTAGTCTTATTGTTGACACCTTAGTAGCTTAGCTAGAAGTATGATCGGTGTTTTTATCCCTGTCATTAGTGGCTAGCATTGTAAGTCTCCTTTCGTGAGCTTTTAGGGCCGCAGTTATCAGCCATTTAATTGTCTTCTCGAATAGGAAGACCTTTAGCTGCTTCAGCCAGGCTGAGACCACTGTCCTCTTGGACAAGGTACCGTTACATGAGAAGAGTTTGTCTTGATTTCTAGGGATATGTCGATGCTGTTTCAGCGGGTATATTCCTTGCAGTAGTGCCATGTTCATCACTTCACCATCCGTTCTTAGTGGCATTATGGAGTCGGTCAGCCGTGAGGGAGCACTACGGTTTCTATACTATTCTAGATAACTAACACTAAAGCGTTATGAGTTGAGCCAGGTTAGTGTCGTCATGCTTACTTTGGCTAACTACAAGTTTTTTAGCTGTATTACTCTTTAATGAGAATAGCAGCAGAGTATAGCTTTGGGAATGTAACGTGAAGTTTTTCATATAGTGAAAAAGCAATTTGTCACTGTTCCAAGCCTTAATATTACTGCGTCGGCCTTACATATCTAGCGATTCAAGTACTGTGGGTGAAGGGGGTTCGATATGATTTATTTGTTGCCATTTGTTGTATCGCTCGGTCACACCTTTGATACAGGCTGTTTTCAGATGAGGGTACAGGTGGAATTCTGTTGATTGCTTGCATGTGTATACATTATTAGGCAGACATATTATGGAATAGATTCTCTTAGTCTGGCTCTGCGTTAGAATAGAATTTTTGGACTAGTTGGATCCGTTATGGAGTTTCCAACATGCCAACTATGCATACGTTCTCTATTTTTGACTTCATTATTCGGAGTGGTACATTCTTTCTCCGAACAGTCATTGGTTTTAAAGAACCAAGGGAACAATGAATTATTTGGGGACAGTAGGTGACAGACTTTTTAATTGTATCCCGTTTCATGTTCGGAATCCAGTTTTCATCCGTAAAGTGGTACATGAGGCATATTCCTACTCTCATATAATTGAACAGCTACAATTTGGAGGTTCATTATTGGAATTAATTGTACACCTGAACGTGGTTGCCTGTGTGTTGGCTAAGAAACGTTTAAGTTCTATTAGATTAAGTTCCTAAGGGATTCAATTGGACCAGTTTAAGGTTGTACATACTGATATCACCGGTTTTTGACCTATCTACGTATTCTGGATGCAGCATACATTTTGAAGCTTGCGATTTAAATAACTGGGATCAACACGGTATAGCCTTACTGATTTGGCATTAAACACCAATAAATTAATAATAATTAATAGCCGGGTGACTTTTAGACGACTATATATATTATTCGGTACCGCTTTTTCACTGTTTCCAGACCGCTCCCCTCTTTGTTTGGAAGATTATTCCTTCAAAAAAAAGGTGGGGGTGGGGGGTGTTTTCCTCTTTACCTCTTCTGGCCTTTTAATAAGAGTGTAACTATGAGTTAAGCTGTTATTGTCTGTAGATTATTCTGATCTTATGTAGAGCTTGTTACTTTATATGTGGCGTGTGTTTATGGGCATTAGTCGCTCACTATCGGACATGCCTTTCCTAATTTTAAGTGGCTTTTTCTGAACTAGCCTTAAAATTGGGGCCTTGTTACACCCATTCAGCATAATCATTTATGCTAAGTAATAGGGAATTACTTTGTTATTGCGCCTTATTTTGATGGTATGTCTTCTCTATTGTTGTTTTGAGAGACATATAGGTCATTCCTTAAATTTTTAATCTCCTTTTCACTTTGGGAGTTCTAATGCAGGCTAAGAAGCTGCACTTTGGTCTGCTATTTCTTTAACTCCTAGGCCCTCCGCCTTTTTACAATTTTGCTAACTCTGTGCCATTGGTTTTAGTATAAAGATATGATAAATTTTAAGTAATTTGTATATTTTTTATACTTACCAATGGCCCAGACGGGGATGGCCCTCCCATGAGTGGGCACTCATACCTCCCCGCTGAGTTATCACTTCACTAGGCACAACTAGGAAGAATGATGTTGGTGCAAGTACTGAAAGTATGGCGGGCCAGATAGGGCTTTTAATTTTCAGTATTGTTTGCAAATTTAGGGGATTGGGGGGTCTGTTCAAAATTTGTGTTTGACCCTTAATAATATTGAGGTTGCACAAGCTAAGTCTGGGCCACTGGTAAGTATAAAAAATATACAAATTACTTTAAATTTATCATTTTCCAATTTGGGAGTGGGAGGAGCCACCTGGTGGAAGGGGGGGGGGGGGTGTGTGTTAGGGTGCTGAGCCACGAACTTGATTTTCAGTGCTTGACAGATTGAAAGACAAATTTTTGTCCAGAGTATATTTCCTTATCACGGTGGTCCATGAACTGAAACCTGGTTCATGTTCCACTTCCTTCCCCTCATTTTTCTGACTTGAAGTTATGCTATGTTTAAGGGTGGGGTGGGGGGGGGGGGGGTGTTGGAGATTGTTTTGAATTTAATTTATACACCTTTATGCAACTTTTTCCAGCCTAATTTTTACCTTAACATGACAAAGTCAAGATAAGCTATTGCCATCACGTGTGCAGAAGTCTGAGTCTGTTCACATTTTTTTAGCACAGGCTATACTCTGCAGTTCTTGTCTGATCATCACGAAATTTCATATGCAGATTAGGGGTCATGTCTAGTCCAAACATGGCCTGAAAGCCCAACATTACAGACTTTCAGGCCATGTTTGGACAAGGTCATGTCTAGATGAGAACGTCTCCTTTTGGCCGCGATCAGTCAACCATGATGGCTACACAAGCTTGAAACCCGAAAACCTTTAGTACAGTCTACAGGTCATATTTATGAAGGAATTTCATTGTAACCTGGTAGGATGACTCCATATAATGCCTAGATGAGAGCACTACTCTTGGGCACGATCGATCAACCGTGACGGGTATGCAAGCTCAAAATCCGAAATCCTGTAGCACACTCTACAAGTCGTATTCATGAAGGGATTTCAGTGTAACTTGGTAGGATGACTCGTTTTGGAATGATTTTACTGTAACTTGGTAACTTTAGTTGACATACATTAACTGTAAGAGCCACATTAACCTCAATTCTTTAGTACAGTCTACACCTCAAATGTTTCTTATTGAAAACTAGCATATAGGGAACAGAAATTAACATATTCTCAATTATCACAATTCTTTTCTTATTTCGTAATCCTTTCATAAACATTGAACATTATCCCTTTCATCAAACACTACACACAGTCAAGCTAAGCTACAGTGTCATTGACACTTTCATTATCAATCAGATGAAACTATGCATATGTTCCCACAACATTCCTAATATTTAATTTATTTACTTATTTTTTGAGCATGAATTTTAAAAGGAATGGGGTTTTGGAGGAGGAAATTGAGGAAAATTAGTTTTTGTCTTGAATGGAGAAAACAAGCATCACTGTGAAAAAATCTCACTTTTTTGAGTTTTTCAAACTTCACATGTCTGTTGATCACCCTGGCTCCAACTTGTATCTCTTTCTCGGATGGTAAGAATAAATGAAACACTCCCCAAATGATTTTGTGAGTAATTTTATTTTATACACCCGAAAACCTGAGATTCAATACACAAATATGTCAGAGAGTTCATTCCCTGAATTCAACGCCCACCTATAGTTTTAAACTTTCTAATTGCTTGTATGGTAAACTTGCGCAAATGTAAATATATCACTCTTGTAATTATGTCTCTCAGACAACTCTTGCATCACACCCACACAAGCTTTCACTCAGGCCTCCATAAACCAAAAATGGCCCCTGTAATCAAACAATGACCCACCTGGGGTCATTTGAGGTGAACCAAAAATGGCTCTCCTGGAGTCATTTAAGGAGAAACATAATGGCCCTCCTGAAATTTTGAAAATGACAGACCTGGGATATGTACAAGGAACGGGTTCCATCCAATAATTTTTCCCAGAGTCATTTTCCTTTTTTACTCTTTTGACTTAGAAAATTTTTCTGTCCCACAATACCTTTAAGGCTACTTAGAACATGGGTCAGGGGCAGTGGTCCACGCTTTGCGTAGCCTTTGTTCTTTCTGTATTAAGTGATGGTTTACTGAGCTTGGATAATTTCTGAAAAGCAGATGTCTGAGAAATCAGCTCCCCAAGGCGGAAATCCTTTGGGTTGATCATGGTGTTGAAAGTTTCTATTAAAAGTTTAAAAGTCCTTGAAAACCATGATCAGAGTGAAAAGTGCTTACCGGTAAATGGTGTTTGAATTTGATTCTTTGATGTGAACTCTGGGTTTCAATTTTATGTGTTTCTATCTAAGCTACAGTGGCTACAGGCCAAAAATGTATTTTGGCAAGCCTCCATATATTTTATCAGCACTAACATGCCACCCCCCCCCCCCCCCCCCCCGCCCCCTCCC
The DNA here is from genome assembly GCA_031216915.1 of Pictodentalium vernedei. Classification (NCBI taxonomy): domain Eukaryota; kingdom Metazoa; phylum Mollusca; class Scaphopoda; order Dentaliida; family Dentaliidae; genus Pictodentalium; species Pictodentalium vernedei. The sequence goes on along the minus strand of CM062288.1, from coordinate 246,593,343 downwards.
ATTCTGTAGCTTCAGCCTTGCATTAGCTTCAAAGACAGCTGCATGTAAATTTTACCGACATTATCATAACGCTAAAGCTTGTATGTTTTTTAAGAATGTTTTTCAAATCAGTTTTGATTTTTTCCTCCACCTCAAGTAATAGTTTTATTTTCGTTTTTTTCTAGCCTTCTGCTGCCAACACTCCCACACTAACAGATGTAAAACCTCGTTCAGGTCCTCCTGGTAAGTGTTGTTCTCGTATACTTTAATTACTTTAAAAATATTGTCACAAGGCAGTGGAACCCTGTTGATTGAATATAGACTGCCAGTGAAAATTATTCAGTTAACAGAGTATACAGGGATTTAGTCACTATCCTGTATTCCATGATAAACTGAGCATTTATTCTATTATATCTTGTTGGACAGAGCTCTGTCAAACAAGATATATTAGGTTAAATATCTGCATTGGATATACTGAGTTCAAATAGATCTTTAAACAAGTTTGGTGCATGTAAGCCTGTCAGGGTAATTTCTCAGCACATAAGATTTTTTATTCAATTAGCATGATTTGTGTTTAGAAGGTCAAATTCAATTAACAGGATTATTAATTAAGAGATACATGTATCCAATTAAGTGGGCTCTACTGTACCAAATCACAGATTGTATGTAGAGCACAAAAAGAGAGTCTAGAATGTCATAGTTTGTATTTCATCTAAAAACAGTTAACATTTTCAAGAACAGGGATTATATTTTATCTAAATTTGGGAGAATCCATTTGGATTCTTGTGCAGATGGTTGCGAGAATCCATACTTGCTATGAGTGTCCCAGGGTCCCATGAGGTAGGGACCTGCAAATTGCTGATTTTGATCGAATCGAATATTAAATTGAATTGGTGAAAACAAATCAAATTTCAAATCAAATTTTGAATCGAACTTCGAATCTAATCAGCTGATGTATACATCATCAAAAATTATTAAAAGACATACAGTTATACAGAGTGATTTTTCGCCTCACCACTTCCCACACTATAAATTGAGATATAAAGTTTAAACCAATATACTAGCTATTGATTGAAACTATTCGAATTGTTGATTTTGTAGCTTCGAAACTGCAGCAATAAACATTTTTAAATGAACCTGGTGGGTAGGGCTGTTTTATCACATGTTTTCTTGAAAAAAAAGCTTGTTTCAAATCAGATAGACTGCATTCAGTCAAGAAGTCATTTGTTTTAAAATGCGGGATGACTAAAATGAAATGATAATTCAACGCCAAATGGAGTCAATCCACTTGTGAATTAAAGCCTGCTCTACCTCTGTTTTTATAATAATCAGGGGTATTCTTTTAGGAAACCGTTGCTTTTGCTGATGTTTTCAGTAACTGTGATCGAACAGAACAATACTCAATATAAAATGATGTGATCATGTTGATGAACAAATCATTTATTAAAGTTGAACAGCTGAATAACTTTTCAAAGTTCAAAACTTTTTATAAATGGTCACTGGTCATAATGCACAATAAGTTGAAATGAACAGTTGTGGTAATTGTGTTTGTAATACTCAATATAAAATAATGTAATCAATTACAATCTGTAAACAGTCACGGTTATGGCCGAAGTATATTTGAAAATATGTGAATATCCGATTTCAAATTGAACCAAATTGAATATTGACTTTTGAATCGAATTTTGAATCAAATTTTGCAGAAGCCTACCATGAGGCCACTATGGTTGAACTCCTCATTGTATGCTGATAACACATGTTAACTGTTTATACAACACAGGTTTTTAATTTTCAAAACATCAGCTGAATTGTTTAAACACTAAACAATATTTACCAATAAAACCTTACAAATGTGGATGTCATTGAAACCGGCTTATTGAACAGTGCCAATGACAGTCATATTTGTACAATTTTATTGACAAAGTGTTAAAATATTTCAGATCATGTTAGGTTTGTATTGGTTAATTTGCTGCCTCTATGTTTATGTGACCTTAAGCACCAATAAATAAATAAATAAATATGCCTCTATGTTAGGTGAAGGGCTAAATTGATTCAGTTCTTTTCATTGAATCTTAACAGAGGTTCAGTGAGAATCAACATTGATTCTTGTTGGTTTTGTTGCGCGAATCTTTGCGTGAATCGATTCTCGGATTCCTGTCGAAATATATGCCCTGCAAGAAGGTGTAGAGCCACAAATGAAAATAATGTGTTTACTCTTGCCATGTTAGAGTTGTGTATGTGTTTTTTTTTTTTATGATGAAATGCTACGTTGTGGTATTCTGTTATTGTGAGGAGTTGTGAGCAATGGCATGGCTCAATGATATAATTGGTAGTGCTGAAACGGTTAGCCAGATAACTGGTTTGCAATGGTTATCGGCATAACCGGTTGGAAAAGCTGTTGACTGGATAACTGCTCTACCTATAGTTTACAGGACAGCGTCGGGAAAATAAGCAGCATTTGACCACAAGATGTTAGAATTCTTTTGCTGATGCAAGCATTGTCAAAGCTGCTGGATAAATGTTTGTAACAAACAGCCAACAGTCATGTGCACTGAAGGTTGTTTTTCTGCATGGGCAGCAGTGAGCACGTGCCTGTGAATGTAACATAATCTTCTACAGACAAATTTGACAATCTTCTCTTTGATGAGGTGTCGTTAATTGCAGATTATAATGCTGAAAAAATCCCTAAGTGCAAGTATTGGTGATTCCAAAATAAATTGACTGTTTGGTTCTTCACCAATGTGTTTCAGAAAAACCATGTTTTGATTTTATTAAACTGTTTAAAAGTATGAACGTATGTCATAAAAAACCTATTTTAAAATCTTGCATTTTAAAATTTGTTTTCAATGGTCATCGTCGGACAATGAGGGGCTCTCAGACGGATTAGTGTCATTTCGTACACAGGCGTTTCGTACACTGACTATTTCGTATACAAAACAAGACGTTTCGTACATATATCAAAGGACGTTTCATACACAGGCAAATTTTATAGGGTTTTTAAGTATTTTTTATATGAAATAATAGACTACTTACTTTTGTAAGGTATTATAATCCAATATCAAAAAAATCCACATTTGAAATATCACGGAACAGAATTTAATACGTCCAACACCACCACAATATGTTGTACATTTGAAAATATTGTTAGGAAATAAGAAGAACCACAGATTGTAAAAGCATCTTTCTTTGATGAAAAATCAAAATGATGATGTGAGCTCATTGATGATTAAGCAGCTTTGATCAGTTTTTATATGTAATCTCAACATTGTTATTACACTGGAGTCATAATTAGCAAATGATGTCAATGATAATATTCAATAAAGTTGAGAAACAACCACAATATTCTTATCTCTCTAGATGCCCTTCACGGTATATAATACCGGAAAAGTGAAGGTTGCATTCCAGTGACTGAGAGCCACATGTACAGCCCAAGTGTGCACGACTGGTAATTTTACTGCGACCTGAGTCAAAGTTTAACACTGTGAAAAATGTTCAGTTTAATTTGAGCCTTGACTTGTCTATTAGTTCACGGTATTACAATCTGAATAGGCATCGGAATTGGCCGATTGTAGGTTCAAATAACCAGTAATCGGTCAGTGGCCTTTTTGGGTAATCGGTTGAACACTAGGATTATAGTTGAAAAAAACACAGGGCTTCTTGGTTATTTATTTGTGGATAACAAAATATAAATGTAGTAGTCGTGACACATCTTATTTAATTAACCCTTAACTTGCCTAAATACAACTACCAAAGTGCTTACAATGTAACTTGTGAGTTAATCCAAAGACTGCATGTAGGGGCACCTGTTCTGTTCCAAAAATGTGATCAGAGTCGGAATTTGGCCCTTAAGGGTTAACCCTTCACCTAATATAACGGCTAAAACTGGCCAGCGCTACTACAAAAATTACTATTCAATTTTCATTATTTTTAGCTCACCTACTTCTGAAAGAAGTGGTGAGTTATTGTCATGACCTCGGGCGTCGGCGTCGGTGTCGGCATCTGGCATGTCCAATATTGTAAGATTTAATGTTAAGGTTAATTTCAGTGGGCTCAGGCCTTTGATATTGCATATGTAGGTTGTAGGGGACTATCAGAACAGTATTTAACCCTGATACTACGACTTTTTTCCAAATTTCACCTAAAATTTTCTGCCAAACCTTGTAACAATTTGCATTTAGGTGTTGTAAGAATTTGCGTTAAAGTTAGCTTTTGTGCAGATTGTGCTGCTTTAATTTCTCATTACTGTTGATTGGCAATTGGTATTGTTCACATGGGTTACTGAACTACATTGTGGTAATGTTGCGCCCTCATTACATGCATATTTGAGGAATTTGAGGGGGATTTTTGGGACTTATATTCACTTTCTTTAAACATTTTTTTTTTTAACTTTTTTTTTTTATTTAATACTTTCTCATACTTGTTAGTAGTAACAGTAAGGCTTATTTTTTTAGTTGTTGATGTGATGTATTTTTGTTGGGACTTATAGTCACTTTCTTGAACGAATGTTTTTCCGCAACTCCTCTTTAACCAATGAATGTACTTCAATTACAATTTCAGTGATTCTTCATTACATAATGCCACTTTGCACCTCCTATTTTATTTTTTGATCTGATGTATTTTTATTAGCTCACCTACTTCTATTACAAGTGGTGAGCTTATATGATGACCTCGGGCGTCCGGCGTGTCCAATATTGTAAGATTTAATGTTAAGGTTATTTTTTGAAGATCACTGGCCTCAGGCCTTTCATATTGCATATGTACGTTGTAGGCGACTATCAGCGCATTATTTAACCCTGATACTACGACTTTCTTTCAAATTTCACCTACAATTTTCAGCCAAAACTTGTAAGAATTTGCGTTGAGGTGTTGTAAGAATTTGCGTTAAAGTCAGCTTGTGTGCAGATTGTGCTGCTTCAACTTCTCATTACTGTTGATTTTCATATTTCAATAACAACTGTATGTATTAACCCGACTGTATGCAAAAATTTAACTGCAATTTCTCCTAAAATAAATTTATGAAAGCCTTTCCTAATTATTATTTATGATTTAATATCTGGCCTCACGATTCATATTCTTAATCATAAACATTTCTAAAAGAAAAAAATGCTTTTATATCCAATGATTCTCTGTTGAATTGATATATAATAAATGCAGAAATATAGACTTTCCAAAGCCATCACATAAACCACATTAATCATTTGATGCCTAGTTATTAATGATTTATATTAACTAAATATTAGGCATGTTACATTGGAATGACATTATCAAGCGCAAATGTAGGTGAGCGTTGGTATGTAACATCCCTCTTGTTTCATTTTTAGCTCAACTTTGACGAAGTAAAATTTGAGGTTATGCCATATCCCGTCGTCCGTGAGACGATATGTCGACAATTCAGTATGGCTTGGGCTAGGGGCCGTATATATGAACCAGTCTTTCCGAAACTTCTTAGGTACCTTTGTTATCACCGTGGGACAAGAACGAGTGTTTTTGGGTGCGGTCCAAAATTCAAGATGGCCACCAGCAGCCATTTTGTATCGAAATTAGTGCAGTCAGTTTTTTGTACAGAACTTCTGTATGAAAGTTCTGATTTGAATAAATTTTTGTCTGAATGTTTAGTAACATGGAATACATCACATATAATACAGGTTTTTTTCTTGTGCAGAAATTCTGTAAATTAAATTAACTTTGATTTATTCAGTGATACTTACACACAGTAAGTGCACATGTCAATACGGTTTGGGCTGGGGGCTGTATTTATGAACCAATCTTCACGAAACTTCTTGGGTACCTTTGTTATCACCTTAGAACAAGAATGAGTGTTTTGGGGTGTGGTCCAAAATTCAAGCTGGCTGCTGGTGGCCATTTTGTACCGAAATTAGGTACCATCCGTTTTTTGTACAGAACTTCTATATGAAGGTTCTGATTTGAATAAATTTTTGAATGAATATTTAGTAACATGGAATACATCACATATAATACAGGTATTTTTCTTGTGCAGATATCATGCAAATTAGATGAACTTTGATTTAGTCAGTGCTAAGTATACACAGTAAGTGCACATGTTAATACGGTTCGGGCTAGAGGCTGTATTTATGAACCGATCTTCACGAAACTTCTTGCGTACCTTTGTTGTCACCTTGGGACAGGAACAAGTTTTTGGGTGTGGTCCAAAATTCAAGATGGCTGCCGACGGTCATTTTATACTGAAATTAGGTGCAATCAGTTTTTTGTTCAGAACTTCTAGGACTACGTTTGTTATCATCATGGGATGGTAATGAGGTTTTAATCTCAGTGTGCCATCCCTCTGAAATTACCCTGTATAAACATAAGGCTTAACTGGTTGTTATAGCCTGTTTTAAATAATGACAACAGGTCACCAGTTTAGTGATATGCATTTGTTGTTTTAATTTTATATATACAGTCACTGAATTTACTTCACTGAATTTGTTTGATTTTATTTTTTTATGTAAACCTCATCTTGACTATAGTTCACAACCATGTACAAACAAATTTCTGTATAAAAGTGTGTGGAAAAGCAGGGTAATATTCCCATCTCACACCTCATTTGAGGCAATAGGAAAGCTAGGCCTATGTGATCCAAGTGAAATAAAATAAGGTTAACCGGGTCGCAAGGGATTTGTAAATCGCACATCGTCCAGAATGCCGCCCAGATAGTTTTCTCTTGTAATCTTAAAGCGTGTATGTTTCATTTCCGTCGGGCGATCTGGCGAAATGCTCAGAAGTGTGGACTGCAGACATTATATTCTGAAAATGATGGTGTTAACCATTTGGTACGACGAGAAGCAGCTCTTCCACTGGTGAGGATGTGTGACATAGATGATGTTTGGTTCAATGCTCTGAATGAATCAGACCAGGAAAACACCAAAGTCTAACAGTTTGCGGACTATGTCACCGAACAATGGGTAGAGAGTGAAGGAAGGATAGTATTTAACCATTTTGAAACTGAAGGAAAAAATTTCAGTTTCCCAATCACACCTTTAATTAATACAGACTATAACCTAATCCCTATTGTGTCCCCTGTAAAAACACTCGACTAACCTGAACAATAGGAGGTGGCACATTGAGATGTTCCCGTAATGAGAGCTTTGGGGCTCTGCCAAAAATTCAAATTGCCTGTTGACAGTCATATTTGCGGGAATTCTGTGTATTACATTTTTTGTACAGAACCTGTAAAGAAGATTTTTATGTCAGTAATGTTTGCTATAAATTTATTGGGTGCCTTTGTTACCACTGTGCTATGAGAACAAAACACTAGACAAAATAATGTTTCTTGAATTCAGCATCCCTAGGATGTGTATATTCAAATGTGTTGAAGCCAACCAAGTTCCTGTGTTAATATTTGGTGTTGTTTGGGGGGGGGTAAACATTAGCACAAACTGATTTTCTATGTACAATGAGAAAAATAAAACCTCCTCACCTGTGGGAACCCTATGAGCTAAAGATAAAAAATTGAAATACATATATTTTAAGAAGGACTGGACAAATATTTATTAATTAGTATGAATCAACCTTAGAAGGGTTTCAATCAAACAGCCCAAAACAATTGGTAACATTTAGCTTATGGTGCGCCATACAAGGATCCCCATTGAAACATTAACCCCATGAAGATTTCTTTTCTAGTTTAGCATCTAACTGTTGCCCACCTTTACAGTACTTTACCTATACATTTGTTACAGGCTATGGTCAGCATTTATGTACAGACCATTACAATACTTGATATGTACCTTTGTTATCAGGTCATTACCTAGATGTGTGTCATTGCTGTGTCACATACTATACGTGTGCATGTCTTACACAAGTTGAGCTACAGTGTCATTGACACTTTCATTTGTTTCAAAAACATAGCTTGTGACCCCTCATTGGAATGTGCTTGTTGAGCTTGTTCCAATGAGGGTTCATCTGCTGTTTTTGACACAAAATAATGAAAAACATCAGTTATACAAGAATTTTGTTTGCAAGTTCGTCTGCCTTTCATGTTAGGTAAAGGGTTAACACATAACTTACTCCAAATTGGTAATGCTTGGCCACCAACAATCGGAATTGGTTACCAGAGCTCAATTTGTATGATCAGATCTTTGTGCGGCGTAAGTCTTAAGTATCAGATCTAATCTCATTTGAAAGCACATGATTACTAGCAAGAGCAAATCAATATCTAGGGCTCCAATTTAGATGAAAAATGAAATCAACAACACCTCCCACTCACCCTCTCGTTGACTGCAGGGAAGAAAATGCAGGCGGTGAATGATCACTCTCCTCATTTTGATTTTATGAGAGTGAAAAATTCAGGAGAGTGATTTTAACCCCTTACTTATTATGATGACTGCCCAAACTGACACGCAATATACACAGGCCTGAAAATAAGCCATCTGAAATTTGCAGAATGAGGTCCCGGAGGGTGAATTTGATCATGCTATTCCATACTGTGAGACAATTTATCCTCTGGGTACCTCGTTCTGTTTAGGTTTGAGACCCTGATTCAGATTGAGGTTCACAGAGGGTAAATTTAGTGATGCTACCCTGCTGTGCAGGGTAGCATCGCTAAATTCACCCTCTGGGGACCTCATTTTGCAGAAGTCAGTCTGCTTATTTTCTGGCTTGATTATACACGAAAATTACCATACAAATTTTATGTTTTAATTTTTACTCTAAAACATAGCTTATGACCCTTTATTGGAATGAGTTCATTGAGCTTGTTCCAGTGAGGTGTCATAAGATATGTTTAAAGCAAAAAATGAAAGATTTTAGTAATGCAAGATAATGGTTTGCAAGTATTGTTTCCCATTTGGGTCAGGTAACGAACGGGTGATTGAAATACAGTATATAACTTGATGTTTGGACATAATTTCTACACACATCATGAAGATGAGTGATTAATTGCTCCCTTAGTGAAAAGTTTAGGAGCATGATGGAGAGTGAGAGTGATCACTCCTTTCCTGTCAGTCCCTGCACCCTCTACCGATGTCTCTGCAGGTATGAAGATGAAAAACAGGGACTGACGGGAAAGGTTCTGCAATTTAATTCTTCGATCTTTTCAGGTATTATGATAACAGAGCATGGAAAAATATTCACAGACCGTTATGGAAGCAACTTGCCAACTGATGAAATACTCAATGGTGTAGAAGAAACAGTCTTAAGGTACATTTCTAAGCTAAACAAGAATATAGAAAGAAGTGTTCAATACCCATCAATTTATCTATATTCAATTCTAAAACAAACATGCAGTTTAAACAATCTCGTATATTGCTGACCAGAGGGCTGGCCTTGTTTGTCAAGTTCTATTATCCACAAAACTAGCAAAGACTTCCTTCTTTACTTGTTATTGTGATGGGCTGTCAATCCCCTCCTTTTCTGACTGTCAACATAAGTTACAGTGCGCCTCAGTCCAGTTGAATGTAGATGAACATCTGTACCCTGACAGGTCATTTGGCTAAATCTTCACTGATAGCGCATTTTCCTCTTCAAGAACCGAGGATGAACTAGGCCCATTGTCGGTTGAGTATCATATCCCCTAGTGAATGATATATGAGGTTCACTACTAACTCATTAACCATTTTTATTGAAAATGTTCTTGATCTGAGGAGACGACTCAAAAAAGTCCAAGGCTTCCTGTTGAATCCTTGGCTATTTATACGTCAATTACTATTACTGTTATACCATGTACAATTATGTTAAACTGTTGCGGTTATACCATTGTGTAATGTATACGTGTAACATTATTTCCTTGAATAAATATTGTTTAAACTAAAACAAACATGAATGGAGACACAGTTAAACGTGTAATAAGGAGAGTCACTTTAAAAATAGTCCTTGAAGAAGTTTATATTAAAGCCTAAAAAACTATTTCTCAGGCCCTCCCACATGTGCTTTTGGCTGCTGCATGCTCTCTTTTTATAGCCAATGTAAACTTGCAAAAAATAAAAATTAAATGGTTTATGTCTGATATTTTACCAAAGTAAAAAAAAATGCTAAATTTGTCCCTTGAGTGCAAGATGGCTTTGCAGTGGTTTAGCATTGCAAAGCCTTATTGCACTCAAGGGACGAAATGCACCATAGCCCATGCTGTTCTATAGATTATGAGGCCTAAAACATAAACTTAGAACATGAACTTTTGATAGCAAAGAAATAATTACGGAAAATAAAATAAAAAACCACTCGTCTGCATGCAATTTTACAAATAATGTCCTGAGAAACAGAAGATCTGCTTTGTGGGACCTAAATGCTACCTTTTCTGACAATGGGAAATGTCTAACCAATATTTTTCAATATTTATTGTCATGAGAGATAAAAGAAAATTTCTAAGAGTGATGCTCATTATGTTTAGACAGACATCTTTTTTACACTTTGGGCATTTTCTGTTTTAATTGCAGTTATTTATTTATTTACTTATTTATTTATTATATCCCCCGCAAACAAAGTTTGGGGGGGGGGCTATATAAGAATCACCTTGTCCGTCCGTCTGTCCGTCTGTCCATCCATCGTAAGCGCAACTCCTCCTAAACCGTTTGAAGAATTTTCATGAAACTTTACATACACAATGGAAGAACTCCATATGGCAATGTGCATGAAGCAATATAATTCCGTTCTAACATTTCCAAGGGGAGATAATCTAACTTATACCGTCTGTCCATACTTTTAAGCGCAACTCCTCCTAAACCGTTCGAAGAATTTTCATGAAACTTTACACAATGGAAGAACTCCATATGAAGATGTGCATGAAGCAATATAATTCCGTTCTGACATTTCCAAGGGGAGATAATCTAACTTATACCGTCTGTCCATCCTTGTAAGCGCAACTCCTCCTAAACCATTTGAAGAATTTTCATGAAACTTTACACAATGGAAGAACTCCATATGAAGATGTGCATGAAGCAATATAATTCCGTTCTGACATTTCCAAGGGGAGATAATCTAACTTATACATTTCAGGCATGGGGGGGGGGGGGGGGTATCACTTTGTGAGTTTGCTCACAGTACCTCTAGTTTATTGGGGTTTAAGGTCACATATTTCTTATCAACCTACCTTACAATTGTTTACTGCAGGCTTGCACTACAGTGGAAGACTCTAACTCGGATAAAATACTCTCTATTTTAATCTTTCCCAAGAGATGTGGCAAAGAAAAGTGGTGTAAAAAATACCACGAAAAAAAATAAGCCAAAACTGGGCCGAGCACCATCAGCGCACACTCAGTATGGGATGCTCTTCCCTTAGTACAAATCCACGAGTTCCGTTAACCAATGCGCAGTGCATCATCAGTTCGTCATTCTTTTTGTATCCGAGACACATGAAAGATGTGTCTCCACTATTTGCAGTACGAAGCAGTGATAATTCAACTCGTCGATAATGGTTTTCCTGTGACTGGAATTATGGATCTGAAGATCGTATGATAACAGGACTGTGTTTTATATATTCTCGTTATTATTTTCAACCACATTCTCATTAAATTTCATATATATATTCTGTTATCCCGAATGTTTTTTCGATATCGTGTCAACACTGTTCGGCAATAAAAATTTTCGGTTGATAAATTTTATTATTATTGGAGTTAGGTGTCAGTGAGGGACTATATGGACAGGATTACTTCACTCTGTTGAGGGCTGAATTTATGAGGTTTTTTTTTTAGGTCCCAGTTGGCCGTCTGGGTTTTGTCTTGTACCCACCAGTTATTTTTTCTGCCACCTTCTCTCATAGTTGGGGGTGTTTATCTACTTTATGTATCTGTTGAGTTCACCTTTTTCTTCTACTGCTCTCACCTCTGTTATTTCCAGTTCGGTTCCTTTAGGGCAGTTCCTTTTGCCCTCGCTTTTGGTGCGTTCTCATGGCTGTTCCTCCCGCACCTGCAGGTGGAGGGAGGTGGGGGGTGCACTGGCATTTCAGGGCCTCCCAACATGAGCACATCTGGTGTGAGTTATCCCCCTCTCAGTGGGGGATGTTCAGCTCCTCCCGCACCTGCGGGGGATGGGGAACGCTGTCGTTTCAGGGCCTCCCGAAACGACCCATCTGGTGAGAGTTACACCCCCTCCGTGGGGGATGTGCAGCTCCTGCACCTGTGGGGAGTTGGGAATGCTGTCGTTTCGGGGCCTCCCGACACGACCACATGAGGTGAGAGTTATTCCCCATCAGTGGGGGATGTGCAGTTTTTTTTACCGTAGTGGATACTGCGGGAGCTGTTGGATTTCTTTCTAGTGAAGAGATGCCTGGTTCTAGGACTATGCGCCCTCTCCAGTCGACATCTGAGGCTGTCACTAGGGTTGTGACTCCTCCTTTGGAGGCCGAGCTAGGTGGCTCTCTCCCCTTTTTGCCAGTTCCAACAGCTCCCGTTGTATCTGCTGCTACTGCTGTTCTGTCTACAACGCCATCGGTCACTGTTTTAGCCGGCCTCGGCTTATCTCTGCAGGGGTTTGCAGTGATGTCTGTAGTGTGGTTGTGGGGTATCGGCCTCAGCCTTCCCTGACTTTAACTCGGCGAAGTCGGAAGTGGCTGCTGACTGAACCCCCTGCTGTGTCCTCTCAGCCATTGAGCACATCAGTTTTATACCTGCAGGGGTCTGCAGAGGTGTCTGGTGGTGTTGATGTGGGGTATCGGCCTCAGCCTTCCCTGACTTTAACTCGGCGAAGTTGGAAGTGGCTGCCGACTGAACCCCCTGCTGCGTCCTCTCGGTCGTTGAGCACAGCACTTTTCTCTCTGCAGGGGTCTGCAGCGGTGTCTGGTAGTGTAGACATGGGGTATCAGCCTCAGCCTGCCCTGACTTCAACTCGGCGAAGTTAGAAGTGACTGCCGACCGAACCCCCATGCTGTGTCGTCTCAGCCATTGAGCACAGCAGTTTTATCCCTGCAGGGATGTCTGGTAGTGTAGACGTGGGGTATTGGCCTCATCCTTCCCTGACTTCAACTTGGCGAAGTTGGAAGGGGCTGCCGGCCAAACCCTCTACTGTGGTCTCTCAGCTGTCAAGTACCTCAGTTTTTCTCATTGGATTCGGATGTTCATGGTGGGGTCACCATGAGCTCCATGGCATTTCCGTCCACGCACTCTGGTCCCATGGCCAGTTTTGTGTGACCAACGCTTTTTGTGCAGCCTGGACCTTCTGTCCTGCAGAGGTCTGCGGCGACTCTCCTGAGTTTCTGCACTGTTGATCCTCGGGGTATATGATACCCCACTACACATCTGCCTTCAGATGTTTTTGGCTGCAGCCCGTCGCCCCACGTCGGGTATATTTGAGGATCGTGACCCTTCACTGGTTAATGGGTTAGGAGTGAAGCCGGTTCGTTCCCATGTCGTTCCGTTCCGGCAGTCAGTGAGCTTAGGGAGGCCCTCTCGTTGCTCCTTTAGGTTCTGTCCAAGAGCCTTTTCCGTTGCTTCCAGCGAGGCTACAAGTGGTTTCCGGGCACCCCCTGTGGCGCAGCCTCCCGGGATTGGAAACAGGTCGCTTTCTGATCCCCTGGTGTGCCCACACCATGGGAGGTGTCTGCTGGTTTGCCCATGATGGGCTATGTGTCTTCTGACTCATGGGATGAGTCTGACATTCCTGACATCGAGAGCCAACAGTCTTCGGACTTGGGGGCAGCTCTTGACTTTGTGTTTGGGTTCATTCCAGGTCGCAAACCATCAAACCAGCCGACAGTGTCAGCTTTGCTGCAATCATTGGTCGCACGCCTACAACCTGTGGAGCAACATGCTTCTTGGTGCCTTCGACCGTGCCTGTTGGTACAGGTGGTTGAAACATTCACCGCTTTGAACTCTAAGCTGAGTTCCAAGGCTATGAAACGTCATTCTTCATCAAGGTTAGCACTTTTTGCCTCTGGTGCGTTATCGATCCTACGATTTTGCCAATCCGTCAGTCTGCCAGACTGTGACGGTCTTGGATCGGGACTCCAACTCCTCAGCCATATGGAGACTCTGGAGTCCAGGTTGGGCTTATCGAGAGGGATGCTGGAATGCGTTCTCTCTTCGATCACGTCGTCTCTGCTTTGCTGCTTATCTGCTCCCAGATGAGTTTGACGACAAACAGGTTTTTGTTTTGTGTGTGCTGTTCAAGGCGCTCATGCATCTTCTCACACACATGCCTGTTATGTGGCCAGCTTGGAATTAGTTCACAGGTATGCTGTGCTGGACACATGACTTCTCCTTCTTGAGGGGCAGTGTGCTGCTCTTTGATCTGCCTCTTTCGGCGGGTCCGTGACTATTCCATGGTTCCGTGGCGATGGTCCGAGATGGCTCCCTTTGCCATTCCATTTATCTGCTGCTGCTTAGTCAGCTTGATCGGCCTTCTGTTGGAGGCAGGCGCTGTCTAAAGCCTAACAAGTACCCTTCTACTTCCTCTGTGAAGCTAAGGGCTGATCCTCCTAACGCCACTTCTACTCACTCACAGGGTGGGGTAAGCGTCGGCAGTAGTCACCTCGATTTCGTCCCAGGTTGAGGCATTCCACTAAGTAGAGAGTGCCTCTTCCAACATGAGTCCCCTTCAACGTTACACATTGGGAACTTTTGATCATGGAGATAGGCGATCTCCTGTTAAAGAGGACAATCAAGGTCATCAAGCACTTTCTTTCAGTGGGATTTTGTTCCTGCATGTTCTTGGTGCCGAAGAAGGTCGGCCGACTCAGATAGGTTATCGATCTGAGTATTCTGACGCAGTCTATCATTGCTCCTCAGTTCAGCATGGAGGCTTTCAGATCAGTTCGCCGCTCCATTCCCAGGATGTTTTCCAGTTCAAGGCCATTCCCTTTGGCCTCGGCCAGGATCCTTGGGCCTTCACCTGCCTGATGTCACATGTGTTAGTCTTACATCGCACACAGTCCAAGGTGTCTTCTTCGGCTTGTCTAGTTGATATCCTCCAGAGGCAATCCAATGCTGCTTTTCTAGAGTCTGATGTCGTCACACTGTTGAGCCTGCTCACATCACTAGGGTTCAGAGTCAACGGAGAGAAGTCGGACCTGGTCCCTTCTCCGTCTTGTCATCTGGGATGGACTTCATCAGCTCGGAGTCTTCCCCGACTGCGTGGTCTCTGCATTTCGGTGACTCATCTCATTCCTCTAGGTAAGCTGCATGTCTAATCTCTCCAACAGTTTTTGCTCAGTTGTTGGAGGCTGAATGTCGATCCTCTGGTTCTGGTGCTTCTGTTACCAGAGTCTCTTCCTTGTCGCCTTCTCCCCTGACAGATGTTCAGTGGATTATGCAGGGAGTTCCGTTGGACTTTCCCACGTCCGATTGTGTTCTGACGGTAATCACCAGCGATCTTGGATGGGGCGTGACGTTGGATCCTCTTGGTCTTTTCCTTCACCGGTCATGGGACAAGGATCTAGCAGCTCTTCATGTCACCCAGAAGGAGCTTCTAGCTCTTCTTCTGCATTTCCGACAGTGGATCCCCACTTTTTGAATTGTCAGGTCCTTCTGTGGTCTGACAATTGTATGGTGGTTGTTTACATTTGGAACCAGGGGGGAAAACACTATGTTCCCATGTACGATTTGGTTCAGGATCTTCTACTGCTCGCTCAGGATGTCAACGCCGGAGTGGTGATTCGTCACATTCCCAGTTGTCTGAACATCCTAGCCAACTCTCTGCCCTGACGGGGTAGGTTCTTTTCCACCGAGTGGATGCTCCACATGGCGGTGTTCCAGTCTCTTTGTGATCTCTGGGATCGCCCCCACGTCGATCTCGTTGCGACTCGTTGGAACCATCAGGGGACACTTTTGTGTCCCCGTGTCCAGATGCTCTGTCTTTCGCCGTGGACGCTCTGGCCCTCCTTTGGAACGGTTTTGTCGGCTATGCCTTCCTGCTGGTTCTGATTCTGCCTCAGGTTCTAGCCCAGATATGAACCTGCAGTTGTCGAATCCTTTCGCCTACTGGAGAAATGCTACCTTTTCCATTTATCTGCGACAGTTGCAGGAGCAGACAGAGGACCTTTGTACTACTGGCCCTCTTTCTTCTGCTCAGGCTGTTGTCTATCCTAGCCATTCAGTTTCTTACAGGTCAGTTTCACCTCCGTGCTGTTTCTGCCCTTTCTGTCTGTGCGTTGCACATCACCATACGCCTCATCTTTCATTGTCTTTTTCTAATGTTTCTGATGCTATGGTTTGATAGGACTAGGGAGCTCTTCCTATAGTCCACGGTTCCAGTGCAGTTGAGTTATGTGTGGGTTGGTTATGTGATTCCCTCCATCCTATTGTCTGTTTAGCCTGTAGTAAACTATTGTAAGGTAGGTTGATAAGAAATATAAATTTTATAGTAAATTTCCTTTCTTATACCTACCACAATTGTTTACATGAAGGCCCTCCCATCTTATTCGGGTAAGAATCCTTCCTCCACGCTGATCATATAACTCCTATGTTGGCAGACTCAAAAGAATGATGAATTGATGACGCACTGCGCATTGGTTAACGGAAGTCATGGATTTGTACTAAGGGAAGAGTGTCCCATACTGGGTGTGTGCCGATGGCGCTCGGCCCAGTTTTAGCTTATATTTTTTGTGGTGTTTTTTACACCACTTTTCTTCCCCACATCTCTTGGGAAAGATTAAAATAGAGAGTATTTTATCTGAGTAAGGGTCTTCCACTGTAGTGCATATAGTAAACAATTGCGGTAGGAATAATAAGAAAGGAAATATACTATAAAATTTATATTCCTGCACAATGGCTAATCATGACCACAAAAGTAACACATGCAGGGTTAGCATTGGTAAATTGCCTAACGTCTGAAGATCATGAAGTCATACCCGACAGTCTAATTGATCCCAAAGATGCCCGATAGGCGACAAATCTGATGAAAGTGGGGGGCCAGGGAAGAAGTTTGATGCTCTGCTCTTCAAGAAAATCATGACAGATTCGTGCCTCATGACATCGGGCATTGTCTTGCTGGAATAACTGAAATACGATGTTAACATTGAACAATGGGACAACAACAGCATTAAGAATTTCATCCCTATATTGCTGTCCACTCAAATTACCATCGATGAAGATCAACTGCGTTTGATGGTGCAAAGAAATTCCTGCCCAAACCATTACACTACCCCCGCCGAAATGGAAAACCGTTCTCTTCATCGACAATACACTCTTGCCCTACCATCAGCATGCCGTAGACAAAATTGTGATTCATTACTAAAAAGAACTGTGCTCCAACGCTCTTGAGTCCAGCAAACACGCTGATGTACACATTCTATTCTGATGGTATGATAACATTGGGTAAGGATTGGTCTCTGGTATGGACGCCTCCTTCGGATGCCGTGTTCAGCGAATCTGTTGCAGATAGTTGCAGATAGTTGCAGATAGTTTGTGCACTAATTCTATTGTTAGTTCTACCAGGAGTAATTGCTGCTGTCCTCATCGCCAGAAGGAAGCTATTCCACAAGTGAAACGTCCTGATATGTTGGTCTTGAGCAGGGGTCATAACTCTTGGTCAACCTGAACGCGGTCAGTCGGCAGATGATCGAGTGGTTCTTTTCCTTCCAATGAGATAGTAAATAGTGGCCACAGTGACTCCAAACTCGGCAGCGAGCTCATCTAGGGGTATACCAGCCTCATGCATACCAATGGCACGCAACTTCTGATTTTCGGTTAACCTTGGCATTTTTTAAAGTGTTGGAAGACAAAAAACTAGCATGCTTTCTCAATAACCCAGGCTCTCTAGCACAGCATAACATCAAGAAAATCATCAGTCACCCATCCAGTTTGACATTCTCGGGTAGCACGTGCTATTTTGAAATCTGTAGCAAAATTGTATATAGTTGGGTGGACATCATGTCATTAAACCCTTTGCATGACTTCTTGTCCACAAACATGCAACATTAGAACTATTATATTTCATCCTCTATGCTATTTTTTCACATTTGTTTCTATTATACTTTCTTTTTGGACTCGGTATATAAACAGTTTACAGGCAATACAAAAGAACGGTTAATGGCAGGATATGACAGTACTTCCTGGACTTTTACGCATGTGTAACCACCTATCTATGGAATACCTTACAGGACTCTATTATTTTGTTTTGGCTTAATTTGGGGGGAATTTTGTGAAAATTAAGCGTTTGGCCTGAGATTCTGGCAAATTGAGCACAGCTTGTCTGAGCCAGTGGAAGGTATAATAAATATTGAAATTACATATAATTTCCAATTTTCTTGTGTACAACTTATTTAAGCTGATACTGTATCTGTAATAACACTGAAGAACAGTTCAATTTTGTTTCGTAGTTTATTTTTTCCTGTTTGTCTTGCAATGAATCTGAGATATCTTCAGTTGCACTGGGACTGAAAGTATTTGGATACACATGCAATAACATGTATGGACCATGACCTTTTGGTGGATACTTTAGACTCTTTGTGAGAAATGTGTCTGAATTCCTCAGGATTGCTATAGTCATGTAACATATACAGCTTGTTCTTGACAAATGCTTTTTTTTTCTATTTCCAGCAATAATCATCGGACAATTTTGAGTAGCTGGTGTACATAAAAACATTTTCTCTTGAATTTATTTGTTTTGGACCTTGAAAAATTTCTAAAAGTTGCCAAGAAATGGCCTGGAAAGGCCCTGAATTTCAATGATTTTGACCTGTGAGAACCCTGAATAAGGACTGTACAAAGTTTTCTGGACTTATTTTGTTCTTGGTATTTGAATTTTTTTGCTGTCGATTTATATTTAAATTGTTTTAATAGGTCTTATTTTGGTGGGAAGAATTGTGGATTGAGAGATGAAGAAGCTGATGAATTGTAAGTAATGAACAACTATATTCCTATAATAGTATTTCTATATTTTTTACATTTCTAAACAAGGTTCAACAAACTTATGAAATTGAAAGATTTTGATACTTAAGCATTATAAGTTATTGTGATGAATTGACAGTAACAGGGTCTGAGGTTTGCGGCTAGGAGCGTATGTTTTTTATTCGAATATTTCACATGATGTTAGATGATAACATATGCCACTGGAGCTGTAAACATAGAAAAAACTATGTGAGTTTTCGTGCAATGAAAGGGCAAGGATTTCAGTCTTATTAGAGCTTATGACAGTACCGTGGTGCTGTATATGGATATTTCTTTATTGACTAACCAACCCTGTTAATGTTTATAACTTTCAAAAACCAAATCATTTACCATACGTTCAGTACAAATTTTAACTTTTAAAAATGTGTAGAACATAATGTAAACTCTTATTTATTGAATAAGAAATGTTGTGAACTTTCAAAGAATTATTCCTACAACCGTTACGTTCCCCATGATTATGACTTGATTGATCCCGGACTACATCCAGTATACACATTTAATAATTTACTATGCCTTGCTTGGCAGAGCTCATTGCATTGTGAGTTATGGAACAGGGGTCAGCCGAATGGGCGACTAGGGCGAAGAAGTCGCCTTGCCATTCCTCAAGTCGCCTTGGCTTACATTGGGAGAGAAATTCAAGTCGCCCTCCAAAACTTCCTTGGGAGATATGGCAGTTTAATGTATTTTCTTATGTTTTATTTCCCCCCAAAAAACGCTTCCGCATTCACAAAAAGTAAACACGGCTGTTGTTAAAACCCATCATACGGCTCTGAAAATAGCCTAAACTAGCCCAATTTTTATATTTCTGAAAAGAGTTGTGATGGTGTTGTCGTTCGAACAATACGCCCCAACTGATAGCAACCAGCACAAAATGCTATTTAAAAACAAAAGTGCCAGCAAAAACAACGAACCACAAAAGACACGCATCGAGTTAATTAGAATTTATTAAAGTTAACCATCGTTTCAAAATCAAAAGAATGTGTAGGAGACAGTTCTTCCATAAAAACGTCGAAATTGCTTACGGTTACGCTCTGTTCCACTGAAAAATTGGTTGCGTTGAAATTCGCCCCGCAATTTGCATTGAAAGTTTTTCTTTGAAAACTTGTGTTGGAAGGGGGTTAAATGTAATAAGGCTACGATAGAAATCACACAAATTCGGATGGATAAGAATGGCAGGCCTTATAGCACCAATAGCACATGTCAATGTAAGATGGTTGGCAGAAATTGCCATTTTTCTGAACTATGCATTGTCGCCCAGCGCAGCAGGTAAGGGAGACAACTGAAATGTTTTGTCATTTACCTTAGAAATAAATTAACTCAAATTGTTAATGACGCTTAATTTACGAAGGATATCGAAAACTTTTTTAACTATGCTTTTCAATTCAGTTAGACATTCAGAAACGATGAATGACCCAGCTTCTTATGTAAACTTGAGATTTATTTTAAATACTTTAAATATTTTTTTAAAAGAATATGCCTTCTATTACAGAGAACACTCTCACCATGGGTAATGCTAAATTTCAAATTCATTGCATTGAGGTAAATACGAAATCAACTGCATGGTAACCCTAGTCATCACTGTTAGGGAAAGAGTTAGGGTATTCAGAAACCATGAACGACACAATTTTTTGCAGGGGAGGGGGGAGGATGTTAACCTACATGACTTAGTTTTGTGTGTGTGTATGTATGTTTGTATAACTTTTATTTATTTTTTTCTCCACAATTGTGTCCTCTATTTACATTTATTTTGTCACGATGTCATATACGTTTTATGTTTTTTTTCTGACTTCTCCCTCCTGGACCCTGACTTCTCCCTAAAGTCTCTGAAGGGAGAAGTCACTTCCCCCTAAAATCAGCTGCCAGGCTGACCCCTTTTATGGAAGGTAGAGGATACCTACTGTTTTTGAATGAGTATCGGAACTATCTCATGAGTGGCTGCAAAGGAATATTAGTTTTCATGAGCGGCTGAAAGCTGCGAGTGAAAAAAAATTAAATTCCTTTGCAGCCATGAATGAGATAATTCCAATACTCACTCAAAAACATTAGGTATTCTCTTTATTATATGAATTGCGTTGTTTTTGTTGCGTTTAAAAGAGGTAATGTGGTGTTTTCTTTGCAATCAAAAACCCGAGTTGGAGAAAAAATGATGACAATGTCAATAAAAATCAGCTGACCAATTTACTTATTGGCCCCGATTTCAAAATCATACTACCACACAACAAAATAGTTCCACATAAATCTCCTTAGAAAATGGCTATATTGTCAGTTACGCACACCAAATCAATGAATGCGTGTGAAAGTGGTTTATGACTTTCCCCCCAAAGCGCAACTCTTCCTAAACCGTTCGAAGAATTTTCTTGAAACTTTACACAATGGAAGAACTCCATATGAAGATGTGCATGAAGCAATATAATTCCGTTCTGACATTTCCAAGGGGAGATAATCTAACTTATACCCTCTGTCCATCCTTGTAAGCACAACTCCTCCTAAACCGTTTGAAGAATTTTCATGAAACTTTACACAATGGAAGAACTCCATATGAAGATGTGCATGAAGCAATATAATTCTGTTCTGACATTTCCAAGGGGAGATAATCTAACTTAAACATTTCAGGCGTGGGGAGGGAGGGGGGGTATCACTTTGTGAGTTTGCTCACAGTACCTCTAGTTTATCATTGCATCAATAGAGTTTAGGCTAAGGGGGGGGGGGGTCAGATTCAAGTTTGATTCATATTTGAGCTCACTATAGAAGCCCGAATTTGAACTTTGATTCAAGATTGTACAAATCGGCCCCCTGTGTTCATATTTGGGCTCAGTATAGGAGCCCAAATTTGAACTTAGTGCATTTCAGGCAAATGTTAATTTTTTTTATGCAGGCAGTTTCGGCTGATTTGTTTAGGTAAAGAGTAACTGAAAAAACACTAGGTATCCTCTATATTTTCTTTTATTATATGCTATCACATTAAATTTGATGAAATATGAATAAGAGAAAAATTGTACTGTATCCCACTGGTGAAAGATATAAGGATTTATCTTCACTATAGACCACATGGGGGTCAATAAAGCATTTTTGGGGGGCTCCAAAATGCTTCTTGAATGATTTAGAGTGGTTTTATACGGAAATTTTTCTTTATCACTATGAAAAAAACAAAAAAAAAACGCCTATGACCACACCTCCCACCGCTACTTGCTGTTGGGGTGTGGTCATAGGGGTAATTTTTTTTTCTTTTTTAAAAGATAGCGAGAATTTTTCAACTGATATTTTTCTATATTGATCGTCACAATAGATATAAGGGAATATCCCTCTGTAGATCAATCGATTCATGCAGGAAAATTAGAACATAATTACTCTGCCGACGAACGTACTTTTTAAAAGATAGCGAGAAATTTTTGTCTGCATAAAATCATTCTACATGTAAATCCTTCAAAATGCATTTTGGAGCACAGCTTCCTCCCTCCTCCCCCCCATGTGAACAGTGACTTATAATGAAAAGGAAATCTACACTTTTGGAATGAATACCAAAATATTTCATTCATGAATATGAAAAAATTACCTATTTCCACTCATGGCTTTGCTACTCATGGAAGTATAGAGGATACCTATTCTCCACTTTGCAGTAATGATTGCATAAGAAAGACCACCTTTCATCTTTTTTAATCATGATAAAAACAACGCATCGCGTATAATAAAAAAAAATATCTTCTGTTTTTCAGTGAGTATCGGAAAGCCGCGAGTGAAAATGCAGATTTCTTTGCAGCCACGATTGAGATAATCCTGGTATCCACTCAAAAACATTCGTGGCTGCAAAAGAATTTCAGCCACTCGTGAAAACTACAATTCCTTGACAGCCACTCATGAGCCAATTTCAATACTCACTCAACTACAGTAGGTAAAGAAAAATCATATCCCACAAGTGAAAGATATAGCAATTTATCTTCGATATAGTCCACATGGCAGTCAATTAGGCATTTTTTTAATTTTTGGCTCCAAAATGCATTTTGTAGGATTAAGAGTGATTTAATGAGAAAATTTTTCTTTACCGCTATGAAAAAACCCACCCATGACCACACCCCACTGCTACTTGTAATGGGTGTGTGGTCATAGTGGTAATTTTTTGTCTGCATAAAATCACTGTATACCTTCAAAATGCATTTTGGAGCACAAACCCCCCCCCCCCCCCCCCCATGTGAACATTGACATGATAAAAAAAAATCTACTCTTTTTGAATGGATACCGAAATATTTCATCGTGACTGTGAAAATATTATGTATTTTCAATCGTGGCATTGCCACTCGTGAAAATATAGAGGGTACCTATTGTCTCCACTTCGGAGTTTTGATTGCATGAGAAGACCACCTTTCAACTTTTAAGCAGGATAAAAACAATGCAACACATATAATAAAAAGAATACCTACTGTTTTTGGGTGAGAATCAGAAATATATCATTTGTGGCCGAAAAAGAATTTAGGTTTTCATTCCTTTCGTGTCAACAGAAAACAGCTGGTGCAGAAAACCGATTTGGCCCTCGGTCGATTTAAAAAAATATATATATATTTTCACTTGTGGCTTTTGCCACTCGTGAAAATAAATTATTTTTCATCCTCCAATCCTCACGCATGAAATAATTTTTGGTACCCATTCAAAAAGTGTAGATATCCTCTATGCATGTATACTCGCCCAAAAAAGAAAGTGTGCATTGCAGAAATTGATCAAACTCCCAAAAAATAATTTCGTAGGTGTAAAGAGTGTTAACCTGTTCATGAATAAGTTATATTGAACACAAAAACAGCTTTCCCCGTTAAAATTGCATTAACGTTAAATGACGTGCTGGACATTTGTGAAAAGGCATGCTTTGCACATGGAGAGTCTGAAAATTCATGCAGCAGTGTGAATCCTTGGGTATTTAAACACTAAAGTAAGGCCTTCCTATCGTTCACATTCAAACTTGTGCTGCTGTTGAAACGACTCCACATTAGCATGCCAAGATTGACAATGAATCAACGTCTCCTTGCCCTGGGTATGATTAGAGCTGGCAGAACACAGAGAGGTTGCTCAGCATTTGAACTGCACCGTAACACTGTAGATAGGCTAGTCCATCGCCATGCACAACATGATGACGCTCGAGACCGACCCCGCTCCGGGAAACCCCGAGTTACCACCCCTGCACAAGATCGGTATATCTGTGTTGTCCATCTCCGGAACCGGCAACAAACGGCAACGACGACAGCCAGGAACATCCCTAACCTGAGACGGATACATCCTCAAACAGTAATCAACCGGCTGAGAGAATACGGCTTACATCCTCGAAGACCTGCAATTCGTCCGATTTTGACGTTACGTCATCGTCGTGCTCGACTGCAGTGGTGTAGACAACATCTGTAGAAAAATATCGGTTAAAAATTTCTCGCTATCTTTTAAAAAAGCATATAATAAAAGTGCTTATCTTTGTTGTGACTCAGTTATCTGACTGTTTGAAATAAGGGATAGAACATTCTATGCAGGAAAGTGGTTTGCTGATCATGGAAGGGGACACTGTGCATAACCTTAAAGGCAGGAGATGTGCAGAACAGGGTATGGCTGTCCACTTTTACTTTTTTGTGGGGGAGGGTGAGGGGGGGGGGGGGGGGGGGGGCAGAATTCTCTCCAAAGAAACTTTTGAGCTACAAAAGACATCTTTTCTTCAATATCCACCACCAAATCACCACATAAATCTGTTAAACTTGTTTTAACCAAGTCCACTCTTCTTTGATGGTATTTGTGCAGAATCTCCCATTTTGGGTTTTTGGGATGCAGTGCTTCATTTCTGTAAGTACGAGGTCAGTCTAAAAAGTACACTATAAGTTATCTCCACCAACATGTACAATATATGGAGATTTAATACCTGCATGTCGGTTTTTAAACACCGAGTCACAGGCGAGGTGTTTAAATGAGACATCCAGGTATTAAATCTCCATAAACCATACATGTTGATTGAGATAAAGTTTTTGTCCCATTTGAAACACAATAGAAACATAGTGGAGAAAAATTTGTGGGCGTTTTTCTCACGCTCTGTAAAAAGTTGGGCCAAATTCGAGAATAACTTTTGTTTTTACAAACACAGAAGACTACTCATTTCCTTAACAACCCTTGGGTTGTTAAGGAAATGAGTAAACAGTATTTTGTTTACATATCGTCTCCAAAGTTCCAGTGTGTTCTGTGTGCCTATCGGCACATAGAACACATTGGAACTGAGGGGATGATATTTGCTCTTATTTTATTTTTCTCAAGTTGTTTCATTTAATTATTCACCTATTTAATTTATAACAGCAAAATATCATTGAATTGTCGGAAATCTGATGATATTTGTGACTATTTTCAGGTTTTTGGGTTCGATTTTTATACTGAGGCGAGTGAATGCGAAAAGCTTTCATTTAAACCATATATGCCCGATGTTTCCCATGTGCTTATACCCTGGATATTGCATGCTCTCAAATACCTCGGATGTTGGCTGCACCCTGTGCCATGACTATTTGTCCAAGGCATTCTGACCAATCAAAAGATGGAATTTATCGGGATATAGGGACAAGTAAACTTATTCATGTATGCCATTAGTAGAACTAAAAATAATGTAGCTCAAACACTTGAGGAACCGTAAGGGGACTATAGGATTGCACTCCGTCCGTCTGTCTAGGCGTCCGTCCGTCCATCTGTCTGTTTTTTATGTTACCACCTCTCCCTCCAACATGCTTTAAGCTACACCTTTCATTTTTGGTACATGGATAAATGGTTCTGAGGGGATGATGCACGCTCAAAATTTTTTTTTCAAAATCCAAGATGGTGGAATGGCGGCCATTTTTGTTCTGTTTTTTAAGCTTTTTTTCTCCATTTTCATGTTACCACCCCTCCCACCAACATGGTTCGAGCTACACCTTTCATATTTGGTACATGGATAAATGGTTCTGAGGGGATGATGCACGCTCAAAATTTTTTTTTCAAAATTCAAGATGGCGGAATGGCGGCCATTTTTGTTGTGTTTTTTAAGGTTTTTTTCTCTATTTTCATGTTACCACCCCTCCCACCAACATGGTTCAAGCTACACCTTTCATATTTGGTACATGGATAAATGGGTCTGAGCGGATGATGCACGCTCAAAATTTTTTTTTCAAAATCCAAGATGGCAGAATGGCGGCCATTTTTGTTGTGTTTTTTAAGCTTTTTTTCTCTATTTTGATGTTACCACCCCTCCCACCAACATGGTTCAAGCTACACCTTTCATATTTGGTACATTGATAAATGGGTCTGAGCGGATGATGCACGCTCAAAATTTTTTTGTCAAAATCCAAGATGGCGGAATGGCGGCCATTTTTGTTGTGTTTTTTAAGCTTTTTTTCTCTATTTTATGTTACCACCCCTCACTCCAACATGGTTCAAGCTACACTTTTTATATCTGGCACATGGATAGAGGGTTGTAATGGGATGTTGCACGTTCAATATTTTTTTCCCAAACTTTAAGATGGCGCCATGGCAACCATTTCTGTTGTGTTTTTTAAGCTTTTTTTCTCTATTTTTATGTTACCACTACTCCCTCCAACATGGTTCAAGCTGCACTTTTCATATATCTACATGGAATAAGGATGTTGTGAGGGGATTATGCACGCTCAATATTTTTTTTTTCAAAATCTAACATCTGTCTGTCTGTCCGTCTGTCTGTCTGTCTGTTTTTACCACCTCTCCCTCTAATATGCTTCAAGCTACATATTTGGTACATGGATAAATGGTTCTGAGGGGATGATGCACAGTCAATATTGATTTTTCAAAATCCAAGATGGCAGAATGGCGGCCATTTTTGTTGTGTTTTTTTTAAGCTTTTTTTCTCTATTATATGTTACCACCCCTCCCTCCAACATGGTTCAAGCTTCGCCTTTCATATATGGTACATGGATAAAGGGTTGTGAGGGGATTATGCACGCTCAATAAATCCAAGATGCTTATATACTCTAGTGTCTTCTGTGACAAAAAACACCTTATGTCACAAAAGCGCCGTAGGGGACTAATACCACCTCGGTGGTCAAACACTTGTTCATTTAGTGTCTGTAACCTGTAAACCAATTATGCTTCTGTAGCTCTATTTTTTAAACGCTGTTAAAAAAATAGGAAAAATGCAAACTGTTTTCTGTATTGTTGACTTTCAACACTTGTCTTTCAGTTTTGATTAAGCATCATTTCAAGAAAACTCTTCATATAGATACTTATAGATTCCTTGGATATTCCACAGCATGCATCACTTGTGTGTCACAAATGTGAAGGAAGTTGCACAAAAACTAATTCCCACATGAGTTATTTCCAAGGCTAACTTCTGAAGACAAACAACATACATACAGCCACTGTGTGGATTATTTTGTGTTCAAGAAGTTGGATTTTTAGGTCATGTCATAGATCACTCTCATTTCAAAACATTTTGTGAAAAGGAATGAAATATGCGATACTTATTAATTTTCAGAACTCTAAAGTTTTCATTTATGAGTAAAAGAGTTGATGTGAAAATGTGTAATTCTGTTAAGAAAGTGTTAGCAGCAAATAACTGGTAAATCAATCTGTTGGTATTTGAGGTGTGTGTATTGCATATCTTTAACAATGAATGGGTGTTTTTTTTTTATTTCCCCTCATGAAGACCGTAAGAATGCAAATTGTTTACAATGTTGATGTCAGGACTAATTATCTTTTAATATGGGAATGGCAGGAAGACAGCCCCCAGGGCTATGCTGTTTCCAGGCAGTTTTACATTTATTTGTATACATGTCTGCAAGTTGTTTATTATACTCCTTGTAAATGTATCCTGCAAAATAAATTTTATTTTATTTCATTTCATTATTTCTAGGGTGGTCCTGTTATAATTTAATCTTACAGCCATATTAAACTTTAGGATAAAATTATTACTGATCCTCCTGCCCAATTTAGTGTTTATTTTATCACCTGCTTATGGTCGGTGAAATATTTGGTTGGTATTAAAAAAGGCATCTACAGGACTGCAAGAAGATCTTTGATCAAGGGTCATTTGTTGAAAAATGTGCTAAAAAATGTAGGAATATTACATAAAGTTTTTTCCTGACTGCCGTAGCCTTAAGATATGTTCAGGACCATCAACACCTAACACTCTGATAGCATAATAGAAGTCTCTTTGACAGCATCATTCTGCTTTAGGTAAGATAAAGTATTTAACCAATTATATCTTATAACAGAGGTCATAGAGCTCTGTCTAACAACATATAATATGATAAACTTTCAGTTCTTTTCCATAAAGACTTCCGGCTTTATCGGATGTAACAACACAGGCATATTGTCTTGCACGAGATAGTCATTCTACCTCATTTCAAAGAAACAAAAGAACAAAGGAGATGCACACTATAAAGGCGATACTCAGGTGGGGAGAAGCACATTTTTGTTTTGAGTGGTTGGTCGTTTCACTACAATGTCATCGTCCAGTTTAAATGAATCGGTTTCGTCCGAAAGTAGCACCAGCAATTCTAAATCATTTGCATTTCAGAATTTTGACTGGTCCACTGCAATTGTTTTTTTTTACACTCACCTGCTTGGTCCATACACAGTAATACATTGCAGGTTTTTTCTGATAACAATGGCCACAGTTTTGAAGAGTATATTGTCAGCATAATTTGCAGATCACCTTTGATGTTGTTGTAGTCCTGTCACCTAGGCATGGTGAGGGAGAGGACATGGTCCCTCCCATTATACTACAACATAGTTGTAGCTGAACTGTACAATAAACAACATCACGTTGTGACCCGGATGTGTTTTTGCAAGCAAAAGTACCAGTGGTACCAAAAAGACCGATCCTAAAATAAGTTTCTCTGCTCCTATCCGACATCGAAATGAATAAGAAAAAAGGCAAGTCTTAAAAAAAAAAGTCAAAATCACATCAACATTCTACTACAGTATCAAAATCTATTACAACCCAATCTTCCTAACCTTTATGGATCTGATTCAGAGCACTCTCTTGGTGATGCTCATAATGATTACACACACCCCACATAGTCTGATGTACTTGTTCTGATGATGATGATGATGATGATGATGATGATGATGATGATGATGATTTCTTTGCACTTCTCAAACTTTTTTAATGACTAAGCCAATTTAGGCACAGCCATAAATGAAGAAATTGCTGACTTTGCAAAAAGATCTATCACTACCTAAATTGATCTTTCGGAAATCATCAAGAAGTTGTCAACTTATTTCTGCCCCTAGAGTAAGTCCAGAATTTGGACCCAGCTTGACTCACTTTGTAAAACATGTGATTGACAGTTGCAGGACACTCAGAAACTTCTTGGGCTTGCATTAACTCCTTTGTGTGTGTACCCATACTATGTATGGTACACATAATGCCGGCATCTGGTGTGACCATCCGTCGTCCGTCCATCCTTTGTCCGTCCATCTGTCCGTCCATCCGGCATCCGTATCCATCTGTTTGGCATTCGATAAGTTGAAAAATATTGCTTGGATTGTCAAGTTACTTTATATTTGTGTTCAGGTTACTGATGTGCTAAGCTGTATAGTTTTTTGGTGTGAATCTGTTATTTTGATCCTGAGATATTAACCCTTTATCCTTCAAATTGAAAATTTCTCCAATCCCTTTGGCATTCGATGACTTGAAAAATATTGCTTGGATTGTCAAGTTACTTTATATTTGTGCTGTATAGTTTTTTGGTGTAAATCTGATAATTTGATCCTGAGATATTAACCCCTTTATCCTTCAAATTGAAAATTCCTCCAATCCCTTTGGCATGAGATAACTCAAAAAATGTCAATCCAATTGTCATGTTATTTTATATATTTATTCAGGTTACTGATGTGCTGTGCTGTATAGTTTTTTTATGTAAATCTGATAATTTGATCCGGAGATATTAACCCTTTATCCATCAAATTAGACACTCCTCCAATCCATTTCTATATGTACCCATACCATGTATGGTGTACATAATATCGGCATCCGTGGTGGCCCTCCGTCATACAGCTTTCTACTAGTTGCGCGTATGGGTTCACATCTGACGATTTCATCGGCCTATTTTTTTACAAATACTTGACAATCTCAAAGAAATGAAAAGTGTTATGTGTGAGGCTCTAACCTATAACCAACATAGCCAGTCTACTTTAAAGCACCCCAATGAAAGATTTCGTAATTCACTAGAAACTACAAAAACTTATTTTTGATTTATAAACTCATAGACTTTTGTGGTGACACTTGTTCACCCTGATGATGACTCTTCAACAATTTGAATGTTTCATGGAGACTCTTTTCCATAACAGGGTGTGCTATGCCTGATCAGAGGAACTTGAGCACACTTGTTTATCAGTGATATTACACTCCATACTACTTTACCGGCCTTATTCATGTTTATCATGGGGGTTTCAATGAACCATATTCAGTGCTAAAGGCTTTGAAATCATGCCTGTGTTACATCAGACAAAGCTGGAAGGCTTTATGGAAAAGAATCTCCCACCTCATCCAAGCATCTGAAGGATGTGCTGGATGTGGAAGATTCTTTGAATACAAGCCTGTAGGCTTGGAGGATGTAACACATACCGTAAGTTTCCTTTTTCATTTCGAACAAAAA
This sequence comes from Pictodentalium vernedei, assembly GCA_031216915.1. Taxonomy (NCBI): domain Eukaryota; kingdom Metazoa; phylum Mollusca; class Scaphopoda; order Dentaliida; family Dentaliidae; genus Pictodentalium; species Pictodentalium vernedei. The sequence goes on along the minus strand of CM062288.1, from coordinate 246,562,982 downwards.
TGAACAATGTATCTTCTCGCCACCCCCCAGTTGTCAGTGTCCGCTTCTTTATCATTGAATATGGTATGCCTTAAAAAGACACTTCTCAACAGCAGAGTATCGCCTTTATAGTGTGTGTCTCCTTTGTTCTTTTTCTTTCTTTGAAATGAGGTAGAACGACTATCTCGTGCGAGACAATATGCCTGTGTTACATCATCCAAGACTACAGACTTGTATACAAAGAATCTCCCACATCCAGTACATTCTTCGGATGCTTGGAGTAGGTGGGGGATTATGCATTATTGGAAATACACCGGTGGAAATTATGCAATGATGACCCCAAAGCACTGAATTGAGAGTTAATATTAGATTACACTTTCCCTGTACACAATGACATGTATGCATTGGAATGATGCACAAAAGTAAACACAAAATGTTCATTTTTTTTTATTAGCTCAACATTGGCGAAGCCAAATTTGAGCTTATGCCATGGCCAGTTGTCCGTCTGGCTGTCTGTCCATCTAGCCGTCTGTCTGTCTGTCCATCAGCAATTCAATACGACTTGGGCTAGAGGCCATATTTATGAACCGATCTTTACGAAACTTCTTGGGTACCTTTGTTGTGACCGTGGGACGAGAACGAGTGTTTTTTGGGTCCGATCCAAAATTCAAGTTGGCCGCTGGCAGCCATTTTGTACAAAATTAGGTACAATCAGATCTTTGCACAGAACTTCTATATGAAAGCGCTGATTTGAATAATTTTTGTGTGTGAATGTTTAGTACCATGGGATACATCACATATAATACGGGTTTTTTTTCTCGTGCATAAATTATGCAAATTAGACTAACTTTGATGTATTTAGTGTTACTTTCCGCATTGTAAGTGCAAATTCCAATACAGCTTGGGCTAGAGGGCATATTTATGAACCGATCTTTACGAAACTTCTTGGGTACCTTTTGTATCAGCGTGTGACGAGAACGAGTGTTTTGGGGTCCGGTCCGAAATTCAAGATGGCCGATGCCAGCCATTTTGTACAAAATTAGGTGCAATCAGATTTTTGCACAGAACTTCTATATGAAAGCTCTGATTTGAATAATTTTTTGTGTGCATGTTTAGTGCCATGGGATACATCACATATAATACAGGTTTTTTTCTCGTGCAGATATTATGCAAATTAGATGAACTTTGATTTTTTCAGTGCTACTTACACGCAGTAAGTACACATGTCAATACGGCTCGGGCTAGAGTCTGTATTTATGAACCAATCTTCACGAAACGTCTTCGGTACCTTTGTTATCACCTTGGGACAAGAACGAGTGTTTCTGGCTGCAATCCAAAATTCAAGATGGCTGCCAGTGGCCATTTTGTACCAAAATTAGGTCTAATCAGTTTTTTTGTACACAACTTCTATACGGCTCAGGTTAAGGGCGTATTTATGAAGCGATTTTTACGAAACTTCTTGGGTACCTTTTTTATCACTGTGGGATGAGAACGAGTGTTTTTGGGTGTGGTCCGAAATTCAAGATGGCCACCAGCAGCCATTTTGTACCAAAATTAGTGCAATCAGTCTTTTGTACAGAACTTCTATATGAAAGTTCTGATTTGAATAAATTTTTTGTATGAATGTTTAGTAACATGGAATACATCACATATAGTTCGGGTTTTTTTTCTCGTCCAGAAATTATGCAAATTAGATGAACTTTGATTTAGTTAGAGCTACTTATACACTGTAAGTGCACATGTCAATACGGCTCGGGCTAGAGGCTGTATTTATCAACTGATCTTCACGAAACTTCTTGGGTACCTTTGTTATCACCTTGGGGTGAGAACGAGTGTTTCTGGGTGCAGTCCAAGATTCAAGATGGCTGCCAATGGCCATTTTTACCGAAATTAGGTCCAATCAGTTTTTTGTCACAACTTCTATACAGCTCGTATTTATGAACTGATCTTCACGAAACATCTTGGGTACCTTTGTTTTCACCTTGGGACAGGAGTGAGTGTGTTTTGGGTTGCCTTTGTTATCACTGTGCTATGAGAACAAATATTTTGGGGTTCAGTCAGACCCACTCTGGGACTCAAAGATTTCTTTTTCTAGTTTAGCATCTGACTGTCACCCACCTTTACAATACTTTACCTATACATTTGTTACAGGCTAAGGTCAGTATTTATGTACAGACCATTACAATACTTTATATGTACCTTTGTTATCAGGGCATTACCTAGATGTTTTTTCATTGCTGTGCCACATACTATACATGTACATGTCTTAACAAGTTGAGCTACAGTGTCATTGACACTTTCATTTTGTCTTTCTTTGTAGATATGGTATCACTTTGGACAATGGTGGATACAGCTATGATGGGACTATCAAGTGTCTAATGGAAGGAACACATATTGGTAAGTTTAATTTTAACCCATTCTCCAACATAAGTTTAGATGATGGAGCTGATATTTTTTCAAACCATAATTTTTGCAGCCCTCCTCCAGTGTTCTTAAAAGCCATTGACAGTGCTCAAATGAAAGATCTCTTATGGGCCACAATTTGATAAAAAACATTCTGAACTGAGTTCACTAAAATCGATCTGAGCTCAGATCAGTGATTACATGCACCACCTATTTAAAACTGAGTCACATTCTAGTGTGTGCCTGTACATAATAGTTTGCTAAAGAGACTCATTAACCCTCTACCTAATGAACCGCATGCATTCGTCTGCATAATATGCAAATTCAGCATTTGAAAAAGAATTATTTTTTAAAGAAATTACAACAAAACCATATCATGGGACCCCTCATTGGAACGAGCTCGACAAGCTCACATGATATGGTTTTTATTGACATTGTTTTTTAAATTTGAAAAATAGTATTCAAAATAAGAAATTTTGATATTGTCTGCATTGGGTAAAAAAGTTAATGCCACTTTTTCTTATTTCTTTACCACACCTTAAGGTGATTTGGACTCTGTTCCCAAGTAGAACTGAGGCGTAGTGTAGTCTTACACAGAGTACAAGTAAAACAGACATGGTAATGCTATCTATGAATTGGAGGCAGTGTTTAGTTCCCACTCATTATCTTCAATTCCATGCCCACCTGGTTTCAGAGTATAAGTTGTGGCATACAAATGTTTGGCACAGTATTTTGTATAACAGTACATTATGTTGTAATGGTTTCGGAGACAGAAGCTTATCTGTGAACTTTTAGATATTACTTGCATAAAATACTTTCTTGTAAATGAAATAAACCCTCCAAAATCTATAGTGATATTTTTAGTTCCTGTAATGTCACATTTCAGCAGTGAGCTCCTTGTTTTGACAGAAATGAAACATTGAGAATGTAAAATCAAATTATCTCAATATTGAAAAAATTGTGTTCAAGTGTTATTTTTTTGGTAGCGTGCTGTTTTGACCCCAGATTAATCATACTGACTCAAGGACTTCATTTATCTGTGAAAATTGACACCACACTCCATTGTATATGGTGATAAGTATTTAAAATCTGATATTAAATATTAGAGTATGTTTGTCAGGAGCCAAAAGACATTTACTAGACATTTGATTTTTCAACATGGTTCTTAAATCTTATATGATACAAAGGTATTCAAACTGCAAAATTCCATTAAAAATAATTATATCCTCCCTTAGCATTGTTCAGACATGATCTGTTTTTTTCTCTTTGGGCCTAACAAGTTATTTTTAGTGTGAATTCTATTGTGGTATTTCTGATACCAAGTGCATTCAGCAGTCCTTATCTTTTCAAAACCTGTTTGGGGATGACAAGGTGACTACAGACTTTTGATTATAAAAAATACAGACTCACAATAAAATGTTTGCCTGGTTTCAAATCCAGGCATGTTGTTTTGTGTTTATGCAGGATTTCATTGACCTACAGGTGGCCGATGCATGGATCATTAAAAAACCTTAATAACTGATTTTGTAGTGAAAATATCAAATAACCCCTAATGTATATATTTTGGAATGGTATGCAAAGAAATTCAGGCGACATCAGGAGAAATTGAAGTTTCACTCCTACAAGACATTTTAATTCAATATTAGGGCACTTACTTAGGTGCCAAAGGAGTATTCTCTATGTCTCCATAAGTTGTGATTCATTGCATTTACATTTAATATTTTTGTTGGATTAGTTTATTCAAAATTTTATGTTAACTTTCCCATGTAATGCAGGTCATGCTACAAGTGGACTTGAGGAAGCACTCAACAGCCCAAGTTTGGGTGTGTATGCTGGTATAATACTGTCATTTACTTTCATGACCATGATTTACACTTGGACAAATCTGAATTCAACCAAGTAGTGTTACTTTCCTGATTCTATTATTTTAGTAATGAACCTGCTCTTGATACCAGAGTAGAATGGGGTGTATTCCATGGGAAAGTAGACATGTAATTTTGAATAAATTGATCTGGAAGACATGTTTAATGCAAGTGTCATGAATCAAAACTTATGCATACATGAAAAATAATCTACTGTGCATTAGTAATCACATGCATATTAAATAGAACATTTCATAGGTGAGTCCATCTGCTCATTAAATTGAAATCTATATTGCATTGTGGTGTGTAAGTGCAGTAAAACAGCTCAAAATGGAAAATCTGGGGCTGACCCTAACAGATTATTTGCAGGGCTGTTTCAGGTGCAAGAGGGAGGTTGATCTTTATAAAACTGAAATACCTAGCACCCTATTTGTTGTATTTTGAGTTGTTTGTGACACCCATTTGATTTAACTGGGTTATTTGCATGGTTGATCAGACTCTGACTTTTGAAAATGAAAGGCTGCTTTGTATAGAAAATAAAGACTTCTATTGATGAAAATATTCATGGAATTTGCTATTAAAATATTACACCACTGTTACATGTAATACAAGTTAGCAACTAATGAACAATATGTGGAGATGGAATTACTTCTCAACCCCAAGTTTACAGTTTAACAAGAACTCTTGAATTCTGTGAAAAAACAGCATAAGTGTTTCAACCAGTGGACTTTGGATTTTAAAACCTTTGCATGCTTCTGACAGATATTTTCATCAGGACAGGGATTCTCTTGTCACCAGAAATGGAATGTCTCTGTAAATTAGTTTAATTAGTTTAATTATCCCTCGAAAGATTTTTAGGCTTGAATTGTTTGAATTTTGTTTAGCAAATTCAGTCATGTCATGTCTGCAAAACAGTTTTTTTCAACAGTACATATTGCTTGGATAAAAATACAAAACAGAGCTCCAGACAAGATTTGGTCATAACCTGAATAACAGACAACACTTGCAAAATTGTTTCTTTAATAACTAAATATTTTAATTTTTTGTTTTGCTGATCACCCCTTAAACATAAGCTATGTTTTGTGGCAAAAAATGAAATAATAATGAAGTTTGCATGACCATTTTTGTGAATAGCTTTGGCTCCAGTTCTGGCTGTAACACTGGACAAGGAAATGAAATGGTTTCGCACTCTGAAGGTATGCAGGGGTGGTGTTTCGACCCTCTTTGACTGTTTAGCGACGCCTATGTTTTTTGCTCTTCTTTTTGGTGGAGGAGGTTGAGATGGTGATACTGTTGTGGTTGTTGGTGTTGTTGGGCTGTCGATGACAGAGGACTGATTTGGCTGGTAGGGTCTAGTCCTGGCTGCCGTAGGAGTGTTCTGTATATTGAGTTCTGCCATAAGTGCCTTCGATTTTTCCGTGCCATCCTTTGCTGTTCTGGTTACTTCCTTGACTTTATTCCTCAAGCTTTCCAAGTATTTCATTAGGTCCAGGTATCCAGGTTCCTGATCCAGATGAAGGGGAGAGGTTGGAGTAGGAGATTTTGGAGAGCCATGTTCTATTTCTGACTCCGCCTCACTGATGATGTCGCCATCCTCCAGGTTGCCTCTCATAGGAGAGGCAGCTGGGTGTGGATGGGAGTCACAGGAGTTGGAGGTGGGGAAATTGTAGTGGCTTCCTCTATCTTCTCTTCCACCTTCTCTTCCTTCTTCCTTTTCATGAACTCACCCAGCCGCTGGGCATCACAGCGCCTGGTTCATGAGCTCTTCTTCTTCTTTTTAGGGCCAGGTCCAGGCTTCTTCGGGTGAGGACCAGTGTGAGAGGGATTCCTCTCACAAAAGGTGGTACCTCTCCCCAAAGAAGGTGTGGTGGTGCTCTCCTCGCCATCAAACTCCAGCGTCAGATGAACGCTCTTGCCTCTGATCTGGAGAGTCCAGTTGAGAGGACAAGAGACGCCCAGAGCTGACAAAGCTTTCTGTAGCTTAATTGGGATGTCCAAAACTTGCCATGGTGATTGCTCAGATGGTGTTCACGATGAACACTGGACAAAGAGTTGATGGGCATTTATATCCTAATGTGTTTGCAGTGCAACAGTTATTTTTTTTTTTAAATTTCAAATTGCTATTTACCCCTTGTAGTGCTGTGGCGTGATGACAGATCTCCTGTTGTCAACACAAATTCTTTTAGGGGACCCTTGGAAGTAAAGGAGTGCTTGATTACTGCAGTAAAAAAAATCAATTTCAGTTTTACTTGTAAATTAGGAACCAGTAAGTGTAGTCGAATGTTGAAAAATGATATTTGACATGATTGATATTATTAACAGAATAAAAAAATGTTTTCAAATACAGTGGACCCCACTTAATTGGATATCTCTTAACTGAATAACCCTGTTAATTGAACATACTTTCCCAACACAAAACCATTTATCATACCTCCAGTACAATTTGACCTGTTAATTGAATATAGGATATAGAGTAAACTCCTGTATAAATAATCTCATAACCAGTCGAGAAATTATCCCGACTCTCCCCAGTTTCCCTTTGTTTATAGATCTATTTGGCTTGTACAGTATGTGGAGAGTGTATTATCACTAAATCACCTGCAGAGTGGAAATTCCACAAATGCAATAATTGAAAATTTGTTACAAATATAACAATCACAAGCCAAGTTCCAGCCAATGGACCTCTGGTTTAAACCCTGAGGTCCATTGGCTGAAACATTGTTTGTGTTTTTTTATCCATATGTACAGAATTTGAAAGTGATACATCAGGTGATACATCCACTCCATGGGTGATTTAGTTACAATCCACTCTCCACGTACTGTACATCCAATATAGGCATTTAATTTATTTTATCTTGTTTGACAGAGCTCATATAATAGAATAAATGCTAAGTTTATATCTAGAATACAGGAAAATGTAACAATCCCTGTTAATTGAATACTCCTGTTCATTGAATAATTTTCATTGACAAATTGGCTATTCAGTTAACATGGTTCCACTGTATCATTGGTCTGTTTTGTGATTTCAGAAATGAATAGGGCCTACATTTTTTTTATTTTGAACAATAGTGCTTTCAAGCATTATGCACCTGATCCTCGAACGCATCATCTATGTTGTGTCTTTGGGCACGACACTTAATCCCAGTTGCTCAGATGGGAGCAGGGTGCACCATGCTTAGGCGTACTGCACATTGATGGTACACATGTCTTGTACTGCTGCTAACACTGCTTGTGAAGAGTTAGTATGTTGGAGAATCCAACAGTCACTTGCCACTGCTCATTGGTACTCTTCAGTACTCTGACTGCCCCCACCTGTAAACCTGCCTGGCACGATATTAACTTTGCTGTAGAAGGTGACATGTAGCCCTAATAAATAAAAACTCTTGATAGATATTTGTTTTTTCTCAAAATTTCAAAGTATATTTGTAGAGTCTCAAAATTATTTGAAATACATGGTTTTATAAACCAATTTTGTTTTAAGATTTATATGCTTCTTATGAGCAACTCTGGCACTTGGTTGGTGTTTTATTGACCACTGCACTCAATTCTGTATGCAGATCATGCTCTAAAAATATTACCATGTTTACATAATTGATAACCATAGTGGGATGCTGATCATTGATCAGTAGTTAAAACAGGTCCATAAGTATTATGTTTCACTAAATTTGTTATTGCTCATGTTATCAGGTATGGATCATAAAACATAGAGTATTGATTGTTGTTTTATAATTTATACATTACTTAATACTTCAGCAATAAAAGTTCCCTATGAGAACCCCACAGGGTCAAGTAATGCTTGACTACTGTTCTAATCTGGTTCTATTTCACTGTTATAATTGGAGCCAGTGGACAATACATAGAGTTTTTCAGCCAAAATTACTAGTACGATTTCTTGAAATTGTATATGAGCCTGTAACTTGAAAACTAGATTTTTCACACATGCAACCGACAATGTTCCAAATGAAGTGTCATTTAAATTACAAAAGAGTTTATGATTTGAACTTAAATGGTGTGACCTCGATATCTTTCTGATTTATTGATTATTTTTCCAGTGAAGTCGAGGGGTATATAAGAGATTTATTTACTAAACTTTTCATCGTTAGAAGTTACCTTGTTCATTTCATGATGTATGTTTATTTGTGCTGTGTGTAGGTTCTTATTTGAACATATATATTACTATGATGAATTGACAGTAACTTGATTGAGGTTTGTGGCTCAGAGCTTTTGTTCCACCTCTATGCTCCACATATTGGTAGAACATAAGCTCTGAGTCACAAACTTCAGACCATGTTACCATCAGTTCATCACAATAACTTACAATGTTTGTCATAGTAATGGTACATCACACTATTGTGGCCTAATCCCTGTGACAGGTACCAAGTTTGAGATGACAGGCACAAAACTATGGTACCTGTTACATTGATATGTGCATAAAAAAATAAGTTATTTGCAGGCTGGTGGGCAGCACAGGTATTAACAATTGGTTAAACGTGACTGTATGCTACAGTCATGATATGAACATTGATGTTGAAAGTCAGACTTTAAAAAGACAGTTTTACAGATGCCAGATATGCTTTTAATTATATATCATGTGCAATGGGAATTATTTACTGACATGCTGCTGCTGAGATTAACTTTTTTTTAGAATATGAAACAAATAACTGAAGATCTGTATTGAGAAGGAAAGAAAAACAGAACTCTGATAACCAAAGCAGATAGAACATAATGACTGGTTCATGACTGGGTTATGACCTAGTTAAAATAAGACCAATAAAAAAAATTCTTGTTTCTCAGAAAGTTTTTCCTCAATTTTAGTCTTTTTTTAGTATTCACAAAACACATCTGAAAATAGTTGGAATCAGAAATTTAACTACTCACACAATTATGTTTTCAGCAGTCAAAATTTCCCATAATGTAGTTGGAAATTTAACCAACTCTGTGAGCTCTGTCAAACAAGGTATAGCTTGTTACAATAGTTCAAAATTATGTCAAAGAAGAGATTTCCAGGTGTAAAATCCGTGATGACTTAGATTTTCTATGACGAGGGAGATGCCTGAGAAACAAGAATTTTTTTTAATAGCCTAATCTGTCTGTTTTTTTCCCCAAATTAAGTAGAATTTTGATCACCTGTCAAAACTGAAATGTGATAACATCAAATCTCAAATTCCATTTTAATTTGTTTTTTTTTGATTTGGTCGTGATTCTGCAATATTTTAGTTATCTTATCTTGGCCCTCTGGTGTAAGTTTCTCATAACCAGATCACGATCTGATTGAGAAAGAGAATGCTTTTTTGATCACAATATTGTTGTTTCTAGGGTCCAGCAAATCACAAATTTTTGATTTGAATCAAATCTCAAATTGGATCTGGTCCATTATTCAAAATCAAATCGGACCTCAAATCGAATCAGTAGTGTCGAGAAGGTGATGGATTGTGGGGGAGAGGGGTGGGGTGCTGTAAACTGATTCATTGTGGTTGTGGTGGCTCAAGCTCCAACTTATAAAATATTCCAACTACATCACCAAGGCATTCCTTCATTGAAGGCATGCCTTGATGATGTAGCTGGAAAATTACCCCTGTAAGGGTTACATTTCAAAAACAGAAGCAAGAGCGTGAATTGCTTGTACTATGTACTGCACAGGACTAGCAGCTAGCAACAGCTCATCATTGAGATTGCTCGGATACTTTGAATTTGCTTCAAATGGTGGTAGTGACTGTGAGACTGGAATTAGAATGGATGGTGGCATGACTGCAGATGCTATTTATGTTACTATTGCACAAATTACACTTAAGCTTCACTTTCAGCATTATTTATGTACAATTTCTATCTGAACTATGAGAATATGACTACGAATATGACTTATATCAAGATATATTCCAGTGAGAAGATTCGAAGGGTAAATGAATCGGGAAGCCGATTTCGAATTGAACTGAATACCAACTTCATATTCAAAATCAAATTGATTCTCAAAGCTTTGCGGGGCCCTAGTATTTTCAGTCATGAATTTGAATATTTGATCCCTTGTACAGCAATGTACAAATTGAGAGAGTTTTCTAGAAAAATATAATGGTTTAAACATTTTTTATTTGATGTAAGATTGCAAAAGGATTGGAGAACAGATAGAATTTTAACATAATTGTTCAATGGGAGGCTTGAATAACCTATCGTACTTTCAAACAAAGGCACAAGCATGGATCATATACCCAATTGCAAATTTACATTCTGAAGTAAAGTAATAACATATACTATACTTAATTCATAATAAGATTTGCTTTATGTAATTTATTCTATCTGCCAAAACAAAAAAGATGTTGAAAAAATAATTTAGGCCCAACTAACAGTATACTGAAGAGGGAACAAAGAACTTGACATAAAAACCCATTATAGCCCAATATCACCAAAAGTGCCAAATGGATGATGCCAGATTTATTTCTTCCTAAGATTGTACTTATTTCATGTTCAGAATTTTTCTTCCATTCAAGACAGTCTTTTTATTAAAAAATAATGATGGATATGAAATAAACAAGTGAAATTGCAAGTGAGTGTTCCTGTCACCATGCAAACTTGATCAAGGAAGTATGCATACACCTTAAAAGAAGAGACAGCAGCAAGTCAAACTGTGAGGATAGGAGATGGTACTTGTTAAAACGAATATAAAATTGAAAAAGTATTAACCTAATAGAATCCCCGTGGGAACCCCGGGAAGTAAGCAGCACTCGTTTACTGTGGTAAACCAGTTCCGCTTTACTAGTAAAATAGGACCCAGTCACCAATGCTTGGGGTGAAAGTCCTCTAAAATGGGCAACATGTTGATCAACGATTGACTAAACTTGACTTCATCTCCATGTTGTGTCACGATTAGCCATAGTGCATAAATATGTGACGTTAACCACCAACAAACAAACAAACAAACCTAATAGAAGTGGCAAATTTTAAACCAACTTTCTCCCAATTATTACCTGCCACTGGCTGCCAGTCTAGAAGCAGCTAAGACTTGACAAGAAAATAATCCAGTAAAGTTGCCTGAACATTGTCTTATACTACTCGACTCATCTGTAAAAAGGATAGGTCGTTAATCTTCTCTGGTCCATCCAACGTGATCCGTGGCCCATTCATATCGTGCCTGGCAGTGGTTCTGGGACTGCTGAATGCGAATACATGGTTTTCTCGATCGGAGACCACATTCGTGCAGCCTTGCCCGGATAGTCTGCGTCGAAACATTTACCCCGGATGCATTCTGAAGGTCACTGCAAAGCAGGGTTGCTGTGTCAAAGCGGTTCCTATGGGTCTGAATGATCAAAAACTGGTCTTCAGCTACAGATGTTGCCCTGTCTCTGCCACCACCAGTTCGTCCACCTGGTGTGCCATACTGCTGAAATCTTGCCCAGGCTCTGGTGATCACCTTACGGTGCCCACCAAGGGCTTCACCAACTTGACGATGAGTAGCCCCTTGTTCTACCATCCCTACAGCCCACCACATTTCTGCTTCAGACAAATGTCTTCTTACATTTGCATTCGTCATATTTAATCATTAAATCACAAGGGTTTGTGTTGAAATGAAGACTGAATACCCTACACATCTCATGTACATGTAGACAGTACACGAAAACATCATGGAATTCATCATGGAATTCAAGGGGTACATGCTTTCCATGACTGTCGTGAAAAGTCTGCCTGTCAAGAGAGCTAATGTAAACACTGGGGACCATCTCAATACATTCCTCAATCATTTCCACCAAAAATATCACAAATGTGTCACAAGAAAATTTCACAATGATGTGTCAAATATGTGGTGCTTAGCAAACTTTAAGTAGTATATGACTACATGCTGGAACACCTATTTTTAGGCCACAAAGTTTATCAGTGGCAAAATTAGACCCCTGAAGATTGATGTGTCTTTATTTAATCACTGCACAGTGATTACACTTGAAATATGCAGTTGTAAAGTATTGTGGAGTGAACTGCTTCAACATTTCTGAAGATATTGGTTTGAAAATTGATATGCTTGATCAATATAAAGGGTAGATTTGTATGGTTGCTGCAGCTTATTTAGACATACAAAAATTATTACCATTGAATGCTGTAGTTGTAATTGTATGGAAAATTGTTGTGGGATCCACTCTACTTCTGCTTTGAAACTCGATGTACATGATCAACATCTTCAAGAACATATGTCTCAAACATGAATTTGCAGCAGCTCTATTACTGCAGCAATTAATGCCCTTGAATTTTGTCAAGAATGGTCAGTCTGTTGAATGTTGTGAAGTAAACAGCTTTTGTATTTCTTACGATATTGCTTTAACCCTTTACCCAAGGTAACGGCCAAAACTGGCCAGCGCTATTCTAAAAAATCGCCAATTAATTTTCATTATTTTTTCATTTTTTGTCTCAAAAACATAGGTTATGACCCCTCGTTGGAACGAGCTCGTTGAGCTCGTTCCAACGAGGGGTCATAACCTATGTTTTTGCGACAAAAAATGAAAAAAATTAGTTATTCAAGAATTTTTTTTGCAAGTGTCGTCTGCTTTTCATGTTAGGTAAAGGGTTAAAACCTGGTGCACATGATCAATGTGTAGGAGGTTATAATCACTTTCAGTGATAGTTGTAGTAGTGTTTTTTCAAAATCTTGTACCTTGGGATCTATAACAGACTCAATAAATAGCAACAAATGGTTTTGGGATTAATTTTATTTTATTTCTTTCAGGTTTTTTCTTTTCTCTTCTAGTTTATCACACTTTGTGATACTCTTGGTTGTTAGGGTTTTATTAAGTCTGTTTTTATATTAATTTGGTACAACTGTGAAGCTTTGTTGTATATCTCATAACTGAATAACCCTGTTAATTGGATATAAGTTCCAAACACCAAATCAGTCGGCATACCTTCATTGCAAATTCAAACTGTTAATTGCATGTAGGTTACAGAATATTCTCCTTATAATTGAATAAATATGCCAACTACAAAGTTCTCCATGTCAGTAGACCTGTTTTGCCTTAGTATTTTCAATATAGGCATTTATTCTATTATAGCATGTTAGAGCTCAGTCAAGCAAGATATAATAGAATAAATGCACAGTTTATTGCTAGAATACTTGAAATAGCCAAATTCCTGTTAATTGAATATTCTTGTTAATTAAAAATATTTTAACTGGCAAAGTAATTATTCAATCAACAGGATTTCACTGTAGAAAAATCCATGTATTAAATACGTATTGTGATTTGCATCAGATACTGTAAAGACATCATGATACACAGTACAACTGCCGTGGACTGGTCACTTTCCACAGATGGGCGATATTTCCATGAACGCCAAAATATTAGATTTCGAAAACTAATTATAGGAATTATCATCAAAAATCCAATTAATGAAGCACTGGGTACAACCCAGTGCATCATTAATTTTAATTTTGCTGATGTTGATTTTTATTACCTGGTAAATGCATGTGTGGACATGAGTGCCCATGCGTGGATTATGACCAGTCCACAGCGACTCTACTGTACTGTTTTATTGAACTCGGAAGACAAGTCTATTCTACCAGGTTCCTCCATTCCTGGACTCCAAACTACCGGGTACTGATTATTTATACTTTATATGGCACTGCTCTGGTCTCTTGGCTTATATTTGTGATAGGTTCTGTTGTACTCATGTCTGCAAGTGCATGCCAGTGTGTGAAGACAGGAGTAAAAAATCATGCCTCCGCTAAAGTTTATCATGTCAGTTCTAAATCAAACACAAAAAATTCCTATTATTTCTAATTGATCAAGTTTTTTCAGTTTCCTAGGATATACATAGGATTCCACTTAACTGGACTTCACTTCCAAATACCCAAACTTTTCTCTTATGTTCAATACAAATTTGACCTGCTATTACATACAGATTATAGAGCTAACTCCTGTTAACTGAATAAAGAATTTTTTTCATCTGTCAAAGAATTAATCAGACAACCAGTGGAGTCACCTGTTTATAGACCTAATTGGCCTCAGTGCATCCAGTATAATCATTTAATTCCTTATATATTTTTTGACAGAGCTCTATGAGTTCTCTCAAACAAGATATAATAGAATAAATGCACAATTTATCACTAGAATAGAGGAAAATGACAGAACTTCTGTTAATTAACTATTTTTCATTGGCAAAGTGGCTGTTCAATTAACTGTACTCCACACACAAAAACAACCCATAAATAAGCACAGTAGTTTCAATGTGGAAGTGTGTTATGCAGTATTGTTTTTGAATTGTTTGATCATTTCTCATACTTCTACAGTTCATAAAACATATATGGGCCTCATCCGCTAAATTAAATTTGCACTTTGCTAAAGACTGGCTAGAATCAAATTTCATAAACATAGTTCTTTTATTTGGAGAGAATCAGGCCTTCAGCTTCCTTTAATTTAGGAACACTGTAGAGATCATGGAGCAACCATTGTTTTTTAGCTCCGCTGACAAAGTCAGCAGAGCTTTTCTTATACTGATTCGTCCGTCGTCCGTCGTCTGTCGTCTGTCGTCCGTCTGTCCGTCCATCCGTCGTCAACATTTTATTTGTCCGAGCCATAATTTCTAAACCGCTGAATATTTTTCCACCAAACTTCATAACAATATGTATTATCAATAGACGGTGTGTCATCAATTATTCTGCGGTCTGTAAATCCACAGGGTCAAGGTCACAGGTCACAGGATCAAGAAAATCTTTATAACGTCATGTAATGTCAATAGGCGGTGTGTAATCGATCCAAGCCATAATTTTCGTGACAACTGAAAATTTTTCGGCTAAAGTTTGTAACAATATTAGTATTAGAAAACATGCCCATGCGATCAGTGGCCCTCAGCGGAGCTCTCTAGGCGTGACAGGCCTCTTGTTTTTGTCTCAGTGTGAGACTTTTCATTTCAGAAAGATGCAAGAAATCATCTGCACTGTTTTTAACAAAATAAAGGTAATTGGGTCAGAAAAATAAGAGCAATAAGCGTTATCAGGAATTAAATCTTATACGTATTTCCAGTGCAAAAGAATTACTACCCAGTAGCACTTTATTACTCATATTTCCTTGTTTTGATTACAATTATAACAAGGAAATGTTTTTTTTGTCTCTTTATAGGAAATTTGAATGGAAGCTTCATCATATCTGGGAAATATGGAAGGTGTGTATATTTAATTTCCTGAATAGGGAAACTTTAAATTTTCATTATTTTCCTCAAAAACGTAGCTTTTGACTCCTCAATGGAACATGCCCAATGATTTCATTCCAATGAGAGGTCATAAGCTTTGTTTTGGGGGCAAACATTTTTGAAAATAATAAAATTTGAATGACGATTTTTGTGAAATATGTTTGTCGGATATGGCTGTTGCCATAGTTTCTTCATTTACTGTACAGCACTCAGCTCAAACAGCTTTTCTTCAAATTCACTGTTTCCATTTCTTGGATATTGTTCAGAAGAATAACCATATAAATTGCAAAAAAACCTTTTTTTTTTAGCTCACCTGATTGAAAGTCCAGGGGAGATTAAGTGATCACTTTCTTTCCGTCATTTATGTTCTGCCCATTGTAAACCACTCAATCTAATTCAACCAAATTTGATATGCATGTTCCTTATCACATGTAAATTCAACTTTGTTCAAATAAAGTTGACATGCTCACAAGGGGCACCTAAAGAGGTATAATTCTGTTTGCACCCCACATTTTTTTTTTAAATTAAAAAATCATCTTTTCCAGAACAACCAATCAGAATCTTTTGATACTTTGTATACCACACGTCCACATCCTTAGAGGGGGCAGGTCCAGGTTTGTTCGATACATCACAAGTCCCTGGGTTCATATTTGGGCTCCCTATGGAAACCTGAGTTTTAACTTGGTGCAATATGAGGAACTGTATGTAAAAATCTTCTTCCAATCTGTCAGTCAAAATCTCTTGATATTTGGTATCTTTAAGTGGGAGGATGTGGGGTGGGGTGGGGTGGGGGGAGTTAAGGTGGTTATGCTTGAGAGTTTTGTTAAAATCAAGTCCTGGGAGTAATATTTGGACTCACTGTATGAGCCCAGAATTTATATTTGTGCAATATGAAGAATATTCTTTAGAAATCATTTTCAGATTCATCAGTCCAAATTTTTTGATATTGGATATGTAGCATCCTGAGGGGGAGGGGGAGATTCAAGTTTGTTCAAACCAAGACCCTGGGTTTATATTTGAGCTCCCTATGGGGAACCCTAATTTTAACTCCATCCAATGTGACATTTCATTCACATCATAACATTACTTAGATGTGTAACGTCCAGTCACATGCATTCTTACATGATGCTCTTATGCCTAATCCAGAGTCCACACATTGTGTATCTTGAACATTTTGCAATGTCTGTATTGTATCGTGTAAACATCGAGTATGCACTGTGCATCCATGGTATAACAATCATGACATCCCAAGCAGAAGCCCTGCCAAAGTACAATTCTCTTACTGAAAAAAGGAAATGAAAAGGGTGTATTATTTTAATCGAAGAACTAATGCTATGTGGAAATGAAAACAGAATTTCATCAATTTCAGGTCTTTGCCGCAATCCGATATTTTTCGAGTCAGCAGTGAAGGTGATATATACATGTTCCAGACTTTTGCTGGTGAGTATTTTTTCTGGCGATAATTAGAGAATGCAATTGTTCAGCTACAATATCAAATATTACTTGCTTTTCCTTGTCAGACTCGATGTACACACTAGCCTTTAATAATGTAGAAAAATAAGGCCTTAAAGGTGCCATATTTTTGCCATAATGTTACAACAATATGGCAATATTAAGAAGCCAAAACTTTCCAAACACCTTCAAAATTAAAGTTAAACATGTGCTGATGAGTCTTTAAAGCATGGAGGCATTTTTAAATACTTGCGGTAATTTACGAGAAAACATTCCTGCAAATTATTTTCTTATCAACCTACTCACAATTGTTTACTACAGGCTTGCACTACAGTGGAAGTCCCTAACTCGGATAAAATACTCTCTATTTTTGTCTTTCCCAAGCAAGTTGGGAAAGAAAAGTGGTGCAAAAGCACCAATAAAAATAAGCCAAAACTGGGTCGAGTGCAACCGGCGCAGACCCAGTACGGGACGCTCTCTCCCAAGTACAACTCCACGACTTCCGTTGCCAGTGCGCATACCGTCTCTAAAGACTCATTCTTTTTAAAATCCGCTTC
This sequence comes from Pictodentalium vernedei, assembly GCA_031216915.1. Lineage (NCBI taxonomy): Eukaryota > Metazoa > Mollusca > Scaphopoda > Dentaliida > Dentaliidae > Pictodentalium > Pictodentalium vernedei. The sequence goes on along the minus strand of CM062288.1, from coordinate 246,545,569 downwards.
GTGTCGAGATGTTTTTGCACGCTTATCAGTGTTCCACCAACTCGATGTTTGATGATTCCTGATTCATTATACCACAGTGTATCCTTTGTATTCTCAGGAACAGTGTTTTATATTCTCTTTTTTCTATTATATGTCCATCATGTATATTTATTTGCTCTCTCTCGAGTCTCGCGCGAATTTCGCGGGCCACGCGGTTCGGACTTAGATTATTTCACAATTATTGTTAATGCTTTTTTTGCAAAATTTTTTAATTGTGTTAGAGTTAGGTGTCAGCGGGGGTACCACTCCTACAGTGTTTCTTCTTTCTGTTGAGAGTAGTCTTCCTGTTCGGTGGTTCCCGGTCGGCCGTCTGGGGTCTTTGTTTCTGTCACCTTTCTCTCTTTGGGGGTGTTCTGTTTTCTGATCTCACCTTCTCTGCTCCTCTCACCTCTTTCATGCCTAGGACAATTCCTTGTGGGCAGTGTCTGCTGCCTAAGCATGTGGACGATGTACATTCGTCGTGTTCCTCCTGTAATGGGTGTTCGGCCGAGCGGCCGTGTGGTGTCTGTGGAACATGGTCTTCCACCTTTTGGGCGTCTGTAAATCGTGTCGTTCGTTCTCGTGGCCGTGCCTCCCGCTCCCGCGGGAAAGGAGAACGTGGTCGTTCGGGGCCTCCCGAGCCGACTTTGTCTGGTGAGAGTTATTCCTCCTCTGTGGGGGATGTGCAGTCTTTTCCTGTGGTGGATACTGCGGGAGCCGTTGAGTGTTCTGGTGTAGAGATGCCTGGTTCCGGGACTACGGTCCCCCTCCAGTCGACATCTGAGGCTGTCACTAGGGTTGTGACTCCTCCTTCGGAGCCGAGCCGGTGTGCTCTCTCCATTATTTCACCAGCCTCAACGACTCTCGACGTATCTACTACTGCTGCTGGTCCGTCTGCTTCGTTGTCTGTTTCAGCCGGCCTCGGCTTTTCGCTGCAGGGGACTGCAGAACCGTCCGATACTGTAGACGTGGGATATCGGCCCCAGCCTTCCCTGACTTCAACTCGGCGAAGTCGGAAGGGGCTGCCGGCCGAGCCCATCGCTGTGGTCTCGTCGCCGTCGAGTACCACAGTTGTGTCTTTGGATTCGGATGTTCATAGTGGAAACACTATGAACTCCGTGGCGTTTCCGTCCGCTCACTCTGGTCACACGACCAGTTTTGGGGGACCAACGCCTTTTGTGCAGCCTGGACCTTCTGCCCCGCAGAGGTCCGCGGTGACTCTCATGAGTTCTCGCAATATTGATCCTCGGGGTGCCTCGTACCCCTATACACGTCTGCCTTCAGATGTTTCGGCTGCCACCCGTCGTCCCGCGTCGGGTGTTTTGGAGGATCGTGACCCTTCGCTGGTTAAGAGGGTCAGAGGTGAAGCCACTTTGCCGGTTCGCTCCCCTGTCGAACCGGTCGGTACAGGCAGTGAGCTTAGGGAGGCCCTCTCCTTCCTCACTCAGGTTCTCTCAAAGAGCCTTCCTGTTGCTTCCAGCGAGGCTATGGGTGGTTTCCAGGCGCCTCCTATGGCGCCGCCTCCCGGGATTGGAAACAGGCCGGTTTCCGATTCCTCTGGTGTCCCGACACCATGGGAGGCGTCGGCTGGTTTGCCCACGATGGGCTATGTGTCTTCCGACTCTGGGGAGGAGTCCGACATGCTTGAGGTCGAGGGCCAGCAGTCTTCGGACTTGGGGGCGGCTCTTGACTTTGTGTTTGGGTTTCTGCCTGAGCTCAAACCTGCTAACCAGCCGACAGTGTCAGCCTGGCCGCGATCTTCGGTCGCGCGCCAACAGCCTATGGAGCAACTTGCTTCTGGGCGCCTTCGACCGTGCCAGTCGGTACAGGTGGTTGAAGCTTTTTCAGCATTGGATGCCAAGCTGAATTCCAAGGCTTTGAAGACTTCGTTCTTCACCAGGGTTGACACCTTTTTGCCTCCTGTGCGTTATCGTTCCTACGATTCCGCCAATCCGTCAGTCTGCCAGACTTTGACGGTTCTGGATCAGGACTCCACTTCCCTCGGGCTTTCCAAGCCCAAGTCTGCCGTCATTCCAATGACGACTCTGGAGTCCACGTTGGGCTTATCTAGAGAGATGCTTGGCATGCTTTCTCTCTCAGATCACGTCGTCTCAGCTTTGGCTGCTTATCTGCCTCCAGATAAGTTTGACGAGGTACAGGCTCCTTTGCGTGTGCTGTCCAAGGCGCTTATGCACCTTACTCACACGCATGCCTGTAACACGGCCAATTTGGAATTAGTTCGAAGGGACGCTGTGCTGGACACAGGACGATCCCTTCCCGAGGAGCAGCGTGCTACTCTTCGATCTGCTTCTTTGGCAGGTCCGCAACTTTTCCATGGTTCCGTGTCGACGGTCCGGGATGACGTCCTACGTCATTCCAAAGATCAGCTGCTGTTTCGTCAGCTTGATCAGCCTTCTCGGGGAGGCAAGGGCCGTTCCAAGCCTAACAAGTACCCTTCTGCTTCCTCTGTGAAGCAAAAGGCTGGTCCTTCTGCCGCCGCCTCTGCTTCTTACTCACGGGGTAAAGGTAGGGGTCGGCAGAATCGAGGGAAGTCTCAGGATTCTTCATTTAGCAGAGGAGGTGGTTTCTCCTCTCGCGGGCCTCGTCGGGGCTCGAAATGAAGGTCCTCACCTCGACTCGTCCCAGGTTGGAGGAAGGATAGCAGAGTTTGCAGACCATTGGACCACCATCACATCCGATCCATGGGTGTTAGATGTTGTTCGGTCCGGGCTGCGCATATCCTTCCGACGGCACCCCACTCTGTCAAGGGTGCCTCTTCCAACCACAGTTCCTTCAGACGTTTTACGTCGGGAACTTTTGTCCACGGAGATTGCCAATCTCCTGGCAAAGGGGGCGATCGAGGTCGTCAAGAACGTTCAGTCAGTGGGTTTCTATTCCCGCCTGTTCTTGGTGCCGAAGAAGGACGGCCGACTCCGACCGGTTATCGATCTGAGCATCCTGAACCAGTCTATCATTGCTCCCAAGTTCAGCATGGAGACTTTCAGGTCGGTCCGCCATTCAATTCACCAGGGAGATTTCGCAGCCAGCATCGACCTGCGAGACGCTTACTTCCACGTTCCGATGCATCGGGCGTCACGGAAGTATCTCAGGTTCGCTTTTCTGGGGCGAGTTTACCAGTTCAAGGCCATGCCTTTCGGCCTCAACCTGGCTCCTTGGGCGTTCACCAGACTGATGTCGCATGTGATGGCGTTCCATCGCACACAGTCCAGGGTGACTACTTCGGCATATCTGGACGATATCCTCCAGAGGCATTCCAATGCTGCCTTACTGGAATCGGATGTCGCCACTCTGTTGAGCTTGCTCACGTCGCTAGGATTCAGAGTCAACGAGGAGAAGTCGGACCTGGTCCCTTCTCAGTCGTTTTGTCATCTGGGGATGTCTTTCCAAACCAAATTCAATTTGGTGGCTGTTCCCCAGGCCAAGGCTGTGATTCTCTCAGCTTTTGCTCTGACTCTGTCCCAGTCCAGGTCCGCGACCGCTCGGAGTTTTCTCCGGCTGATCGGTCTCTGCGGTTCGGTGACGGATCTCATTCCTCTAGGTCGGCTGCGTGTCAGACCTCTCCAACACTTTCTGCTCAGTCGTTGGAGACCGAATGTAGATTCTCTGGATCAGGTGCTTCCGTTTCCGGACTCTCTGTATCCTCACCTTCTTCCCTGGACAGATGTTCAGTGGATTACGCAGGGTGTTCCGCTGGACTTACCCACGTCCGATCGCATCCTGACGGCAGATGCCAGCGATCTCGGATGGGGTGCGACGTTGGATCCTCTCGGTCTTTCCCTACACGGGATGTGGGACCAGGATCAAGCAGCTCTACACATCAACCAGAAGGAGCTTCTTGCTCTTCTTCTGAGTTTCAGGCAGTGGATCCCTCACTTGTCGAATCGCCAGGTCCTTCTACTATCCGACAATTCGACAGTGGTTGCTTACATTCGGAACCAGGGCGGCACGCACTCGCTTCCGATGTACGAGTTAGCTCGGGATCTTTTACTGCTCGCTCAGGAGGTTCATGCCGGGGTGGTTGTTCGTCACATTCCCGGTCGTCTGAACGTCCTAGCCGACTCCCTGTCCCGACAGGGCAGGGTTATTTCCACCGAGTGGATGCTTCACAGGGCAGTGTTCCAGTCGCTTTGCGATCTCTGGGGACGTCCCCACATCGATCTCTTTGCGACTCGTTGGAACCATCAGGTGGACACTTTCGTGTCCCCGTGTCCAGATCCTCTGGCTTTTGCCGTGGACGCTCTGTCACTCGATTGGAACGGTCTAGTCGGCTACGCCTTCCCGCCGGTTCCGATTCTTCCTCAGGTTCTCGCCAAAATTCGAACCTGCAGTTGTCGAATCATTCTGATCACTCCCCTGTCGCCTCAGCGGGTGTGGATCAATCAGCTCCGCTCGCTGATGGCGGCGGTTCCGGCACGTCTCCCGCTACGTCGCGACCTTCTTTGTCAAGGTCGCCCGAGGAGGTTTCACGTCGACCCGACTTCATTGTGCCTTCACGCATATCTTTTGTCAGGTCCTGTCTCCTCCGTAGAGGTTTTTCGAGACGAGCAGTGGAGTGCATTTCTTCTTCAAGGAGGCACTCTTCTGTCGATGGTGTGCTGATCACTCTGTTGATTATGCCAATCCTTCGATTTCACAGATTGCGGAGTTTCTGGTATATCTGTTTGATTCTCGGTGTCTCCAGCCTGTTACCATCAAGGGTTACAGGTCTATGCTTTCAGAGACTTTTTCTTATGTGGGGAAGCGTCGTATCGGCACTAATCCTTACCTCTCCAAGCTTGTTCGGCACTTTTCTTTGAAAAGGCCTCGGACTTTGCAGCTTACTCCACGATGGAATCTTTCGTGGGTGCTGCTTTGCTTGGGGGGGGGGGGGGGGGGGGGGGCGCCGTTCGAACCTTTATCCCAGGTGGATATGCAATTTCTCACATACAAGACGGCTTTTCTGATGGCATTTGCTTCGGCCAGGCGGGTTAGTGAGCTTCACGCCCTCTCGGTTGACCCGGCCTTTTTTAGGAGTTCTCCCAACAGTGTTACTTTTACCACTGATTGCTCCTTTTTGGCTAAGAATCAGTTACCAGATACTACTCCTCCTCCTCCTTCTATCTGTATCAGGGCTCTTCCCTCTGTTGAGGGTACTCGCCCTTTGCTCTGTCCGGTCCGTGCTATTCGCATTTATCTTGATCGGACACGCTTCATACGGAAGGGCAGAAAACGTTTTTTTCTGTCTCTCATTCCGGGTCGACAGAAGATCTCTCCTCAATCCATTTCTCGATGGATTTGTCTTGCTATTCGTACGGCTTATAGTCGTTTAGCAGCTGGCGATTGTATTACCAATCGTATTTCTGCCCACGAGGTGCGGGCACTGTCTACCTCTTGGGCTTATTCTAACTCCGTCAAGTTGTCGGATGTTATGCAGGCAGCCTACTGGAGAAATGCTTCTACTTTCTCCACCTTTTATTTACGCCAGTTGCAGGAGCAGTCGGAGGACCTTTTTGCCTTGGGTCCTCTTTCTTCTGCTCAGGCTGTTGTCTGCCATAGCCATTAGGCTTCTTGAAGGTCAGTTTCAGCCTTGTGCTGTTACTGCCCTTTTTTCTGTCTGTGTGTCACACAGGCTCATATGTCTCTTTTCATTGTCCTTTACCAATGATTGCGACATTATGGTTGATAAGCCTCGGGACCTCTTCCTTCTGCTTCACGGTTCCAGTGCACTAGGGTTATGTGGGGGTTGGTTATGCGATTCCCTCCAGCCTTTTGTCTATTCAGCCTGTAGTAAACAATTGTGAGTAGGTTGATAAGAAATCTAAATTTTATAGTAAATTTCCTTTCTTATTATACCTACCACAATTGTTTACATGGAGGCCCTCCCGTCTTCTTTACGGGTAAAGAATCTTTCCTCCCCGCTGATCACATAACTCTAACGTTTACGGATTCAAAAAGAATGAGTCTTTAGAGACGGTATGCGCACTGGCAACGGAAGTCGTGGAGTTGTACTTGGGAGAGAGCGTCCCGTACTGGGTCTGCGCCGGTTGCACTCGACCCAGTTTTGGCTTATTTTTATTGGTGCTTTTGCACCACTTTTCTTTCCCAACTTGCTTGGGAAAGACAAAAATAGAGAGTATTTTATCCGAGTTAGGGACTTCCACTGTAGTGCAAGCCTGTAGTAAACAATTGTGGTAGGTATAATAAGAAAGGAAATTTACTATAAAATTTAGATTTTTCTGATGAGGTGGTATAAGCATATAACATGCAAGAATATTATCTTCATAAGACCTACAAAAGTTAAAAATCTGTTCCTCAGGCCCTCCTGCATGGTTCTTTTGGCAGCCGCTTGCTCTCTTTTTATAACCAATGTAAACTTAAAAAAATAAAAATAGTTTACTCAAGTTAATAAAATTTATAAATTTGTCCCTTGAGTGCAAAAAGGCTTTGCAATGCTTCAGCATTTCAAAGCCTTCTTGCTTTCAAGGGATGAAATACACCATCACCCATGCTATTCTGTAGATTGTGAGGCCTAAAACATAAAACAAACCAAGAATATGAACTTTTGATGCTAAAGAAATAATTGCAAAAATAAAAAAATAAAATAAAAAAAATGCCCGGCCCGCATGCAATTTTACAAAAAATGACCCGAAAAACAGAAAATATACTTTGTGGGGTCTAATGCCTGATAATTTCCTTTTTATTGCCCGATTGCTATTGCTAATGATAAGGCAACAACCTGGCATTATATTAACAGGTACAATACTGGAAGCCCATAATTGGGCTTTATTATGAAGTGCTGGTAATGTAATTCAAAGGCTTCATATTTTGTGGATGTGCCTCATATTATCTTCAAAGTTTTATCTCTTATGATTTGCCTTCTTACAGTTTATGGCAGAGTGCCTATTGGCACTCTCCCCTTTTAATTGTAATAAGGCTAAAATGCACAAAGGAATTTTAGGGGCCTAAAATAATTCAGGACTCTTGAAGGACACACTTTGTTATAGGCTGTACTGTAAATGTAGCACATCAGACACATGACTGCATGCTGAAGATAAGATTTGTGCCAATGATCATTTGTCAGCAAAAATTTTTCAATATCTGCAGTGCAGACTGTGTTGTCCATTGAATTTGATATTTCTTAACTGGATAAGATGGGTTAATTGCATATAACTTCCAAACACCAAACCATTTACCACACCTTCAGCCATTACTAACTCGCTTGTGTAAGGTTAGTAAGTTGGAGAGTCTTGACAGTTTCTCAGACCTGCTCATTGGGGATCTCTCTGGAAACGTCATCTTCCTCCACCCGTAAAACTGTCTGACACAATGTGAACCTGGCCATTGAAAGTGTCATCAAACCCCAATAATCAAACTAAGAAACCATACCTTCAGGACATTTTTAACCTGGTGATTGCATATAGGTTGTAGAACAAGCTCAGTTGAACAGAATATTAAATCTTGTGATCTATCGATAAAATTTCTTTGACATTAACCATTGAATTCTTATTGTTTATAGAACCATTTGCCCTCTCAGTGTAATCAAGTATAATCATGCACATTTATTCTATCATATATTGTTTGAGAGTGCTTTATGTGCTTTGTTCAACAAGATATAATAGAACTAATTATTTTAAAATTGGAAGCTAATTTCCAGAAGTCATCCAACAAAACATGTTCATCACCGAGTGGGCTCAGCAACAAGGAGAAGGCATATGCTGCCTTTTATCGTACTAAGCTGCTAGATAACATGTCCAGGGTCACTTCCTATCGCATGAAAGCCGAGTCGTCTCAGGATGGAATAACTGTACCAACTGCTGACAGCAAACTGTGGCCAAACTTCTAGGAGTAGCTGGTGAAAATTTTTCATTTTTTATTTGTAGGAAATCTGGCGATAGTATTTTGAGCTCCTGAAAACACTTTTTAACCCTTAAAAACCATAGTGTTTTTATTAATGACAATAAAAAATGTAATAAATGATCAAACTTTGAAGTGATGCTAAAATGACAATAAATTTTAAAAATAAAAACAGTTATTTTTATACTGTACCAATGACCCAGACTTAGCTGGTGTTAACTCTTAATTATTCAGGGCCAAACACACATTTTGCCCCCCCCCCCCCCCCCCCCCCCCCCCCCAATCAGCAAAATTTGCATCAAAAACCGAAAAATAGATAGATGTCCTATATGGTCCTCCACACTTTTACTCCACTGCGCATGCGCAGTGTAAAGGAGGTCTCGAAATTGGCGCCAAATGTCATTCTTTGTTTGGCCCTCAATTCAGTAACACCTCACTGATATTTATGCTTGTAAATCTCAGTTTAAATGATGCCAGACACATAATTATGAGAGAAATGGTGGATATAAGGGGGAAATAGAAGGAGGAGAGGAAAAACAGTGGAAGGAAATGTTCAGGGCTGTAACTTATAATTAGTTTAGTAAATTATTTCATGTTTCCTATTTTCGAGGCATGGCCCTGTTGTTGTCATTCTTGCTATGAATGTTCGATTGTTTGATCAGTGTTTCCTCTCTCCCTTTCCTTTATTCCCCCCTAGCTATTCTCCCATGCTTTTGGCTTATTTCTTGTAATGTTTATTACTAAAATTCCTTGGGAGTTTTGGCTTGAAACAAAATTATTTTCTGTTTTTTCCCCATGTTTACGTCCTCACCCTTGGGTGTTTAGGTGTTTTGGTCTGCATCTACCATCTGATGTTCTACAGTTTCTTCTTCGGAAGTCTCTGTTTTGCATCAGATAGTGTTTAAATTGGTTACTGATTTCGGGCCTTGTTTACCAGTGCCTGGAGTCATGTTTCTGGTTTGTTTACACTTTTTGTTTAGGTTGACAACAGTTACTTCTGATAGTGATTACTTGTCTTCTGCTTAGTTTAGTTCATAGCAAGATACATTAATATTGTCCGTAAGTGTTACATTAATTTTTCGAAATGATTTAAAATTTTTGTCGACACTTAGGTTTTTTGGGATCCAATTGGGCTCATGGTTCCCATTGGGAACTTGGGCTCTTCTGAAAAAATTTTTTTTCAAAATTTTTTTCCTTTTGAATCATTTTTTCGTAATGTTATAATGGATTATTTTATTATGTATCTTTGTTTTCAAGGTTTAATGCGAGTACTATGACTGTTTACAAGAAAGATTTTTGTTCAAATTGTAATGGGAGGAAATCTTCTTCTGATTCTCATGATTTCTGTATTAATTGTAGTCAATGTACTCGCACTAACCCTTGTTCAGTGTGTATCAATTGGGATGACAAACGTTGGAGACGTGTGTCACGGTATGTTGTTAGCGGGGAGAGGACCATGCCGGTCCTCTCTCCGCAGTGTCACTCTAGTTTTTCACTCTCTTTTTCAGAGGAACAAGAACAGGGTGATGTTTCCGTGATGTCGTCCAAGAGTGTGCTTCTGTCGTCACAATCAAATGAAGAGCTAGCGGCAAAAGTGCTCATGCAGATAAGCCAATTGCCTAAGAGGTCCCAAGTAGGATCGACGGCATTGGCGTCCACTAGCTCGCCCGGTGTCGCGACCATTCACCGAATGGCTCAGCACCTGGGTTTGTCCCTTGCAGTCCAGGAAGGAGATTTGGGTGTTGCGAGCACTATAAACATACCACGTGCACACCCAGCGACCACGGAACAGAGGATGGTACGGAGGAAGCCGTTTAGTCCGGTTCCTAGCTCGAGCAGCTCTGCACGGGCTGCAAGCGAGAGAGATCTCTCTCTCGTACAACAATATCGTGGTCCGGATGTTGTGGTACATAACATTCCTCAGTCGGAGCATACGTCCACCCCTCGGGACGCTCCGGTATATAGACAGTCTGGCAAGACTGCTCATACGGCTTCCTCATCCTCACGGCAGCACACACGACCGCACCTTGGCTATGTGACCAGCGATATCCAGCCAGCATCGCCAACCAGGGATTCCACGGCGACCAGGTCAGGCCATCCAGTAGCTAGGGATTCGAGGCCTTCATCCTCCGGACGTTCGCATAAAAGAAGTATGCAGGAGTCAACATCCAGGAAGCTTCCGGCAGCTAAATCCCGTAAGACCACAGCTCCACAGGCCTCCGTAACGGACGTGCTATCACAGATAGCGCAGATCATTGCAGCATCCCAGCAGCCGGCAGTAACTCTGTCGGAACAGGAATTATCAGATGATGCTGGGTTGGTACGTTCCGCCGCTTGATCAGGTACGAACGACCAAGACTTACAAGTGGTCCGACAGGATGGTGAAAGGGATTCGGAGGAATTGGATTTTTCCCTTTCGGAACAACACAAAATTGCTGTAGAGTTCATCCGGCATTTCCTTCCTGATGTTGTTCCTAGGGACCAAAATGCTGCGCAGCAGGATAGGAGGCTTAGAGCGCCACTGGACACTGAATTCTTCAATCGGTTTAGGGACTCCGTCCCTGAGTTTCCATCACAGTCCAGAAATGTCTCACGGACATTTGAACTATTGAATGACGCTATTAGTAAACTTGCTACCAAAACGGGCAAGTCAGCCTTCCTACCGGCAAGTGCTCTTCATCTGCCTTTCATCAATCCAAAGAATAGATTTGAAACGGCAGGACAGGGCATTCAGAGAGTTCCTCTGCGTCTAGACGACCAGACTGAAGACCTTGAATTATCCATGCCGTCGTCTATGTCAATTCCTAACACAACGTTGGAAACGACAATATTGTCTAATAGAGCTAATTTAGACGCACTTTCGTACGCAGATCACCTTACCAGAGCATTGTCATTACGCCTTAAGGGACAAGAATTCCAGGATGTACAAACCTCCTTAAGAGTTCTGTCGAGGGCCATAGCATTCTCCACGTATAACTCCGCCCTTTCAGTGGCAAATCTGGAGTTAGACGTGACGGGGCCCTAGCTACATCCATGCGCGTGGATAGTAAGATGAAAAACTCTCTCAGAGTCGCTCTGGAGAGCTTCTCTTCGACGGCAAGCTTTCAGCAATTTATGATCAATTAACTAAGAAAGCTTCAGACTCTCTGCTATTTAAATCCGCTTCCAAAAAGTTGGAGCCAGCAGAGAAGAGTAGGCCAGGCACTTCTGAGACGAGTACGTCCAGGGGAAGTTCCTATAGAGGTTTATACTCGTCCTCTAGGTCTTACTCTAGAGATTGTCAAGGTAGCGTCTCTAATAGGGGCCATAACGCTGGCCGAAACAACCGGTCAGACGCCCCCTAGGTCAACGGGGCGAGGTGCGGGCCGTGGAGGACGTGGTTTCTCCTTCTGCAAGCCTCGCAGATCCAAGAGATGATGGTTTAAACCTCTGTCGTGTTCCAGTGGGTGGAAGACTGTCAAGTTTCTCAAACAATTGGGAATTAATTACGGGGAACCCTTGGGTTCGAGGGGTTATATCGGAAGGACTGAAACTGTCCTTCAAAGGAAAACCTCCGTTAACTCGAAGTCCAAGGTGGACTCAGCTTCCGTCAAATCAACAGAAAAGAGCCTCGCTTCTATCAGAAGTCCAGTCTCTTTTAGTGAAGAACGCGATAGAGGTCATAGAAAACCAGGAATCTCCAGGTTTCTACAGCCATCTTTTTCTGGTTCCGAAACCAGACGACTCGTTCTGTCCAGTCATAGATCTGAGCTGGATAAACAAGCTGATCGTGGCTCCAAAATTCTATATGGAGACCAATTGATCGGTCAGAGCGAGCATTCGAATGAACGACTATGCTGCGAGCATAGATCTCAAGGATGCGTACTTTCACGTCATGGTGCATCCGGCGTTCAGAAAGTATCTTCGCTTCGCCGTCCTAGGAGTCGTATATCGGTTCCAAGCGATGTGCTCCGGTCTGAATCTAGCGCCCTGGACTTCCACTCGAATAATGAACTCGGTAATGACTCATTTCCGAGCTCATTCGTCTGCTGTAACGTTGGCCTACCTGGACGATATTCTTCAGAGGTACGGCAATGAGTTAATGCTTCAGAACGATGTGCAGAATCTGCTTCTATTGCTCTGAATTCTCGGTTTCATAGTAAACGAGGAGAAGTCGGATCTGGTGCCGTCCAAGTCATTCACCCACGTGGGGATGAGCTTCGAGATGCACAACAATCTCGTTCGTCTGCCGTTAACCAGAGCAAAGTTAGTCAGTTGTTATGCTCACTATTGTCTTCACTCAGACAAGGTTACAGCGAGAGAATTCATGAGACTGATAGGTCTGTGCGGAGCTGCCGCAGATCTCATTCCAATGGGGCGGCCACGCACTCGTCCTCTCCAAATCTTTCTGACTCAGAATTGGAGGGCGAAGACTCATTTGCTCAATATGGACATCCCCTTGTCAAACCAAGTGAAACAAGAGATTCAGACTTGGGCAGACATTCAGTGGTTAACTCAGGGAGTTCCACTGCAATTGCCGGATCCGAGTTTTACAGGTATGACGGGTGCCAGTCAAACAGGTTGGGGCGCGACACTGAGCCCATCGGATTCGAAGTGCCAGGGTCTTTGGGATCCGCAGTTTTTAAGCAAGCACATAAACATCAAAGAAATGATGTCAATTTGGCTTGCGTTACATCATTGGATGGACGTTATTCAGAATGCACACGTGCAAGTTCTATCCGACAATATGACACAATCACAATGCAAGATTCTGTTGGTAGCATCTCTGTCTCCACAGAGACCCTGGATAAATCTACTCAGGTGTCTGTTGTGGGACATGCCGCGAAAGCTTCCTCCACGGGAGGATCTTCTTTCGCATGGGAAATCGCGCACTCTCTATCACAACTCGCAAGCTATCAACCTTCACGTATTTCCATTGTGCGGTCATTCTTGCACGGCAAGCATTTTACAGGACGAGCAGTGGACGTGATTTCTAACTGTAGGAGGACCTCCTCTTTGCTAAATTATGAAGGTCTTTTGTCAGTGGTGTAGGGATCATTCTGTAGATATTTATGATCCCTCCATTCCTGACATTGCAAATTTTCTGGTCTACTTGTTTGATGAGATCAAACTGCAGCCTGTTACCATTAAGGGTTATAGGTCTATGTTATCCGATACCTATGAACCCCATGATAGCTTAATGATTGGATCTAATGTCTCTTTATCTAAATTAGTAAGAAACTTGTTGATAATTAGACCTAGAACCCTTAGATTAATTCCTAAGTTGGATGGCACTGCATTTTTAGATAAGGTTTTTTTTACGGAGATTATATTCCTGAAATTTCAAAAGGCTGATGCTAAAAATGAGGTTGAAAATACAAGATATAGAAAAAGAACGTAAAATTGGCATTGCTGGCATCTGTTGTGTAAATTTCAGTTAAAAAAATAGAACTGAGCAATTTCAAATAACCAGAAAACAGTGTGTGAAGTTTGATACCTGTGTCACCTATAAATACCAGGCTATGTGAATCACAAGATAGCATTTTTAATGGAAAATGTTCAAAATGTTATAAATGATGAAGTAATAGGGCTGATGATATTAATGTCATATCTTGGGTGTTTGAAGTTCGATTTTCAAAACTTTTTCATTTTTGAATTTTACCCGAGGGTTAGGTGTTGACTGACAATATGAATTCAAATGTAATGAGACAACACTTCAAGTATCATTCCTCTAGGATAAGCCCATTGCCGATTAGCCATCTTTGACGTTAATGATATGCAAGGTCAGAGGTAGCTTTGGGTAAACACTTCGATCAGACTGTCTGTTAAGACTGTCATACATGTGATAGAAACAACCAAAATGTTTTGCTTGAAACGAGAAAATGTGCATTTTCGACTTAATACTAATAAAGATAGGAAAAATAGCACACTTTCAACACTTCATTTAATGGACAAGGAAAAATAATATTGATTTTTTAGTGAAATGAATACCGTAATGAACCCCTTCCCACACGCGAAGGTAGACTCAGCATCATGGTTTCGTTTTGTTGACGAGTGACAAAACTGCAGATATATCACTGAAATGACACAAAAATGTCTGCGTGAGTGAAAATGCAAACCCTGGGTATCCAAACAATCAACCAATACAAATATTTTCAAGCATAACACACAGATGTTCCAGCTGGAAGAGGTTGGAGGTGGAAGTGGAGAGGGTTGGGGGGGGGGGGGGCGTGGTCCCTAAAAAAGTGAATGAATATAGTCTGCTAGTAGCAGTGTCAAGTGTAGCAACTAATAATATTTTGTCCATATGCAGTATAAGTCAAAGTGAGTTGAAGAATAACCACAACAGATATAAACTATATATATATATATAGAGATGAATATTTCCTATACTAATAACACAAGAATCGGACATAAAAATATATAAATTCTTCTTTTGACTATTTTCACCTTCAGCTCAAACTTACATGTCACACAGTGGGAGCTGTCTTTTTACAAAAAACAGGAAGGTCCACACAGGGCCGGGAAAAGGAAATTCAGAACCAGGGTTAATTCTGTGACAGCTCCCCTTTCAAAAAATGTCGGGATATTGCACAGATGATAAAGGCAGCTGCAGCGAGTGCCAGAGGCACGATCGATCAGAGTGTTTGGCAGCGTTTCTCCCCCAACAAAATTTTTAAATTAGTTATTAAATGGAGTCTTCTGGCGGCTTTTGGGATAAAAAATTCACTTTATTCTTGGCCGTCCAAAAATGACGTTTTTTAGCAGCATGTATCAAATTTCTAAATTGATCAATGAGTATCCAGTGACCTAGCGCCCATAGCTATATTGACTGCACAATTCTTGAAGTGATAACTTGATTACGTCGAGTTGATTTAATAAAGTTATTACTTCAAGAATCATGCAGTCCAGAATTACAGCAGTTGGCCAAGTGCATAGCTTCATTCATGATACAGCCCCCTTCGTAACTGTTGGCGCAGGAGTCAAAACCTTTGGGGAGGGGGACAAGGTCAAACCTGGCCTGACAGCCCATATTTTTTGTTTTTTTTTGTTTTGGATCGCCTTTTGAAAGGACTTACCAAACCCAAATATTAAAATACAGTCTTTCGGGTTATGTTTGGACTAGAGGGTGGGCAGGCGAAACCAAGATCCTTGACTCCTGGGCACCCCTCTCCCCCCCCCCCCCCCAAGGCTCTGTGAGTTACTACCCTGGGCTACACCCTCTCCCTGACCCCAGATACATGGCCAAAATGTGCATACATGGATATTGTATTACAGAACACACAGGGTGATTTTGTACTTCTCCTCTAAGTAGGTGGATATACATATATTTCCAATGTATTTTTGCCAGTTTGTAGAAAGTTTGGGACACAGCAAGCTAATCTGCAATTTATGGACCACCAGATAACTAACTTGTCAGGGTTCCTTAAACTGCAGATTTGCTTTGTGAATTATGAATTTTTACTGGCTGTCAGGTATGGTCAGTGGTTCATGCCCATGTGCATTGTTTTGTACAAGAAAAATTCCAGCCAGCGGACCTTAGAGTGAAATTCAGAAATCACTTGACTTAGAGTACGAGTCGAAATACATCATAGAATAACCACTATAAACTACTAGCATACATCTTCAACTACATCAGCAACATAAGAACCTGACATTATTTTCCGGAAAGCTCTCACAGAAAGCTTTCTGAAAAATGATTTTGGGTTCTTGTGCTATTGGTGTAATGGCAGTGGGCTACTTTGTTTATTGTGGTTATGCTACGACTTATTTTGATTCATACAGTATTTGTAGACTTGAACATATGCTTCTACCTTGTAGCATGCATTTATACTCATAAGAAGTCTTTTTTCCAGACATTTGGCTATTAAATAAATAATTGTTCATTTACAGATTAGTTCTATTAAAAATTATTCGACTGTAGCCATAGCCACATTTCAATATTTCGTGATTATAAAACAGATTTAAAATAAGAAGTTTTGACTTGCTGAAATAATGTACTCTGATCACAAAAAAGCAGTATAATATATTTTGTACTTTACTTTTTAAACCTTTACCCACAGCTAACATTAAAACTGGAAAATTAAATTAAATTTTTTCAAATTTACATAAAAAGCCTCAAGCAAATCGAATCATGTGATCCTCAGAGGAACAATTTTGTTCCGATGATAGATCACATTATGTGTCTTGTACAAAACTTTAAAAAAAAAAAACATTTTTACCTGCTAATTCATGAATTATGTGTGAAGTTGCAGTCAATTTGTTAAGGGTTAGGCAGTGAGGTGTGTGGATTATGGAGATTCTTATCAATCCGTTTTCCAATGTTTGAGAAAAAAAGAATTAACAGTACCAAATGGGTGAATTCCCACCACTCATGGGTATAGTTTTTGGCATATCAAAGCTACATCAACGAAAAGAAAATTAGTTTTCCTGAAATAATATTCTTTTGTGCACTTTATAAATTACATTTTGAATTTCAATGCATTTTCAAAATATAATGCAATAGGAATTCCAATGCAATTAGCCCTCTCAAATGCTGTGTATAAAACCAAAACATGTTAAAAAAGGTTACAGCATACATGTACATGTACATGTATTTTTATGTCCGATTCTTGTGTTATTAGTAGGAAACATTACATCTATAGTTTATTACGGCCATGGTTATTCTTCAAATCATTTTGACTTGTACTGTATACGAACAAAATATTATTAGTAGACACGCGACACTGCTACTAGCAGGCGATTTCCATTCACTTTTTAGGGACTACGCCCCACCCTCCACCCCCAACCTCTTTCAGCTGGAACAACTGTGTGTTATGCTTGAAAATATTTGTATGGGTTGGTTGTTTGGATACCCAGGGTTTGCATTTTCACTCACACAGACATTTTTGTGTCACTTCAGTGATTTCTCTACAGTTTTGTTACTCGTCAACAAAACTAAACCATGATGCCGAGTGTACCTTCGCGTGTGGGAAGGGGTTCATTACGGTATTCATTGCACTAAAAAATCAATATTATTTTTCCCTGTCCATTAAATGAAGTGTTGAAAGTGTGTTATTTTTTCTGTCTTTATTAGTATTAAATCAAAAATGCACATTTTCTCGTTTCAAGCGAAACAATTTGGTTGTTTCTATCGCATGTTTGACAGTCTTGACAAACAGTCTGATCGAAGTGTTTACCCAAAGCTACCTCTGACTTTGCATATCATTAACGTCAAAGATGGCTAATTGGCAATGGACTTATTATTTAAAATATTATAGGGATAGCAGTTGCAGTTTAAGCTGTTGGGGTGTTCACAAAATGAGAGGGGGTGTAAAACACATTGAAAATGAAGTTAAATTGAAAAACAGCTATCTTTTTATTTTTTGATCTGTACAGCATATTATAATTTCATGTAAATGGGATAAAGTTTAAAGTTTAATTCTTGCAACATTGGCATCCGAATGTCAGCAGAAAATGAGCAAAAGAAGAATTTGATGTGGGCTGGAAACTGATACCATTTTTAGCCCAGCTGTTTACAGTGAGGGCTATAGTCATGACTTTTTTAGCCTGACTGTTTACAGTGAAGGCTATAGTCATGACTTTTGTCTGTCCGTCTGTCCGGCTGTTAACATTTAGAATTTTGGTTAAAGTTTGTGGTTAAAGTTTTTTGCTGAAGGTTCAAGTGGGGTTTTTTTTCCTTGTTTAGTCATAACTTTCTTCTGTCTGTCTGTTAACATTCAGAGTTTTGGTTAAAGTTTATGGTTAAAGTTTTTTAGTCAACCATAAAGTTTTTTTATCTTTTGAATTGATATTACTATTGATTGTATTATTCTCATTTTGTTAGCCTGACAGTTTACAATGAGGGCTATAGTAATGACTTTTGTACGTCCGTCTGTCCATCTGTCCGTCTGTCTTTTTCTGTTACCATTTAGAGTTTTGGTTAAAGTTTGTGGTTAAAGTTTTTTTTACTGAAGGTTCAAGTGTTTTTTTTTTGTTTTTTTTTCTTATTCCTGTTTAGTTGTCATTTGGAGTTTTGGTTAAAGTTTGTGGTTAAAGTATTTTATTCACCCTTCAAGTACAGACTATACCCAGTAGTTCTTGTCTGATCGTCACGAAATTGCATATGCAGGTTTTAGGTCATGTCTTCATGAGAATGTCCCCTTTTGGTCGTGATCGGTCAACCAGTATGGCTGCCCAAGCCCAAAACCCGAAAACCATTAGCACAGTCTACAGGTCGTATTTATGAAGGGATTTCATTGCAACTTCATAGAATGCCTCTGTATAATGCCTAGATGAGAACGTCCCCGTTTGGGCATGATCTGTCAAGCGTGACAGCTGTCCAAGCCCGAAACCCAAAAACTTTTAGCACAGTCTGCAGGTCATGTTTAATATGGACAGATTTCATTGTAACTTGATACGATGACTCCGTATGATGTCTACATGAGAATTTCCCCATTTGGACGTGATCTATCAACCGTCACGACTGCCCGAGCCCAAAACCCGAAAACCTTTAGTACAGTCTACAGGTCATATTTATGGACGGATTTCATTGTAACTTCATAGGTTGACTTCATATAATTTCTACACATGAGAAAGTCCCCTTTTGGACGTGATTGGGCAACTGTGACGGCTACAGGTGCCCAAAGCCTGAAAACCTTCAGCACAGTCTACAGGTCATATTTATGAAGGGATTTCATTGTAACTCCATAGGATCAATCCACATGATGCCCAGATGAGAATGTCTCCTTTTGGTTGCGGTCATTCAACCATGATGGCTGCCCAAGCCCAAAGCCCGAAAACCTTTAGCACAATTTATGTGTCATACTTATGGAGGGATTTCATTGTAACTTGATAGGTTGACTTCATATAATGTCTAGTTGAGAACGTCCCCTTTTGGGCAACTGTGACGGCAACAGGGGCCCAAAGCCCGAAAACCTTTAGCACAGTCTACAGGTCATATTTATGGAGGGATTTCATTGTAACTTGATAGTTTAACTACATATGATGTCTAGATGAGAACGTCCCCTTTTGGGCAACTGTGACGGCAACAGAGGCCCGAAGCCCGAAAACATTTAGAATATTCCACAGGCCATAACTATGAAGGGATTTCATTGTAGCTTGGTAGGATGACTCCAAGTTTGTGCTTAAAAACCCAGACAAACACCACCACCCCTACCACCCCCCCCCCCCCCCCCCCCCCCCCCATCAGGCTTTTTTTTTTCTTCTCCAATATGCATTTTGAACTATTTAGTCACTACATGCGGAACCTTTTTTTAAACTTATGTACCCCACCTCCTTCCCCTCCCCCCTATCGGGGGCCAATTAGGCACTTTTTTTTTCTTTTGTTAAAAATGCTTGTTTACAGTTTTGGTTAAAAACCCAAACACCTCCTCCCCCACCCTCCCCCCACCCCCAAATTAGACATTTTTTTCTTCTTATTTCCTCCAATATACATTTTGAACTATTTACAGTCACTACATGCAGAACCCTTTTTTTTTCTTTTGTCAAAAATGCTTTTTTACAGTTTTGGTTAAAAATCCAGACAGAAATTATCCCCTGTCTCCCCTCCCCCCCTCCCAATTAGGCATTTTTTTTTTGTTTCCTCGAATATGCATTTTGAACTTTACAGTCACTACATGCCAAACCTTTTTTTAAACTCACGTAACACCCCACCCCCCACCCCTCCTGGGGGGGGGGGGGGATCAATTAGGCACTTTTTTTTTCTTTCGTCAAAAATGCTTTTTTTACAGTTTTCGTTAATGTTTGTGGTTAAAAACCCAGACAAACACCACCACCCCACCCACCCTCATGGTGCCAGTTAGGTATTTTTTTTTCTCTGCTCAAAATGCATTCTGAAGGATTTAGACTGACCACATGTGGAGAAAAAATGGACTCCCCTAACACACCCCCACTCACCCCCACCCCTCATCTCCCACCCTACCCCACCTCCTCCTCACCCAGGGCCATTCATGCAATATTTTTTCTTTGGTACAAAATGCATTTTTAGCCTGACTGTTTATAGTCAGGGCTATAGCCATGACTTCGTCCGTTCATCTGTCAGTCCATCCATCTGTCTGTAAACAATTGGTTTCCGACTGATAACTCCAGTTTGGATTATTGGATTTCAACCAAAGTTGATATGTGCATTTTCCAGCTAATAATACAGGCCAGGTTTCAATATAGGTTCCACAACTGCCCCCCTCCCCCCTCACACCCCACCCCCCCTGGGTTCAAATTTGGGCCCAAATTTTAACTTAGTGCAAAATGAGGATTATTCTTTAAAAAATCTTCTTCTTCAGATCCACCAGGCAGAATTCTTTCATATTTGGTTTACAACATCTCTAGGGGGGCAGATTCAAGTTTGTTCAAATCGAGTCTCTGGGTTCATATTTGGGCTCCCTCTGGGAGCCCGAATTTTAACTTAGTGCAATATGAGGATTATTCTTTAAAAATCTTCTTAAGATCCACCAGGCAGAATTCTTTCATATTTGGTATACAACATCTCTAGGGGGCTCAGATTCAGGTTTGTTCAAATCGAGACCCTGGGTTTATATTTGGGCTCCCTATGGGAGCCCGAAATTTTAACTTGGTGTAATATGAGGATTATTCTTTAAAAATCTTCTTCTGCAGATCCACTAGGCAGAATTCTTTCATATTTGGTATACAGCATCTCTAGGAGTGTCAGATTCAAATTTGTTCAAATCGTGTCCCTGGGTTCATATTTGGGCTTCCTATGGGAGCCCAAATTTTAACTTTGTGCAATATGACGATTATTCTTTAAAAATATTCTTCTTCAGATCCACCAGGTAGAATTCTTTGATATTTGGTATGGGGAGCCCGAATTTTAACTTAGTGCAATATGAGGATTATTCTTTAAAAAATCTTTTTCTTCAGATCCACCAGGCAGAATTCTTTCATATTTTGTATACATCTCTAGGGGGCCTGATTCAATTTTGTTCAAATCGATTCCCTGGGTTGGTATTTGGGCTCCCTATGGGAGCCGGAATTTTAACTTAGTGCAATATGAGGATTATTCTTTAATAATCGTCTTCTTCAGATCCACCAGGCAGAATTCTTTGATATTTGGTTTACAACATCTCTAGGGGGATCAGATTCAGGTTTGTTCAAATCGAGACCCTGGGTTTATATTTGGGCTCCCAGAGGGAGCCCAAAATTTTAACTTGGTGCAATATGAGGATTATTCTTTAAAATCTTCTTCTTCAGATCCACCAGGCAGAATTCTTTCATATTTGGTATACAACATCTCTAGGGGGTCTGATTCAATTTTGTTCAAATTGATTCCCTGGGTTGGTATTTGGGCTCCCTATGGGAGCCCGAATTTTAACTTAGTGCAATATGAGGATTATTCTTTAATAATCGTCTTCTTCAGATCCACCAGGCAGAATTCTTTGACATTTGGAACACAATATCTCTAGGGGGGGGGGGGCAGATTCAAGTTTGTCCAAATCGAGTCCCTGGGTTGATATTTCGGCTCCCTATGAGAGCCCGAATTTTAACTTAGTGCAACATGAGGATTATGCTTTAAAAATCTTCTTCTGCAGATCCACTAGGCAGAATTCTTTCATATTTGGTATACAACATCTTTAGGGGGTCAGATTCAAGTTTGTTCAAGTTGAGTGCCTGTGTTGATATTTAGGCTCCCTATAGGAGCCCGAATTTTAACTTAGTGCAATATGAGGATTATTCTTTAAAAATATTCTTCTTCAGATCCACCAGGCAGAATTCTTTCATATTTGGTATACAGCATCTCTAGGAGTGTCAGATTCAAGTTTGCTCAAATCGTGTCCCTGGGTTTATATTTTGGCTTCCTATGGGAGCCCAAATTTTAACTTTGTGCAATATGACGATTATTCTTTAAAAATATTCTTCTTCAGATCCTCCAGGTAGAATTCTTTGATATTTGGTATGCAATATCTCTAGGGGTGTCAGATTCAAGTTTGTTCAAATTGAGTCCCTGGGTTGATATTTGGTCTCCCTATGGGAGCCCGAATTTTAACTTAGTGCAATATGAGGATTATTATTTAAAAATCTTCTTCTTCAGATCCACCAGGCAGAATTCTTTTATATTTGGTCTACAACATCTCTAGGGGGGTCAGATTCAAATTTGTTCAAATCGAGTCCCTGGGTTCACATTTGGGCTCTCTATGGGAGCCCAAATTTTGAGGAATATTCTCAAAAATTCATCTTCGGTTTCACCAATAAAAATCTTTTGATATTATGCAAAAACAGTTTTACCCATATAAATCCACCACCCCCTGCTATATCCTCTGGGGGTAAATAAGGCGGAAACATTTTTTTACTCCAAAATGCAGTATCCTTAAATAGGCAGATTCAAGTTTGTTCAAATCCATTCCTCGGTGTTCTTCCCTCAAACTGCAATGGAATAAAACCCCTTGGACGTTTGGTAGTACTGTCTTCAGCTGGTAGAACTGAACCCAGTCACCAAGACATATGATAATAATCATCTGACATGGCACCGGAGTTATAAATAATTTCATGACTTCTTTCCTATGAATGTTGATAAGCCTGAGCCATGGCTAGCTAATTTTGATCCCAAACACTACTTTGAACTACTTTGTCAGGTCAGCGATTAAAGGCCCCTTGGGGCCTCTTGGATTGATACAGAGCAGTATGTTTGAGAAAATGAGCATTTCACTGAAAAATGACAGAAGTGATGTCTAAATTTGAAATGACATTAAAATATGTTAAATGCTAAATCCAAAAACACACATATCTTTTTTGAGCTCTGCAAAATACAAAACTTTCATGAAAATTGGGCGTCATTTAATTTGTTTTGACGTTGACATCAATTGCATCACCTAAAAATTCGTTCATAACTGTTGTTAATTTCCCAAATAGGTATCACAATTTTTGGATATGGCTTTTGTCAGGATGACCCACGTTGTGTCCTCAGGCTTGATACTTTATCCCAGTTGCCTACATGGGGCACTTTGACGCCGTGTACTAAGGCATACTGCCTGTCGATGGTGCACATGTCTTCATCCGCTGTAACCCTGCTTGAGTGGAGCATGAACAGAGAATGTTGTTTAGCTGATAGCTGCTTGTCACTGCCCCGTTCTCTCAGGTTCCTCCACTCGTAGAGCTGTCACGATTAGCCATTGTGCATAAGTATGTGACCTTAAGCAAATAAATAATAATTTGTCAGTGATGGGGGATGGGATTTACAAAAGTTGAAAGTGGTTGGCTTGATACAAATGTTGATATTAAAAGATCAAGATGCATAAAATACATAAGGTTTTGGATAAAGGTGGAAAATGAAAAATGGAGTTCCACCTCTGGAAAGCAACTTTGATCATTAAAAATTGTGCCGAATTTCACCAGTGTTGGTTGAAAATTGTAGCCGTGATTTGTCTAAGAGAAGAAAAAAAAGGTGACTTAATAAATGCTCAGACAGTTCAACTTCTTCATTAGAATACAAAACAATTACTAACTTACTGTAAATTGAATAATCCCATTATTTGAATAGTTTTCAATGGTAAAGTTGCTGTTCATTTACCCTTGACCAAAAACAACTGTTCATAAAATTCATTTTTTTCAAATTTGACTAAAAAACATAGGTTATGAGTATGCAGTGGAACCAGCTCATCAAGCTTGTTCTAATGAGGTTGGGTCATAAGCTATGTCTAAACTGAACTTTTTTCATTATTTGATTCATTAGGTAAAGGGATAGCAGGGCCTGACTGTGTAACAACAAAAAAGTTTGGACCATGGCTCTTACTTAACCCTTTACCCAACATAACGGCCAAAACCGGCCAGCGCTATTCTCAAAAATCGTCAATTAATTTTCAAAATATTTTCATTTTTTGTCTCAAAAACATAGGTTATGACCCCCTCATTGGAACGAGCTCATCGAGCTCGTTCCAACGAGGGGTCATAACCTATGTTTTTGAGACAAAAAATGAAAAAAATTAGTTATTCAAGAATTTTTTTTGCAAGTGTCGTCTACTTTTCATGTTAGGTAAAGGGTTAAGTTACAATACAACCATAGTGGTCAAGGTTCTTGTTGAGTGGTTATGTGCACTAGTCTCAACTATGAGATCCCAAATTGGCCTCCAGTCAAAAAGGGTTCCAAGGTGTCTGAATATCATGAGCAGGGGTTTAAAAAGTTTTTATAAAGCATTAATTTGCTGAATGTAGTGAAATGAATCCAGATGTTTTGGTCATTCATCATTTGTAGTGGTTAGTTTTTCCAAGTCCAACTTGAAGAGTGAAACCAAAATTAATTTTATGTTTGGTACATCCGTTTGTAATTTTATACCATACCAGAAAATAAATTTATTACACACTTGTATGAAATCCCCATCTAAAGCAACACTAAACCATACGGAAAATGAAAATCAGTTCTGCACATGTGTGGAACAGAAAACGCTGACTGTTTTTAAATAGAAGCGAAATTTCACTGAAATTTTCTACAAATCGTGCACCACAATTACAATTTTAATTCCTAGCAATAGCCAAAAATCGTCCCCTGAGTTCCAACCTGTTCTATGTATCAGTAGTCACATAGAACATATTGGAAATCAGGGTATAAAATAGTAACATGGGTTGCCCTTACAAATTTGGTTGGCGATAAAATGTGATAGTTGTCAAATAAATTGCTGAGTGTCCTTCTAATAATTGTTTTTATAGATGTTAGGGGGTGTAATAAGCACAGAACAACATGCCCAAGTGAATGGGTTAATTGATATGGCACTTTCCTGTTACTTTTTCAACTAACTGACACTTTCCTGTTACTTTTCCAACTAACTGACGTCAATTTTCTTCAGGTGGTGAAGTTCTCACGTTAGTTTTCTGAGACAGGTCATTATAATAGTACCAAGGTGTTATATCTCAGTTGCAGATATTAGTTTAAGGTTTTTTTCCAATTACAGTCGATGTAAGTAAATGATACGGCCTCTCATTTTATCCTTCTGCACTGGCACTTGTGCCATATCGATTAACCCATTCACACGTGTGTCCTGTGTATTTATGGCCATGCTATCGGTATGCGGGATAGGTTCTGCCCATCACAAGATTTTTCAGTCTGATGGCTCTTGAGGGAGCATATTGGTTCTTTTGTTGGAGCAAAGGTCATATGCTTAATCCTGATCCGGGTCATCTGTGTTGTGTCGTTTGACAAAACTCTAAATCCTCATCCTGATAGCGCAACTCAGAGCATGGGTGCCAAGACACACTGCACATCAATGGTACACATGCCTCAACTTTGTGGTAACCCTGCTTGTGTGTGGTTTGTATCTTGGTGAGCCTGACAGTTATTTACAGTTGTTCTTAGGTCCTCTTCAGGTACTCTGGCTTTTGCTACCCACAAAACTGTCCGATAGGTGTGACCCTTGCTGTTGAAAGTGTCATTAAACACTAATCAAATATACCTCCATGTATATTTGCTAAATAACATGTAAACGTTCAACACTTTCTAATTAGCTTTGTGTTTAGGTGTTTTAGGGTGTAAAATTCTACACATGATAAATTGTGGGTCGATGAAAGTACCTGAATTGTAATACTGAAATTTCAGGCCCTTGAAAGAGCTTGGAAATTAGCCAGACTTTCTTTGAAAAAGTGGAAGTACTTGAAAATATAGTCGGATTTTAGCTGAATCCTCTTCAGTCAAAATGTGTTTTTGAGTGATTTGATATTTTTTCAAGAAGCCTGCGTTTTCTCTTTCACTCCTAAAATATCTTCAGAAGAATATATTTTAAAATTTCTATGCCACTCCTCCGGTGTAACGTTAAAATTATTATACCCCACAGGGTCACTTTGAAAAAGTGGGAGCTTTATCGTTGTCACCCTATATGCCCCTAGGTGCATATTTATCCATGTCCATGCATCGAAAATTCTTGTGTCCATGCTCCTGATCCTATATTTATAATCTAATTTTGATAAAACTTTGCAAACATGACCAATAATTAGTGAACATGTGCATGTTTCATATTTTTAATCTGCAATGGTTTTAAATTGTTTTTCTCCCTTTAAACTTAGGCTTTTTAATATAGATTTGTGGATGTGATTCTTGTGTGTACAACTCCTAAATTAAAAAAACATTTTCGATGAAACTTCTCACCAGACGTGACTTCTAATAAGTGAAAATGTGCACAATTCCAAATTTTTATTCTGCAACCCTTTTAACCAAGTTATTTCCCCTTTAACTTACAAGATTTAATCAGTGGCGGCTCCAGAAATATTTTTGTGTGGGGGGGGGGGGGGGGGGGGGGCAACTAGGGGGGCAGACTCCCATGAAGGGGGGCAAATACGTAAAGGATCATATCATTACTTTGTTATGAGGTAGTCCAAACTTGGACCCAAAGTCCGTAATATACTTTTTTGGTTTGGTACGTCCTATGCGACTAAATGTAATGGTAATTAGCGGTCCTCCTTTCACAAAATCCTGGATCCGTGTCTGGTTGGTCTGTGCGTGAGAGAGAGAGAGAGAGAGAGAGAGAGAGAGAGAGAGAGAGAGAGAGAGACTCATAATGCCCGTCTGTCATAATGCGAAATCCATGAATTTTTTTAGACAAGGGATATGGATAGACATGCCTTTGTTGGCTCATAACTTAATTATAACTTATAAGTATCTGCATCCGAGTCTTTAAATCTCTACTGCCTGGATGTGTTCATCAGCTAGCCTGAGGCTTTGGGCTAAGTGTGTATGGGAAATTATTGGGAATAAAAAAAGAGAGGGGTGTGTGTGTGTGTGTGTGAGAGAGAGTGACTGAATGTGTTTGGCAAAGCCTTCGTTGGGGGGGGGGGCAAATTCCCCCCCCCCCCCCCATGCCCCCCCATAGCGCCGCCACTGGATTTAATATAGATTTCTATGAGATTCCTCCTACATTTATGAACCAATTTCAATGAGACTTCTTACACAGAACCATCAAATAGTGGACATGTGTATAATTCAAAATTTGAAATCTGCAATGATTTTAAATAGGTTATCTCTCTTTGAACGTAGTATAATTTAGATTTATGTTTGAGATTCTTGTTTGTGTAACTTCTACATTAATGGACCATTTTGTTAAGAAACTTCTCAAACATGACCCTATACAAATAAATATGCACATACAGTGGAACCCTGTTAATTGAATGACCACTTTGCCAAAGAGAATTATTCAATTAACAGGAGTATTCAATTAACAGGGATTGTGTCACTTTCCTGTATTCAAGAGATAAACTTAACCATTTATTCTATTATATCTTGTTTGACAGAGCTCCGAGAGCTCTGTCAAGCAAGATATAATAGATTAAATGCCTATATTGGATATACTTAGGCCAAATAGGTCTATAAATAAAGGAAAACTTGGGTGAGTGAGGGTAATTTCTCTACCAGTTGCAAGATGTTTTATTCAATTGACAGGAGTTTACTCTATAACCTATATTCAATTAACAGGTTAAATTTGTATTGGAGGTATGGTAAATGGTTTTGTGTTGGAAAATTATATTCAATTAATAGGGTTAATTAGTCAAGAGATATCCAATTAAGTGGGCTCCATTGTAATTGCAAATTTTCAATCTGCGACCATTTTAACCAGATTATCTCATTTAAGATTTTATATCAATTTTCTTGTGTGCACCAATCCTCCTACATTTAATAATTATGGCGGATGAAACTTTTCAAACATGATCGCCAATAAGTGAACATGTGCAAATTCTAAAATTTTCAATCTACAATAATTTTAACCAAGTTATATCCTCTTGAACATGGATTTATTGGGGATTTCTAAATAAGATTCTTGTGTTTGCAACTCCTACATTTATTATGAACTGATTTTGAGGAAATTTCTCAAAAATGATCACTGAAAGGGCATGATAACGCTGTGTACTAAGGCGTACTGCATGTTGATGATGCACATGTCTTCAACCGCTGTAACCTTACTTGAGCGGAGCTTGAACAGAGTTAGAATAGTGAGGAGCTGACAGTTGCTGTCCACTGCTTGGTGGTTCTCTCCAGCTTCCTCCATATGTAAAACTGTCACGGTCACGATTAGTCATTGTGCATAAGTATGTGCCCTTAAACACCAATAAATAATAATAATCATGATTACTGAAGAATGAATATGTACCTATTCACAACTTTTCAGTTTGTGATGATTTTAACAAGGCTATCTCTCTTTTTAAAGTTAGATATAATGCAGATTTCTTTGTACATTTCTCTGCATATTACTCATCCTACATAAATTATTTGATTTTGATTAAGTAAGTGGACATGTGCATATTTCAGAGTTATCAAGTGACAATTTTGACCAACTTATCATAGCTATTAATCACCTTCAGTGATTCAGTAAGATATATCATTATTATACACTAGCCTGTGAATTATCGCAAATTATCTAAAAGATGTTTCTCGATATCCATTGACTCGATGGATATTGAGGAATATTCCTCAGTAGCTTCCTAAATGACATCACGCTGTGCCACATCAGCTGATTGTTGTTATTGTTTTGAAACATATGCATTTGGGATAGAATTGGCCTGGATATTGTGCAATAAAATGTCTTGTAGCATGTAATAAAAAATAAAATCTACTCTATTTTAGTCAGTATCTGGAATTATCTCATGAATGTGGCCCTGAAAGTTTTATTTTTCACTAGCGCTTGCTGAGTGAAAAATAATATTTTCAGATTCACACGATGAATGTTTTCAGTAGCTTCCTAAATGACGTTACACTTTGGCACATGATGTCACCATGAAGGAAAGATCAGCAGCTTTATGTTATTGTCTTGAAACTGTTTGCAGTCCAGTTGGTCTGAATATTGCGCAGTAAAATGTCACATAGCATATAATAAAAAGAAAAATCTATGCTGTTTTAGTGAATATAAGGAATTATCTCAATCGTGTGGACAAGTGTTCGTGAAAAATAAAACTTTCAGAACAACACTCATGAGATGATTTCTGATATTTACTAAAACAGCGTAGATATCCTCTATCTGTTAATATCCTATAAGTATGGGAACAAACAGGACTGGGCTGCGACATAATTTCTCCATGTGATAATCACACAATTTATTATAATTTTTGCCCATCATGTTATAATAGCTTTTGCCAGGAAGCAAATGAGTAAACTATGTAATGTTAAATGTATAAAATACATTTGTATGAAGAAAATAATACAGACTTTATGAAATTACATCCCTTGATTATTTGTGGTGACAATTATAGCTCGCCCAACAGTGCATCTTAATAAATTTTGGTTCATTGTTTTTAACATACCTTGCTCTTAACTGGTAGAGTGCTGGAAGCCCATATTTGTGCTTTACTCTGATGTGCAGGAACTGTAATATAAGGGCCTCATACTCAGTGGATATGCTTCATATTATCTTCGAAGTGAAATTATTTAGTCTGTGTAGATTTGCCTTGTTACAATTTATGGGGGAGTGCCTATAGGCACTCTCCCATAAATTGTAACAAGGCAAAGATATGTGATCAAATTTTGATGGTCAAAAATAATTTAGCACTCTACCAGTTAACAGAAATGAAGCACTGTTTTGACAGAAAAGTTCTCATGGATCAGTGTCAGGTGCAGGTTTTATTGGTGTAATATACATACAGGCTATTACCACCATGTGGGTCTCCAAGATGGTGTATTGAAGTCATGTGTCTGGGTATATATTGAAGAGTCCATGAAGATGGGTTAATATATGACCCAGAGGCGAGATTGAGATTTCAGTCTTGCTGTTAATAACCTATTCAACTCCTCCCTTTCTTGACTTGTTTGCATAATGAAAGGATTGGCACAGTTTCTAACAGCATTGGTTTTAACAGTCATTTAAATTTATGAATTGATTTTGTATGACTGAAGATCACAACATCATGATATTGCATTCTCGTGTTGTTCGTGCTCTTCTTGTACTATAACATCTGAAGTTTATGGTAGTATTTCAGCTATGTGGTTTTTTTTTGTTTTATTTTTCATGTTTAACCCTTTACCCAACGTAACGGCCAAAACCGGCAAGCACTATTCTAAAAAATCGCCAATTAATTTTCAAAATATTTTCATTTTTTGTCTCAAAAACATAGGTTATAACCCGTCGTTGGAACCTATGTTTTTGAGACAAAAAATGAAAAAAATTAGTTATTCAAGAATTTTTTTTGCAAGTGTTGTCTGCTTTTCATGTTAGATAAAGGGTTAACACATGTTGGCCTATATAAATCATCATGGCAAAAAAAAGATGTAGTGTAATTTATTTCATTGCTGGTGATTTATTCCTCATTTATTGCGGTACTATTTTGAAAAACAGTGGCGTCGACATGTTCAACAACTTGTTGCCATTTACGTGCAGATAAAAAACCTCTTTCTGATCGAATGATCACACGTGTGGATGCTATCTTCAATATAGATTTGTACTTTATTGAGACGTTTTTACTTGTATTGGGAGAAATACGTTCTTGTTGGAAGATAAGTTATAAGAACCCACTAAACACCCTTCTTATTATAAGTTAGCTCATCCAAAGCCTCATAATTATATTGACATCAGTAACTATTCTAATTATGGCCACGAGACCAGAAACACAGACATGTAACATATTAGCCAAAGGCAAGGGTAATGCTGTTGACAAGAGTGTCTGCTCCGACCAAGTGTGTTGTTTTTTTTAAATTGTATTTCAGGGGTGTCAGGAAGACAGTCAATCTGGCGGTGATGTCCCCCTACAATGTACCATTCCAATCTGTACAAAAAATGTATTGTTTTAATTTATTCTTGTAAATTGGTACATTGTTAAATAAATATTCTATTCTATTCTATTCTGGTCTCCATACAACATCAAAGATGATCAAATTATTTATGGAAAAGGACATGAAAAGTTCAGAAAAATTCTCCACGAAAGTCCATAAATATTGTGGACAGTTTTCTCTCTTAGGTTCGTATGAACCCTCATAGTACATTGATATAGAAGCTGTCCTGACCATAATGAAATTACCATTAAAGTGGTTTTCAGTCAAGTGTTGACTGCTAGTAAAGTCAGCAAAGATATGACATGGAGCCTCTGCATTGACTTTGGAAATTCTTGAATATTTTTATGGCACTCAATGGTTAAAGTTGATCAATTCTAAATAGAAAGTTGAAAACAAATTTAGAATTTTGAAAACTACAAATGTCAACTCTTTACCCCTCACTACTAGTACCTGCAGAGAACAAAGCTGACGCTTTTTCTCAACCCTGAGAGGCTGAAGGTTTTTATTTTAAACATTATAATTGCAATACTTTGACAGATTACATCCCGTGGTTTTGCAGTTGTTTCTAGACTTGTCTTGGCTGCCTATAAAGGTAACCAAGACTTTCCTAGAAATGATTGTAAAGGTACTTGAAATGTAACTTAAAATTTTACTGGCAGGCAGCAAGTTGGGACACTTGTTTTATTGTTGCAAAGAAGGTATTGGGGTCAAATTAGGTTTTTAAAGGTTAAATAACTGAACAATTCTATTTTTGTTATTCCTGTATAAACCTTTTGATCTTCTGTGGGAATGAGTTCAGCATACTTGTTCCACGCAAATGCCACATGCTATGTTTTAATAGAAAAATTAAAAAGAAAAAAATTGCACTTTTTGAGTTAGCAGTAGGTGGACATGTCCAATTTTGTAGAACATACATTGATGTAAAGAGTACTTCAGGAATTGTACTATTAATATTGTAAGCTTATTTTTTCTTTTGTAGAGATAACAGATATTTCTCCAAAGAATGGAAGCATTGAGGGTGGTCTACGATTGTCTATAAAGGGCCGCACACTTGGTGATGAAACAAATGCTCCAGTAGAGGTGTATGTTGGAGGTAAGAGCTGTATGTTTTGTACTGGTTCAGGCCTTATTTTCTATGCACTCACCATAAGATGGTTAGGGGCATACAGTGGCACTCTTATTCATCCATCAATCCATCCTTTCATCATTCTAAAATAACAGTTTTCCAGAGTTTTTTTGGCATTTATTGAGTTAAATTGGATGATTTTTGGTATGTTGCTTTATGATGAGTACCTACAAATCGAGTTTGAGTTTGGTGCCTGTTCAATAATATTTTGCAGAGTTAATGACCTTGAACTTTGTTTATGACTGAAAAACATTAAGATCAGTGAAATGTTTGATTCTGTTACCCCACGGGGCCATTTGTGTCATCCTCACACATCTAGTCATTAAATATTTTGAGAATCATTTTGTATACCCTTAATCATTTACAGAAGTCACGAGTATTATATATAGATTATTAGAGAAGGTAAAAACATTTGGATGACCATAGTTAAAAATTTACCCATGTAGATACAGGTACTTTAACCCTTTACCCAACGAATCGGTTGCATCTGCCCGCGTAATATGCACAGTTCACTAAAATTGATCTGAGCTGAGGTTTACCAAAACTCAAAATGATTTTAGTGAATGATGTTCAGTAATTTAATTTAATTAAGGCATAAAAAAAGTTAAAAATCTGTTTCTCAGGCCCTCCTGCATGGTCATTTTGGCTGCCACATGCTCTCATATTATAACCAATGTAGACGTAAAAAAATATTTATGTCTGATATTTTTACCTAAGTTAATAAAATTGATAAACTTGTCCCTTATTCCTCTTAATTGAATATTTTTCACTGGCAAAGTGGCTGTTAGTCAATAGCTTTCCATCGTGCGCAGTGTGTCAAGAGGTAATTATTCACGTGCTAAATTTTTATGGTATTCAAATATCACTCATCTAACATGCTAAAACTTCAAGATTCAAATAAATTTAATTATTTTATTTCTCATATTCATGTATTTCAGGTACACCATGTAATGTAGTGAGTGTCTCTGATCCAGAAATAGTTTGTGTAACAGCAAAACAACCAATGTCATCTCCACCAAAATATGCAGGTATTCATTATTTCTTGCTTCTCTGCTGTTTTAGTTTGGCAGTATTTTGTCTAAGTCATAAACATTTCATTGAAAGCATAGTTGAGGATATTCCGTGACACTTGCACTTGTGAGGTCTCAAACAGCTGCAAAAACTTCATTTCATATGGCGCATTTAGTCCAGAACTCCTAATAAATTCTATTTTTTAGCTCACCTGACTGAAAGTCAGGGTGAGCTTTTCTGATCACTTTTCGTCCGTCGTCCGTCGTCCGTCGTCCATCGTCCGGCGTCCGTCGTCCGGCGTCCGTCGTCCGGCGTGAAGGTGGTGTTTGGGTCTTTTTCTTCCAAACCACTGGCCGCATGTTAATGAAATTTCATGTGAGTAGGGGTTATATAGCGGCATTTTGATTTTTGGGCAAATTAGGTTTCGGCTCATATTGAGCAGAGGGGTGGGGCAAAAATGCTCCAATTCTTAAAAAATCTTCTTCTCAAGAACCAGCAATAGCAGAGACTTGATATTTGGTATGCAGCTTCCTTTTGAGGTGTAGACTCAAGTTTGTTCAAGAGAAGTTTGTAGGTCTATACTTGGCGATGTTATGGGAGGAGCAAAAATTTTGGCCCCACCCCAAATTTCTATTTTTTAAACCGAGAGGCCAATTTGAACCAAATTTTATGTGAGGGCTTATTGGGTCATAAGTACCTAATTTATGCAGAAATTTTTTTTCCTGTAGCCCCGTGGGAACCACAGGAGCTAAAAATAGAAAAAAATTAAAACGCCTATATCTCAAAAACTGCACGGCAGTGAGAATTTTTATTTGGTGTGAAGCTTTCTTGGGACCAACAGAAAGGATTGGTAAAAAAAAATTGCTATCGGTTTTATCATAGGGTACTTTTTCGGGACTCTGAAAAAGTGCTGAGTCAGTATTTTTTAACACAGTAGGCAATGGGAAAAAAATAAAGAATTGTTTTCTTCCAAACCACTGCTCTAAAAGCTTTCATATTTTACATATAACATCTTTGGAACATTGATTCACATATTTGTAGAAATCAAATTCCTCGGTCCATATTTGGGTTCCCTATGGGAACCCAAATGTTCAAATTAGTGCAATATGAGGGATATATTTTAAAAATCTTCTTCTTCGGATCCACAAATCAGAATCTTTTGATATTTGCTATGCATCATCCTTAGGGGGGTGAGATTGATGTTTGTTCAAGCCAAGTCCCTGAGTTCATATTTGGACTCCCTTTGGGAACCCAAATTGTAACTTAGTGCAATACGAGGTATATTCTTTTAAAATCTTCTTCTTCGCATCCACCGGTCAGAATCTTTTGATATTTGGTATACAGTATGCTTAGGGAGGTGAGATTCAAGTTTGTTCAAGTCAAGTCCTTCGGCTCATATTTGGTCTCCCTGTGGGAGCCCAAATTATAACTTAGTTCAATATGAGGAATATTCTTTAAAAAAAATTTTTTTTTCAGATCCACCAGTCAAAATGTTTTGATATTTGATGTACAGCATTCTTAGGGGCTGAGAGTGAAGTTTGGTAAAGCCAAGTACCTGGGTTCATATTTGGGCTCACTGTGGGAGCCCAAATTATACCAAAATTTTTATTTTCCAAACCAAAAAGTCGATTTGAACCAAATTTGATATGAGGGCTTATTGGGTCATAAGTACCTAATTTATGCCGAAAATTGTTTTCCTGTCCCCCACGGGAACTGCAGGAGCTAAAAAATTTTTTTCTTTTTAAATGCCCATATCTCCAGAACTACATGGCACTGAGAATTTTGGCGTCCGTCGTCCGTCGTCCGTCGTCCGGCGTGAAGGTGGTGTTTGGGTCTTTTTCTTCCAAACCACTGGCCGCATGTTAATGAAATTTCATGTGAGTAGGGGTTATATAGCGGCATTTTGATTTTTGGGCAAATTAGGTTTCGGCTCATATTGAGCAGAGGGGTGGGGCAAAAATGCTCCAATTCTTAAAAAATCTTCTTCTCAAGAACCAGCAATAGCAGAGACTTGATATTTGGTATGCAGCTTCCTTTTGAGGTGTAGACTCAAGTTTGTTCAAGAGAAGTTTGTAGGTCTATACTTGGCGATGTTATGGGAGGAGCAAAAATTTTGGCCCCACCCCAAATTTCTATTTTTTAAACCGAGAGGCCAATTTGAACCAAATTTTATGTGAGGGCTTATTGGGTCATAAGTACCTAATTTATGCAGAAATTTTTTTTCCTGTAGCCCCGTGGGAACCACAGGAGCTAAAAATAGAAAAAAATTAAAACGCCTATATCTCAAAAACTGCACGGCAGTGAGAATTTTTATTTGGTGTGAAGCTTTCTTGGGACCAACAGAAAGGATTGGTAAAAAAAAATTGCTATCGGTTTTATCATAGGGTACTTTTTCGGGACTCTGAAAAAGTGCTGAGTCAGTATTTTTTAACACAGTAGGCAATGGGAAAAAAATAAAGAATTGTTTTCTTCCAAACCACTGCTCTAAAAGCTTTCATATTTTACATATAACATCTTTGGAACATTGATTCACATATTTGTAGAAATCAAATTCCTCGGTCCATATTTGGGTTCCCTATGGGAACCCAAATGTTCAAATTAGTGCAATATGAGGGATATATTTTAAAAATCTTCTTCTTCGGATCCACAAATCAGAATCTTTTGATATTTGCTATGCATCATCCTTAGGGGGGTGAGATTGATGTTTGTTCAAGCCAAGTCCCTGAGTTCATATTTGGACTCCCTTTGGGAACCCAAATTGTAACTTAGTGCAATACGAGGTATATTCTTTTAAAATCTTCTTCTTCGCATCCACCGGTCAGAATCTTTTGATATTTGGTATACAGTATGCTTAGGGAGGTGAGATTCAAGTTTGTTCAAGTCAAGTCCTTCGGCTCATATTTGGTCTCCCTGTGGGAGCCCAAATTATAACTTAGTTCAATATGAGGAATATTCTTTAAAAAAAAATTTTTTTTCAGATCCACCAGTCAAAATGTTTTGATATTTGATGTACAGCATTCTTAGGGGCTGAGAGTGAAGTTTGGTAAAGCCAAGTACCTGGGTTCATATTTGGGCTCACTGTGGGAGCCCAAATTATACCAAAATTTTTATTTTCCAAACCAAAAAGTCGATTTGAACCAAATTTGATATGAGTGCTTATTGGGTCATAAGTACCTAATTTATGCCGAAAATTGTTTTCCTGTCCCCCACGGGAACTGCAGGAGCTAAAAAATTTTTTTCTTTTTAAATGCCCATATCTCCAAAACTACATGGCACTGAGAATTTTTATATGGTGTGAAGCTTCCTTAGGACCGGAAGAAAAAAATGGTAAAAATTTTATCATAAGGTTCTTTTCTAGGACTAAAAGTGCCGAGTCATCATTTTTTAACAGTGTAGCTAATGGGAATAACGTTGAAGAATCTTCTTCTCCCAAAACACTGCTTCAGAAGCTTTTATTTTTGGGCTCCCTATGGGAGCCCATGTATAACTTAGTTCAGTATGAGAAATATTCTTAAAAAATCTTTTTTTTCTGTTACTCCTGTCAGAATCTTTTGATATTTGATTTTTGATTTTCTTAGAAGTGGCAAATTGAAGTTTGTTCAAGTTCTGCTTTATTGATAAAATTGGGCCCAGTAGTAACCAATTCCTGCATTGAAAGCCCTGTAAAGTGGGCAGTGATAGGCATAAACGATTGACCAAACTTGATATTATAATTACGCCTCTGTAAGATGTAGCCTTAGATGCTGAAAGTGACCTTAAATTCCAATAAATAAATAGATAAATTATTGAGTACCCAATATGGGTATCTAACATATGAACACTTTGGGTTACTAAGTAGGGTAAACAATTTTATGTTGAAAAACTGATAACAAGGCAGAATCCCTTGTTTAAATTATACATGACTACTTTGCGGTAATGACAATCTAAAAGTACAGTATCTTGAAAAGACTTTGTGTTGTTTTTTATTAGTTCAATTTTTAGCTTTTCTTGACAAAGTCAAGCTATGCTATTGTCATGGGGCATGCGGAAGTCTGTGAGTCTGTCTGTCCACAATTTGTTCGGCACAGGCTATAGGCCATAGTTCTTATCTATCATCACCAAATTTGAGATGCATGTTCGCGTTGGTGTCTAGATGAGATCGTCATATTTTGGTTATGACTGGCTGCTTACATTGGCTGCTGCAGCAGCCATCGT
This sequence comes from Pictodentalium vernedei, assembly GCA_031216915.1. Classification (NCBI taxonomy): domain Eukaryota; kingdom Metazoa; phylum Mollusca; class Scaphopoda; order Dentaliida; family Dentaliidae; genus Pictodentalium; species Pictodentalium vernedei. The sequence continues at coordinate 246,508,703 of CM062288.1, read as the reverse complement.
GAATTTTGTATGGCGCAGCCTACAGGCCGTAGTTCTCATCTGATCATCACGAAATTTCATCTGCATATTCGGGTTGATGTCCAGATGAGAACGTCCTATTTTGGTCTCAGTTGGCTGCACACAGTGGCTGCTGCAGCAGCCGCAGTGTGGGTTGATTTTAAAAATTGTTATCTTACGCAAATTTCTTGAAATTTGGCAGGTTGTCTTAGATTGATGAGTAGATGAGACCTTCCTATTTTGATCGTGGCTGCCCCCAGGGTGGGTGAATTGAGGGGTGAAGTTGTTTTATCTTATTTTTGTTATACCACATTTGGATGAAAAAGACAATAATACGCTGAAAGAAATTGTCTTTGTGTGGTGAATGTAATATGATATTTCAGGCATGTAGGACACTGTTATGACTGCGAGTGTTTAGATCAGCAAGTACATTTTAAATGTGTATATATTTTGCCCACTTGATGAAATTTGATATGCAAGTTGTTTTTTTTTTTGTTTCAACCATGACTACTTTTCCTAAAGTTTGACTTCAAATCCGCCAATGGTAGCATGGCTGCTTCAGCCATGATTTTTTTTCTCCCAATTTCAACGAAATTTCATATGCAGGTTTAGTTTTATCAGTACTTGCTATTTTGGTGATATGACTCGGCCAGTATCAGGTGAGCGCCCTCAGGCCCCGTGGGGCCTCTTGTTTTAAAATATTGTACATGTAACACTCTTTACAGTGACTATGGAAACAAAATTCAGACAAGTGAAAAATTGACCTCATAATTTTCATTTAACAGGTATGAACAGTTTGGGAATGTGATTTTCCCCTGGTTTTGTAGTGCATACTGACATTCTTCATTTTAATTCTGCAGTAATAGTTGCCAGTGAAGAGTTTCCAGAAAATCGTGGAAACTGGAAGGTCAGTGCAACCAACTGGTTGCTTCTTTGCACATGGAAATAATATATTTTTATACTGTACCAATGACCCAGACATAGTTGGTGCTAATTCTCAAAAATCTAGGGCCAAACACAAATTTTGCCCCCAATCCCCAAAATTTACATCTAAAACCGAAAATAACATGTCCTAAATGGTCCTCCATACTTTTCCTCCACTGCACATGCGCAGTGTCAAGGAGGTCTCGAAATTGGTGCCAATTATCATTCTTTGTTTGGCCCTTCATCAGTTCACATCTGACTGATATTTGTGCTTGTAAATCTCAGTTTAAATGATGCCAGACACATAAATATTAGAGAAATGGTGGATCTAAAGAGGAAATAGAAGGAGGAGAGGAAAAATTAGTGGCAGGAAATAATCAGGGCTGTAACTTAAAATTTTTTTATGAAATTATGTTATGTTCCCTAATTTCAAGGCATGGGTCTGTGGTTGTCATTCTTGCTATAAAGTTACACTGCTTGATCAATGTTTCCTCTCTCCCTTTCCTTTTGTCCCCCCTTGCTATTCTCCCATGCTTTTGGCATATTTTCTGTAATATTATTACTAAAATTTCTTGGGAGTTTTAGCTTGGTAACAGAATGAATTCTGTTTTTTCCACATGTTTACATCCTCACCCATGGGTGTTTAGGCGTTGTGTTCTGCATCTACCATCTGATGTTCTACAGTTTCTTCCCTGGAAGTCTCTGTTTTGCATCAGATAGTGTTCAATTGGTAACTGATTTCGGGCCATGTTTATCAGTGCCTAGAGTCATGTTTCCGGTTTTTATACACTTCTTGTTTACATTGACAACGGTTTCTGTTGAGAGTGATTTCTTGTCTTTGTATTAGTTTAATCATAACAAGATACATTATTATTATTATACGTAAGTGTTGCATTCATTTTTTTTAAATATTTTAAAAAATTTTGTCCACACTTAGGCTTTTTTGGTATCCATTGGGGCTCAACGTTGCTTTCAGAAACTTGGGCTTTTCTGAAAAAATATTTTTTCAAAAAATTTTTTTGATTTCATTTATTTTTTCTATATGTTAATGGATCATGTTATTATGTATCTTTGTTTTCAGGGGTTGGTGCGAGTACTAGGACTGTTTGTGTTCTTTTCACAATGAAAGGATATTGTTCAAATTGTAATAAGAGGAAATCTTCCTCTGACTTTCATAATCATTGTATTAATTGTAGTCAGTGTACTCGCACTAACTCCTGCTCATTGTGTGTCAATTGGGATGACAAACATTGGAAACGTGTGTCACGGTATGTTGTTAGCGGGGATAAGGCCATGCCGGTCCTTTCTCCGCAGGGTCACTCTAGTTTTTCAATCTCTTTTTCAGAGGAACAAAAACAGGGTGATGTTTCAGTGATGTCTTCCAAAAGTGTGCCTCCGTCATCACAGTTAAATGAAGAGCTAGCGGCAAAAGTGCTCATGGAAATACGTCAATTGCCTAAGAGGTCCCTAGTAGGATCAACGGCATTGGCATCTGCTAGCTCGCCCAGTGTAGCGACCATTCATCGAATGGCTCGGCCACCAGGTTCGTCTGTTGCAGTCCAGGAAGGAGATTTGGGTGATGCGAGCACTATAATAAGACAAAGTGCACACCCAGTGACGATGGATCAGAGGAGAGAACGGAGGAAGCCTATTAGTCCGGTTCCTAGCTCGTCCAGGTCCATCCGGGCTGCGACCAGATGTTGTGGTACAAAACGTTTCGCATTCGGAACATACGTCCGCCACTCGGGACGCTCCGTTATATAAACAGTCCGGAGAGACTGTCAGTATGGCTTCCTCATCCTCACGGCAGCGCACACGACCGCATCTTGGCTACGTGACCACGGATATCCAGCCAGCTTCGCCGATCAGGGATTCCACGGCGACCAGGTCACGCCATCTGGTAGCCAAGGACACGAGGCCTGTAGACTCCGGACGTTTGCATAAAAGAAATATGCAGGAGTCAACGTCCAGGGAGCTTCCAGGGGTAAAGCAACGTAAGACCGCTGCTCCACAGGCCTCAGTGACGCACATGCTATCAAAAATAGCACAACTTATCCCAGCAGACGACAAAATCTCTGTCGGATCAGGAATTATCCGACGACGCTGGGTCGGTACGCTCCGCTGAAGCATCAGGTACGGACGACCGAGAACTTCATATGGTCCGACAGGATGGCGAAAGGGATTCCGAGGATCTGGAGTTTTCCCTTTCGGAACAACATAAAGCTGCCATAGATTTTATCCGGCATTATCTTCCAGAGGTTGTTCCCTCTGACCAGAATGCTGCGATGCCGGATAAGAGACTGATAGCGTCACTGGACACAGAATTTTTTGATCGGTTTAGGGACATCGTCCCTGAGTTTCCGTCACAGTCCAATAATGTCACAAGAACATTTGAACTATTGAATGACGCTATATATAAGCTTGCTACCAAAACGAGCAAGTATGGTTTCTTGTCCACAAATGCTCTACATCTGCCTTTCATCAATTCAAGGAATAAATTTGAAACGGCAGGACAGGGCATACCGAGAGTTCCTCTGCGTCTAGATGACCAGGCTGAAGACCTAGAATTGTCTATACCATCATCTATGTCAATTCCAACCACGACGTTGGAAACGACAATAATGTCTAATAGAGTTAACTTAGACGCTTTATCATATGCAGATCACCTTACTAAAGCGTTATCATTATGTCTTCAAGGGAAAGAATTCCAGGATATACAATCCTCCTTAAGAGTTCTTTCGAGGGCCATAGCTTATTCCACATATAACTCCGCCCTTTCAGTGGCAAACCTGGAGTTGGTTAGACGTGAACCGGCCCTAGGTACATCCATGCGAGTGGATGGTAAGGTGAAAAACTCTCTGAGTCACTTCGGTCTCTGGAGAGCTTCTCTTCGATGGCAAGCTTTCAGCAATCTATGATCAGATAACTAAGAACGCTTCGGATTCTCTGCTATTCAAATCCGCTTCTAAAAAGTCGGATACAGCAGAAAAGAGTAAGACAGGCAATTCTGGGACAAGTACGCCCAAGGGAAGTTCCTATAGAGGTTCCTATGCATCCTCTATGTCTTATTCTAGAGACCGTCAAGGCAGCGACTCACGTAGAGGACGTTATACTGGCCGAGATAACCGGTCAGATGCCCCTAGGTCGACGGGGCGAGGTGCGGGTCGTGGAGGATGTAGTTTCTCCTTCCGCAAGCCTCGCAGGTCCAGGAGGTGATGGTATGAACCTCTATCGTGTTCCGGTAGGCGGAAGATTGTAGAGTTTTATAAACAATTGGGCGTCAATTACGGCCGACCAATGGGTTTGAGGGGTAATTTCGGAAAGACTAAGAATATCCTTCAAACAAAAGCCTCCATTAACTCGATGTCCAAAATGGACTCAGCTTCCGTCAAATCCGCAGAAAAGAGACGCACTTCTATCAGAAGTACTGTCTCTTCTGGAGAAGAACGCAGTAGAGGTCGTAGAAGACCAGGAATCACCGGGTTTCTACAGCCATCTGTTTCTGGTTCCGAAACCAGACGGCTCGTTCCGTCCAGTCATAAATCTGAGCTGGATAAACAAGCTGATCGTCGCTCCGAAGTTCTATATGGAGACAATTCGATCAGTCAGAGCAAGTATTCGGGTGAACGACTATGCTACAAGCATAGATCTCAAGGATGCGTACTTTCACGTCATGGTACATCCGACATTCAGAAAGTATCTACGCTTCGCAGTCCTAGGAGTTGTATATAAGTTCCGAGCGATGTGCTTTGGTTTGAACCTAGCGCCCTGGGCTTTCACTCAAATAATGAACTCGGTAATGATGCATTTCCGAGCTCATTCGTCTACGGTAACGTCGGCCTACCTGGACGACATTCTTCAGAGGTACGGCAACGAGTTAACGTTTCAGAACGATGTGCAAAATCTGCTTTTATTACTCCGACGTCTCGGTTTTATAATAAACGAGGAGAAGTCGGATCTGGTGCCGTCCAAGTCATTCATCCACTTGGGAATGAGCTTCGAGATGCACAACAATCTTGTTCGTCTGCCGTTAACCAGAGCGAAATTAATCGGTTGTTACGCTCGCTATTGTCTTCACTCAGTCAAAGTCACAGCGAGAGAATTCATGAGACTGATAGATCTGTGCGGAGCCTACGCACTCGTCCTCTCCAAATTTTCTTGAATCAGAATTGGAGAGTAAAGATTCATTCGCTCGATATAGACGTTCTCTTGTCATATCAAGTGAAACAAGAGATTCAGACTTGGGCAAACATTCAGTGATTGACTCCGGGAGTTCCACTGCAGTTGCCGGATCCGAGTTTTACTATTATGACGGATGCCAGTCAAACAGGTTGGGGTGCAACATTGATCCCAACGGATTTGAAGTGCCAGGGTCTTTGGGATCCGCAGTTTCTAGGCAAGCACATAAACATCAAAGAAATAATGTCAATTTGGCTTGCACTATGTCATTGGATGAACATTATTCAGAAAGCACATGTCCAAATCCTGTCCGACAATACGACAGTAGTAGCGTATATTCGGAACCAGGAAGGCACTCATTCCATTCCGTTATTCAATTTAACGGAAAGAATCCTTCTGTTTGTACTAGAACACCAAGTTCTACTTTCGGTCCGTCATTCTGAATGTATTAGCAGACTCCCTTTCACGGAAGGGTCGCTTGTTGCCGTCAGAATTGACTCTCAGCAAACAGGTATTCAATCAGATTTGCTACCAATGAGAGCAGCCAATGATAGACTTATTTGCGACACAGCTCAACAATCAGTTGCAGACGTATGTGTCACCATGTCTGGATCCTCAAGCATATGCAGTAGACGCTCTATTGATCTCGTGGGACAGAATGATAGGATATGCATATCCTCCAGCGCCTTTGATTCAGCAAATATTGCTAAAGATAAAACAATCTCAATGCAAAATTCTGTTGGTAGCATCTCTGTCTCCACAGAGACCGTGGATAAATCTACTCAGGTGTCTGCTGTGGGACATACCGTGGAAGCTTCCTCCACGAGAGGATCTTCTTTCGCAGGGGAAATCGCGTCAACTACATCACAACCCGCAAGGTCTCAACCTTCACGTATTTCCGTTGTGCGGTCCTTCTTGCACGGCAAGCATTTTACAGGACGAGCAGTGGACGCAATTTCTAACTGTAGGAGGACCTCCTCTTCGCTAAACTATGCGGCTAAGTGGAAGGTCTTTTGTCGTTGGTGTTGGGATCATTCTGTTGATATTTTTGATCCCTCCATTCCAGACATTGCAAACTTTCTAGTATACTTGTTTGATGAGATCAAACTGCAGCCTGTTACTATTAAAGGTTATAGGTCTATGTTATCTGATACCTATGCACACCATGATAGTTTACAAATTGGATCTAATGTCTCTTTATCTAAATTAGTTAGAAACTTCTCGATAAAAAGACCTAGAACCCTTAGATTAATTCCTAAATGGAATTTAGCTTGGGTTCTTCTTAAACTAAAAGAAAAGCCATTTGAGCCTCTTGAGACAGTGGACTTCAAATTCTTATCTTATAAGACAGCATTTCTCTTAGCTTTCTCTTCTGCTAGAAGAGTCAGTGAGCTTCATGCACTATCTGTGGACGATTCTCACTATCGTAATGTCAGGAACACTATTACCTTTACTACTAATGTTGGATTTTTGGCTAAGAATCAGGCTCCAAATAAATATCCGGAACCTATTGTTATTAAGGCCCTTCCGTCTTCAGACGGGCATAGGTCTTTACTCTGTCCGGTTAGAGCTTTACGTATTTATAAACGAAGATCTGAGTTTATCAGAAAGGGACGAAAACGCTTCTTTCTGTCTCTGATGCCTAATAGAAAGGACATTATGGTCCATTCTATTGCTAGATGGATTCATTTAACTATCCGTACTGCTTATGATAATCTATCTTAAACTCAGCAGTCTGTGCTTAAGATTTCGGCTCATGAAGTAAGAGCTCTTTCTACATCTTGGGCTTATGCAAATAGTGTTGCTATTACAGATTTAATGAAGGCTGCATATTGGTCTCAGCTATCCACATTCACAAATTTTTATCTCAGAAATATTGAGTCCATTTCTGAAGACCTGCATTGTTTAGGTCCGTTATCTGTTGCTCAGAATGCCGTCCACTAAACAGTTGCAACTATAGTTATGCAAGCTTTCTGTTCCAGCAGTGACTCTGTCCTGCTGCCCTCTTTGCTCTGGGCTATTTGACCCAGGGCAAGGGGAAGGGGGGGGGGAGGGTGTTCCCTTAGGTCACCTGCTTTATAGTGAAAAGCAAGGGGATACCACCTCCGGAATCAGTAATTCTGAGTCGGTACCGGGATGGTTTTAAAGTGTAAAGCTAATGTTTAAATTCATTCATGTCATATTTTTAAAGTGTAGCTCGGTGTGAAGCATTTGTATATGTCACGTGTCAAACGGGCGTTAATATACAATCCTCGGACACTTTTAATGAGTATAAAGAGTCTCAATTCTCTGGACTTACTTTATTTATTGGCTTACTTTAAAAATAATTAGTATAAAGGGTTATACTGGTTGTTAATAGAGAACATGGATGTTATTATGCTCAATTATGAAAGGTGTTGTGCTTTTCTAATTTGTCATAAATAAGAAAGATACATGTAAAGCCTAATCCTCCTTTTCTCCTCGAGGGGATAACTCTATTATATATAGTTGAGCTTATTGGATTTTCCTCTATGTCCTAGGCCCTCCAGCCTTTTTTCTATTCAGCTATGTCTGGGTCATTGGTACAGTATAAAAATGTTAAAAAATTTATAGTAATTTATATATTTTTTATACTTACCAATGACCCAGACGGGGATGACCCTCCCAGGTGTTGGGAACTTGTACCTCCCCGCTGAGTACATAGCGCTGACCAGGCACTGCTTGTAACAATGATAATTGGCGCCAATTTCGAGACCTCCTTGACACTGCGCATGCGCAGTGGAGGAAAAGTATGGAGGACCATTTAGGACATGTTATTTTCAGTTTTAGATGCAAATTTGGGGGATTGGGGGGCAAAATTTGTGTTTGGCCCTAGATTTTTGAGAATTAGCACCAGCTATGTCTGGGTCATTGGTAAGTATAAAAAATATATAAATTACTATAAATTTTTTAACTTTTCAGCTGCAATATGTTCCTGCAGTTTTATATAGACTCGTTCAATGTTTTAAAAGTTGTAGCCAATTTATAATGTCTCTGAGGAGACCCATGCAGGAGATGTTGGTACAAGCATGGTGTATGGTATTATCCACAACACATGGACATCTATTACCTCTGACAGAGGATGTCCATTTGTCATGATGGATAATACCATATTATGAACTCTGTGCTTGTGAAAAAAAAAAATTCACAGAAAATAAGGGGTGGGGTGGGGTGGGGGGGGGGGGGGCAGTTTTGCAATGAATGCAACCCAAGATTACCAAATAAAAATAGACTGACATTTTTTTTTATTTTTGTTTAGTTAGCCACTTCAGTCGGGTATGCAGTCATTTTTGTGTAAAGCCAAAATTAGTAGTCTGTGAGCTGACAACACAACATCAAATTGGACAGGAGGATCATTATTAATTTAATCATGTAGACCAAAAGGGCATTAACCCTTAAAGGCCTATTTCCAACTTTTAGGGCCTCAGAACAAGCACCTTTAACATGCCATCATCAGGAGGTCCTGTTGACAACAAATTAGGTAGGCAGTGGTTTCATGTCAAGTCTTGGCTGCCTGGCTCTTGGTTGATGACTTGACTAGAAATCGCTGCTTAGCTACTGGACGTATAGAAGCTGTGGGCTGGTGGAAATTCAGGACACTTTGTCCAGTCCCTTAAGGTTAATTAGGATTAAATTATTACCTAACCTCCCCAAAATACAAGATAGACTCTCCAGTGTATGAGACAACATCGTTCAGGGCTGAAAGGACATAGTTCATGATTACAGCAAAAAACTAACTTGATGATATTCAGAATAACGCATGTATCTCTTCTATATGCAACATGGTGCAGAAAACAAAAGTCACTTAAAAATGGTTACATTTCCAAGTTAGTTCTGAAAAGCATGTTATAGTATACATGATGTGATTACAAGATAAGTGGGAACCAACAGAGAACTGTTTGGTTAGTTCTTGGATGAGTGGCCATCTGAGCGATCAATTCGGACTCGATCCTGCATTGTATCCTTGGGCAAGGCACTTCACTCTGATTGTCCACATGGGGACACGATGATGCCATGTACTAAGGCATACTGCACGTCAATGGTGCACATGTCTTCAACCAATCAAACCCTGCCTGTGCTGCAGTGCAAAGTTACGATGTTGGGGAGCTGGCAGCTGCTCATCGTTACTCGGTGGTTCTCTCTGGGTACTCAGGCTTCCTCCACCCGTAAAACTGTCACCGACACGATATGGCCTTGGCTGTTGAAGTGTTGTTAAACACTAATAAATAAAAACAGGGAACTTTTTATTCTTTGAATTGAAAAAAGATAATGAAAAGAGCATGGTTTATCCAGGTTATTTCTTTAAGCTCCTCTCCCTTTTGGAAGTAAGTCCTGTCTTTCCTACTGCAGTTTATTGCATAGAATGACTCCTGATGACGAAAAGAAGAGGAACTTTTATTTGTTAAATCAGTAAAGAAAAGGAATACTGCATGTTTATATGGGTGTACGCAATTGTATTGCAAGGAAGTATTTAATGCTTGCAGGATGAAAACAGTTGATTTAATTATTGAAAAGTTTATTGTCATCTGTTCTGTATTATCAGGCGTGAACAATGTAGGGGCACTATTTTACACTCCCCTTGAAATGAATTTAAGAGTGCATGAGTGACACGTTTGCACAAAATTCTACTCAGTCAGAGCAGTTATAGCCATCAAATTCTGTTGATAGGTTAGGAGATATACTATGTTAACTGGTCATTTTTTTTTACTTGGCCCTTAGGAGCCTGATACTGACTAATTATGTGGCCTTGGTAGTAATATTTTAGGATTTTGTTAAGCACCGACATGCTATTAGACTAAGATATGCATCGAAATGTTTAAAAGTACTTGGATATTGAAACTGAAATTCAAGGCCTTTGTAAGTGCTTCAAATTTACATTTTCAACGGAAAATTTTCAATAATGTCATTTGGGAACTGCTTTGCTCTTTTTGGTTAAAATGTTTCATATAAACTAGGATTTACGTGTGCTTTTGTTATATAAGTTGTTTTTTTTTTATCTAATGAAAAAAATCATTGCTTCTGGCAGTGATCCAAGAAAATGTCTAAGAGTGCGATGTCATGTGCAGGTGCTGTCTGTTGGCAAAAGGTACATAAGAATAATGTTGGGTGATATGTATACAAACAGTGGGGAGGAGTAAACAAATTTGAACGAAAACCTAGAAAGTGTTTGACAGTTCCCAGGAAAAGTCCAAGAAAACCATTGATTATCCTCTTCTGAGGTGTAAATGAACCTTGCAACAGGATATGGTTTCCTGTGTGAACCTGTGCTAGTTTACTGTGGTAGAATTATTTTATTTACTGTGTGAATCCTTTGATATGGGAAACATAATTAAAAAAGATCAGCTGAACTTGACTTAACACTCAGCCAAGTGTGGAAATAAACAGCCTACTGTTGGCAGAATGAGGTCCCCAGAGGGAGAAGTTGGTGATGCTACCCTGTATTACTAAATTTATCCTTTATGAATCTCAATCTGATCACAAGATTTCAGGCCTCAGAGGATACATTGGGGGATTCTAGCCCACTGTGTGGGATAGCATCATCAAATTCACCCACTGAGGACCGCATTCTGCAAATGACAGATTGCTTATTTCCAGGCTGCACTCAGCTCGTAGTCCACATGGATCCTCAGGTGCTAAAGTGACCAGCTTCCTCATAAACAAGTAATGGGTTTTGATGGAGTGGAAACCTAGGTAGTTATTCCAGCTTTTCAGAATTCCTTTAGAGTTTCAGCTCCAGCATTTATTACATGCCTGTTATGTATTCCCTATCTACAACAACACTAAACCATGTGGAAAATAAAAAATCTGTTCTGCACAAATGTGTGGAACGGAAATCGTTGACAGACTATTTTTAAATATAAGCAAAATTTCACTGGAATTTTCTACAAATTGTGCAAAGTAATTACAATTTGAATCATTAGCGATAGCTGAACAATCACCCCCTGAGTTCCAATGTGTTCTATGTGCCAGTAGAACACATTGGAACTCAGGGGATGAAATAGTAACATGGGTTCCCCCTGCAAATTTGGTTGGTGATAAAATGTGTTCTTTTTGCTTATAGTTGTCAAATGAATTTCTGAATGTCCTTCTGATAACTGTTTTTATATATGTGAACATGTGTAATAAACACAGAACAACACGCGTGTGTGAATGAGTTAATCGATATGGCACCTGTGCCATCGCGGAACGATAAAACTCGAGGTCTGTGGCCTCTCATTTTATCTATCCATGCTGCCACTCGTGCCATGTTGATTAACCCACTCACATGTGTGTGTTGTTTTGTGTATTTCCTGCCAAGTATTGAAGTCTTCTCTATTTTATATTTACAGGGAACAGAGGATGGATGCTGGAGATCTGGAATGCAACAAGTAAACAGTTCAATGTTCTTGATGATATCTTGTCGCTGTCAACTTCAGAGTCTGACTACATGGTTCAACCAGTTGATGATATGCACTTTACAGAAACCAACATTGATAATTATGTTTCTCGCATGCATGGGTATTTTGTTGCTCCAGAGAATGGTCAGTGGGAGTTTTACATCAAGGGAGATGATAGAGGAAAGTTGTTTTTCAGTCAAACAGACAATCCTGCAGATAAGGTATATAATTTTGCTCTCAATTTGTTTTTCATTTCCTTTCTTGGGTGAGGTGAGTGGGATCTATTGAACAGATTTTGTGAAGACCCAAACAATAAACAACAAGCCCACACAAGTAAAAAGAACTTCATCACATCATCTATGCATTCAAAGTTGATGAGTAAAATGAATGATAAAGTTTAGCATATTTTGACTCAGACTGACACTGTCTAACCCTATTCAGGGTTTTAAACGTTACCCCCTGCTTTTGCAACCTCTGTAACAGGCTAAATGAGCAGTGCTTATATTACTTTGGTGGACAAATTCTGCTTATCTGGTATAATAGTACCAGCAACTATAATGCTTGTGTGTGAGGTGTTCAGAAGTGGAATACACAATTTTACATGATTTGGATGAGTTAACAGGGTTGTATGCAAATGAAAAGTCCTTGAATTTGGACCCTTTCCTTGAAAATGCACTTATATTCTTAAAAAGTACTTGATTTTCCACCACCTTCATTGATACTTGAATTCAGTTTACCTATAACCTTTGTAACCATAACTTCAGTAATAATGTTTGATAACCTACAATTTGTGAAAGACACATAAGGGAACTGCACTTCTTTCATCTTTACATAAATATGGAACTGAACTGGAATTTCAGTTACATCATAATTATGTCACAAGAAGTTTGTCTATCATCGAGTATGAGTGTTTAACTGCTAGATGCTTAGTGTGCCAAATGTTTGCTGCCTGCTCCAAGCAAGAAAATCAACAGCTGTGCCTGTGGGCAAATGCAAATGACAAATGCAAAGCATGCTGCACGGTTTGCCACAAAGAATTTGACATTGCAATGTGCACAAAAGTTTGGTAAAAACGCACCAGAAAAGTGAATGTCATTGGAAATTTTCAAATTTAACTATTAGTTGTTCATTGGATATATTCCTCAAAGAGGACAATACTGAAAGGAAAGCAATTGTTCCTTTAAGTTCACAGATTGTGTGCCTTTTGCAGTTTACAAGAATGCGTAAAACAACAATGAATCCCACTGGCAGTGACACCTCCTGAATCAAGCCTCCACCACACATAACAGCTGCTTCCCTGTCAGGCATATAGAAGTGTAAACGTTGATCTTAGTCTTTTTTTTATAACTAAGTTGATATTTTTCAGAAAGTCGCCCCATGAAAGTTCAAACATTCTTCAGCTATTTTACCCAAATTGTTAACTTCTCTGTGATTCCATATTCCAGAATTGGAAAGTGCCCCACTCCCCCAAATTCAGAAGGCTCAGCCTCTGGCGTGTGACCATTGGGGGTGTCTGAAAATGGGTGTTAGGCAATTTCTCAAAATTAATTAAAACAGCTGAATAATTTGATAAAACAAAATTCAGAATATTTAAAAAATTTAATACATTTAGAAACCAATTTCGAATCATATTTTTTGAAAAATTGTGGAATTTCAGAACCTGGCAACAAACGGTGTTGCATGCTTCTGAAGAATGAGGCTTCCAAAGGGAAAGCTGTAAGCAATAATATTACCAACAGTGTGATTTGAAAAGGCTGAAATGAAACTGTTTTGCAAGTGAAGCCTCCACTCCCAGATCAGGCCTTGAGGGTAGTGTGGTAACTCATTGTCCAAGATGATTTTGCCATGGTGATTTTCAATTCTGACTGCTGCAAAATGTATGCAACTTGAAAGCCTGTTATAAAATGTACAAAGATATCCTTGAACAAACAACAGGTAACTTTGTAATTTTGGACATAAATATTCAGGATGTATGGACCAAACAATGATAACCCCCCCTGCTTCCACTAGAATTTGTTTGATAAGATTGAGAGCCTCTGAGCAACACTCCAAACTTGATTGGAGGTGATAGAAATGTACCATATAACTATGAAACAGATACCCTTAACTACAAGCATAAAAATAATAATCCAAAATCAAACAAAATCATTGCACATTATATGGAAACATTTGATTTGCACAACATTTGGAGATTGGAGAACCCACTTACAAAAAGATGCACAGGGAGAGGGGTTGGTAATAAAATGGCTAGATTGGATTATTTTTTGCTCTCCTCAAACCTCCAAATGTTCCAAAAAAGAATCAGATATTCATAGGAGCTATAGATCATTGCTATCTCAGTGAACTTATCTTTTGTAAAACAAGAGAGGGGTTAAGGCATGTAGAAATTTAATAATATTCTTTTGAATGATATAAACTATGTGAATGCAATAAAAGCAATGATATCAGAAACGGTGGATCAGTTTTCTAAATGTCAGGTAACTAGAGATAATAAAAATAATAATGCATATTTTGTAATCAGTGACCAGCTATTTTTGGTAATGCTGAAACATAGGATTCATGGTAAAACAATATCTTATTCTTCATATCTGAAATGATAAAGAGACTAAAGAATCCAAAATTGAGAAAAAACTTAATTTGCTAAACTTCAAACCTGACCAAGGAGATTTATCTCTTACAGATGAAATATACTTCCTGAACACAGAACTGAAAGCTGCTATTAGAAACCGAAAAATAAAAGGAATCATTTTAAGAACAAAAAAAATGGCCAAATGGAAAGTGGAATATGAGAAAGCCACTAAATACTTTTGTGACTAAGAAAAGAAACACTATACTGAAAGACTCATGTCAAAAATTGTTGAGGACAATAGGACTGAAACAGCAGACCTAAAAGAGATAATTGATCAACAAAAAGTTTTTTACCGAAATTTGTATGCTTCAAATTTTTCCATGGTTGACCCAAATGATGACAAAAACAATACCTTTTTTGATAACAATAATCCACTTTTCAATTTTTTGGAAGACGATGAAACACAATCACTTGAGAGATCATTAACATGTCATGAATTTCTTCACATGCTGAAAACAATGAAAAATGGCAAAAGGCCTGGCTCTGATGACTTCACTGTGAAATTTTATAGATTCTTCTGGAAAGACACCGGGCAGTACTTATTCAGATCACTGAACAGTGGATCTATAGAATTATCTGTTACCCAAAGACAAAGTATTGTTACATGTATTCTGAAACAGAATAAATCAAAAATCTTCATTAAAAAAATGGCAGCCGATATCCGTAACAAATGTTGATGTCAAAATAGGGTCCTCAGTCATAGTGAATAGAATAAAAACAGTTCTCCAAAAACTTATATCAGAAACATAGTAAGGCTTCATTAAAAGGGAGGTATATCAGGGAATCAACTGAAAAATACAAAAAAGCTAGAAATCCCAGGACTATTAACTCTTTTTGTAAAAAGTGTTTGGTTCACTTGAGTGGTCTTTTATTAAAAGAACTCTTCGATTTTTCAAATTTGTTCCATCTATAATAAATTGATTTGACATGTTTTACAGAAAAATTCACAACGGTGTCCTTGATAATGGCCACTGCTCTGAACTGTTTTCTGTGCAACATTGAATGAAATGGGTGATCCTCCATTGCCCTATCTCTCCATTCTTTGTGCAGAAATTCTGAGCGCAAAGTTGAAAAATGACCCAAACATCAACAGAATCGGAATAAATGACTGTGTTTATCTAATTAGCAGGGTTCGTACAGGTTATGGAGTCCTGGAAAAGTCATGAAATTTTGAAAAAAAATTTAAGGGCCTTGAAAAGTTTTGTAAAATGGTCTGGAATGTAAAAGTTTTGGGAAAGTCATGGAATTTGTAACTAGGTTTAAAAGGGATTGATTTTGTGTAAAAACTACGTGCGACTTGCACAAAAATTATGCAAAACTGAAGCCTTTCTGTTTGGGTGCGAACTAACCCGGTCATTGAATATTTTTTAAAAGTTTTGGAAAAGTCATGGAATTTGATTCTCTGAAAAGTGTATGAACCCTGAATTAGTCAAAATGCCGATGACTCAACTTTTAAGTGCGACGATCAATCGCTGAATTCTGCTCTAGATACTGTACAGGCATTTTTGCAATTATCAGGTCTCCGTGCAAACCGAGAAAACACAGGTTATCTGCATTGCCACAAAGATGGGTGCCATGAAGAAAGTCAGACAATCCAGTCTGTCCTTTGGAACCATGGAAGTGCCGTCCCAGTACTTGGTATTAAATTTAACCTCTCCGCTTGAGGAGACTGTGTGCTACAAAATTTCAAAAGAAAAAATATGTGTCGTTAGTAAATTTTTAAATGATTTGTGTTTCCAAAATATGACCTAGATGGGAAAGACTGTAGTTGACAAAACCCTAGCAGTCCCAATATTAATACACTGCTTAACTACTTAACTATATTACCTCCCCCCCCCTCCCCCGATCCCCCTGAAAAAAAACCCCAGAAAACAACGTCTAGGATAACCTAAAAAATATACTATTTAACTCTCCATGGTCCACAAAAAATGATAAAATCAAATGTATTACGTCTATCAGTTAGATAGAAAAAGGAGGCATAAATTTTCCCCAAAACAGAACACTAAGTAATGCATTAAAACTTACGTGGGTAAAAAGTCTTGCAGATGCAATGAATTTTGCCCCATGGAAACCCCTCATCCTTGATGATTTTTAAAAATTGACAGTTCCAAGATGTGGTACTTGCGTCGCAAAGGGTTGTTAGAAAAATTCAAAACACACCAAACATTTCTGGGCAAGTGTGTTGAAAGCCTGGTCATTACAGCTGTCTATTTGGGAGTATTGAGTGCTATACCAAAAACATCGACTGAAAAGTTGAAACAGGGCTTAAGAAAAAACCAACTGGAAAATGAAAATTTTGAAAAATTGAAATATACAAAAAAAATGTTTCAAACTTTTTACCCAGCGTTACTCCGATTAGTAGCCACTCCACCAGTGAGTTCACAGGAAAAGTGGAATTCTGTACTTTTTATGTGTACCCATACTTTGTATGGTACACATTGTGCCAGCATCCGGGGTGACCATCCGTCTTTCGTCCATCCTTTGTCCATCCGTCTGTCTGTCTATCTGTCCATCTGTCTGTCCATCTGTCTGTCTGTTCGTCTATTCCTCCAATCCCTTTGGCATGAGATAACTCAAAAAATATCAATTCGATTGTCATGTTACTTTATATATTTATTCAGGTTACCGAGGTGCTGTGCTGTATAGTTTTTTATGTAAATCTGATAATTTGATCTGGAGATATTAACCCTTCATCTATCAAATTAGACACTCCTCCAATCCATTTCTATATGTACCCATACCATGCATGGTGTACATAATGTCAGCATCCGTGGTGGCCCTCCACCATACAGCTTTCTACTAGTTGCGTGTATGGATACACATCTAACAACTTCATCAGCCTATTTTTACAAATGTACAGTCAGACAATTGGGACTTTAAACACAAAAAAATATCTATCTTTTGCAAAACCTACAATTTAAAATCATAGGATACTATACACAAATTCCATGCTTTTTAAATGTAAATTGAGTGAAACCAAACTTTGCACATTCTGTAATAACACAAAAGAGTCCATAGTACATATTTTCTTTGACTGCCCTTTCTTTAAATCTGTTTTATTGAATCTTCAATGCAATATGGATGAAAAGTGTAATGTCTGTATCCTGTTGAAGGTGCAATATGTTTTATTAGGACATGGTGACCAGGGAATGCAAGCAGATGAAACAGCTGACTTTTGCATGCTAAGGTACAAAAAATATATCTATTCCTGCAAAATGAGAAAATGTCCTCCTCAATATTCAGTCTTTGTAGATTTTTTAAGAAATTACAAAATGACAGAAATGCTTTCCTTACCTGCATATTCAAACAGAAAGGCAGCAGCAATAAACTTAAGAGGGAGCCTAACAGATAAAACTCTTGGATAAATCATTACGAATGTTCAGGTTTACCAATTGACCATATTGCTAATTTCAACTTCTATTTTTCTCCTGGACACACCGTAGTTCGTGTTTTATCCATGGGAGGACTCTGTTTGCTCCTCCTGTCTAGACTCACCCAAAATCTGCTTTGTCAGGGGCTTAGCAGGATGAGGATTTCTGATGACTCTCATAGGCACCATAGTAAGAGAGATAATTATTTGTTACTCTCTTAACACTTTTCCATGAAGCATATTTATTTTTTAATTTTTCTTCATATCATAGGCTGTTGGAAGAAATAAACTTGTTTCACTCAGTTTAAAGGAGAGAACATCTACAAACTTTTCCATAATGGAACAATTTAACTTTGAAGTAGACTATTATTTATAATCTGAATACAAAGAATACCTATCTGTTACACTATACAAACCACTTCATTAGATTTCCTTTCTGTTCAGGCCAAATGGTTGTAGTGTTTTTAACGTGAAATCCATTATATTTTACAAGGTCCATACAGTTCTGTCATATTTGGTCCCTCAGGGATTGGAGTGTAGGACCTGTATGATACCGTAGAGCAGGTAAGATAGCGAGTAGTGTTCTGTTCTTGGTAAATGTGGTTGGCTATGGGGGTGTCCTGTTTGTGTCTGATGTCCGCCTGATGTTCTCAAATGTGGAGCTTGAAATGCCTATTAGTTTCCCTTACACATTGTTTACTGCAGCATATGCAATTGATGACCTACCTGGTATATCGTTGGAGGACAGTGTTGATCAAAGATTCCATGTCTTGTTTTTGGATTTGTGTTGTGAGAGAATTAGTCTCTGGAAGTGTCAATTTGAGTTGTTATAACTTATGGGTATGGTCAAGTTTGACTTGGTCCAGAGTAATTTGTAAAATTTGTCCACTGGATAAGATTAAGACATCTTGTATTCTATGTTTGGTTGTGTCGCTGCATAAACCACAAGGAGTGCATACTGATGGTAAAAGTCCATTGGGACAGAAGCTCAGCAAAACACTGTCGCGAAAATGAACTGGAACTTTGCGGAAGCAGAAGATAAAAATGACGCCGTGAGGGAAAACTGGAGAGGCCTTATTTGGTGATGATAAATTCATATATATATATATAAACAGCACCACAAGTGAGACTACAATTTGCCTCTGATGAGTTCACCAAAGAACGAAACCGGTCAGACTAAACTCTCATAGACTATCTGGGATAACCACACAGCAGGTCTAACGATACAGGATATCCATTGCATATGCTGCGGTAAACAATACATAGGGAAAACTAATAGACATTTCAAGCTCCACATTTGAGAACATCAGGCAGACATCGGACACAAATGGGACACCCAATCGCCATCCACTTCATTCAAGAACACCACACACTATCTGACCTGCTACCAATCATACGTCGAGCTCGTTCCAACGAGGGGTCATAACCTATGTTTTTGAGACAAAAAATGAAAAAAATTAGTTATTCAATAATTTTTTTTGCAAGTGTCGTCTGCTTTTCATGTTAGGTAAAGGGTTAAATATGTTTGCTGAAAGTTGGTTTGAGAAAAAATGCAAATCATGCAACTTGCTTCAAGAACGAGTTGTAAGGGTTTTTTTAGCATCATGAAATACTATTTATAAATGGAGTAGAGTGATTCAAATCAGTTGCGGTAATGCAGAAAAAATTGTGAAAAAAATTTGCATTTATCATTCTATAAGGTAGGTTGTAAACAGAATTTTGAATTTGGTAAAATAATTTTTTCAAAAGTTCACTTTTGGCATTTCTAAAATTTGTGTGTAATATTAAATATGATACAAAATCGACGTGGTGTAATAGGCCATCACAACACATTGCATGCAATAATAGTCCTTGAAATCATTAAGAAAGTCCTTGAAAAGTGTTTTTATAGTGCTTGAATTTGTTTTTTAAATATTTTTACAAATCCTAGTTAATGCATTTTTACATGCATTGCAGTTATAATTTAATTAGCAAACTAGAGAAACAGAATTTACTGCCTCCAGTAAAAAAACTATATAGAAAGAGAATTTATGGATTCTTGTTTCAGGAGTAAAATATTTTTTAAACATATCAGAAATGGATTTTCGTTGGTAGTATTTGCAGATATCCATACAGGAATCAGAACAATTTTTATAAGAGATAAGAAATGGCATATGTATGCACAGCATTTAAAGGATTCGATCAAGGAATCAGAAATTGAACATTACTGGCTCTGCCAATTATTTGAATAATGAGATACATGGATAATCTTCAGCATTGCATTAGCTGTTATAAAATGCAATTCCTAATAGTTCTGAAAATATGTGCTTGATGACCTCCGTTGCCCACATTGAGGTGGACCACAGTTTGAACCTCCAGAAGGTTTCAACTCATCCAGTGTAGGTCCCATGTCTATAGGTCATTCCAAACCTGAAGTATAAGCATTAAAAGTATTGGCTCCACCAACTCTGGATATGCCATGTTTATAGATGATAACAAATATTCATATTACCAAGAAAAAGTTAAGGTACATGATACCTCTGGAAGATATATTGCGAGTAAAAGAATTTGGTAATGTTGGAATATAGAGGTAAATGGCACCCAAGAGCCCATGCATGTTTAGAGCATCGCTGTGAGAACAGAAAGTTTTATCATTATTTCTGCATTGCAAAAGTAAATGTTTGGGGACTCATATTAAGATATTGAGAGGGGTAAAATAATCCCTTTAAATACTCCATTTTAACCCTTTAAATAGGAGCTCATTCCAATGAGAGGTCATCAGCAATGTTTTTCAAGCAAGAATGAAAATGAAAATTGAATGGAAATTTCAGTGAATAATGCTGGCTGGTTTTTGCCATTATGTTGGGGAAAGGGTTAAGAATGCCTTACTTTGGAAAGTAAACCTGGAAACCTATCGCATTCCATATAGAATTAAATGTTACAGAAAGGAAAACGTAAAAACATTCTGTAGCCATGAGTTATATGAAGGGTGTTTGTACTCACACCAAAGTATTAAGAGGGTTAAAAACAGACCATTGAATTATTCCATTTCATTACTTTATAATTGTGATAGGTGTTTTGAGAAAGCCACACACCACTCCATACCAAAACCTGTTGAGTTATGATTGAGAATAAATAAATCTTAAAAATGCTTTGAAATGTGAAGGGTTCTATTTTCAACATGGTTAATTTTGTAACATGATATTAAATAAATATACAATGCCATTCCATGTAGAATTTACAGCATTCTCTCTGACCTCTTTGTTTATGAGAGATTCTATCAAGTTTTAAATAATGGCTATTGACTTCAGTGAACTCATTTGCAGTCTATCAGTATAACAAAACATTAAGATAGGATTGATTGTATTAGGTTATCGTGTTGACAAACAGTGCATAGAAGACACAAATATTACAACTACATGATCAAGGCATGCCTTCTATGGATGTTATTTATTTATTTATTGGGATCAACGACACTATTGACAGCCACTGTCACCTTGTGCTGGACAGTTTTATGGGAGGAGGAAGCTGGAGTACCCTGAGAGAACCACTGAGAAAATGCGAGCAACTGTCAGGCTCCCCAACAGACTGACTCCACACGAGCAGGTTAGCATTTGTTGAAGACGAGTACACCATCGATGTGCAGTACGCGTTAATGGACAATGCCACCATGCCCCCAAGTGGGCAATGGGGGTGAAGTATGTCAAGGACACAACAGGATTACCACAGCTGGGATTCGAACTGAGGACCTCACGGTTTGCAGTCTTCGCCTCTACGTACTGAGCCACGGTGTTCCTTCTATGAATGTAACTGGAATACTTTGGGGGCTTAAATTTGGGGATAAAATAGTTTTAAAGAAATCAGAAATAGGTTTTCCTTAACAGTATTTAAAGATATTCATTCAGGAAACGGATACATTTTTTCAAGAAACCAGAAAAGGTATATATGTATAGAGCAAAAAAAAGGGTTCGATCAAGGGAATGCATTAGGGGGCCAAAAATGTGTTTTCCAGGAATTCTGAAGAGTGCACTCAATGACCCAAGGTGACCTCAGCGGCCTTGATCCATATTTTGCCCCCCCCCCCCCCCCACACACACACTGAGGATTGACTCGTTTGTTGTTGACCCAGGTCCATTCATCATACCATGCTTGAGATGAGCGTGTTCACTTTCAAAATTTTTAGCCACGCCTACTTTTTTTCATGTAAAAATGCATGTATGGGTTTTGGGAATGCATTAGGGGTTCAAAATGTGGCTTCCAGCAATTCTAAGAAATACACTCAATGACCCCTGGGTGACCTCAGTGACCTTGACCTTTATTTTGAATCTCCATCGAGTATCGACTCATTTGGTGTTGGTCTGAGCATGACCCACTTTCAAAAATTTTGGTCACGCCCACTTTTTTTTTTGTGTAAAAATTCATGTACGAACTTCGGGAAAGCATTTTGGAGTAAAAAATGAGATTTCCAGCAATTCTGAGAAATGCACTCAATGACCTCTAGGTGATCTCAGTGACCTTGACCCACATTCTAAATCTCCAAGTGTCGACATATTTGGTGTTGGTACAAGGTCCATAGATCATACCATCCCTGAGATATGGGTGTGACCCACTTTCAAATTACCCCTATGTACATCCCTGATGTCCTGGGAATCTGAAAAACATAGGTGGCCGAGTACTTTTGACTGTCTACCAGTGAGATAGTACGATTCGTTTTTGAGTTATCGCGAGGACAAGGAAGTGCATAGAAGACAGAAGACAGGAGAATAAGAAGAGAGAAGAGGGAAGAAGAAGAAGAAAAAAAGAAAGAAAAAGAAAACGTACAAAAACAATAGTCTGTGTGAAACACACAGACTAATTAAACAACAACCAGGGCAAGTGCAGCAGGCTGGAAATGTTGCTTTACCTACTTTACTATTTACTCTCCTCTGCCAAATAACAGTGATCCTCCACATTTTGGGGTTCAGTAAATAAAAGTGATGGTACCAAATAATAGTGATGGCAGACCTACCAAAATTACGGAGTGATAGCTGCATGTACAGTTTCATGAAAATTCTCATAAATGCCACTTGACAATACCTGTGTTTCACTCCTGTAAATTTGACATGGATCAAGGGAACTCAAGGGGATGGGGTTACAATAGTCAGAGACTACGCAAAAATATTTTTCAGAACCTTTTCACAGGTATGCAAATTTTAAATTCATACAAGCCTGGATGGTGTACAGCGGTGAAGTTTCACAATATTTTCTTGAAACAAATGCTGTTTTCAGGTGTTGTTGTTTTTTGGACGACTTGCTGATCTGATATTCTTATGACAGTAACTCATTTTAAAAATCATGATGGTGCCTAATAATCATGATGCTGTCCTCTTTCTCCAAAAATTAATAATAGTGATGTCACTTTTATTTGGCAGGGTACAGTAAATATGAACTCTCCCATTGTATGTCAATGAACTGACACTGAAGAAACTGTTCTAAAATGTCAGATATGAAGATCAGTTTGGCATTGAGCAGGATGTTTGAAGTATAATGAAATTAAATGGCTTAATATGAATCTCACTTTTTTTTTATTTCCAGGCAGAAGTGGCCTATTTTTCAAGCTACACAGCCAGTTACACAGCATCCAGCATGCAGAAATCACCGAGAATGACATTGACTAAAGGACAGAAGTAGGTTACTTTGAAACTATTTAAGTTATTGATTCAGTTAGGCCTAAAAAAGTAAAAAATCTGTTTCTTAGGCATGGTCCTTTTGGCTGCTGCATGCTCTATTTTTATAATCAATGTAACTCCAAAAAAAATTAAAATTAAATGGTTCATGTCTAATATTTTATCCATGTTAATAAAATTGGTAAATTTGTCTCATGAGTGCAACAGGACTTTGCAGTGTTTTTGCTTCACTAAGCCTTGCACCCAGGGGACAAAATACACCACCACCTATGCTATTCTGTAGAGTTTGGGGCCTAAAACATAAAACAAACCTAGAACATGAACTTTTGATGGCAAAGAAGTAATTACAAAAGTGAAGAATAAAATAAAAAACTGCCCGACCACATGCAATTTTACAAAAAATGGCCTGAGAAACAAAATCTACTTTGTCAGGCCTTATATACATTATGTGTAGGAACCTTGTACAAGCCCAAAGATTTTTAACCCCACTAACTATTCTGCAAGGTGAAGTTTCAAAATTCAACAGACTTATAAGTTATTGACACCTTTGTCAACTCAAAGAACTGGGATTATTGTGCTCATTGAATAGAGCATTGAACTTCAGGTTGAAAGATCATATGAGTAAGTTCTATCCTCACCTTCATCATCTACATTGTGTCCTTGGTCAAGACACTTAACTGGTTGAGCGCCAAACGCTACTATCAGAGCTTTCAATAAAATGAGGGTATATCTATGAGATCAAAAGCTAACATTTCCCTTGCTCATGTTTTATATTCAGTCAAATGCAAATAAAATTTAGTTTTTTATAAATTTGTTTTGTTACCAATTATTAGTGAGTGCCTGTGCGCACTCTCCAATAACTTGTAATGAAACAAATTTTGATGAATAAATTCATATGCTCCAAAATAATCCAGTCCTCAACCAGTTAATCTCAATTGCCCATGTGGGGACACGATGGCAAAGTGTGCTAATGTGTACTGCTTGTTGATGGTAACATGCCTTCAACAGACACTAAGTCTTCTTATGCATGGTTAGTGGGTTGGAGAATGTTATAGTTATCACTGCTGCTCTGTGGTACTCACACTGTGATCCAGCTTCCTTAACAATAAATTCCTCCAACATGGGTGTTGAAAGTGTGATGATGGGAATGCGAGATGTGAGAGTGAGGTCTAGAAGTGAGGGTACATGTTTTAGCCTAATCTCCTAGCGCTGGTTTTATTAAAAAATGTGCTTGATAAAATCATGCTGCAATTGAACATAACTGACTCGACTGGAGCAGGTCAGGAATGGATGAGACCATGAGACATACTTCATATATAGTTCCAGTGGTTAGCACCAGTCAGTGTGAATAAATGAGATATGGCGCATACGTTGTGTACTAAGGTGTAGTGCTTGTCGATGGTGCACTGTCTTCAACCAATGCTAACCCTGCTTGTGTGGAGTTAGTATGTTGGGGAGCTGACAGTTGCTCGCCGTTGCTCGGTGGTTCTCTCCAGATACACCAGCTTCCTCACCCATAAAACTGTCGAGGTCATGATTAGCCATTGTGCAGAAATATGTGACATTAAACACCAATAAATAAATAAATAAATAGATAGGCACATGAAGCTGACATATGACATGAAACGGGCCAACACTACAAAGCCCCCACCAACACCCCGGAAGTTTACTACGCACCCCATCTTAATCACATACAATACCTTTTAGAGAGCAAAAGTGGGGAAACATGACATGATTGCCCCAGATTAGATATTCCATGTTAGAATGGTCTAAACGTAATGTACTCTTCGTCTTTTAGCTTTAATGCTTGTGTTTGGATGGCACGCTTTCCCAAATGCGCTCATGCTCAGTTGGTATGCCAGAATAATTCAAGAGCCTGTTCAGCAATATCGCCTGAATAATCGTCGAGAGAAAAGGTCATGGTATTTGGAAGAACAAGCAAGGCAGTATGGATTGTGCACTGAACATTTCAGGAATGTGACGCTAGGAAATATGTCACCAATCTTTTTTTAAATGAGTTTCTGTTGTCAATAGTGTGAATCTTTCTGTTAAGTTCATTCCATAATTTGGAGTACATATAGGATGGAAAGCTGTCCAGCGATTTTGTCCTTTGTACGCAAAGGAGATCAGAGTGTCTAGTTGTTCTATTGGTTTGGTTATCATTGAGTTCAAAGAAATTGCCAAAAGGTGAGGGTAAATTGCCATGCAGCCAATCAAAAACAAATAATAGAGCATGTAATTTGAATAAGTCATTTACTTTTAGTATTTTATTCTCTAAGAACAAAGGATCAGTGTGAGCATTATATCTTAGTATTGTTTATTATACACAGTGATCATTTCTGCATAGCAAGAAGTCTATTCACTGCTTTTGAGTTTCCCCAGACATGTATTCTGTAAATCAGATGAATGTGTGTGAGGGCATATTGAAGCGATTTCAAGACATCACGAGGGAGGATAGATTTCACTTTGTTTAGGGCAGAATTTGCTTGTGCTATCCTTGAGCATAGGTGGGCAATGTGAAGTTGAAAGGAAAGGTTTTCATCCCTAAGAATTTACTTGCTTTCTTTAGCTCCCCATGCCAACCTTGCTTATTTCTTTATTATGCCCCCGAAAAATTTTCGAGGAGGTATATAGTCGAGTCTCCATCCATCCGTCCGTACTTCTGTATGTCTGTCTATACGAACATTTTGTATTATAACTCGTGCATCAGTTGTCGGATTTTAATGGTCCTTGGTATGATGATAGGGCAGTTTGGAGGAACGAATGCCCTTGTACCTAGCGTTTCGTTTATTAATTTTTGGTAGAGTTATGGCCCCTGTTTGTTTTTGGCTAAGGTAAATTGTACCATAGCCTATAGGGCAAAGTGCTGCCCAATTTTTCTTTTAGTTCATTATTTTCTGTGGCCCAGTGCTTGCAGGGGAGGTTGCATGACCTTTTAGCCTCTACATATCAATATATCCATATAAATAGTGATGACACAAGAATTATAATGATTTTGGTTCCAGACCATTTAAAATTGTATCACAGCACCAATTGATTTCAGATTTTATTTGCTTATTACTAATGTCAAAATACAGGTCAAGTTCGATTTGGAGGTTCACTTCAACCATCCTTGCAAGAGTTATGCCTCTTTTTGAATTAAAAAGTCACAAATTTCTCAATTTCAGCTTTATGCTTACTGTCCAGTGCCTAGGGGAAGTGCTGCCTGATTTTTTTTTTAGTCCACTATTTCTGTACTGCCCAGTGCTTGCAGGTGTTGTTGCATGTCATTTTAAACTACATATCAATATAACCATACAAATATGGATACCAATTTCATCTTTATTCTTACTGGCCAGTGCCTATGGGGGAAGTAGTGCCCAATTATTTTTTTTAGTCCACTATTTCTGTGCTGCCCAGTGCTTGGTGAGGAGGCTGCATGTCATTTTAACTTACTACATATCTATATAACCATACAAATATGGATGCCAATTTCAGCTTTATTGTTACTGGCCAGTGTCTAATAGGGGAAGTGCTGCCCAATTGTTTTTTTTTAGTCCACTATCCCATTTTTTTCTAGTCCACCATTTCTGTACTGCCCAGTGCTTGCAGGGCAGGTTTGCATGTCATTTTAATCTACTACATATCGATATATTCATATAAATATGGATGATACAAGAATCATAGTGTGTTTTTTAATTCTGTTCAAAGTTGTTTGGATGAACCAATTCTCTTCAAACATTCTGAAGTTATTTAATTACATGCAAGTCTGACTTTGCTACCTTCGGGGGCATCAGCACATGCGTTAGTGTTGCTCTTGTTATTAATCCGAATATGTTCATGCACAGGTATTTCTTATCAACCTACTCACAATTGTTTACTTCAGGCTTGCACTACAGTGGAAGTCCCTAACTCGGATAAAATACTCTCTATTTTTGTCTTTCCCAAGCAAGTTGGGAAAGAAAAGTGGTGCAAAAGCACCAATAAAAAATAAGCCAAAACTGGGTCGAGTGCAACAGGCGCAGACCCAGTACGGGACACTCTCTCCCAAGTATAACTCCACGACTTCCGTTGTCAGTGCGCATGTACCATCTCCAAAGACTCATTCTTTTTATAATCCGCTTCGTGTCGAGATGTTTTTGCACGCTTATCAGTGTTCCTCCAGCTCGATGTTTGATGATTCCTGATTCATTGTACCTCAGTGTATCCTTTGTATTCTCAGGAACAGTGTTTTTTATATTCTCTTTTATATTATATATCCATAATGTATATTTAATTGTTCTCTCACGAGTCGCACGCGAATTTCGTGTGCCATGCGGTTCGGACTTATATTATTTCACAATTATTGTTAATGCTTTTTTTGCTAAATTTTCTAATTGCGTTAGAGTTAGGTGTCAGCGGGGTACCACTCCTACAGTTTTTCTTCTTTCTTTTGAGAGTAGTCATCCTGTTGTGTGGTTCCCGGTCGACCGTCTGGGGTCTTTGTTTCTGTCACCTTTCTCTCTTCTTTGGGGGTGTTCTTCTGTTTTCTGATTTCACCTTCTCTGCTCCTCTCACCTTTATCATGCCCAGGACAATTCCTTGTGGGCAATGTCTGCTGCCAGAGCATGTGGACGATTTACATTCGTCTTGTTCCTCCTGTAATGGGTGTTCAGCCGAGCGGCCATGTGGTGTCTGTGGATCATGGTCATCCACTTTCTGGGCATCAGTTAACCGTGTCGTTCATTCTCGTGGCCGTGCCTCCCGCTCCCGCGGGAAAGGAGAACGTGGTCGTTCGGGGCCTCCCGAGCTGACCTTGTCTGGTGAGAGTTATTCCTCCTTCGTGGGGGATGTGCAGTCTTTTCCTGTGGTGGATACTGCGGGAGCCATTGAGTGTTCTGGTGAAGAGGTGCCTGCTTCCGGGACTACGGTCCCCCTCCAGTCGACATCTGAGGCTGTCACTAGGGTTGTGACTCCTCCTTCGGAGCCGAGCCGGTGTGCTCTCTCCACTATTTCACCA
The DNA here is from genome assembly GCA_031216915.1 of Pictodentalium vernedei. NCBI lineage: Eukaryota > Metazoa > Mollusca > Scaphopoda > Dentaliida > Dentaliidae > Pictodentalium > Pictodentalium vernedei. Next base: position 246,480,586 of record CM062288.1, on the reverse strand, counting down.
GCCTCAACGACTCTCGACGTATCTCCTACTACTGCTGGTCCGTCTGCTTCGTCATCAGTTTCAGCCGGCCTCGGCTTTTCGCTGCAGGGGACTGCAGGAATGTCCGGTACTGTAGACGTGGGATATCGGCCTCAGCCTTCCCTGACTTCAACTCGGCGAAGTCGGAAGGGGCTGCCGGCCGAACCCATCTCTGTGGTCTCTTTGCCGTAGAGCACCACAGTTGTGTCTTTGGATTTGGATGTTCTTAGTGGAAACACTATGAACTCCGTGGCGTTTCCGTCTACTCATTCTGGCCTCACGGCCAGTTTTGGGGGACCAACGCCTTTTGTGCAGCCTGAACCTTCTGCCCCGCAGAGGTCCGCGGTGACTCTCATGAGTTCTCGCCATATTGATCCTCGGGGTGCTTCCTACCCCTATACACGTCTACCTTCAGATGTTTCGGCTGCCGCCCGTCGTCCCGCGTCGGGTGTTTTGAAGGATCGTGACCCTTCGCTGGTTAAGAGGGTCAGAGGTGAAGCCACTTTGCCGGTTCGCTCCCCTGTCGAACCGGTCGGTACGGGCAGTGAGCTTAGGGAGGCCCTCTCCTTACTCACTCAGGTTCTTTCTAAGAGCCTTCCTGTTACTTCCAGCGAGGCTATGAGTGGTTTCCAGGTGCCTCCTATGGCGCCGCCTCCCGGGATTGGAAACAGGCCGGTTTCTGATTCCTCTGGTGTCCCGACACCATGGGAGGCGTCGGCTGGTTTGCCCACGATGGGCTATGTGTCTTCCGACTCTGGAGAGGAGTCTGACATGCTTGATGTCGAGGGCCAGCAGTCTTCGGACTTGGGGGCAGCTCTTGACTTTGTGTTTGGGTTTCTGCCTGATCTCAAACCTACTAACCAGCCGACAGTGTCAGCCTGGCCGCGATCATTGGTTGCGCACCTACGGCCTATGGAGCAACCTGCTTCTGGGCACCTTCGACCGTGCCAGTCGGTACAGGTGGTTGAAGCTTTTTCAGCATTGGACTCCAAGCTGAATTCCAAGGCTCTGAAGACTTCGTTCTTCACCAGGGTTGACACCTTTTTGCCTCCTGTGTGTTATCGTTCCTACAATTCCACCAATCCGTCGGTCTGCCAGACTTTGACGGTTCTGGATCAGGACTCCACTTCCCTCGGGCTTTCCAAGCCCAAGTCTGCCGTCATTCCAATAATGACTTTGGAGTCCACGTTGGGCTTATCTAGAGAGATGCTTGGCATGCTTTCTCTCTCAGATCACGTCGTCTCAGCTTTGGCTGCTTATCTGCCTCCAGATAAGTTTGACGAAGTACAGGCGCCTTTGCATGTGCTGTCCAAGGCCCTTATGCATCTTACTCACACGCATGCCTGTAACACGGCTAATCTGGAATTAGTTCGAAGGGACGCTGTGCTGAACAAAGGACGATCTCTTCCCGAGGAGCAGCGTGCTGCTCTTCGATCTGCTTCTTTGGCAGGTCCGCAACTTTTCCATGGTTCCGTGTCGACGGTCCGGGATGACGTCCTACGTCATTCCAAAGATCAGCTGCTGTTTCGTCAGCTTGATCAGCCTTCTAGGGGAGGCAAGGGCCGTTCCAAGCCTAACAAGTACCCTTCTGCTTCCTCTGTGAAGCAAAAGGCTGGTCCTTCTGCCGCTGCCTCTACTTCTTACTCAAGGGGTAAGGGTAAAGGTCGGCAGAATCGAGGGAAGTCTCAGGATTCTTCATTTAGTAGAGGAGGTGGTTTCTCCTCTCGCGGGCCTCGTCGGGACTCGAGATGAAGGTCCTCACCTCGACTCGTCCCAGGCTGGAGGAAGGATAGCAGAGTTCGCAGATCATAGGGCCACCATCACATCCGATCCGTGGGTGTTAGATGTTGTTCGGTCCGGGCTGCGAATATCCTTCCGACGGCACCCCACTCTGTCAAGGGTGCCTCTTCCAACCACAGTTCCTTCAGACGTTTTACGTCGGGAACTTTTGTCCACGGAGATTGGCAATCTCCTGGCAAAGGGGGCGATCGAGGTCGTCAAGAACATTCAGTCAGTGGGTTTCTATTCCCGTCTGTTCTTGGTGCCGAAGAAGGACGGCCGACTCCGACCGGTTATCGATCTGAGTATCCTGAACCAGTCTATCATTGCTCCCAAGTTCAGCATGGAGACTTTCAGGTCGGTCCGCCAATCAATTCACCAGGGAGATTTCGCTGCCAGCATCGACCTGCGAGACGCTTACTTCCACGTTCCGATGCATCGGGCGTCATGGAAGTATCTCAGGTTTGCTTTTCTGGGGCGAGTTTACCAGTTCAAGGCCATGCCTTTCGGCCTCAACCTGGCTCCTTGGGCCTTCACCAGACTGATGGCGCATGTGATAGCGTTCCATCGCACACAGTCCAGGGTGACTACTTCGGCATATCTGGACGATATCCTCCAGAGGCATTCCAATGCTGCCTTACTGGAGTCGGATGTCGCCACTCTGTTGAGCTTGCTCACGTCGCTAGGATTCAGAGTCAACGAGGAGAAGTCGGACCTGGTCCCTTCTCAGTCGTTTTGTCATCTGGGGATGTCTTTCCAAACCCAATTCAATTTAGTAGCGGTTCCCCAGGCCAAGGCTGTGATTCTCTCAGCTTTTGCTCTGACTCTGTCCCAGTCCACGCGACCGCTCGGAGTTTTCTCCGGCTGATCGGTCTCTACGGTCCGGTGACGGATCTTATTCCTCTAGGTCGGCTGCGTGTCAGACCTCTCCAACACTTTCTGCTCTGGGTCCTCTTTCTTCTGCTCAGGCTGTTGTCTGCCATAGCCATTAGGCTTCTTGAAGGTCAGTTTCAGTCTTGTGCTGTTACTGCCCTTTTTCTGTCTGTGTGTCACACAGGCCCCATATGTCTCCTTTCATTGTCCTTTACCAATGATTGCGACGTTATGGTTGATAAGCCTCGGGACCTCTTCCTTCTGCTTCATGGTTCCAGTGCACTGGGGTTATGTGTGGGTTGGTTATGCGATTCCCTCCAGCCTATTGTCTATTCAGCCTGAAGTAAACAATTGTGAGTAGGTTGATAAGAAATCTAAATTTTATAGTAAATTTCCTTTCTTATTATACCTACCACAATTGTTTACATGGAGGCCCTCCCGTCTTCTTTATGGGTAAAGAATCTTTCCTCCCCGCTGATCACATAACTCTTAACGTTGACGGATTCAAAAAGAATGAGTCTTTAGAGACGGTATATGCGCACTGGCAACGGAAGTCGTGGAGTTGTACTTGGGAGAGAGCGTCCCGTACTGGGTCTGCGCTGGTTGCACTCGACCCAGTTTTGGCTTATTTTTTCTTGGTGCTTTTGCACCACTTTTCTTTCCCAAATTGCTTGTGAAAGATAAAAATAGAGAGTATTTTATCCGAGTTAGGGACTTCCACTGTAGTGCAAGCCTGAAGTAAACAATTGTGGTAGGTATAATAAGAAAGGAAATTTACTATAAAATTTAGATTTTTGTAAAAATGTAGCGTTTCTTGTAAATATTTGCATCTTTATAAAACCCTAAGTCTGATTGAACAAGCAGATCCCACCAGTTGTGGGATATCTCTTACCTGAATAACCCTGTTAATTGAATATAATTTCCTAACACAAAACCATTTACCATACCTCCAGTACAAATTTGACCTGTTAATTGAATATAGGTTATAGAGTAAACTCCTGTTAATTGAATAACAAATTTTGTAAATTACCCTGAATCTCCCCAGTTTTACTGTGTTTATACTCCTATTTGGCTTCAGTACATTGAATACAGGCATTTAATTTATTATATCTCGTTTGACAGAGCTCATGGTTTATCTCTAGAATACAGGAAAGTGACTCAATTCCTGTTAATTGGATATTCCTGTTAACTGAATAATTTGCATTGGCAAAGTGGCTATTCAATTAACAGAGTTCCATTGTATTTACTATCATCATCCAATATGACAGATCTGGAATTGGTGGAGCCAATAGTTTTAAAGTGGGTTACGATCATACTTCAAGCTTGGTATGATCTATAGACCTCGAACCTACACTGAAATGAGTCTCAAGCTCACTGGAGGGTCAAAATATGGTACACCTCAGTGGGGTCAGCATGCTTTTCTAAATTGCTGGAAATTGCATTTTGAAACACCCTAATGCATTTCTGAAGTTTATCCATGCATTTCATCACTCAAACAAGTGGGTAGAGCCCAAAATATCCATTTCTGATTCCTTTATCGAACACGTTGAATGTTGTACACAGAAAAGTTATTTTTCTGTTTTTTTTTTAATTTATCTGATTTCTGTTTGAACATCTTTAAATACTGTTAACAAAAACCCCCTTCTGATTTCTTTACAAATATTTTACTCCCAAAAATAAGCCTCCATAAATTCTCTTTCTATAGATTTTTTCTGATGCTTTAACCATTTTCACACAAACTTTAATTTACTGATCGCAGTAAATTCCATTTCTCTAATTTCCTAATTTATTTTGTTAGGCAGAGCTTAATGCTATCTATCAAACAAGATATAATTAATTAAATTTCTTAGTTTGTAATCTCAAATAAGTGAATTGTGATCAAACTTTAGTCAGCTGAATGCATGCATGTTACTGTTGTGTGATGTGGATATTCTGTCAACAGAATTGAGTTGTATCTGTTAGTTAAATGAACTTAAATTGCAAGGTTTTGTTTTGTAGATATTACATGGCTGTAATACATGGCGAAAGTGCTCAAGGTTCTTCAGTATCTGTGGCAGCACGTCACTATAATACAAAGTTTACAAACAGTATGACTAGTAATGCTAAAAATGAAAAACAGAAAATATCACTCTCATCAACTGAGCGAGAAGAAGTACAGGTACAGTACATTTATATAACCCTTTATCTTACAATAACTATGTATTGAGTCCGTAATTACCTGAATACATGTGTATCAGGAGTTTCTGATTGTAAATTTGTATCTTGCTTGCAACTGTATGATTCAAATGCATGCTCAGGCCCCACAAAGTAGATCTTCTGTTTCTCTGGCTATTTTTTTTTGTAAATTTGCATGTGGGTGTGCGTTTTTTTATTTTATTTTTTTATTTTTGTAATTTTTTCTTTGCCATCAAAAAAGTTCATGTTCTTGGTTTGTTTCATGTTTTAGGCCTCATAATCTACAGAATCGCATGGGTGGTGGTGTATTTCTTCCCTTGAGTGCCACGAATAAGCTTTATGAGCTACATTGGTAGTTTCAAATATCAAATAATATGGCTGAACATTTAACCTTTAATACCATTACCCATTGCAGATAAATCCATCTATAACAAGATGATAAAAAGCCTTTATCAGGTATTTTTCACATTCATGTCATAAGTGTTTGGACTGAGTTGACTGATCAGCTCAGACCCACTCAGATTCTTCGGCTCAAATTACTCCGATCACCGACGAGAATAGAAAATATGTATTGTGTGTGTAATGGTGGGGGGGGGGGGGGGGGGGGGGGGAGGGGGGTAGATGGGCATTTCAGCCCCTGTTAATCCCACTTTAGTGACATCTTGGGAGTTTGATGCAGAGTAAAATAAGACAGAATGAACAGTCTATAAACTTAGACTTCAACTCGCTCATAGAATGACTTTGTCTACCAAACTTTAATTATTCCAAGCTTATGAGCTTCCACTTCACCAGCAGTGATATACTTTGGCTCATTGTGCAAACTAAAACTACTAAGGTGCAATCATCTGGGGAGAAGCCCATGCCTTTGTAACAATACAACAAAATCTAAAATGTCCATACCAGCAATCAAGCTCTAATTTCCCCATGAATTAAATTCATTTTAATCGTTCGAAGAACTCAGACCTTGGTGAGAAAAAGGGTCCATAAATTAAGTAGTTTAATAACCAGAGCCTGGTCGCCTCGTCAATTTGTAACAGGGGGTGGGGCAAACGACTCCATAGGGGCTAGAACCCTAGCCAAAATCTCCCTGTTGTTCTTCAGATTTGTAAGGTTCTAAGGTTCTGGGTCAACTAGCAAATCATGGATAAAATACAACTCAACTCTGGAGGTAGAATAATAATGTGATAAATACACAATAAAATAGGAAAACAATTTATATATGGTTTATTAAGAAGTCAAAAATAGTATGATATGAAATGGACATGATTATGAATGACAGATCAAAAATCACGGGCCAACTACACTTTTCACCCAAAATAGGTTTAAGTTGCACCCAGTAAGTCTATTAACTTGAATGTTTCCACAGAACTCTGTCGTGGAGAGAATCAGTGTCAGAAACATTGATTCTCACCAGGGCCGAGTTGAATGGGTCTGAAATTGACGGTACCCATTATTAACCTTTTTACAGGTTACAAAGTGTCCCCATAACTAAGCTAGTGTTTAGCTAGATCAAAGCTTTACCCAAACATAATTATGAGCGAGACCGCTCCTATATAGGATAATTTCGTGGGGAAAGATTTCAAATACTGGAATCTAATTGATCCCTTGCTTTCACCTCGAGGAATGAAACAACAGCACAATGCACTACTGCGTAACCCAATAAATTACATCGATTCATTTTAAACATGGAAATAACTAGAAGCCAACAATAACAGAATTAAACTTGTTATGAGCACACAAATTATAACAGAGTGATTTAGAACGTTTATTGTATATTATGTTTCAACTGCTGTTACCAAATCCATCACTTGTTTGAGTAATTACTCTGTGGCTTATTTTCTTGATTTGTTTCGAGCCATTCCAGCAATGCCTGTTCCAGTCATTTCTCGATACCTTATTAGCTGGATAAGATTCAAGCCATTCGAGCAATATCTGTTCCTTCTCGATTGCCGCTTGGCCTTGGGAATCATATAAGACTTCACTATACACAACGGAGATAACTCAGTATGGTATGCACAGATTATGGAAAATGAAGCAATCTGACCAGTGATTATAAGACTTGGTTGAGGTCAGAGGCTGGGACAGAGACAGTTGAGACTAGATAGGCAGCTAATCGAGTCAGAATATGGTCAGTTACCAACAAAACTGGCAGAAACCAAGGATTCCAAAGGAATCCAAATAAAATTTTACAAAACTTTTTCGGGAAACAAAAGATCTACTTTGTGTAGCCTTATCATTTGTATTTTTTATGCCCCAAAATTCATCAAATCACCCATCTTTTTTCTGTGGATTGCTTAGTAATGATTCAAGATTTCAAGGTTTAACACAATGTTTTTCTCTCATGGCTGCTTAGTTTCAGAGATTGCATCATTTCTGAGTCTAACTTTTCAAGCTGGGTAACTCTAGTTCAAATATTTAGTACTATTGTACCATATGCAGCTCTAATAATTATCTTTTCAACTGTTTCAGGTTATCAGTTTGAATAACTTCAATCAGAAAACAGCAGTGAATGAGAAGCAGGTCATAACTGTTTTAGCTCCAAGTGGTTCCGATCTCTCCCTAACAAAGTTCAGACTGAAAATGTATACAGCATCAACAGGTATTTATGTAATTATTAGCTCATCTGACTTCAGTCAGGATTGGCTGCAGTGATCGACTTGCATTCTAGACTCACAGTAGTGGTTTTGTGCAGTTTCACAAAAAATGGTCCAGTCCTTTGAGGATTAACAGGAATATAGTCTATTTCCTGAAAGTATATAAATTGTTTATTTTATGAAAATAAATCATAAATTCAAATCCATCGTTTATTATATGCCACCTTATAAGATAGTGGGGAAAATATTTTTCATTTTCTATTCTCATAATAGAAATAAGAGAATATCTCTACAGAAGTGGCATACACCACAGAATAAGTTTAACACATTCTGACAAGACTCAGGAAAATTAATTGAGGTGTGGTAGGAAGATATCATGGCCTGGGTATCTCTTCCCCCACTCCATCTGAGTCATGAATATTTTTGTCCTCAAAACATTTTTATTTAGATTTTCCATAGCTCATATACTGCATATTGATTAGACTCCAGGAGATATTCTGTTGAGTAGGGGGCGTGGTCGGATTGCAGTAACCGGGTCTCATCAGATCACCAAAGTTAAACAACGTAGAGCCCGGTTAGTCCCTGGATGGGTGACCATCTGAGCGATCGATTCGGACTCCTGCATTGTGTCCTTGGGCAAGACACTTAACCTTGATCGTCCACATGGGGGCACGATGACGGCGTGTACTAAGGTGTACTGCATGTCAATGGTGCACATGTCCAATCTATCCCTGTCTGTGCTGCTGTGCAGAGTTACGATGTTGGGGAGCTGGCAGCTGCTCGTCGTTGCTATGTGGTTCACTCCGGGTACTCTAGCTTCCTCCACCTATCAAACTATCATGGTCATGATTAGCCATTGTGCGTAAATATGTAACCTTAAACACCAATAAATAAATAAATATTCTGTTGAGTAAATTTTTTGGGAGCTGCTGTAACTTGTGTATCTACCTCCTTCCACCCCCCTGTAACCTTGGCATCTGAGTAATGAAGAATTATATTTTATAGTTAAAATTTCCTTTCTCATTATACCTACCATAATATTGTTTACTACGGGCTTGCACTGCAGTGGAAGACCCTAACTCAGAAAATATACTCTCTATTTTGGTCTTTCCCGAGCGATTTGAGAAAGAAAAGTGGTGAAAAAGCACCAAGAAAAAATGAGCCAAAACTGGGTCAAGCACCACCGGTGCACACCCAATAGGGGAAGCTCTTCTCTTAGTACAAAGCCACAGCTTCCAGCATCCAGTGCGCAGACAGTAACTAATGAATCATTCTTTTGAATCCGCCAACATTGGAGTTTTGTAATCAGCAGGAGGAAGGATTCTTACCCGAATAAGAAGATGGGAGGGCCTCCATGTAAACAATTGTGGTAGGTATAATAAGAAAGGAAATTTCCTATAAAATTTTAATTTCTTATCAACCTTCCTTACAACTGTTTACTACAGGCTAAATAGACAATGGAGGGAATCACATAACCAACCCCCACAAACCAATTGCACTGGAACGGTTGACAAAGGAGGAGGTCCCTAGGCCTATCAAACCATAGCATCACAATCATTTGTAAAAGACAATGAGAAATGAGGTGTATGGTTTTGTGCGATGCACAGACATGTAGAAAGGGCAGTAACAGCACAGAGCTGGAACTGATCTTGTAAGAAGCCTAATGGCTAGGGTAGACAACAGCCTGAGCAGAAAAAAGAGGGTCAGTAGTAAACAGGTCCTCTGACTGCTCCTGCAACTGACACAGATAGGTGGAGAAAGTAGCATTTCTCCAGTAGTCTGCCTGCATGACATCCGACAACATGACAGATTTAGTATAAGCCCAAGAGGCAGACAATGCACGCACATCATGGGCAGAAATACGATTGGTAATACCATCGTCAGTCGCTACATGCACGAATAGCAAGACAAATCCACTGAGAAATGGATTGAGAAGAGATCTTCTATCGACCAGGAATAAGAGACAGAAAAAATCGTTTTCTGCCTTTCCTAATGATCTGCGTCCAATTGAGATAAATGCGAATTGCATGAACTGGACAGAGCAAAGGGCAGTTACCCTCAGCAGAAGGAAGAGTTCTGATACTCGCACCCCATCCGAGATTGCTGGCAACTGCTGTCAGAACATGATCGTAAGTGGGTAAGTCCAACGGAACTCTCGGCATGATCCAATGAACATCCATCCAGGGAAGATAGTGATGATGAAGAGACTCCGGTAACTGAAGCACCAGAACCAGAGGATCGACATTCTGCCTCCAACGACTGAGCAGAAAGTGTTGGAGAGGTCTGACATGCCGCCGACCTAGAGGAATGAGATCCGTGACCGAACCGCAGAGACTGAGCAGCCAGACTCCGAGCTGTCGCGGACATGGACTGGGACAGAGTCAGGGCAAAAGCTGGGAGAATCACAGCCTTTGCCCATGTAACTGCCACCGTATTCACCCGAATATGGAAGTCCATCCCCAGATGACAAAACGAATGACTGAGAAGGGACCAGGTCCGACTTCTCCTCGTTGACTCTGAACCCTAGTGACATGAGCAGGCTCAACAGTGTGTCGACATCTGACTCCAGAAAGGCAACATTGGAATGCCTCCGGAGGATATCGGCTAGATATGCCGAAGTAGTCACCCTGGACTGTGTGCAATGTAAGGCTAGCACATGCGATATCAGTCAGATGAAGGCCCAAGAAACCAGGTTGAGGCTGAAGGGCATGGCCTTGAACTGGTAAACTCGCCCCAGAAAAGCGAACCTGAGATACTATCGCTATGTCCACAGAAACGGAACGTGAAAGCAAGCGTTTTGCAGGTCGATGCCGAAAGCAAAAACTCCCTGGTGAATGGAGGAAGCAGAAGGCACTTGTTAGGCTTTGGACAGACAGTGCCTCCAACAGAAGGATGATCAAGCTGATGAAAGAGCAGCTGATCAATGGAAAGACGTAGGACATCATCCCGGACCATCGCCACAGAACCATGGAATAGTTGCGGACCTGCCGAAGAAGCAGATCGAAGAGCAGTTCGCTGCCCTTCAGGAAGGGAACGGCATGTGTCCAACACAGCGCTCCTGCAAACTAATTCCAACTTAGCCGTGTTACAGGCATGCATGTGCATGAGCGCCTTGGAAAGCACATGCACAGGAGCCTGTACGTTGTCAAACTTACGTGGAGGCAGCTGAAGTAGAGACGACGTGACCCGAGAGAGAAAGCATGCCCAGCATTTCTCAATAAGCCCAACAGGGACTCTCGAGTTTCCATAAGAATAACGGCCGACTTGGGCTTGGAAAGCCCGAGGGAGGTGGAGTCCCGATCCAAGACCGTCACTGGCAGACTGACGGATTAGCGGAATCGTAGGTACTAGGTACTATAACACACTGGGGTAAAAAGTGTCATCCCTGGTAAGGAAATGAAGTCTTCATAGCCTTGCAACTCAGCTTAGAGTACGAACCTGCAAACGCTTCAACCACCTGTACCAACCGGCATGGCCGAAGGTTCCCAGAAGCAGGTTGCTCCACAGGCTGTAGGCGTGCGACCGATGATCGTGGCCTGGCTGACACTGCCGGCTGGTTTGACGGTTTGAGATCTTGAAGGAACCCAAATACAAAGCCAAGGGCTGCCCCTAAGTCAGAAGATTGTCGGCTCTCGACATCAGGTATGTTGGACTCATTCTCTTGAGTCAGAAGACATATAACCCATCATGGGCAAACCAGCCGAGGCCTCCCATGGTGTAGGCAAACCTGAAGGATGAGAAAGCGGCCTGCTTCCAATCCCGGGAGGTGGCGTTGCAGGGGGGCACCTGGAAACCACTAGTAGCCTCTCTGGGAGCAACAGGAAGGCTCTCGGAAAGAACCTGAGTGAGCAAGGAGAGGGCCTCCCTAAGCTCACGGCCGTGTCGGCCGGTTCGAGTTCGGACCGAATCGGCAAAGTGGCTTCACTCCTGACCCTTTTAACCAGCGAAGAGTCACAAATTTCAAATACACCCGACGCGGGGCTATGGGTTGCAGCCGAAACATCTGAAGACAGATGTGTATAGGGGTATGACATATCCCGAGGATCCACAGAGCAGGAACTCAGGATAGTCACCGTGAACCTCTGAGGGACAGAAAGTCCAGGCTGCACAAAAGGTGTTGGTCCTGCAAAACTGGCCATGGGACCAGTGTGCGTGGACGGAAATGCCACAGAGGTAATGGTGGCTCCACCATGAACATCTGAATCCAATGAGAAAACTGCGGTGCACAACAGCTGAGAGACCACAGCAGAGGGTTTCGGCCGGCAGCCCCTCTCGACTTCGCCGAGTTGAAGTCAGGGAAGGCTGAGGCCGATTCCCCACTTCCACACTACCAGATATCGCTGTAAACCCCTGCAGGGATAAGCTGAGGCTGGCTGAAATGGTGACCGATGATGTTGCAGACGGAACAGCAGTAGCAGCAGATACGACAGGAGCTGTGGAAACTGGTGGAAAAGGGGAGAGAGAGCATTCTAGCTTGGCTCCAAAGGAGGAGTCACAACTCTAATGACAGCCTCAGACGTCCACTGGAGAGGGACCACAATCCCGGAACCAGGCATCTATTCACCAGACAACTCAACAGCTCCCGCAGTATCCACCACAGAAAAAGACTGCACTTCCCCCACAGAGGGGGTATAACTCTCACCAGATGTGGTCATGTCGGGAAGCCCCGAACGACATTGTTTCCCATGTGTGCGGGAGGAATGGCCACGAAAACGCACCATGAACATGTGCAGATGGCATTGCCCTCAAGGAACAGTCCTGGGCATAACAGAAGTGAGAGCAGTAGAAGAAAAAGGTGAACTCAACAGATGTAGAAAGTAAAAGAACACCCCCAACTACGAAAGTAAGGTGGCAGAAAATAAAGGACCGACGGGAACACAACTGAACCCAAACGGCTGACAGAGACCAAAAACAGAAATTCTGCCCTCAAGAGAGAGGAGAAATCCTGTCCATACAGTCCCTCATTGACACCTAACTCCAATAATAATAATAATATCCAAAAGTATAACATAAAATTATCAACTGAAAAATTTTATATCCGAGCCGCACGTTTCGAGAAAATCGTGCTCGAACACAGAGAATATATAAAATTTAATGAAAATGTGGTTGAAAATAATAACGAGAATATATAAAACACAGTCCTGTTATTATACGATCCTCAGATCCATAATTCCAGTCACAGATAACCATTATCAACGAGTTGAATTATCACTGTATCTGAATGCAAATGGACGTCTTGCCACGAGGGCGGACGAAAAAAGAATGATTTATTAGTTACTGCCAGTGCTCTAGATGCCGGAAGCCGCAGATTTGTACTAAGAGAAGAGCATTTCCTGCTGGGTCTGTGCCAGCAGCACTCGACCCAGTTTTGGCTTATTTTTTCTTGGTGCTTTTGCACCAATTTTCTTTCCAATCACTTGGGAAAGAACAAAATAGGGAGTATATTTTCCAAGCTAAGGTCTTCCTGCAAGCCTTTAGTAAACAATTGTGGTAGGTATAATAAGAAAGGAAATTTACTATAAAATTTAAATTTTCACTGAAACTTTAACAGCAGCCCTTGAGTTTATTTCTATTGTGTTACAAACAATGGCCATCATGCCTTACCTTTGGGTTCATATTCGGGGAGCATCCATCAGTTCTGCTGATATTTTGTTGTTCAGTTCACAGTTGTATTCAGTTAACAGGGATTTGGTCACTGTGCTGCATTCTAGAGATAACCTGATCATTTAATCTATTACACCTTGATTAAAAAATTGAAGGGAGCCAAAAATCACCTTCCTGAAATACACTGAGGTGAGCTAATAGCTCTTCTGAGTATTATGTCATGATTTGTTATCGTTGATTATGAGTAGTTTAAAGGAAAAAGAAAGAATCATACAAACCCACTCAAGTTCCCAGTCCAATCTTTTATTCATGGATGCCATCATTTGAACAAGTTACTTTATTCCCCTTGATTTGTTGTTTGGTCTTGATCTCAAACAAAACAGAAGTCATGTGCCTCACAAAAGAACTGATTCCAAGTACACTCGTCATAATGCTTTTGTAAGTAGTGATTGATGACCAGTACAAGAAAACTAATTTTCTTCGAGCAAATGATAAAAAGCTGTTATTTTTTTAATTTGAATGAAATTAAAACTTCAGCCATTATTGTGTTCTTGGACATCTTTGTATGTTAACTTGGAAAGAATTAGACTTTATTTTGTTTTAACCCTTTACCCAACGTAACGGCCAAAACCGGCCAGCGCTATTCTCAAAAATCGCCAATTAATTTTCAAAATATTTTCATTTTTTGTGTCAAAAACATAGGTTATGACCCCTCGTTGGAACGAGCTCATCGAGCTCCTTCCAACGAGGGGTCATAACCTATGTTTTTGAGACAAAAAATGAAAAAAATTAGTTATTCAAGAATTTTTTTTTGCAAGTGTCGTCTGCTTTTCATGTTAGGTAAAGGGTTAATATTGGTATTAAAAAAATTCAAAGGAAACTCCACCATAGTACTGGTTGCAAACAGATGCTCACAGCCATCCTTACTATTTTTAGGTCAGTTTGCTGGACTGTTATTCTTGATCAGCTCAGTCAATTGATTTTATCCTTATAGTGATAATTCACTCTATACAGTACCATCTATCTTTAAGAAATGCCTGGTATTTCCCGGATAAAACACTGGTTTAGTTTAGATAGAAAATGGGAGAACTATTCTATGTGTTTCAGAGAAATTTCAAGAAAATTTGGGTGAACAGTGTTGCATCATTTGAGTGAGATTGAATAAAATTAAAATGTTTTCATATTTTGATGAAATTACATTGTCACTTAAATGAAATGCGTTCTTCACATATTCCATTTCCATTTTAACTTGATTATCTGAATATTATGACTGTGCGCAACTAGGCTATCTACAATGATAAACTTCCAAACATACCAGAGCTCAAATAGCACTAAAATGGGATATGGTTTCACAGCACTAAATATTTTCCCATAGGTGACCATTATAACATTCAAGCAAAACAAATTATGATCACTTCATTTTAATTTTGGCATTCAAATATCTTTGTCAAGTATAGCCCTTCAGACAACTTTTTCTGAAAAGAAAACAGGGGATCATGCAACAAATAAGAGAAAAACTGACCAGAAAGGAAGTACTGGTCACATGCACACATATTTTTCATGGAATTTCCAACAAAACCACACCAAACATCAATTGTATTTTTTAGGTCCAAAAGTCATCAAATTTCCCTCTTCTTTTATCTGGAATAGTCAACTAAAATGCAAGATGTCATTAGAATGTTTCAAGTGTTTTTTGAAACAACATATCTTCCCAAGGCTGCTTATTTTTAGAGATTGGATCATTTCCGAATGCAACATTTCAAGGCGGGTAATTCTAATTCAAATATTTACAGCAGCGATACCATATGAGACAAGCAAAAAAGTACTTTAATCAAGATTTAATTTACATGTTAACCAGTTTGGAGTGGCAGGTTAAGCTCTTGCAAAGTGAATAAAAGTTAAGGTTAATTACTGGAGTTTCTGGGGGGAAAAAAAGAGTGTTGACAACACATATTTTGTGCTTTTCTTTTTGTCCCCCGACCCTTCGGGGGACTATTGTAATCAGCAGTGTCCGTCCGTCCGTCCGTCTGTCCGTGCGTGCGTGCGTGCGTGCGTGCGTCCGTCCGTCACACCCTTGTCCGGATGATAACTTTAGTTTGGATGATTTTACTGAAACTAAATTTGGTATGTGTCTTACTTGGGTGGAAATGCAGGTCAAGTTCGAAAATGGGCACGCTCCACTGATTTCTACTGGATTTATTCCCCTTTTTTGACTTAAAAAATACAGTTTTTGTGTTGTCCAGATGATAACTTTAGTTAGGATCATTTGATTGAAACAAAATTTAGTATGCCGCTTATTTGGGTGGAAATGCAGGTCAAGTTCGAAAATGGGCACGCTCCACTGATTTTTACTGGATTTATTCCCCTTTTTCGACTTAGAAAATACGGTTTTTGTGTTGTCCGGATGATAACTTTACTTTGGATCATTTGATTGAAACGAAACTAAGTATGTGGTTTAATTGGTTGGAAATACAGGTCAAGTTAAAAAATGGCCATGCTCTGCGAACAAATTGCATCCTAACAGCTCCCTTGAATTTGCCATGTTGGTCGGGGGACCGGGGGCGTTGCCCTTGTTCTTTTTTAGAAGCTTAATTTTTCATTCCCACACAGGTCCGTGTCATAACTATCATTTATTTAACCCTTTACCCAACGTAACGGCCAAAACTGGCCAGTGCTATTCTCAAAAATCGTCAATTAATTTTCATTATTTTTTCATTTTTTGTCTCAAAAACATAGGTTATGACCCCTCGTTGGAACGAGCTCGTCGAGCTCGTTCCAACGAGGGGTCATAACCTATGTTTTTGAGACAAAAAATGAAAAATATTGGTTATTCAATATTTTTTTTTGCAAGTGTCGTCTGCTTTTCATGTTAGGTAAAGGGTTAACCCATTTTGGACATTGGTGGTAACAATGAACTGCAGTCTCATCAGTCATTTGACAATCTTTTGTTTTGGGAATTGACCGGTTTATGCAAACATTTTTTTGCCCTCCTGTGACCATGTTTGTGCAGACAGTAGGCGGGAAATGAAATTGCCCACCACAACATGCTAGGCCTGGAGCTCTTGGAGATCTTTCAAACAAGATATAATTGATTAATTATCTGTATTGGATGTTCTGAGGTCAAATAAGTCTATAAACAAGGGGAAATTTGGTGATTGTCAGGGTAATTTCATCTACATTTTAGGATGTTGAGAAATAATTACAATTTGATGCACAGTGACTCAATTATGTTGCAAATTATTCATAAGTAATGTGCCCAACAGAAGTATTAATATTTCTGAACAAATTAAACTGAAAACTAAAGTAAGGAAAAGTGGGATTTTTTCATAATTGTAAATTGGAAAGTTTCTTTTCTCCAATACAAAAATAGGAAAATCAGAAAATTTGAAATAAAGTTTTGATTCGTTTAATATCACGTTTTTTTGTTGCTTTTTTCTAGTTGAATTAACAGGCACATCAACTGAAGGGGAAGTAGCACAAGCTATTAGCAATGTTCCTGGTTACTACGGTTCAGCAACAGTTGTGTCTAGACCAATTACTGATGGTGCAGAATTTACAGTAGAATTTGTGTCTGAAATTGGTGAGCACTTTTATGTGTTTAATATTTGTGAGCCATATCCAATGACTTATATATTACGTTCATTTTTTTTTACATTTAGTTAGTATACATGTTTATTTCAGTTATCACTGAAAGGTCCAGGGTTCGCTCCCCACCTGGGGTAACTGCATTGTGACCTTGGTCAAGGCACTCAATCCTGATTGTCCTAGTGAGGGCATGGTGACAACGTGTACTAAGGCATACTGCATGTAGATGGTGTTCTTGTCTTCAACCAATGCTAAGCCTGCTTGTGTGGAGTAAGTATGTTGGGGAGTCTGACAGTTGTTTGCTATTGCTCACTGGTTCTATGGGTACTCCAGCTTCCATCACCCGTAAAATTGTCTGACACAAGGTAACCCTGGCTGTCAAAAGTGTCTTTAACCCTTTACCCAACGTAACGGCCAAAACCGGCCAGCGCTATTCTCAAAAATTGCCAATTAATTTTCAAAATATTTTCATTTTTTGTCTCAAAAACATAGGTTATGACCCCTCGTTGGAACGAGCTCGTCGAGCTCATTCCAACGAGGGGTCATAACCTATGTTTTTGAGACAAAAAATGAAAAAAATTAGTTATTCAAGAATTTTTTTTGCAAGTGTCGTCTGCTTTTCATGTTAGGTAAAGGGTTAAACCCCAATAAATAAATTATTTCAGTCACTACAGTTTTTTTTCTACACTAAATTTATATGTTAACTAGTCCTTTTTACCTAACGCTACTTGCAGTTAACACCCCCAGTACAGTGTAATCCTGTTAAATAAATAGAAACGTTGCCAGTAAAAATTATTCATTTTACAAAAGTTATTAGTTAACAGGCATTTGGTCACTTTCCTGTATTCTAGACATAAACTGAGCATTTATTTTATCACATCTTGCTTGACAAACTTATGGAGCTCTGTCAAACAATAATAGCCTAAATGCCTGTCTTGGATGTCCTGAGGCCAAACAGGTCTACAAACATGGGAATTCAGTAACTGCAGCGTAATTTCTCAACAATTTTTTATTCAATTAACAGGAGTTTACTCAATAACCTACATGCAGTTAACAGTTACTGAAGGTTTGGAAAGTGGTTTGGTGTTTTATATTCAATTTACTGGGTTATTCAATTGAGAGAGATATGATATAATTAGATGAGTTCTACTGTACTAAATTAATCAAATCGCTAACATTAGTGGTGGGGGTTTTGTTTTTGGAAATTATATTCACTTAACAGGATTAATTGAATTAGGAATAGTGTTGAAACGGTTAGTCGACTAGTCGTTGTCAATGCGATTCTTTTTCATAAATCCTTCTGGCTTTGTCGGATGTAACACTACTATATTGTCTCGCATGAGATAGTCGCTCCAACTCATTTCAAAGAAACAAAAGAACAAAGGTGATACTCAGGTGGGAAGACTTGTCTTTTTGTTTTAAGCAGTCATCATCCAGTTTAGATGAATCAGTATTGTCCAACTGTAGCAGCAGCAGCGATTTTGAGAATTTTGACAAGTCCACTGCAATTGTTTTTTTTTACCCACTCACGTGCTTGGGTCTGTACACAGTAACACATTGTGGTGTTTTGTTTCTGATAACAATAAATGCAGTTTTGAAGAGTATATTATCAGCATAATTTGCAGATCAAAGCTGATGTGAACAACCATTGTACTGCAACGTAGTTGTAACCAAACTGTACAACAAACAACATCATGATGTGATACGGATGTGTTTTTGCAAGCAAAAGTTACCAGTGGTACTAAAACGACTGATCCTAAAATAAGTCCCTGCGCTCCTAAAAAACATCAAAATGAGCATGAAAAAGAAAAGTTTCATAAAAAGTAAAAATCGCATCATCATTCTGCTACAGTATCAAAATCTGCACAGCCAAATCTTCCTGATATTTTTGGATCTGATTCAGAGCACTCTCTTGGTGATTGCAAATAGATCTACCACACCCTAAATTAATCTCTCGGAAGTCACCAAAAAGTTGTCAACTTATTTCTGCTTCCAAAGTAAGTCCAAAATTTTGGACTCAGCCTGACTCACACTGTAAAACTCATGATTGTCAGTTGCAGGACACTCAGAAACCTCTTGAGCATGCATTAACTCTCTTTAGGCTCTAACCAACAAATCCAGTGTACTTTAAAGCACCTCAATGCAAGATTTCATAAATTAATAGAAACCACAAAAAACTCTACTAATGGATGGGTTTACTTTTGTAGGGTCAACTGTGTGTGACCTCTCTATCAAGCAACAGCTTCTGATTAAACCTACTTTCAGTGCTGAATACAAATCTCTTTGTGCTATAGATAGACCTTTCACCTAGCACCTTTTAGGAGATGATGTCTCCAAAGATATTTAAAAAGCATTAGTAACTAAGGTTAAAATTGCAAATAGCCTGAAGTCTTTCACAAACAAAAATTTTCTCCTTTTTTGGGCTGTAGTGTAGCACCAGCAACTTTTGTTACTCTACCCACTTTTGTTACAGATCACAACTTTTGTTACTAAAATCACCAACATTTGTTACCATATATTTTTGCCAAGCATTACTCTTGTCATAAGCACTTCACCTTCCAGGTGTTGAAATGCAGTTGATTGAAGGTTGGAAATTATTAAGAATTGTACTTTTGAATATTGAAAAACAATTAAATTTTTGAGTGTCCAAAAATAAAAAAAATAAAAAAATTGTTCGTTCTCAGAAACAAAATTGCCTGTCCACTTGTTTTTTAAAAATTATGGCTTCACCCAAACAGGGGTTGTAACATAAGTTACATTTTGGCTCCAACCCATGTTTATTCATATGAACAACAAAAAGTGCAAATAAATCAGCTGAAAATCAGGTCACATAAATTACATATGCTCTATTCAATGATAATGTGGGTACCCATATTCATAAACAAAATTCCAATGGAACTGAAAACTGAGCTAGATATTATGCGATATTGTTGTCAAAAAGAAAAGATCATTATCCACCATTGTAATTAAAATTGTGCTTGAATGTTTTTCTTTGTTCAGTTTTTGTTTTGAATAAAAAATAAAGCAATCTGGTGAAGATAAATTAATGCTTTATCTTTATCCTTTCTGAAAATATGTGAACAAGACTTTGTAAGTGAATGAATAAAGCCTAAAAAAGTTAAAAATCTGTTTCTCAGGCCCTACTACATGGTCCTTTTGGCTGCCGCAAGCTATCTTTTTATAACCGATGCAAACTTGAAAATAATAGTTTCTGTCTGATATTTTGCCCAAGTTAATAAAATTGATAAATTTGTCTCTTTGAGTGCAAGAAGGCTTCTTGAACTCAAGGGACGAAATACACCACCATCCATGCTATTCTGTAAATTATGAGGCCTAAAACATAAAACAAACCAAGAACATTAACTTTTGATGGTAAAGAAATAATGACAAAAATAATAAATAAAATAAAAAAAAATGCCTGTCTGCATGCAATTTTACAAAAAATAGCCCTAGAAACTGAAGAGCTACTTTGTGAGGCCTAAACTTTGATTGTTAATCACAAAATACAACCACACTTTTGCAGTTACATGTAAAAAAAAAGTCAAATGTGTTGTAAAATATGCCACTGACACAACTGCGAGGCAAGGCTCACATTAACCATTTACCTAACGCAGACGATATCAAAATTTATTATTTTAAATATCATTTTTTAAAAATTTCAACAAAACCATATCATGTGACCCCTCGTTGGAACGAGCTCAACGAGCTCGTTCCAACGAGGGGTCACATGATATGGTTTTGTTGAAATTTTTGGAAACATAATATTTTTTCAACTGCTGAATTTGCATTTGCATTGAATTTACACGGGCGGATGCGGGCGATTCGTTGGGTAAAGGGTTAAAATCCTTGTGTGACTGTACAACATTTATGATTTATGAAAGTGAATATCCATCACTGTTAGGCAGTTTGACCTCAAAAGCCTAGTTGCTGTCCCTGTTTGACAGCTGGTCATTCACGACAGAGGCAGTATGCAGTAAATGAGATTCCTTGCATAATGAACATGTGGTCACCAATGACATGTCATACACAACACAGAACACTCAAGAGAGGTTCTACTGTATCATGTATGACTTTTAGGCCAACCTGTTCCAGGACAGGTGGCCTCCACATCGCTATGAAAAATTTGTAGTTGCAATGCATGTCAGGGGGAAAATCCTTGAATTTCTAGTTATACTGAGTATACACACTCCCCATTTATATAATAGATTGGGATTTGGGAGTGGTGGGGGCGGGGGGGGGGGGGGCAGAGGGTTCTGTGAAACCAAATTTGCAAACTTTGTTCCTCTATTAATAAGAAAATTTCTTTATTTAATCACCAAAAAAAACCAAAAAAAAAAAAAAAAGCTCTGATGCCACTCAAGAAGTAAATATTTTTGGACTGTATTGCCAAAAGAGATAAATAAATAAAATTTGAATAATGTTTTTTATGTGTGTGCCCTGAACAGGGTTGACTGCTTCATTTGTGGGAACACAAAAAAAGATTGTTAAAAAACTGGCAGGCCTTGAATATTTATAAGTTATGGGAAAATCGAGATAAAGTCATGAAACTTTAACTTTAAACCTTTACCCAATGTAATGGCCAAAACCGGCCAGCGCTGTTCACAAAATTTACCATTCCGTTTAAATTACCTTTTCATTTTTTGTCACAAAAATCATAGCTTATGACCCCTCATTGGTAAGAGCTTATTGGCTTCATTCCAATAAGGTGTCAGTCATAAGCTATGTTTTTGATGCAAAAAATAAAAAAAAATTAGTTATTTGAGAATTTTGTTTGCAAGTGTTGTCTGCTTTTCATGTTAGGTAAAGGGTGAAAACTGTTCATGAACCCTTTGGATATTTGACCTAGTGCCCATTGACCTGTGCCAGTGTACACTACAATACATGAGGATATCTAGTCTTTTTGAGTGGATACCGAAAATTATTTCATGAGTGACAGAGAGAAATGTTTATTTTTTGCGAGCACATGTGCGATCAAAAATGATCATTTATCTCGATGACAAGTGAGATAATTTGCAGTATCCACTCAAAAACACTAAATTTTCTTTTTATTATACGCTTTTTATAAGAATCTGATAATTCCACTCATTTCAACCTTGAATTGATGCATGAAAGTAAACAGCACATTGAATCAATGATACGAGGAAGTGATTTGATCGATACTCGGAACAGGTAGTTTCTTGCAATCTGATTTAGCTGCCAGGTTTCTAGTCCAAACATGTCTTGAAAGTCTGTAATATAAGTTTTTGGTTATATAACCAAAAACTTATATTACGGACTTTCAGGCCATTATTTGGACTAGCGGGTTTCATGCATCAATTCAAGGTGAATGTGTTGAATTATTGCTGCAAATGATCGGTATCCACTCGAAAACACTAGATTTTCTTTTCATTATACGTTTTTAGAACAAATTGATCATTTCCAGTGATAATTTGGCTTGTATTCACCTTGAAGTGGTGCTTTGAAAGCCACCATTTTAATTGATACCGTGAAAGTGAAAATTTGTATATCTTTACAGTGGGGGATACGATTTCTATCTTCCTACAATTTCTTCAACAATCTATTGTTTAGCATATAATAAACTACAATACAGAATACACTTCACACAATGACACACTTTGTATGCTTTGAGGCTGATCTGATTAGTCCAGAATATTCATGATCATTCTGGGATTATTCACTCTGCTGAAGAACTCCAATTTTGAAAAGCAGTTAGAGAGTCCTTTCCATATAGGGTATCTATGATTTTGTATGGTGGCCAGATATCTCATTTATGCCCACATATGAGATAATTGTCAGCTCCCTAGCAAAAGCAATAGATTCTTTTTTTTTGTTATTATCCCCAACCAACGAAGTCGGCAAGGGGATATTGAAATGGTGTTCATCCATCAGTCCATCAGTCCATCCTTCCATCACAAACTTTGATTGCTTAACTCCTCCTACAGCTTTCATTTTTATTAAACTTGTGTTGAAGTATCAGTATCAAGTGTAGATATGCATGTGGTCAGAAATTTTTAATGCGACAAATCTTATGTGATTAAGGTCCTTGGAAATAGCAAAATTTTCATCACAAATGCTTGTCTGCTTAACTCCTCCTACATTTTTTATTGGATTTTTACAAAACTTGGCAGGAAGTATCAGTATTAAGTGTAGATGTGAATGTGGTCAGGAATTTTTAATGTGACAAATTTTACGTGGTTACGGACCTTGGTAATAGCAAAATTTCCATCACAAATGCTTGTCCACATAACTCCTGTATTTTTCCTTGGATTTTTATGAAACTAGGTGTGCAGTATCAGTATGATGTGTACATGTGCATATGGAAAGGAAGTTTTGAATAATTTTTCCAAATTTATAACACTTATCGACTTTGAATTTACTAAAATTACAGGTTTTTGAAAAATATCGATCCATATAGTTCCTTCATTTGCAATAAACCAAATAAGATATTTAACCTTGTCCAATGAAGTCCATGCACCATCGCAGTGTTTATTCATCTATCTTTTTATCTGTCTTGAACACCTCATATGCTTATTCCTATCAAAACATACAAGTCGGTGGGGGATATGGATATCGTCAGAGTGTCTTGTTATAATTAGACATGCTTCAGGAAATTTATATTTTGTTTACCCTTCATTGATATCTGTCCAGCAAGCTATAACATATTAAATACTCAGTTTATCATCACAGTATAGAGAAATAATTTTCTTGTCATAAATTGAATGAAGGATGTTTATTGGAAGATTTGATATTCTATCCACAGCAATTTACTGTGCGGCAGTGATCCACTTCAAAAACGGATTCTCACTTAACCATGTAAAAATTATTTAGAAGCTGGCCATGGACATAAGCCAATCAGTTTTGGAAACCTTAAAAAACATGCCCTGATAGTAAGTACTTTGATACACCATTTGAAAAGAAAATTATTATTGCCTGGAGATGTTTCCACAAAAGAAGGAAGAAAAGAGCAGAAGACAGAGATGACCACAATCTTTAACCCACCTCTAAATCTCTTCACTTCTATCTTGAGCCTTGTTCCTCTTTCCAGGGTGTTGAACCTGATGATGGCTCTTTAGTGTACATTGACTATGAGGTGGAGATGGAAACTGGTTCTTTCAACACCGCCATCTCCAAACTCTTTCTTCTCTGGACCGGGACCCTGCTGATGAAGGAAATAGATGTAAGGACCGA
Organism: Pictodentalium vernedei; assembly: GCA_031216915.1. Taxonomy (NCBI): domain Eukaryota; kingdom Metazoa; phylum Mollusca; class Scaphopoda; order Dentaliida; family Dentaliidae; genus Pictodentalium; species Pictodentalium vernedei. The sequence goes on along the minus strand of CM062288.1, from coordinate 246,456,770 downwards.
GGATGGAAGAAAGAAAGTCAAAATTGCACATATTGAAGCAACAAAGGGAAGTCATGTATTGTTAGTGCAGTCACAGGCACTGATCGACAAATCCAATATAGACTAAGATAAAGAAGAAAAACTCAAAACTCAAAACTTTAAATCTACAATTAAGGCAACTTTAACACCAGTATTACCAAGCAAAACACCCATCAGGTGCCCCATCCAAAAAAGAAGCTAAAATCCAACCATCAGTCAAAAACTCCAAAGGGAGATTGTATGGCAGCCATATGAAGTAACTGCTTGTCCTTTCCCTGGCACCTATGGTGTCATAACCAACATACCAGTAAATGAGGACAAAGTGTGTAATGCTTAAATGGTTATTGGTCCCTATTAGATAAGTAAATGTATTTTAACTTGTAGAGTTCTATATTTTTATTGGCCACAGATTTTCTTTCGTCATATAGGCACTATCCAATCAAATGTAACTGAGCAGTGTAACATCAACAAAATCTGATTCTTGTAAGGGTCAATATGAAATATTCTCTGACAGAATGTACAAAGTTTTGTCCCAGTGTGTGGCATTGTGAAAATCCCCAAAATGGGCTTCTAGCACTCTACAAGTTAAAGCATGATCCTTCTTCATGCATAATTAAGTAAAATAAATCATTTTATAATCATTTTGTTTTTCTTTTATTTTACAGGTGACCATCCTTTAATGCAAGGAATTTCAGAACCTAATGTAACCATAGATGTTGTTGAAGCAAATGGAGGAGAACCATCATTAACAAAGTTTGGTTTACAGATGGCTGGCAATCCTTCACCTCCAATCGCTATTGGAGCAACTATAAATGAGGTGTGGTATAATAACTACAGTGAAATTCACTTAATTTTATATCTGTTAAAGTTAACTGAATATCCTTGTTAACCCTTTACCTAACGAATTGCCCACATCCGCCTGCGTAATATGCAAATTGAGCTGTTGAAAAAATGAAATTGTTCAAAATATTTCAACAAAACCATATTATGTGACCCCTCATTTGGAACGAGCTCATTGAGCTCGATCCAGTGAGGGGTCACATAAGGTTTTGCTGAATTTTTTTGAACAATTTAAAAAAATGGTGTATAAATTATAAAAATAAATTTTGAATTCGTCTGCGTTGGGTAAAGGATTAATTGCATATGACTTCATAACACCAAACAATTTACCACACTTTCAGTACAAATTTGACCTGTTAATTGCAGATAGGTTATACAGTAAGCTGTTAACTGGTAGAGTGCTAAAAACTGCTATCAGTGCTCCATTGAAAAATGCTAAAAGCCACTTTAGTGGCTTTACACTGTGTGCATTAACTTGTTGTTTGTGAAGCAGTAGATGAAGAAAACTCCATATAAAATCGTATTGTTACAATATATTGGAAAATGCCAAGAGGCACAATCCAATAAATAGTAAAACAATTATTGATGAACAAAGTATAGCTAAATTATGACTTCCCTTGCTGGCAGTATTGCATCGTTGAAAAAAATACTAATGTTACAAGTCACCTTTGAATAGTAATTTAGCACTCTACCAGTTAATTGGATAAAATAATCTTGTAATCTGTTGAAGAATTATTCTGACAACCACTGAATTCTCCACACTTATAGACATTGTTTCCTCAATTGCTCAATATCTCTTAACTGAATAACCATGTTAATTGAATATAATTTCCCAGCACAAAACCATTTACCATACCTCCTGTAAAAAATTGACCTGTCAATTGAGTATAGGTTAAAGAGTAAATTCCTGTTAATTGAATAAAAAATTTTGTAACTTGTCGAGAAATTACCCTGACTCTCCTTAGTTTTCCTTTGTTTATAGACCTATTTGGCCTCAGTATATTCAACACAGGTATTTAATCTATTATATCTTCATGGAGCTCTGTCAAACTAGATATAATAGAATAAATTCTAAGTTTATCTCTAGAATACAGGAAAGTGACATGATCCCTGTTAATGGAATATGCTTGTTAATTGAATAATTTTCATCGGCAAAGTGGCTATTCAATTAACAGGGTTCCACTGTACCAATTGATGATGCCCATGATTACCCTCTTTGAATCCACCCATCTGTAACAACAAAAGTTAAAACATGTATTTATGTGTTTACATTCACAGCAAATTATGTCACACTACACAATGATGTTAAAATTTCAGGCTACTAATTTTTTCAATTATGCAACTAGTCATTCTATCAAACAAGATTGAATTGGTTCAATTTTGGTATTTTTACATTAGTGTGCTGAGGATTAAATTATGACAAGCTTTTTTGAAATATTTAACAAAAAGTGAAGTGACAGAATTAGACCGAAAAAGTTTTGGTTTTCTGGCAATCCCTAGTTAAAATTGAACTTCTTCATTGAATGTTCTAATTGGCTTTCAGTGTCTTCAAAAATTGGTATGATATCATGAAACTTTTAAAAATTTCCCCTCTTCTGTTTGATGTCCATTTGTAAAATTTGTTTTGTTATCATCCATCTTGCTCTTCAGGAAATAACTCCAAAATTTATTTGGATGATTTTTATTTTTTGAAAGGTGTAGGGGGGGGGGGGTGCATAAATATACTAAACACAAATGTATTTCATATGTCTATTAACTGGTTAAGTGCTGGAAGTCCAACTTGGTTTGTTTTTTTTCTGAAATGCAAACACAATGACCTAAGGGCTTCATATTGTTACAGTGCTCTACATAAATTATTTACCTTGGATGGATTTTGAATTTGCTTCATTAATATTTATGTGAGAGTGCCTATAGCCACTCTCTCACAAATTTTATCATGGCAAGAACATTGGAACAAATTTGTCCAACCAAATATATTTTAGCACTAAACCACTAATTAAACAAAAGAAATAAAAGCCACTCTCCGTCATTGATTTGAAAAATGACTTACTCGAGAACCAAATGCATTTTTTATTTGTCTTGAAAGAGACCGGATAGATAGATTATTTTATTTAATGATATAGATAGAATGTGATAAAAAATAATAATCTTGGTTCATCGAAATACATTATTATAACCTGCCACAGAGATACATTTATAGAACAGAAAAGCACCACACTCTATACTGTAGTGAGATGACATAGCCATAGCTGTCTACCTGCCATCTCCCATAGATGTTAGCCAAGTTGTCAGCATTGCGCACAAGCTGTAAGTGAATAGTTATTTGTGAAGCTGAATTATTATACCTGTTGGGTTTAATGTTTTCTATTTTCACATCAGGAGTTCTGGGTTTGGTGGGTCAGACAGTGGGTCAGACAGGGGTTGTATTACTAAGACGAGGTAGCAAACATAATTATTTAGTTAACTGTTGTTTTATGGATGGAATTTGAAATAAAGGAATATGGCCTTATGATAGTGTAGTTCTGGCTTAGAATCTTAATTATTTACATATTTGTTAAAAAATTATGAAAGAATAGGATCAACTGATACTATTAAACCTACAATCTTGACGATAAGGGTTGTCACATTCTCTGTTGTTTTATAATGGGAAAGGAATTTTTGTGTTAGCAATCTTTAAAAATTTTTTTTTTTTTAAATTTTTTTCTGTTTATTTTTTCTAGGTCAATTCATTCCATAACTTAGGGAATGCATGGATTGGAAGTCTTTCTAGTGCTCAAGTGTGGGTTCTACGAATGTGTAGCAGATTGGAAGTCTTTCTAGTGCTCAAGTGTGGGTTCTACTAATGTGTAGCAGTTCTGATTGTCTGGTAGTTCTTTGTGAGGTGTGCCCTGATTGTGTAAGGAAGGAATGGAATGAAGAAGGAAGTTCCCCCTTTTCCAAATCAAATATGAAGAGGCAGTCTTGCTTTTCTGATCACTTTTTGTCCGTCGTCCGTCGTGAAGGTGGTGTTTGGGTCATTTTCACAGAAGCCACTGGCTGCAGTTCAGTGAAAATTCACATGAGTAGCAGTTATATGGGGTCATTTGGGTTTTTCTTCAAATTCGGTTTATGCTCGTATTGAGGAGGGGGTGGGGCCAAAATGCACAAAATTTTTAAAAATCTTCTTCTCATGATCCAGCCGTAGTAGAGACTTGATATTTAATATGCAGCTTCCATTTGAGGTGTAGACCCAAGTTTGTTCAAGAGAAGTTTGACAGGCAATATTTTCCTTTGTTCTGGGAGAGGCAAGAATTTTTGTCCCACCCAGAATTTCTATATTTTCATACTGTACCACTGACCCAGACTGATGCAAACTTCATTAAATTCAGGGCCAAACACAAATTTTGCCCCCCAATCCCCAAAATTTGCATCAAAAATGAAAATTAGATGTCCTGGTAGGTCCTCCATACTTTTACTGTACTGCACATGCACAGTGTCAAGGAGGTCTCGAAATTCCCGCCAAAATGTCATTCTTTGTTTGGCCCTGTAAACGGTGTCACCTCACTGATATTTATGCTGTAAATCTCAGTTTAAATGATGCCAGACACATACTTATGAGAGAAATGGTGAATATGAAGTGCATTTAGGATGAGGAGAGGAGAAAAACAGTGGTTTCTGATGTTCAGGGCTGTAACTTAAAATTTTTTATGAAAATTTATTCATGTTGCCTATTTTCGAGGCATAGCCCTGTTGTTGTCATTCTTGCTATGAATGTTTCATTGTTTGTTCAGTGTTTCCTCTCTCCCTTTCCCCTTCATTCCCCCCTAGCTATTCTCCCATGCTTTCGGCTTATTTTTTGTAATCTTTATTACTAAAATTTCTTGGGAGTTTTGTCTTGGAAACAGAATTATTTTCTGTTCTTTCCCCATGTTTACGTCCTCACCCTAGGGGTGTTTAGGCATTTTGGTCTGCATCTACCATCTGATGCTCTGCAGTCTCTTCTGGGAAGGCTCTGATTAGCATCAAATAGTGTTTAAATTACACACTGATTACTGGGCCATGTTTACCAGTGCCTGGAGTCAGTTTTCTGGTTTGTTTACACTTTTTGTTTATGTTGACAACGGTTACTTCTGAAAAGTGATTCCTTGTCTTCAGCCTTGATTATTTCATAGTAAGATACATTAATATTGTCCGTAAGTGTTACATTAATTTTTCAGAATGATTTAAAATTTTTGTCCACACTTAGGCTTTTTTGGGATCCATTTGGGCTCTGGGTTCCCTTTGGGAACTTGGGCTCTTCTGAAAAATTGTTTTCCCAAAATTTTTTCTTTTTAAATTGTTTTTTCATATTATTATAATGGATTTTTATATTATGTATCTTTGTTTACAAGGTTTATTGCGGGTACTATGATTGATTATTTTTAGCACAAATCATAGCAGCATCCGGCAGAAGCCCTATCAGAGCAGGAAGACTCTGATGATGCTTGGTCGGTGCGTTCCGCAACTGGATCGGGAGCGGATGACCAAGATATCCAGGAGGTCCATCAGGATGGCGAAAGGGATATGGATGAATTGGAGTTCTCCCTTTCGGAACAACACAAAATCGCTGTCGAGTTAATCCGGCATTTTCTTCCTGATGTTGTTCCAACGGACCAGGATGCTGCTCAGCCGGATAGGAGGCTTATAGCGCCACTGGACACCAAATTTTTTAATTGGTTTACCTACACCGTCTCTGAGTTTCCGTCTCAGTCCAGGAATGTCTCACGGACATTTGAACTTTTGAATGACGCTATCAATAAACTTGCTGGTAAATCGGGCAAGTCAGCCTTCCTATCGGCTAATGCTCTTAATCTGCCTTTCATTAATTCAAGGAATAGATTTGAAACGGTAGGACAGGGCGTTCAGAGAGTTCCTCTGTGTCTAGACGACCAGGCTGAAGACCTTGAATTATCCATGCCGTCGTCTATGTCTATTCATAGCTCTACCTTGGAAACTACAATATCTTCGAATAGAGCAAATTTAGACGCACTCTCGTACGCAGATCACCTTACCAGAGCATTGTCGTTACGCCTTGAAGGGCAAGAATTTCAGGACGTACCAACGTCTTTGAGAGTTCTGTCAAGGGCTATTGCCTATTCTACATATAACTCCGCCCTTTCAGTGGCTAATCTGGAGTTGGTTAGACATCACCGAACCCTAGCTACATCCACGAGAGTGGATAGTAAGGTGAAAAACTCTATTAGAGTCGCTCCGGTCTCTGGAGAACTTCTCTTTGACGGCAAGCTTTCTGCTATTTACGATAAGTTAACTAAGAAAACTTCAGACTCTCTGCTTTTTAAGTACACTTCTAATAAGTTGGAACCAGCAGAAAAAAGTAGGCCTGGATCTTCTGGGACGAGTACGTCCAGAGGAAGTTCCTTTAGAGATGCATATGCGCCTTCTAGGCCTTATTCTCGAGACCATCAAGGCAGCGACTCTGGCAGGGGCATAACGCTGGCCGTAATAATAGGTCAGATGCCCCTAGGTCGACGGCGCGAGGTCCGTGTCGGGGAGGATGTGGTTTCTCCTTCCGCAATCCTCGCAGGTCCAGGAAGTGATGGTGTAGACCTCTGTCGCGTTCCTGTGGGCGGAAGGTTGTCGAGTTATTTACAAAATTGGGAATTGATTACGGAGGACCCTTGGGTTCGAAGGGTGATTGCGGAAGGACTGAAACTGTCCTTCAAAGGAAAACCTCCGTTAACTCGAAGTCCAAGATGGACTCAACTTCCGTCGAATATTCTAAAAAGAGACACACTTCTTTCAGAAGTCCAGTCTCTTTTACTGAAGAACGCGATAGAGGTCGTAGAAAACCAGGAATCTCCAAGTTTCTACAGCCATCTGTTTCTGGTTCCCAAACCAGACGGCTCTTTCCGTCCAGTAATAGATTTAAGCTGGATAAACAAGCTGATTGTGGCTCCAAATTTTTATATGGAGGCCATTCGATCAGTCAGAACGAGCATTCGAGTGAACGACTATGCTGCGAGCATAAATCTCAAGGATGCATTCTTTCACGTCATGGTACATCTGGCGTTCAGAAAGTATCTTCGTTTCGCTGTCCTAGGTATTGTATATCAGTTCCATGCGATGTGCTTCAGTCTGAATTTAGCGCCCTGGGCTTTCACTCGGATAATGAACTTGGTCATGACTTACTTCCGAGCTCATTCGTCTGCGGTAACATCGGCCTACCTGGACGATATTCTTCAGAGGTACGGCAACGAGTTAACGCTTCAGAACGATGTGCAGAATCTTCTACTATTGCTCCGACGTCTCGGTTTTATAGTAAACGAACAGAAGTCGGATCTGGGGATGAGCTTCGAGATGCACAACAATCTCGTTCGTCTGCCGTTAACCAGAGCGAAATTAGTCAGTTGTTATGCTCGCTATTGTCTAAACTCAGAGAAGGTTACAGCGAGAGAATTCATGAGACTGATAGGTCTGTGCGGAGCTGCCGCGAATCTCATTCCAATGTGGCGGCTACGCACTCGTCCTCTCCAAATCTTTCTGTCTCAGAATTGGAAAGTTAAGACTCATTCGGTCGATGCGGACATCCTCTTCTCAGACTGAGTGAAACAAGAGATTCAGACTTGGGCAGACATTCAGTGGTTAACTCAGGGAGTTCTACTACAAGTGCCGGATCCGAGTTTTACTATTATGACGGATGCCAGTCAAACAGGTTGGGGCGCGACACTATGCCCGTCGGATTCGTGGTGCCAGGGTCTTTGGGATCCTCAATTTTTAGGCAAGCACATAAATATCAAAGAAATGATGTCAATTTGGCTTGCATTTCGTCATTGGGTGGATGTTATTCAGAACACACACGTTCAAATTTTGTCCGACAATACGACGGTAGTAGCATATATTCGGAATCAGGGAGGCACTCATAATATTCCGTTGTTCAAGCTAACGGAAAGAATCCTTCTGTTTGTACTGGAACATCAGGTTCTACTATCGGTCCGTCATATTCCGGGTCCTCTGAATGTGTTAGCAGACTCCCTTTCACGGAAGGGTCGCCTGTTGCCATTGGAATGGACTCTCAACAAACAGGTTTTCAATCAGATTTGCTACCAATGGAAGCGACCAATGATAGATTTGTTTGCGACGCACCTCAACAATCAGTTGCAGACTTATGTGTCCCCATGTCCGGATCCTCGAGCATTTGCAGTAGACGCTCTGTCGATCCTGTGGGATGGGATAATAGGATATGCGTATCCTCCGGCGCTGTTGATTCAGCAGATATTGCTCAAAATAAAGCAATCCCACTGCAAGAGTCTGTTGGTAGCATCTCTGTCATCACAGAGACCGTGGATAAATCTACTCAGGTGTCTGTTGTGGGACATGCCGCGGAAGCTTCCTCCACGGGAGGGGAAATTGCGCATGCTTCACCACAATCTGCAAGGTCTCAACCTTCTCGTATTTCCGTTGTGCGGTCCTTCTTGCACAGTAAGCGTTTTACAGGACGAGCAGTGGACGCAAATTCTAACTTCATTAATGATTGGTTCTAATGTCTCTTTATCTAAATTAGTTAGAAACTTTTCGATAAATAGACCTAGAATTCTTAGATTAATTCTGAAATGGAATTTAGCATGGGTTCTTCTTAAGCTAAAAGAAGCACCTTTTGAGCCTCTTGGTACAGTGGACTTCAAATTCTTAACATATAAGACAGCTTTTCTCTTAGCCTTCTCTTCTGCTAGAAGAGTTAGTGAGCTTCATGCTTTATCAGTAGATGATTCTCACTATCGTAGTGTTGGTAATACTATTACTTTTACCACTAATGTTGGATTTTTGGCTAAGAATCAGGCTCCTAATAAGTATCCTGAACCTATTGTTGTTAGGGCCCTTCCGTCTTCAGACGGGCGTAGGCCTTTACTCTGTCCTGTTAGAGCAATACGTATTTATAAACGTAGGTCTGAGTTTATTAGAAAGGGACGTAAGCATTTCTTTTTGTCTTGATGCCTAATAGAAACGATATTATGGTTCATTCTATTGCTAGATGGATTCAATTAACTATACGTACTGCTTATGAAAAGTTATCTTCTTCTCAGCAGTCTGCTCTCAAGATTTCGGCTCATGAAGTAAGAGCTCTATCAACATCTTGGGCTAATGCTAATAGTGTTGCTATTACAGATTTAATGAAGGCTGCATATTGGTCTCAGCCTTCCACTTTCACTAATTTTTATTTTAGAAATATTGAGTCCATTTCTGGAGATCTACATTGTTTAGGCCTCTTCGCTCTGGGGTATTTGACCCAGGGCAAAGGGAAGGGGTGGGGGGGGGGGGGGGGGCAGGTGTTCCCTTAGGTCACCTGCTTTATAGTGAAAAACAAGGGAATACTTCCCCCAGAGTAAGTAATTCCGAGTCGGTACCGGGATGGTTTTAAAGTGTAAAGCTAATGTTTACTCATGTCATGTAATATTTTTAAAGTGTAGCTTGGTGTGAAGCATTTGTATATGTCACGTGTCAAACGGGCGTTAATATATAATCCTCGGACACTTTTAATGAGTATAAAGAGTCTCATTTCTCTGGACTGTCTTTATTTATTGGCTTACCTTTAAAAATAATTAGTATAAAGGGTTATACTGGATTTTAATAGAGATCATTGATGTATTTGTGCTCAATTACAGAATGGTTTTGTGTCTTTCTTTTTTGATAAAATAAGAAAGATTCATATAAATCCTTTCTCTCCTTTTCTCCTTGAGGGGATAATTCTGTTATATGTAATTGAGCCTTTTGGATTTTCCTTTATGTCCTGGGCCTTCAGCTAAGTCTGGGTCATTGGTACAGTATAAAAATGTTAAAAAATTTATAGTAATTTATATATTTTTTATACTTACCAACGACCCACCCAGGAGTTGGGAACTCTTGCCTCCCCGCTGCATACATAACACTTACCAGGCACTGGTCATAAGAATGACATTTTGGCAGGAAATTCGAGACCTCCTTGACACTGCACATGCACAGTACAGTAAAAGTATGGAGGACCTACCAGGATATCTAATTTTCATTTTTGATGCAAATTTGGGGGATTTGGGGGGCAAAATTTGTGTTTGGCCCTGAATTTAATGGAGTTTGCACCAGCTAAGTCTGGGTCATTGGTTAGTATAAAAAATATATAAATTACTATAAATTTTTTAACTTTCTTATCAACCTACCTACAATTGTTTACTACAGGCTTGCACTACAGTGGAAGTCCCTAACTCGGAACATATACTCTCTATTTTGATCTTTCCCAAGCAATTTGGGAAAGAAAAGTGGTGCAAAAGCACCAAGAATAAATAAGCCAAAACTGGGTCAAGTGCTACCGGCTACCATGCTCTCCTCCAAGTACAACTCCATGACTTCCATTGCCAGTGCGCATATACGTCGCTAATGACTCATTCTTTTTTCGTCTGCCATGTTGACGAGACATTCTTTTCGGCACTAATTATCAGTGATAATCCTGCTCGTTGATTGTGTGTTTCCTGCATCAAGTTATTGGATCAAAGTATCCTTTTCTTATCAGGACCTGTTTTTCATTATATTTTCTATGTGTAAATTATTATCCATAATGTATTATAATTTCAAGTCTGCCGTCATTCCTATGGTGACTCTGGAGTCCGTGTTGGGCTTTTCGAGAGAAATGCTGGGCATGCTTTCTCTCTCTCAGATCACGTCGTCTCTGCCTTAGCTGCTTATCTGCCCCCAGATAAGTTTGACGATGTACAGGCTCCTTTGTGTGGGCTGTCCAAGGCGCTCATGCATCTTACTCACATGCATGCCTGTAACACGGCTAATTTGGAACTAGTTCGAAGGGACTCTGTGCTGGACACAGGCCGTTCCCTTCCTGAGGAGCAACGTGCTGCTCTTCAATCTGCTTCTTCGCCAGGTCAGCAACTGTTCCATGGTTCCATGTCGACGGTCCTGGATGACATCCTACATCATTCCAAAGATCAGCTGCTGCTTCCTCAGCTTGATCAGCCTTCTGTTGGAGACAGGGGCCGTTCAAAGCCTAACAAATACCCTTCTGCTTCCGCTGTGAAGCAAAGGGCTGATCCTTCTACCACCGCTTCTACTTCTTATGGTGCAAGGGTAAGCGTCGGCAGGCTAGAGGGAAGTCTCAGGATTCTTCATATAGCAGAGGAGGTGGTTTCTCCTCTCGAGGGCCTCGTCGGGGCTCGAAATGAAGGTCCTCACCTCGATTCATCCCAGGTTGGAGGAAGGATAGCAGAATATTGGGCCACCATCACATCCGATCCTTGGGTGTTAGATGTTGTTCGGTCTGGACTGCGAATATCTCTCTGGAGGCAATCTCCTGGCAAAGGGGGCGATCGAGGTCGTCAAGACCATTCAGTCAGTGGGGTTTTATTCCCCCCTGTTCTTGGTGCCGAAGAAGGATGGCTGACTCCGACCGGTTATCGATCTGAGTATCCTGAACCAGTCCATCACTGCTCCCAAGTTCAGCATGGAGACTTTCAGGTCGATCCGCCATTCCATTCACCAGGGAGATTTCACTTCCAGCATTGACCTGCGAGACGCTTACTTTCATGTTCCGATTCATCAGACGTCGCGAAAGTATCTCAGGTTTGCGTTTCTGGGGCGAGTTTACCAGTTCAAGGCCATGCCTTTCGGCCTCAGTCTGGCTCCTTGGGCCTTCACCCGTCTGATGTCGCATGTGATAGCCTTCCATCGCACATAGTCCAAGGTAACTACTTCGGCATATCTAGATGATATCCTCCAGTGGCATTCCAATGCTGCCTTACTGGAGTGGGATGTCGACACTCTGTGGAGCCTGCTCATGTCACCAGGATTCAGATTCAATGAGGAGAAGTCGGATCTGGTCCCTTCTCAGTCATTTTGTCATCTGGGGATGGCCTTCCGTGCTCTGACTCTGTCCCAGTCCACGTCTGCTACAGCACGGAATATTCTCCGGCTGCTCGGTCTCTGCGGTTCGGTGACAGATCTCATTCCTCTAGGTTGGCTGCATGTCAGACCTCTCCAACACTTTCTGTTTAGTCGTTGGAGGCCGAATGTCGATCCTCTGGATCTGGTGCTTCAGTTACCAGACTCTTCATCCTCACCTTCTCCCCTGGACGGATGTTCAGTGGATTACACAGGGTGTTTCATTGGACTTACCTACGTACGATAGTGTTCAGTTGGCGGATGCCAGCGATCTCGGATGGGGTGCACTGTTGGATCCTCTAGGTCTTTCCCTTCACGGGGTATGGGACCAGGATCAGGCAGCTCTACACATCAACCAGAAGGAGCTTCTTGCTCTTCTTCTGAGTTTCAGGCAGTGGATCCCTTGCCAGGTCCTTCTGTTGTCCGACAATTCGACAGTGGTTGCTTACATTCGGAACCAGGGTGGCACGCACTCTGTTCCAATGTACGATTTGGCTTGGGATCTTCTTTAGCTCGCTCAGGATGTCAACGGGGGAGGGGGGGGGGTTCGTCACATTCCTGGTCGTCTGAACGTCTTAGCCGGCTCCCTGTCCCGATGGGGCAGGGTCATCTCCACCGAGTGGATGCTCAACAGGGCACTGTTCCAGTCTCTTGCAATCGCTGGGGGGGGGGGGGGGGGGGGGGGGGCGTCCCCACATCGATCTCTTTGTGACTCATTGGAACCATCAGGTGGACTCTTTCATGTCCCTGTGTCCAGATCCTTTGGCTTTTGCCGTGGACGCTCTGTCACTCGATTGGAATGGTCTAGTCGGCTATGCCTTCCCGCCGGTTCCGATTCTGCCTCAGGTTCAAGCCAAAATTTGAACCTGCAGTTGTCGAATCATTCTGATCGCTCCCCTGTTGCCTCGGCAGGTGTGGATCAATCAGCTCCGCTCTCTGGTGGCGGCGGTTCTGGCATATCTCTCTATATGTCGCAAACTTCTTTGACAAGGTCACCCGAGGAGGTTTCACATTGACCCGACTTCATTGTGCCTTCACGCATATCTTTTGTCAGGTCCTGTCTCCTCTGTAGAGGTTTTTCGAGACAAGCAGTGGTGTGCATTTCTTCTTCAAGGAGGCACTCCACTGGCTTTGCCTATGCGACTAAGTGGAAGGGGTCTTTTGTCGATAGTGTGCCGATCACTCTGTTGATTATGCCAATCCTTCGATTTCACAGATTGCGGAGTTTCTGGTATACCTGTTTGATTCTCAAGGTCTCCAGTCTGTTACCATCAAGGGATACAGGTCCATGCTTTCAAAGACCTTTTCGTATGTGGGGAAGTGTCGTATCGGCACTAATCCATACCTCTCTAAGCTTGTTCGGCACTTTTCTTTGAAAAGGCCTCATACTTTGCAGCTTACCCCAAGATGGAATCTTTCTTGGGTGTTGCTTTGCTTGGGGGGGGGGGGGGGGGGGGAGGCACCGTTTGAACCTTTATCCCAGGTGGATATGCATTTTTCTCACATATAAGATGGCTTTTTTGATGGCTTTTGCTTCTGCCAGATGGGTTACTGTGCTTCAGTGTTACTTTTACCACTGTTTGCTCCTTTCTGGCCAAAAATCAGATACCAGAAACTACTCCACCTCCTATCTGTATCAGGGCTCTTCCGTCTGTTGAGGGTAATCGCCCTTTGCTCTATCCGGTTCGTGCTGTTCGCATTGATCTCAACCTGACGCAGTTCATTAGGAAAGGCAAGAAACGTTTTTTTCTGTCTCTTATTCCTGGTCGACAGAAGATCTCTCCTCAATCCATTTCTCGATGGATTTGTCTTGATATTCGCGCGGCTTACACTCGTCTAGCAACTGGCGATTGTTTAACCAATTGTATTTCTGCCCACGAGGTGCGTGCATTGTCTACCTCTTAGGCTTATTCTAACTCCGTCATGTTGTCAGATGCCATGCAGGCAGCCTATTGGAGAAATGCCTCTACTTTCTCCACCTTCTATCTGCGTCAGTTGCAGGAGCAGTCGGAGGACCTTTTTGCATTGGGCCCTCTTTCTTCTGCTCAGGCTGTTGTCTACCCTCGCCTTTAGGCTTCTTGAGGGTCAGTTCCAGCTCTGTGCTGTTACTGCCCTTTTCTGTGTGTGAGTCACACAGACCCATAAGCCTCATCTCTCATTGTCTTTTACTAATGATTGTGATGCTATGGTTTGATAGGCCTCGGGACCTCTTCCTCTGTCCATGATTCCAGTGCAATTGGGTTATGTGTGGGTTGGTTATGCCATTCCCTCCAGCCTATTGTCTATTCAGCCTGTAGTAAACAATTGTAGGTAGGTTGATAAGAAATTGAAATTTTATAGTAAATTTCCTTTCTAATTATACCTACCACAATTGTTCACATGGAGGCCCTCCCGTCTTGTTATATGGGTAAGAATCCTTCCTCCCCGCTGATCACATAAATCTAACGTTGGCGGATTCAAAAGAATGAGTCTTTAGCGACGTATATGCGCACTGGCAACAGAAGTCGTGGAGTTGTACTTGGAGGAGAGCGTCCCCTACTGGGTCTGTGCCGGTAGCACTTGACCCAGTTTTGGCTTATTTTTTCTTGGTGCTTTTGCACCACTTTTCTTTCCCAAATTGCCTTTGAAAGATCAAAATAGAGAGTATATTTTCCGAGTTAGTGACTTCCACTGTAGTGCAAACCTGTAGTAAACAATTGTGGTAGGTATAATAAGAAAGGAAATTTACTATATAATTTTAATTTCTGAACCGAGAGGCCAATTTGAACCAAATTTAATATGAGGTATTATTGGGTTATAAGTACTTGATTTATGCCCAAAAGTTTTTTCCTGCAGCCCCATGGGAACCTCAGGATCCAAAAATAGAAAAAAACGAAAACGTCCGTATCTCCAAAACTGCACGGCACTGAGAATTTTTATTTGGTGTGAGACTTCCTTGGGACCAACAGAAAGGAATGATAGAAAAAAATTGCCATCGGTTTTGTCATAAGGTACTTTTTTGGGACTTTTTGAAAATATGCTGAGTCAGTTTTCTTTCTAATTAATATTTAATTATTTTAACGTCACAACCAGTGGAAGACTAATCATCTGTAGACCAATTTCTGCAATGGAGGCGTTATGTAGGCTTACTGAAAAAAATAATTTTAGGCCCCGAAAACATAGCTATGAAATATATATTTGATGCCGGTAAACAGGCTCTGTTTTACAAGTAAAATAGGACCCAGTCACCAATGCTTGGGAGGTGCAAACCCTCTCTAAAATGGGCAACATGGTTTATTAACGCTCACCTCTGGTCTTGTTTAGATACTCAGGTGGTGGTCATGATTAGCCATTGTGCAAACATATGTGACCTTAAGCACTAATAAATAAATAACTGTATTTGTGCTTGTGAGTTAGTAAGTTGGAGAGTCCAACAATTACTGTAAGCTGTCCGACACAATATGACCCTAGCTGTTGAAAGTCCTTTTAAACCCCAGTAAATGAATAAATATATAAATAGCTGTCAGTTGGAGTTTTCACTAAATGGGAATTCACTATACTCAACAAAACATCAAGTTGTGAAATTACTAATACAAGAATTGTTCCAATTTATGAGGATGTGTTGGTTAAATATAGCCTGCAATGTTGAAAAAAGTACAATGCTATAAAGTTGTCAACAAGGTGTTAAGATAGTTTTAATTTGATGCATGCATGAACCAACATAATTTTCAAGTATTTTTTTCTATTTTTGTGAAAATGGTGTATATTTTTTCAGATCAAGAGTGCGTGGTGGCTCAGTGGTAGACTGTTGGACTTCTATGCTAGAGGTTCCGAGTTCGATCCCCGTCTGGGAACACCCGCGTTTTGTCCTTGGGCAAGGCACTTTATCCCGGTTGCCTACATGGTGGCACGATAATGCTGTGAACTAAGGCGTACTGCACATCGATGGTGTACATGTCTTCAACCGCTGTAACCCTGCTTGAGCGGAGCTTGAACAGAGTTGGAATGTTGAGGAACTGACAGTTGCTCGTCGATGCTCGGTGATTCTCTCCGGGTACTCCCACTTCCTCCACTCGTAAAGCAGTCAAGATCACGATTAGCCATTGTGCATAAGTATGTGAACTTAAACATCAATAAATAAATAAATAATAATAAATTTTCAGATCAAAGAAGCTGTTGCTGCCATGTTTAGTGTGAAATGTCTTGATGCAATATCAAAGGAATCCAGTGAAACTGATTACATCGAGGACTATGAAGAAACAGCATCATCTCGGTATGGTGACAGAGCAACTGATATAGAACCATTCTGTGGAAGATTCTCTTCAAAAAACCCATATTATATTCTCATGCACTCTCCCAATAATGTGGGCATTGAGCTTAGTCAGTATAAAGAGGTAGGTGTAATTTTCTATTTTGTTTCAGAATCAGTATATGTTCCAATCCTCGCCCTCTGATTGGATGAGAGTTGGTACAGTTTCTTATGATTAGGGCTCCCGTAGCAAATGTTACCATCTGACATCAACATGCAAAACATTTGAAATGATGTCGCCCGTTTCGTAATTGCTTCATCAATGGAATGCTAGGCTGCTTCATTTTTTAGCTCAACTTGACTAAGTCAAGCTGAGCTATTGCCATCAACGGTCACTTCTACATAAGCTGCAGCTTGTCCAAAACTGTGCGGCCAGAATGATTCTTAAAAGGAGGAAATCGTGCCATATAACACCCTTACTGTACCACCTTCATTGGCTACCCATTGAAAAACGCATTGATTTTAAAATCATTGTAACTGTCTATAAATGTCTAAATGGATTAGCCCCTACATATCGCAGCAAACTATTTCAACGATACGTTCCCACACGATCTCCAAGGTCCTCCTCCACAAATAATCTTTGTCACAAGACCAGTAACCTTGTAACTCCTGGAAATCGGGCCTTCTCCATTGCTGAACCTTTTCTCTTGAACAATCTGCCTGATCACCTGAAATCACCACAAACATATCAGTCCTTCAAAACTAACCTTAAGACGCACTTATTCGGTAAAACCTATACATAAAATGTCCTTCTAAATTTATGATTAACACAGAGCTGACTTTATTTTAATTTTGTAAAACCTGAGAGCACATTGCATGGAGTCATGGCTCTAAACTGTATTTATTATTATTTTATTATTATCACTTCTTGGCCATCTGCGTATGTATATACATACATACGTACATACATACGTACATACATATGTATGTACATATGTCCACAATTTCCTTCGGCACACTGCACAGGTCGCATTTATGGTCAGATCGCTTTGAAACTTGGTATGCTTGTTTGGGGTGGCCTCTAGATGGGTGCTATCAATTTTCTAACATTTGCATAATAAAACATTGCTGGTGGCAACAACCTTTGGCCTATATTCTTCCATTTCCATCAAAAGGTGTTGCCAGTGGCAACGTTTTTTGGACTTAGTTTAGTCAGACCTCAATATTTCCCTTTGGCACACCCTGCAGGGAACACTTATGCATGGATATCATTGAAGCCTGATTTGCTTTTGTTTGGGGTTTCCGCCAGATCGGAGCTAGTGATTTCTGTCAAAAAATGTTGCCGCTGGCAATGAGTTTTGAACTTAGTTTAGTCAGGCCTCAATATTTCCCTTTGGGACACCCTACAGGGCACATTTATGATCAGACCAATTTGAAATTTGGTATGCTTGTTTTGGGGTGACCTCCAGATGGGAGCTATCGAGTTTCTTCCATTCCCATCAAAAATAGTTGCCATTGGCAACTACCTTTGGTAAACCTAGTGCAGTTATGCATCAGTATTTCCCTTCGACACACCCTGCAGGGCACATTTATGATTGGATCGCTTGGAAACGTGGTGTGCTTGTTTGGGGTGACATCTATATGGGAGCTATCGATTTTCTTCCATTTTTGTCAAAAATTGTTGCCACTGGCAACAACCTTTGAACTTAGTTTTAGTCAGGCCTAAATATTTCCCTTCGGCACACCATTCAGGGTGTATTTATGATTGGATCACTTTGAAACTTGGTATGTTTCTTTGGGGTGACCTCTAGAGGGGAGCTATTGATTTTTTTCCTTGTCCATCAAAAAATGTTGCCGATGACAATATTTCCCTTTTGCACACCCTACAGGGCACATTTATGATTCGATTGTTTTGAAACTTGGTCTGCTTGTTTAGAGTGACCTCTAGATGGGAGCTATCGATAACATTTGCATAAAAAAACATTGCTAGTGGCAACAACCTTCGGACTTCAAAATTAATTTAGGCAGGCATTAATTTATTTCTCTGACATGCCCTACAGGGCACATTTATTATTGGATCACTTTGAAACTTGGTATGTGTGTTTGAGGTGAGTTATTGAATTTTTTTCAGTTGCATAAAAAAATATTGTCATTGGCACCGGCCTTTGAACTTAGAGCATTTTTGCAGCAACTTATCCCACAAATGCAATAAATTCAAAGATTATTGCAAACACCAACAGTTTTTGATGGAAATGAAAAGAAAATCGATAGCTCCTATCTTTGTCTCCCTGAATAAGCATGCAAAGCTTCAAAACAACCCGATAATGAATGCACCCTCTGAGGCATGCCAAAGGAAGATTTTAATGCACAAATGCACTAAGTTTGAAGGTCATTGCTTGTGGCAGTGGGTTTTTTTCTGTTTTATGGAAATTCATAAATATACCCTGCAGAGAGTACAAAAGCATCAACATTCTTTTTTGACATGGCGTACAGGGCACATTTATCGTAGGATTGTTTTTAAACTTAGTGTGCTCATTAGGCGAGACCTCCAGATAAAAGCTATTGATTAGCATTCATTTCTGTGAAAAAAGTTTCCGTTTACAATAGCCTCTGAACTTGCTACATTTGTGTATCAACATTCTTCCTTTAGCTAGCCTTACAGCTTACATTTAAAAATGCATGGATAGTTCTGATGTTGTGCACACACAATGCTGTTATGTTGAAGTTTCACCAAATAACATTGGAACCAAAGGTCTTCACTTTTGTCATTTCACTTATAACTTATCAAGGTCAAGTTTCTCAAGTTCAGCTACGGTGTCATTGACACTTTCATCTGGATTTTTCACACGTGTTGCAGACAGTGTTCCGAATGAAGTGTTGTTTAACCCTTTACCTAACATGAAAAGCAGACGACACTTGCAAACAAAATTCTTGAACAACTAAATTTTTTCATTTTTTGTCTCAAAAACATAGGTTATGACCCCTCATTGGAACAAGCTCGACGAGCTCGTTCCATCGAGGGGTCATAACCTATGTTTTTGAGACAAAAAATGAAAAAATAATGAAAATTAATTGGCGTTTTTTAGAATAGCGCTGGCCGGTTTTGGCCGTTACGTTGGGTAAAGGGTTAAATTACAAACAAATTTACAATTTGAACTAAGATGGAATCAGGGTTTGTACGGGACTTGGAAAAGTCGTGGAATTTTGAAAAAAAAGTCAAGGGTTTTGAAAAGTTTGGGAAAATGGGCTGGAAGGGGTAAAGTTTTGGAAGAGTCATAGAATTCGTTACAAGGTTTAAAAGGATTTGATTTTGAGTAAAATTACGTGCGACTTGCACAAAAATTATGTTTGGGTGCGAACTAACCCAGTCTTGGACTTTTTTAAAAAATAGTTTTGGAAAAGTCATGGAATTTGATTCTCTGTAAAGTGTATGGAGCTTGTGAAATGAGTTCATCTATTTATTGATTATTTATTCACTGCTGTCATGGAGTACATGAGAGGTTTATTTACTAAACTTGTGATCGTTAAAAGTTGCCTTGAAAAAGGCGACCTGCATCGATCGCAAGTTCAATAAATAAGCCTCTCATGTTTCATGTAGGTTTGGGGCTGGGGGTATGGTCGTATGGGAACATATATGTTATTGAGATAAATTGATGGTAACATGGTCTGAGGTTTACAGCTCGGAGCATATGTTCAACCTCGACACTTCACGTCTCGGTTGAACAAAAGCTCCAAGCTGCAAACCTCAGACCATGTTATCATCAATTCATCACAATAATTTATAATGTTGATGCCATACAATTGTCTATGATCAGAGGAGCAAAGCAATGAACAGAGAATTTCAACCGGATCGCAACTGGGTCATGATCCTGTCAAAATTATCCCCTCCCCTTGCCTTTCTGCAACCTGTCAAAAATGAAATATGTAGTTATTGAATCTGTGCTTCAATTTTTATTTGTTTTTCATAGTGCATACTTAATTTTGTATTCATTTAATAGGGATTTGATGATTTCTTGTATTTTAGAGTCAAACAACAGTACAAATTCCAGCTTGACAATATTGAAGATGAGCAGTCTTGACTTTGGGCTTGTAGGTGACAGTAAGATTTCAAGTTTCATGACTTGAGAAGGACAATTGCTTTTGCATCTTATGACCTCGCGAAATCAAAATAAGGAAAGCCATAAATGTCCTCTAGGAATTAATTTTAGCCCTCAACATTTGCACCATGAAACAAACTGACTAAAATAAAGTAAAATTGCTCTCATGAATTCGAATGAGGGCGATGATGGCCCTCCTGGCTTTTACAAATGATCAGGCCTACGTATTTATACACCTGCTCAACATTTCTTTAGTTACCAAATATAAGATTGAATTCCTAGTTTCCACAATAGGTTCAAACTTCTTGTATATCTTCCAAATATTTCATTTGCTATTGCCAATAGTCAGTTCCATAGATACATGTAGTTCTTGAGCAGTATAGCTGGAAAAAAAAATGTTTAAAAATAAATTACAAATGAATTTTTCACAATCTTCCATACCATAATAAGTCAGTCATCCTGGAAGCTTAAAGTACCAAGAGACTTGAAGAACATAACCAAAACCAGTTATGATAGGGAGCAGAAATATTGGACCATGTACCTGCATGCTAATGCTTTTAACTGACTTCTGCATTTACCTATGTTGATGCATAACTTCCAAAAAGATGTGCTATCTAAAATTCAAATATGTCCATTTTCTGTATGCAGAAGAATACTGTTGCAGGTTCCAGAAAATGTTTTCAAACATCTCATCTAGCAGACAAGTACAAGATAAAAGCAGAGAGTTCACTTGAATATCTCATCCATTCTGTCCCACCTCCTTGTGGGAAAATTTCATTTGCAGTGGAGGTTTGTCATACTTTATAAGACTATTTTACTTTGCTACAATACTTTTTTTCAGTTTTGTTTTGCACACAAAGGACCTATGTCGTTAGTGAGAGTTTACTATCGATTCAATGATGCAGGTAGTGCGCTACAATCTACCAACAGTTATATCGCTGTCACAGAAAACAGAGAGGAAAATAAGTAAGTAGCCTTAACCCATAAAGAAGTTTGGATAAAAACCTTGAAATTTTAGCCTTTACCTAATGAATTGGTCGAGTCCATTTGCATAATTTCTAAATAGTGCTGTTGAAAAAAAAATGCTTACGATGTTCTTCGAAACCATATCACAATCCCCTTGTTGGAATGAGCTCCCAAGATCATTCATTCAGGGGTCACATGATATGTTATTTGATATTGTGAACAATTTTGAAAAAAATAATTAAAATTCAAAGAATTAAGCCTTCTATGAACAAACTGGCAATGCCAACTACTGATAATGCGATGCTCAAAAGTCAACATTCACATTTTTTTTCAAAATCATAGTTAACCCTTTGAACTCGTAACACCGATTCTTTATACTCTCGTTTTAAAAAAACGGTTGTATTATGTCATAGCGTTGGCATCCATCTGTTCAAAAATTTTTGGTATACAGCTTTGTTATGGATACTTACAGATCAAGTTCGAATTTCATTCCACTCGGTTGAATTTTGGTGGAGTTACTGCCCTTGAACTTAGAATTTTTTGTTTTCCATTTTTTTTTTCATTATCCAGACGTTTTTTCATTATGGTTGGAGATAGAGCTTAGTTGTGGATAATTAGAGATCAAGTTCAAATTTCATTCCCCGTCTGTCCAGAATTGGTTTCCGGTCTTTTTTTCCTAATGGATGGACATATTGAGAAACTTTTTGGTACACAGCTTTGTTACGGACACTTACTGATCATGTTTTAATTTTGTTACGCTCAGTTAATTTTTGGTGGAGTTACTGCTCTTGAACTTAGTTACCGTTTTCTAGACTTTTTTTCATTATGGATTGACATATTGAGAAAAAGTTTTATATAAAGCTTTGTTATGGATACTTACAGATCAAGTTCGAATTTCGTTCCACTCGGTTGATTTTTGGTGGAGTTATTGCCCTTGGACTTTCCAGACTTTTTTTTCCCATTAGGGTTGGACATATTGAGAAAATTTTAGGTATCTAGCTTTGTTGTGGATACTTGCAGATCAAGTTCAAATTACCGTCCACTTGGTTGATTCTTGGAGGAGTTAGTGCCCTTGAACTTAGAATTTTGACCATTTTCCAGACTTTTTTATATGCCCGCATAATGTTTTATAATTTCTGGAAGTACGGGCATATTATGTGCCATGCAATGGCATCCTCTGGTTGGTCAAAGGCATAATGTCATCCCATTTTTGTCTTATAAGAGATCTATACTTGGGGCATGGATGATAAAACAATAACTGCAGACTGCAGTTATTTATTTTATCCTCCTTGTATATTGATATTGGACTGACTCTTCTCACTGCAAGTGTACACAAAGGCGATACCATTCAGGAAATGAGATAGAGTTTTAAAGTTTGGGTAACCAGTATTATGGGCATTTGAACTCGTGGAAAAAAAACATATATGATTTAACCCTCTACCTAATGGTCGCAATATTAAAATTTGTTATTTCAATTATTTTTTTTTTAGCAGCTCAAAATGTGGCAATGTTGGTCGGTCTGTCGGTCTGTCACCAACGAGTTTCGAAAACACCATAACTCCTAAAATACTTGATAGAATGACACCATACATGGTATGCAAGTGTGTCTTCATGATGTCTACACCCTCTCAATAGTGCATGTCATTCGGATAATTTCTGTCACATTTATGGACTTGTCACCAACAAGTTTTTTTTATCACCAACGAGTTTTAAAACATCATAACTCCTAAGATAACTGATGGAATGACACCATACTTGGTATGCAAGTGTATCTTTATGATGTCTACACCCTCTCATTAGTGCACGTCATTCGGATAATTTCTGTCATATTAACGGACTTGTCACCAACAAGTTTTTTTGTCACCAACAAGTTCTAAAACATCATAACTCCTAAGATAACTGATGGAATGACACCATACTTGGTATGCAAGTGTATCTTCATGATGTCTACACCCTCGCAATAGTGCATGTCATTCGGATAATTTCTGTCACATTTATGGACTTGTTACCAACAAGTTTTTTTTGTCACCAACGAGTTTTAAAACATCATAACTCCTAAGATAACTGATGGAATGACACCATACTTGGTATGCAAGTGTATCTTCATGATGTCTACACCCTCTCAATAGTGCACATCATTCGGATAATTTCTGTCACATTTATGGACTTGTTACCAACAAGTTTTTTTGTCACCAACAAGTTTTAGAACATCATAACTCCTAAGATGACCGATTGAATGACACAATACTTGGTATGCAAGTGTATACTGATGACTTCTAGACCCTCTCAATAATACACGTCATTCGGATAATTTCTGTCACATTTATGGACTTGTCACCAACAAGTTTTTTTATCTGCGACGAGCAGCTCTATATGTGGCACTGTCGGTCGGTCAGTCTGTCTGTCAGTCGGTCTGTCACCAATAAATTTAAAAAACACCATAACTCCTAAAATACTCGATGGAATGACACCATACGTGTTATGCAAGTGTATCTTCATGATGTCTACACTCTCTTAATAGTGCATGTCATTTGGATAATTTCTGTCACATTTATGGACTTGTCACCAACGAGTTTTTAGCTGCGACAAGCAGCTCTATATGTGGCAATGTCGGTCTGTCTGTCGGTCAGTAGGTTGGTCGGTCAGGCTATTGGTCTGTCACCGAGTTTAAAAAACATCACAACTCCTAAAATACTTGATAGAATGACACCATACTTGGTATGCAAGTGTATCTTCATGATGCCTACACCCTCTCAATAGTGCACGTCATTCGGATAATTTGTCACATTTATGGACTTGTCACCCACCAACAAGTTTTTTTGTCGTCAACGAGTTTTAAAACATAACTCCTAAGATAACTGATGGAGTGACACCATACGTGGTATGCAAGTGTATCTTCATGATGTCTACACCCTCTCAATAGTGCACGTCATTTTGATAATTTCTGGCACATTTATGGACTTGTTTTTTTCTCACCAACGAGCTTTAAAACATCATAACTCCTAAGATAACTGATGGAATGACACCATACTTGGTATGCAAGTGTATCTTCAGGATGTCTACACCCTCTCAATAGTGCACATCATTCGGATAATTTCTGTCACATTTATGGACTTGTCACCAACAAGTCTTTTTGTCACCGAGTTTTAGAACATCATAACTCCTAAGATGACCGATGGATGGTATGCAAGTGTATACTGATGACTTCTAGGCCCATCTCAATAATGCACGTCATTCGGATAATTTCTGTCACATTTATGGACTTGTCACCAACAAGTTTTTTTATCTGCGACGAGCAGCTCTATATGTGGCAATGTCGGTCTATTGGCCGGTTGGTCTGTCAGTCGGTCTGTCACCAACAAATTTAAAAAACACCATAACTCCTAAAATACTTGATGGAATGACACCATACTTGTTATGCAAGTGTATCTTCATGATGTCTACACCCTCTCAATAGTGCATGTCATTCGGATAATTTCTGTCACATTTATGGACTTGTCACCAACAGCTCTATATGTGGCAATGTCTGTCTGTCTGCCTGTCTGTCTGTCTGTCTGTCTGTCTGTCTGTCTCTGTCTGTCTGTCTGTCTGTCTGTCTGTCTGTCTGTCTGTCTGTCTGTCTGTCTGTCTGTCGGTCGGTCGGTCGGTCGGTCGGTCGGTCGGTCAGTCAGTCTGTCGGTCTGTCACCAACAAGTTTAAAAAACATCACAACTCCTAAAATACTTGATAGAATGAAACCATACTTGGTATGCAAGTGTATCTTTATGATGTCTACACCCTCTCAATAGTGCATGTCATTCAGATACTTTCTGTCACATTTATGAACTTGTCACCCACCAATGAGTTTTTTTGTCACCAACGAGTTTTAGAACATCATAACTCCTAAGATGACTGATGGAATGACACAATACTTGGTATGCAAGTGTATACTGATGACTTCTAGACCCTCTCAATAATGCACGTCATTCGGATAATTTCTGTCACATTTATGGACTTTTCACCGAATGGGTTTTTAGCTGCGACAAGCAGCTCTATATGTGGCAATGTCGGTCTGTCTGTCGGTCGGTCGGTCGGTCAGTCAGTCAGTCAGTCTGTCGGTCTGTCACCAACCAGTTTAAAAAACACCATAACTCCTAAAATACTTGATAGAATGACACCATACTTGGTATGCAAGTGTATCTTCATGATGTTTACACCCTCTCAATAGTGCATGTCTTTCGGATAATTTCTGTCACATTTATGGACTTTTCACCAACAAGTTTTTAGCTGCGACAAGCAGCTCTATATGTGGCAATGTCAGTCGGTCTGTCTGTCATTCGGTCGATCGATCAGTCAGTCTGTCGGTCTGTCACCAACCAGTTTAAAAAAACACCATAACTCCTAAAATACTTGATAGGAAGACACCATACTTGGTATGCAAGTGTATCTTCATAATGTCCACACCCTCTCAATAGTGCATGTCATTCGGATGATTTCTGTCACATTTATGGACTTGTCACCAAGTTTTTTTTTGTCACTGAGTTATAACTCCTAAAATACTTGATGGAATGACACCATACTTGGTATTCAAGTGTATCCTCATGATGTCTACACCCTCCTCTCAATAGTGCATGTCATTTGGATAATTTCTGTTACATTTATGGACTTGTCACCAAGTTTTTTTGTCATCAACGAGTTATAACTCCTAAAATACTTGATGGAATGACACCCTACATGGTATGCAAGTGTATCTTCATGATGTCTACACCCTCTCAATAGTGCATGTCATTCGAATAATTTCTGTCACATTTATGGACTTGTCACCAACAAGTTTTTTTGTCACCGACAAGTTTTAAAACATCATTGGCATTGCACGAATTTTCGCAGCTTCGGCACTGTGACAGTGTGCTCTAGTTAAAACATCATTGGCATTGCACGAATCGTCGCAGCTTCGGCACTGTGACAATGCGCTCTAGTTTTCATATTTTTCACAAAACTTCAGCAAAAAGATATCATGTGACCCTCCTTTTAGTAAGAGATCACTTGATATGGTTTTGTTGAAATTTTTTGAAAATAATTTGTTTTCTTCAGAATGCTCAATATGCATATTACACGCATAGATATGACTGATTCATTTAGTAAAATAAGTATTTTGTGATCCAGCAATCCAATTGCAGGCAGCTGGTATAAATTTGTATTATGATTAGGCTCCACAAAGTAGATTTTCTGTTTCTCATGCCATTTTTTTGTAAAATTGCATGTGGCTGGGCAGTTTTTATTTTATTTTTTATTTATCTTTATTTTTGTTCTTATTTCTTTGCCATCAAAAGTTCAGGTTTTTGTTTTGTTTTATGTTTTGGGCCTCATAATGTTTTAGGCTTCGTAATCTACAAAATAGCATGGGTGATGGTGTATTTCGTTCCTTTAGTGGAAGAAGCATTGCAAATCTTGTTGCACTCGGGAAGAAATTTATAAATTCTGTTAACTTGTGTAAAATATCAGACAAAAACCATTTAAATTTTATTTTTTCAAGTTTGCATTGGTTATAAAAAAGAGCATGTGGCAGCCAAAAGGACCATGCAGGAGAGCCTGAGAAATAGATTCTCAACTTTTTTTTAGGCCTTGGTGAGACATAAGGAGTGTTCTATATAAACTCCTTTCTTTTACAGATGGATTTATGACTGTATGGATTTGAAAAGTGTTCTTAGTTCACGAAATCCTGGAGGCAGCGGATTTTTTGTAACTAACATAACATACTCAAAATATGATGCTGGTGATGTTTTTGTTGATACTGTAATGTTTGCAAGAGATAAACCACTAAATGATTTGGGTAAGTTTCCATTAACTCAATACTTTATGGCATCTCCCTTAGCTTGTACTGGTGGCATATCAGTTGGTCAGATGGACTTTTGACTGATCTGAAAATTCGACTGATCACTTTTATTACATGTTTGTCTATGTAATCCCCATCTACAGCAACACTAAACCATGGAAATGAAAATCTGATCTGCACATATGTGCGGATTTACTACGGAACGGAAATTGTTGACAAGCTATATTTAAATAGAAGTGAAATTTCACTAGAATATTTTTATACTGTAACAATGACCCAGACTTAGCTGGTGCTAACTCATAAATTCTAGGGCCAAACACAAATTTTGCCCCCCCCCCCCCCCAAATCCCCCAAATTTGCATCAAAATCCAAAAAATAGATGTCCTATGTGGTCCTCCATACTTTTATCCACTGTGCATGCACAGTGTCAAGGAAGTATGGAAATTGGCGCCAATCCTCATTCTTTGTTTGGCCATGAAATCAGTAACATCTCACTGATATTTGTGCTTGTAAATCTCAGTTAAAATGATGCCAGACACATAATCATGAAAGAAATGGTGTATCTAAGGATGAAATAAAAGGATGAGAGGAAGAAACAATGGAAGGATGTGTTCAGGGCTGTAACTTATAATTTTTTTACGAAATTATTTCATGTTCCCTAATTTCGGGGTATGGGCCTGATGTTTTCATTCTTGCTATGAAATTTCCATTGTTTGTACAGTGTTTCCTCTCTCCCTTTCCTTGATACCCCCCTTGCTATTCTCCCATGCTTTTGGCATAATTTTTGTAATTTTTTTAATAAAATTTCTTGCGAGTTATGGCTTGGTAACAGAATGTTTATTCTGTTTTTCCCCATAGTTACGTCCTCACCCTAGGGTGGTTAGGTGTTATGGTCATGCATCTACCATCCGATGTACTGCAGTTTCTTCTTGGGAAGCCTCTGTTTTACATCGGATAGTGTTTAACTTGGTGACCGATTTCAGGCCATGTTTACAGTGCCTGGAGTCTTGTTTCCGGTTTTTCTACTCTTTTGTTTACGTTGACAACGGTTACTTCTGATAGTGATTCCTTGTCTTCTATTTAGTTTTGCTCATAGCCAGATACATTAATATTGTCCATAAGTGTAACATTAATTTTTAAATATGTTTTAAAATTTTTGTCCACACTCAGGCTTTTTTGGGGATCAGTTTGGGCTCATCGTTCCCATTGGGAACTTGGGCTCGTTTTAAAAAATTTTTCTCTTAAATTATTTTTTCGAAATGCTTGTAATGGATTATATTATTATCATGTATCTTTGTTTCAAGGGTTATTGCGAGTACTATGACTGTTTATATTTTTTCAATATGAAAGAATATTGTTCAAATTGTAAATCGAGGAAGTCTTCCTCTGATTCTCATGTTCATTGTGTTTCATGTAGTCAGTGTACTCACACTAATTCTTGCTCTGTGTGTGCCAATTGGGATGACAAACGTTGGAGACATGTGTCATGGTATACTGTTAGTGGTGAGAGGTCCATGCTGGTCCTCTCGCCACAGGGTCACTCTAGTTTTTCAGTCTCTTTTTCAGAGGAACAAGAACAGGGTGATGTTTCCATAATGTCTTCAAGAAGTGTGCCTCCATCGTCGCAGTCAAATGAAGAGCTAGCGGCCAAAGTGCTCAAGGAAATTCGGCAAATGCCTAAGAGGTCCCAAGTAGTATCGATGGCTTTGTTGCCTACTAGCTCGCCCTGTGAAGCAATCATTCACGAAATGGTTGTGACGCCGGGTTCGTCCGTTGCGGTCCAGGAAAGGAGATCAGGTGTTGCGAGCACTATAAACATGGATTGTTCACACCCGGCAATGACGGATCGGGGGATGGAATGGAGGAAGCCAGTTAGTCCAATAGCTAGCTCGTCCAGGTCTACCCAGACCGCAAGCGAGAGAGGCCCCTCTCTCTTACAACAACATCTGCGCTGGGATGTTGTTGTACGTAACGTTGTCAGTTGGAGCATACGTCCACTCCTCCTGCTCGGGATGCTCCGTAACAAAGACAGTCCGGCAAGACTAGTCTATTGGCTTCCTCATCCTCACGTCAGCACACACGATCGCACCTTGGTTACATGACCGCTGATATCCAGCCTGCTTTGCCGACCAGAGATTCCACGTCGTCCAGGTCACGCCATCCGGTAGCCAGGGACACGAGGCCTTCACAGTCGGGACGTTCGCATAAAAGAAGTACGCAGGAACTACAGGAGCTTACAGCGGCTAAATCACGTAAGACCGCAGCTCCACAGGCCACCGTGATGGACTTGCTATCGCAGATAGCTCAACTCCTCGCAGCATCCCAGCAGCCGTCAGAAACTTTTTCGGAACAGGAGTTGTCTGAGGAAGCTGGGTCGGGTCGCTCCTCTGCCGAGTCAGTAAGGGACGACTGAGATTATCAAGTGGTCCAGTTGGATGGTGAAAGGGAATCAGCGGAGCTGGAATTTTCCCTTTCGGAACAACATAAGGTAGCCGTAGATTTCATCTGGCAGTACCTTCCAGAAGTTGTTCCTCCAGACCAAAATGCTGTGTTACCAGATAAGAGACTGATAGCGTCACTGGACAGATTTTTTTGGTCCAGTCATGTCACACAGACATTTGAATTTTTAAATGACGCTATATTCAAACTAGCCTCTAAGACGGGCAAAACTGACGCTATATTCAAACTAGCCTCTAAGACGGGTAAGTCCGGTTTCTTATCGCCTCATGCTCTACAGCTGCCTTTCATCAATAACAGAAATAAATTTGAAACGGCAGGACCGGGCCGAGAGTTTCTCTGCGTCTAGACGATCAGGCAGAAGACTTGGAATTGTCTTTACCATCGTCCATGTCGATTCAATCCAGTATGCTGGAGACGACAATTTCGTGTAACAGAATTAGTTTAGACACCTTATCGTACGCAGATCGCCTTACCAGAGCGTTATCATTACGTATCGAAGGAAAAGAATTCCAGGATGTTCAAACTTCCTTAAGAGTTATTTCGAGGGCCATAGCATACTCTACATATAACTCTGCCCTTTCAGTGGCAAATCTGGAGTTAGTTAGACGTGATGCTGTCCTGGCTGCATCCACAAGAGTGGATAGTAAGGTGAAAAACTCTCTTAGACTTGATCCGGTCTCCGGAGAGCTTCTCTTCGACAGTAAGCTTTCTATAATCTACGATCAGATTACTAAGAAAGCTTCAGATTCTCTGCTTTTTAAGTCCGCTTCTAAAAAGTCAGACTCAGCAGAGAGGAGTAAGGCAGGCACTTCTGGGACAAGTACGTCCAGGGGAAGTTCCTTATTTATAGAGGTTCTAAGAAAGCCTCTAGATCTTACTCCAGAGACCGTCAGGATAGCGACTCAGGTAGGGGTCATAATACTGGCCAAGACAACCGGTCAGAAGCTCCTAGGTCGACGGGGCGAGGTTTGGGTCGTAGAGGACGTGGTTTCTCCTCGCGCAAGCCTCGAAGATCCAGGAGGTGATGATCTAAACCTCTATTGCGTTCCAGTGGGCGGAAGGCTATCGAGATTCTTAACCAATTGGTTGTCAATTACGGACGATCCATGGGTACAAGGGGTTATTTCCGAAGGTCTAAAACTGCCCTTCAAGGAAAAACCTCCGTTAACTCGAAGTCCACGATGAACTCAGCTTCCATCAAATCCTCAGAAGAGAGATTCGCTTCTATCAGAAGTCTGATCTCTTCTGGAAAAGAATGCGATAGAGGTCGTAGAAAACCAGGAATCTCCAGGTTTCTACAGTCATCTGTTCCTGGTTTCGAAACCAGACAGCTTGTTTCGTC